>JAWNPS010000263.1:0-734678 GCA_035047385.1 Drosophila tripunctata | reverse complement strand
AAAAAGGGAGACATCCGACAGACAGTAAGACATACAAAGCTACAAACCTAAGCTGCTGCCTCTTGTCGTTGCATGCCCCTTCAGGTTGCCCCCTGGGGCGATTTACAACAAAGCAAAGAGTGTAAATAAAGGCAGCAGGCGATGAATGAAAATCAAAGCAAATCAATATGAAGCTTTGTCCGAACCAACCCGATTGTATTCCGCATTTCCAACTTTACCCTCACTCGAATGTGATGAAAATTGAAAATATACTTTGGCAACTTTCGTGGCCTTTTGCCGACAATGAAATATGTCAATTTCAATTATGCCGAGCGACAGGCCACGCCTATCAACGCATAACGCCCACAACGCCGCAGGCAATTGAAATGTCAGTAACGTGAATTGTGAAATCTCCGCTCACTCCACCAAATACTCAAATAGAAGGAAGCGAAATAAAATACAAATTCGGGAACAGAACACTTTTCGGTGCATAAATCTATTTCGACAATTTTGTAAGCGACATTTCAACAAATCGGACAAATGTGTCAATTTTATGCAAAAATCTGTATCGATTTCAGTATTGAAATAGGCTTTTACTCTGATACAAAATAGAAACTTTATCGAAAGACAGAGTGGTTGATTGTGGGTCTAGGGACGGAGTACTCCAGTGTCAGACGGGTAATTAGAGTTGTTTTGGGCGTGTCAATTGTAAATTGCTGACAGTTGTGTCACTCGCGGCAATGTTTATCAAAACTGATTCGAAATTTGCTTAAAAGGGGAAAGCTAATAATTAAAATTTGACAATTTGAAAATCAATCAGCAAATGAAACACTTTTTGAGTGTTGAAATCACATACTGTGCCTATTCGATAATAATCCCATTAATGTTAAGTTTTTCCCAAGAAAAAATTGAGTGCAGAACGGTGAACTTTATGCTAATAAATAAACCTGAACATGCACAGACAGAAAACCATTTTATCATATAAAAAGATACTTAAAAGAGAATGAAAAAAGATGAATTTAAGTGTAGGTAGCGTGTACCTGGCAGAGGGCGCGATTTCCTGGCAATCAAAAAATCGATTATAGAATCATTGAAGCTAGAATTATATGTACAGGAAATACAACGTCTGGTTGCTAAACGCCAAGTTGGTCATTTAACTATGCGAATACTCGTATCTTTAAGTGTCCATCGAAAGAGTAACTAACTGACTGAGGGATTGAGAGATTGACAGACTGACAGACCGAAAGACTGATAGAGTGATTGCTTGATTGATTTGCGACTGGCAACTTGAAATTGAACTTGAAAAGTGCATGGCAGACAACAACACAACTCACACGATAACATGAAAAGGCGACTGCGAAAAATGCCATGTCGAAGAAACTTGGCACCGACTGTCGTCGATATGATCTCGTCATTGCCACAACGAGGCAGGCAGCATGGCACATGCGGCATGTTGCACGAGGCGCGCCTTTGGGTGTGTGTGTGTGTGTCTGTTGTGGGAGACTTCGGGCTTCTGCAGTTCCGTTTTGTGGGCGACACTTTGATGTGAAATTGATGATGATTGAAAGTTGCATGGGAATAAGATTAAGGCAACAACACGCTTATGACATTGTTATGCAATGTTATGTTTGCCTGCATGGCATACAAATTAAACTATTTAAAACAAAATTAACACTGCGAGAAAAACCAGGAAACTGTAGCCTATAGCTATTTTAAAATATATAAACTGTGAGAAAAGCTGTTCTAATTTTGTACCCAAAATCTTTTGAGCAGTGTATTATTTTATTTTCGTCTCTGTGGCATATTGTAGAGTGTCTTGTATCTCGCATCTCTTTGGTGATATGTGTCAAAACTACTTTGGTGGCATCGTAAATTTAATTCTTAAGCATCTGCGTCAGCAACAGCAGCAGCTGATGATTGTCATCATCTTCGTCTTCATGATGATCATGAATGAATGCTCATTGCATTTTTATCACTTACGCGAAATTGGTTTTTATGTGTCGGAGTCTCATGTGCGCCTATTAAATTAAAACGCTGCCTCTTCCTTACTCGACATCAATTTCCAAGCAACGCAACTACTAGCACAAGTAAAGCAATAGCAAATAGGCATAGACAGAGAAGTAGACAGTGAAGAAGACAGTGAAGACCCACTTGCAGGGACAGTTGCCACTTCAAGGCAGTTAAATAAAATGCCCAGTCGCCGTTTAAGCGATGACAATCAGCCAAATAGCTCTGTGTGATATATATCGTAGTCAACTCTGACTATTTCATATAATGAAATAGCAAGCCACTTTAGGTGCCAGTCTCCCTCTCTCTCACTCTAGTCAGCTGTCTGTCTCTTTCGCTTTTGCTGAGACACTTCTTTTGTCGCCTGCATTGTTTATTGATTTATAGGCGCAGACTTATATGCCGGATAATGGAACTGAGTAAAACTGGCCTCAAACTGATTGCAATGAATGGCTCAGTTGTGTACTTTCTGAAGGCGTACATGAGCTGAATGAGATTCATAACATTAATGCTTCCATATAAAATAACTTACGCATACTTGGGAGGACATTAAGTGCAGAGTAATTACCTGTAATGAGAAGGAAAATATATACGATTAGTTTAAATTATATTAAAGTACTTAATTTTGATTTATATTTTTACATTGTTTTTATTTCTAATTCTAATTTAACTAAATTCCGTGTTTAACCACATCAAAACTCACTTAATTTGTTTATTGGCTTAAAAACTCAATGAATATTTTGAAATTTAGCCACATTGACACCTGTTTCAGTTGGTTTCAGCTGCTGTTTAGACTATAACCAGATTGTATGCTATTAATTCACACTGCCTATCTAATTTGTATCTGGTCAGTGGTAAGCTGAACAACAAACAAGCTGAGTAAATCCAAACCACCGACTGAGCACAAAAACCAGCAGACGACCAACCGCACTGCTCTCTGCCAATGAAAAATCTGTCAAGCTCAGCAAACTGACAACTTAATGCCACAGCAGTCAGGCAGAGAAGCAGGATCTAAAAAGAGAGAGAGATACGGATGGAAGAGGAGCCAATGACTTTGGAAAAGTACCCTAAAGGGAGTGCTGGTCAGTCCGTCAGCCGGGGCTGTCCAGTCTGACCAGCAAAATGAGTGAGAGAAGAGTGGTCTCTGTGGTAAAATTTAATTTAACATACAATTCAAATGCTGTACGACAAATTCTCAACACACACAGAGATTGAGAGAAAGAGAGAGAGAGATTGGCTGTATCCAGGCAAAAACCAAACTCAGACCACAAAATACACAAAATGTTGCCAGGACACAAAAGAGAGATGCTAAGGACTACACATAACTTGGGCTCAACACTCAAGCCTTTAATTATATTGAGTGTATGAAATCCTTTAGCCACACAATGCATACCACACACACACACTCGCACCCAGACAAATCCAGGGCAACAGGAAGTGAAAGTAAACCCTGGACTACAGACAGGCTGTAGGTTGGCAGTCAGGCAATATCATGTCCTTGAACAACGCATAATCCAAGCAATTTGCAATTTTTGGTAATTTAACTTGACAAAACTTTTTAATGGCCAATGCCAAGGGGGGATATATGTATGTATATAGTCCGAAATTGACAATGGATACAGTTTCCCCCCGTTGTCATACTTGAACATAGACGCCATTTGTGGCGGCTTTCAATTGGATTTGCAACTGTTGCAACTTCTGTTGCGCTGTCAAAACCAAATACGCATTCAAATCGCAAAAAACCCTTTTGTCCCTGCTCATAAAACCATAATTTTTGATTGTTATGTACTTTAAGCGGATTTCTACAGAAGGGGGTTTATATTTTTTTTATATTTTGTATTTTTATGGCCATTTATATTTTGTGTACTCACCCTACATAAATGCAAAAATTGTGTTACGTTTCTGGCATTGAATATTTTCAATTTCAGATATTTGACGTTGGTCTATTATGTTTTATGATTTATGTCTGAAGCCCATTAACTGGGCTTAGGGCGTTAATATCCTTTGGACGAGATTTTCATTTGTATGCCAAAGAGTTTCGCGTTGATTTGATTTTAATCTGTATTCAGAAATTCACTGTTTTCTCTGCCTTTGTTCTATTGGGAAGCTGTTGATTTGTGGTAGCAGAAATATTTATGGATTAAGTTAGACTAAGCTGATTTTAAGCATTTGAAAAATGGGGTAGACCTTAAGTTAGATTGTGGGAATGTTTAGGCATAAGCAGAGGCTTAGATTGCAATTTAATAAGGGAGTAAAACTGTGAGAAGTTTGGGAAAATTGAGATTATACCACACTATAACTTTAAAATAAATGCAATTCTCTGTCAGCAACTTTATATAAAAACTTCTTTAAATTATACATTAAAAGCTAATCGTTTTAAATGTGCCATTAATTTTCAATTTCAATTTAACCTTTGACTGCATTTCATTATTATTTTCCCATTTAACACCCGTTTGAAAGTAATCCAAGCTTATTTAGCTATTAATCACTTGACAACATAGCTATCTATCAACTTCATAAGTTTCAGCTCAAATTTGTCAGCTTCGCTTACTCAAAACTCTAGAAAACTTCCAACTTCCAAACAAAATTTATAGCTCTAATTACAAACAACAACAGATCGCGTTGACAACAACAGCAGCAAGTGAAACAGCAGTCACGCCGCACTGGGAAATATCAACTGTACTTAACAACAACTGGGGAAAGTAAAGGAAAAGCATAATATTCTGAACATAAGCCACAATTTCCAAGCGCAAAGTCAAGGAATGAAAACAGTTTAACTGTCAGGGAAAATGACAAATCGCTCGCTAAGGATTTCATTTTAAATGCAATGCGTTGCAGTGGAAATTAAGTAAAAGTGCGCGAAACTTTGGCAGGGAAAACAGAACGAACTGCTGTTAGGTGGAAAAGCAACCCCCCCTCAGACACTAGCGCTGCGTCATGGCAACATCAGCATCAACAACCACCAAAAATCTAGCCAAAAGAAGCGCAACGGAAACGGAATTAAAAACAGCGACGCATTAGGAACGAAAGGGAACACCTTGCGGCAGGGGTTTGTGAGGAGGGTTTTGGGAACGGAGCGGGGGATGAATAGCTCAGAGGGGTGCAACAACAAGGGAGTGTGTGTGTTGTTTCGGCCGCCTTTTATGTTTGCATGGAAAATTAGGATTGCACAAAAAAGCCAAAAGGATTTTTCAGTCTGTAGGTTAGTTCTGGGGTATTACCAGAAATGGTAAATGAATGCCCATGAATCGTACTCACGAATACGACTACGAATACAATTGCCCAAGTGTGAGAGCACGAATTAATCGTGTACTCAGTCGCTCAATGCTCAATGCTCAGTCAGACGTTTTATTGCAATTTCAAAAATGCCTATCGATGTTGCTGTGGACAACGCACACGTGCAACACATGGGGCACGATACTGGGGCAAGAGGGTTGGTAACTAAAGGGGGTGGCAGAGGGGGCGTTTTGTAAAGAGGTAGAGTTATCCGCTTATTAAAAATATTTGTTTGTTTATTCTGTCTGTCTGCAACAACTGGCCAACTGCCTTTTGTCTAATATGCTGTTGCTGCTGCCCCATGGTTTTATTTACGATTCATTGGGGCATATAATTAAATTTTCAAAACTTCACCTTTATCAACTTTATACACCTCGAACACACCCACATGTCAGCAGCTGCGGGTGTGAGTTTGTAGTACATTTTCATACTCATTTTGTCATGGTTTAGTATCTTCTTTTTCCTATGTGAGGCATTTCATTTGTTCAACTCTAACTTTTTAAAATATTATTTATCTATTATCAACTTTTAATGCTATAATGCACTTCTCACCTCTAACTTGTTTAGCCGTCTATTTAATTATTTGCCGCCTCTCTATGCGATTGCAATGCGGCTTAGTGCCGTCTCTCTATGTGCTTCTCATCAACGCACAACAATACCAAACCAGCTGTCGGTTTGTATCTATTGTGTGTGTGTGGCATGTAATTGCAAATCCAATTAATTAACAAACTAGTCACTGCAAATGTGCTACTAACTGAGACATAAATAGCACAAGACTAGACACCATACACAACGACTATACAACAGATCCACAGACAGACGCTACTCTTTATGCCTTATATAGCATTGTGTCTGCGTGTGTTCTAGAATTTAAAGTGGTTTTGTTGTGGCTGGAGAAGTTGGATTGTGAGTTGGAGCCAGAAGAGTGTTCAAAAGTAGCAGCTGGTGTCGTTTTTTTTTTGGGACGTTTCAAGTGCGTCTCAGGTTGACAAATGTACAACAATTAAGTGAAAAGTTCTTGGATCTGTCGCTGATGATGATGATGATGCTGAAGCTGATGCCTTGAGGTTGTCAAGGAAATTGAAAAGTGAAACCTGTCGCAGTGATGAAAACTTCTACGGTTTAATGCCGCAAGTTTTACGTGGAAACTAAACTGAAAGTGGAATGTACCAAAAACCGACATCAACATCCATTTCACTTTAATGTTTCCGTTTGTACACATGCTAAAAACTTGAAAATGAGAAATTATGCTAATAAATCGCAGCGACACGTGTCGTTGTACTCTCCACCTAATGGACTTGCTCCACGAAATATGCATTGAATAATATATATTTACATTTTTTTTTACAATTTTTCTCTTTCTACCCTCACAGAGTGTTGCACTCCGGGGACGGATTATGAACACGGTACCAGTTTCTGCTGCACGCGCTGTTTACACATCATTTACATAAAACGAGCTACATTTACTGAATATACATACATATACATTATTTTTTTGCAATTTCTTGAGAGTAACAAAAAATTTGGTATGAATGGTTGGGAAAAACCTGCACAACAAAGTTGTTAATTATACTTGACTGGACGACAAACACAACAACACCACGACCCTTACAAAACCTAAGCTTTGCCCAGTCAAGCGCTGATAATATACCGGCTCAGTTGGACGGATAGGGGGAAGAGGAGTTAAAGCGTTACGGAACTTAAGAACTGCTAGGAACCAGCTCGTTTATGACGTGCCCTCAAGGAAGAAACCATTAATCAGCGCCTTGGTTTGTACGCTTCATTCTCACTTTACCCATTTCTTAGCTAAATGGGAAGTTTTTTTGCTTTATTCTCAGCTATTATTTGTTACAGGTCGCGTGCGTCACATTAAACAGAGAGAGAGAGAGACCCAGCAACGATTTGTAGATAAAGAAAAACCGAAACGATCAACAAAAAAACTTGTATTCATATTACTTAATTGCAGTAATTAATGAGTTTAGTTTACATTTTTGATGAGGCTAAATTGAAAGTTCGAAAAAAGATGGAATTAAGCGTTGATTGCTAGTTTTTAGAGCAAGTTAACCGAGTTAGAGATAAGTATATTTTTCTTAGCTAAAATTAAAGGAAAAATATTCATTGGTAAAACTATTTTTAAAATACCTTGTTTATACTACTCAAAAATAGGTATTATTTAACAAATATTTCATATCTTTAGTTATTAGTTTCATTAGAGTTTTATAGGTTTAAATTATATACTATAATTATTTAATTACCCAAAATTATTTGGTCCTATGCTTCACAAAATACTAGCTTTAATGAAAAGCAATTAAATAACAAACCTTTATATAAACAGTTATAGTTAAATCAAATCAAATATCAATAACTGTTGACATTTAAATAAATTGCAAGCAAATGGCAGACACATGTAAATGATTAGACTTGAAATGAATGGCACAATCGAGTAAATATCAAATCAATTGCAATTTGCAGATGGTCATAAAGTGACCATTAAACTAATTGCTTACATTTCAAATGTTATTGCGGACATTCTCTAAATACCTAATGTTTAATATGCACAAGAATAAATGTTCACATGTACATATGTTTAACCCACTCCAGTAGCTGCTTTTCAAAGAGTAGCAGAGCAGTAGCATAGTACACATGCCGATTGGCATTTAACCTGGCCCAAAACACATATGGAAAATCAAAAGCGGCTAAAAGCGAAAGCAATTTGCTCGGAGGGTCGCTATCAAACCACCTGTGCACCACCCACAATCAGCACCCACAATTTGCGAATGGGTTGTGCTATACAAAGAGCAATCAACCTGCTTCCCAATCCTACATACTACATTCATACATACTTTAGCCCCCCAAGGCAAATTTCATACGAAATTAAATTAGAATTTTCGGTAGTTGTTTGTGTGTCTGTATCTGTGTCTGTCTCGCTGTCTGTCCTTGTGTCTGCTTGCCTGTATTTGAATGAATGGCAAAAGGAAATTGCAGCACGCACGCACCCATAATGCCCCCAAACAATAAAAACATAAACAAGCGTTAGCTGTAGAAAAGAGCACAACTAGCAAATACCCTGCAGCTCAGTCTTTTTTTATTGCACTGGAATTTTCCATAACATTTTTATGAAAATTTACTATAGGTGCTAAAATTTTAAAATATCATTTGATTATATCAAAAACTATAAGATGATCATCATAAATAATTTTGACAATTTCTTAAGTAAAAGTGGCATTTTATATTACACAATCATGCAAAAATTTGCAGAATACAGATTTATTTATTTATTTATTTGTTCACAAAAGCGTAGAGTCTGTATCTGTCTAATCCTAAAAACAATTGGAGTATACAAAAAACTAAAGCAAACTGACTTAATTATAATCAATTAAGTAAAATAAATAAATTATTCCTCTAGCTTGACAACAGCATTACTAGACTATTTAATTTGTTTATTATACAGGGTATAAATACATTGAAATGACAGAAAATATATAGAATTGAAAAATGTGTATGACTTGATTCCGGCAAAAGTTTCGGTAAAAGTGTGGGTATGTTTATGGCACAGACAGGCGCAAAAGGAATGAATAAATGACCGCAGGCTGAAAAACAACATTTCCACTCACTGAGTGTGTGAATGAGTGTCTGGGTGAGTGATTCGGAGTGTTCAGTACGTTCAAATGCTTCAAATGCCTACACAAATTGTGCGCATTTCAATTAAAATTTCCTGTTTTAATCACCTTTACAGTTGGCAAGTGGACAAGGACTTGCAGAGAGATAACGAGAAGGTGGAAATATATTTTTTTATATATACTCTTAAGCCATGTGATTTATTTTAATGACAATCCTCGACACTTTGCTATGTTAGCTGCTTAAAATGAAGTTGCAACCATCGGCAATAATGGTCATGTCGCTCTCGGTGCTTACGGCATTAAAGCCATCATTAGACCAGACACATTCCATTTCCATTTCCATGGGTATACGAAACGATAATATCGAAGTGTTGCCGATACTATGACTAACACAAAGTGTCTCCGATTCCAAATCTTCATCATCATTATCTTCTTCGTCCGATTGAGTGGGTGGAGTATATCGCACAAGCTCCTGACTGGATTCCTTCTTTTGGTATGGCACCAGAGCTTGCGATTTGTCACTACCATTTGCAGGTTGATCTTGATCGACCTCTGTTGGCCCAGTTTTATTATCAAAGCTCGTCCCTTTTTCACTATCCAGGTGTATGTCATTGATAGACCTTACCGAAGAAAAAGAAGTTTGTACATTTTTAGTTTTTAATTGAAATTTCATCAGTGGCACAGTGGCAGCAGCAGACATTTCAGAGGCATGTGGCATATTCCAGTTGGTATTGCCTCCGGCCTTTACACGCACCGGATAGCACGGGATATTATCCATATTGAAGGTTTTACGACGCAGTAAATATTGCAATGTGATAAAATTATCGCGCATTTCCATCATTTGATCCGGGCTATAGATCGTGCATAATGGTGAACTGGTTCTTGACAAAGCATTGATCATAAAGTCCAGGTCCTTATCCATATTGTGTATCCAACCCTCTATCTATGTGCCAAAAGTAGTTATAATTTTGGGTAGGTTTGTGTGAAAAAGTGTGTGTGTGTGGGGGTCTGTAGGTCTATTTTGGTAACAAAAACTAAATTTACGTGAAGTAAAAAGTCAATGAGAATTTTGTAAGATTTATAGAAATGTTCAGAGAAAAGCAAGGATTGATGAGAAAGTAGTCAGCAAAGTTTTCTAGACATTTTTCAATCAAAACTGAATTGGTTTTTTATACGAAATGATTATTAACCTCTTAACTAAATTCAAAGAGCATATACTTAATTATAGCTATCCACTTTTCGATAATAAAATCCTTATATCCTGAAATATTTTCCCTTCGTATTTGATTTGCTTTTTATGTAATAATTCGTTTTAAATTTGATTAGATTTCTAATGGAATCCTCTCATGCTTTGTTATTTATCAATTGCTTTATTTAACATATTAAATGTAATAGTTTAAACTTTAAACCTCTTGTCCATAATCTACTTTTATGTAATCAATTCAAGAAACAAATTGAACATTTGTTTCATTTATTATCTGCGTTTAAGTTGAATGGCAAAATGTTTACATAAAGTGCTCAGAATGGTCTCTGGTGAATGGCAAAGTGAACAACTTACAACAATAGCAAATAGTAGCTATAACAATAGCAACAATAACAACTACAACTACAACAACAACTACTACTGGCTTTGAGCAGTTTATATTCAAAAAGTCTCTAAAATAATACAATTTTCCTCTAAATTTAGTTGCAGATGCTGCTGAGACTCGATGTCTTAGACAAATGTAAATGTCCTGCACATGGACGCATGGCCAGCATTGTCCTTGCTACAAGCTCTATCTCACTCTCTTTCTTTCTTTCTCTCTCTCACTCTCTCTCTAGTGTTTTCTTAGTTAAAGTGATCCCAAAGTTGAAGTGCGTCTGCCTGTCTGTGTGGCATTAGTTGCCTCTGTACAGTGAGCACTCTTCAGCTAACAAGCAGACACACACATCCTGCTAGTCAAGGATATGTTGGCAGATCTCTCTCTCTCTCCCTCTCTCTCACACATTTATGCTTTTGCCCACAGAGTTGTGTCTGTTGTTTATTTGTTTACTTTTTGCCATTTGGTTGTACGCAAGTTTCTTTTAGCTTTCTTATGCCAGAATGTTTGCTTCGTTTGGGTTTTTCTTTCTGCAGCCAAACATTTTTGCCATGAATATTTTCATATTTTCATCTGTCTGCCTTTTGCTTTTACTGCTGCTGCTGCTTTCTTTATCCGGCCAACTTTTGGCCAAGGACTCATGTGTAAGACCTTGTTATTTAATAGGCTTTTGTGCCTTGTGAAGCCCTCAAAAATGGCTGGCAATGTTGGTCCTCAAGTGGCTAAAGTTTGCTTCTAGCCCACTTCCTATGTTTGCCCTGTCTAAGATGTCTCAAACATGCTTCACTCTCTCCCTATCTCTCTTTCTCTGTCACTTTCCCTGTCCCCAAGTTGTCCTTGTGTGCACAGTGTCTGCTATTAGTGTGCGTCTGCTGCTGTTTTTGCTTAATGCGTTTAGATTATTAAACATATTTATTTGGTCAAATATACACAACTTTGAACTTGCTGGCAGAGTTTTTCTTGGTGTATGTTTCAATGTGGTCTTTAGGCAATTAAGCGACAGTCGAAGAAACATCGTAAAAGTAACTTGTGCTCAGTAAGTGTTCAATAAAAACGAACAGGAATTGCCTGTAAGTAGGTCAAGACATTAAAATTGCCACTATACACACCCACCACAAGCCAAACACACACACGCTCCTTAGATTTATGCGTTGTCGATTGAACACTGAGAGAAAAACAAACGAATACTTTAACACTACAAATAATGTCTTTTAAGATATAAAAAGTTTTAAAATATACACTTTACTGAAAAATTACTAAGCAATAAATTACTATAAAGTTAAAATTATTATTCACAAAAAATAACTATATTTTTGTCTATATAAAAAAATTTGTATACCAACAATATATAAACTCTAGACAACATTTTCTTTGAGTGAAATTAACATATGCTGTCATTGCTTAATATGATCATCATAATATTAAATCAAAAGTTTAATAACTTATTTATAAAAACAAACTCAACACTTTAATATTTGCTTATTTCTTAACACAATTCCATAAACTGCCAGCGCAATTTCTCTCAGTGTAACTATTCTGTATTGTTGTTTAATCGTTAAAGGGATTGCAATACTTAGTTAAAGTTTTAGCATGCGTTGACATAACAAGTGGCATTTAAGGGTAATACAATACACACACCCACGCACAACATGTGAAGTCATAACAACAGAGGGCGCCACCTGCTAGTATATGTATTAATGTATATGTGGCAGTTTCTTAACATTTTCTGCTACAACCTTTTGGTGACCCCCTGCGTTGCGTTGCTAAAGTCAAAGTTGCCTGCTAAATGCTTTCTGATTGTTATTTTTCGTGTTTTTGGCAAAGCTTCTTGTGGCATATTCTCAATGTTGCCACATCCAAATTACAATTATTACATGCCACTGCCTCAGTTGCCCCAACTTCCTTTACAGTTTACTTCTGCCTCAGCTGCTTTCAATCCAGGAAAACTTTACGCTACACAACTTTTGTGGTAGTGGGAAGTGGGACGTGGGGAAGTTAGAAGTGAGTTTCTCGCTTTGTTGGCATTTGCCTCTTGCGTTTTGCTTGTAGAAATGCAAAATTCTGGGTAATGTAGGCGTGTTTAACATAAACTTAAGCTGTTTGTAATGACTTTGTAGCGCTTTTCGCTTAGCTCCTTAGCATGCCCTTAAAGTCCAAAATTTAATGAAAAAACTTTAGCAGAATAGAAACAGAGTCTAAAAGGCATTGAATTCAAAGCTAAAAAAATTTTTAGTTAAATAGTTGTGGCGAAAATGTATAATAATCTGCAATGAAAAGCGTTCTAAGACAACGAAATTTTTAAAAAAGAGTTAGCAAAGTGTAAAGGAGGAAGTGTAATGAAAGAATGGTGATTGTATTTAAAAAAGTTTAACTGAAAATACTTAAAGCTTTAAAGAATACCAAAATATTTATTTTATAACAAAAGAATACCAAAAATTAGGTTAACAACACAAATAAAATTATGTCCAAAAATTGTCTCAATTCTTTTCGTAATCAACCAAATCTTTATGGCAGCCAAATTACCAAAGTTTTGACTATGTCAGTCTTTTTTTTCCTCCTTCGTTATACACCTTTTGACACTTTGACCCTAGATACATGCTGCTCGTTAATGATAACAGCAATCTAAAAAGAAAGCCAAATCGTATCATTAACTCTACGAAGGTAGAGCATAAAGAATACCTTTTGTCGGATAAGCAGCTCATTACTCAAATTCAGGTTAAAGCACAAGTAAAGGTTTGTTATACTAAACCAAAAAAAAAGAAATGGAAAGAAAGGAAATTTCCCTCCCTACACATAGTGTGTAGGGAGTAGGGATGTGATTTACAACCCTTAGGGGCGAGTGAGTAAATGCGTTGTAAGAAATTGCTGGGCTCAGCGAATGTCCAACTTACAATAAAACATAATAATAATTTGTTATAAAAAGCAAAGCGCACAAAGATAAACAAAATAAATGACAAAAGCATGTCAGCACAAAAAGAATCGGGAGTCGAAGTAGAATTCGCTGCAGAAGCAACCAAAACTAAAGGACAATTTTTTCCAGTTACCCTCTGACTTCTGTGTGCAACCCTCAGCAGTTTGTTTTTGTTCTTGTTTTTTTCGTTTTCGTTTTCTTAACGCTGCTCCTACTACAGACATTTGCATAAATTATCATTTGTTTAACAAGGCCAGCCCCTTGAAAAAAAAAAAGAAATAGGCAAGAAGAAAGAGAGTGGAAACCACATTGAGATACCTTCAAAATGGTAATGGAATCAACGTTGGATGCTGTTTTCTGTCTGCGAAAGGCAAATTGGTAATAAAAGCCAAATGCATAAAATAACATAAAACAAGAATTTATGTGGCTGGTGAGTCAAATAACAAGAACATCAGCAAAAACAACGACAACAAATATCAAGCAAATTGCAATAAAATGCAAATTTAAATTTTTGTAGAAAATGCGCCTTAAAGTTGTCTATACAACATTTTCCTCAAGTTTTTAATATTTTATACTTAATTTTGTTGAACATTTTTCAAGAACAATAAAATAAAGCACGAGTGAAGAAAGATACAGTTGCTTTCACTCGACAGTAGCATACCCAGTACCCAGTGATTTCTTTGGAAAGGAAGAAATCGAGAGTAAAACTTGTTTGCTTCTGAACCCTTCTCTAAAAAACTTACGGAATAATATGATAAAGAAATTGATTTTGTATAACTTTAGAAATACAAATATGCTTGTTGCTTTCTCTTGCCTGTAAGGTACTTTTAACAAACTTAATATACCCTGTACTGGGTATAACAAGCAGCAAAAAGCGAATAGCAAAAACGCACGCCACAGGCTGTTTATTTTGACAAACGAAGGGCTGCAGTTTTCTGGGGGTAGAAGCGGGGTGGGTTGGAGGCCTACCCCTACTGCTCATAAAAAAAAAAAAAAACTGTCTGTCTTTTTATGTTGTTGCGGTTGTTCTTGTTTTTCTTGTTCGCAACCGTTTCCAAGCAGCTGAGCACAGCTGTAGAGCACAAACATCCTTGCTTACATTTTAATACACTTTTGCCTGCCACGCCCCATGCCTCCCCATACCCGTTCCAGTTGCAGCCCCAACTTCCACAGCAGAAACACACCTTGTAAGTAACAGCAGAAAGCAACAGCCGTTGGGCAGGTGAAGTTTTCCCTTCTCGTTGGCAGCAACTTTTTCTGCACAATGAATTTTTGCGCATTTTCCACCTGTATGAGCTGTTATAGAATTCCCTCCCCCCTTGGAAAATCGCGTCTCTGGCTGGCAGTACAGTAGGAAATCGATTCGTTGTGGTTGTCGCTCTCTCTGTGTGTAATGATAGAATTTCTGGTGAAAATTTTTCATTTTTCATTTTATTTTCCCAGCTTTGCTTTTGCTATTTCCCTTTGCGCAGATTTCCTTATTTGTTTGATAGTTTAACCAAAAGTCACAGAGCTCTTTGCGGGTAACTACTATGCAAATTGTAGGTAAATGTCAGAGCTTAGTATTTGGCAAATTACACAAAGTGACCAAAGTGGGGAAGTGGAGGGAGAGTCGGAGGAGGGACTGTGTCAGAGTTCAACTGTAGTAGCTCTATTAGCAAGGCAAAGCAGCAAAATAGGAATATTTATATTTTGTGAAAAAAAGTGTAAAAATCTCAGCTAATTAAAGTCAACAGCAAAATCATTTGAAATGCAAATGTCAAATGGCATAATAAGTATGCCATGGTGTGGGTATGGGTGTGTATATTTGCTTTGGTTAAAGCAAAAGCAAACAAGAATTAACTGGTAGTCAAAAAAGAGTTTTTAAACCCATACATAAATTTATAAAGCTTTATGCCAAATTTTAAATAATATTATACATAGTTTTCGTTGAATTTTAAAAGAGATTTAATAAATATAAATAAGGTTTTATATATTTTCCTTTAAATTTCATGAGCTACAATAGCTTTAGTATATTTTGAAACAAACACTCCTTAAAACACCCGCATCAAAGTTGTGAAATGAACATTCTCAATGCTTTAAATATGGGTTTCAAGAATTTGATGTGGGTAATTATTGGCAGACTTCTGCTACGCTAAAGGGTTGTCTTGATTTCCCTCAAGCCACTGAGAGCATAGAATTTCAATTAAAAATTAGCACTTGCTCGTTAATATAAAATATTGCTAATTAGATTGTTAGACGAGTAATGGAAGAAAAGGAAAGAGTGGGAAGACAAAGGAACAGTAGCGGTAACTGCCGCCTTTAGACGCTATCTGGCATTGATTTTAACATGGTCATGAATATTAAATTACCGTTGCATATACACAAACACACGCACACACACACACCCTGTCTCCATTTCTTTCCAGCCGTAAAGTGCGACGTCTTTTTTGCTCTGTGTATTATTTGCTCTGGTCTAGGCGAAAGTTTGTCTGCCATAAATTAAAATCCTAACGCCCATATAACACGCCCACAACCCAACAGCACACCCCCAAGCATCTCACGCTCCTTTCTCTCTCTCTCCCACATCCCCCCTCTTTTGCCTAGGCGCCTGCCACTCAGAACGTTGAAGGTAATTAACTTTTAGGCATTTTCCTATGCATATTTATAGGGGGATTGCTTGCATAATATTAACATATAATATATACTAGCATGTCAGATAGGCAGCTGAGGAGTGAAGGTGGTTTGAGAGTGGGAGAGGGAGAGAGAGAGGGGGTGGACTAGCTGTACCACTGTACCACTCAGACAGCTGAAGCTGACAAGGCCGAGGCCAAAGAACAGCAAATTTTTTGTTCATCTTCCACTTTTTCGTATTACATTCTCGTTGGGCGCGAGGTGGGCGTGGCACTCACGTATTTTTTGCAGCATTTACTGCAGATTGAAAACTCATTTTCGTACTTTTTTGCTTTGCTGCTGTCCATCTGCTGTTGTCATAAATAAATAATGAATTAATCATCAGTTTAGCTACGCATTATATTTTGAAGAGTTTTCCTCAATGATTTCCACCAAAAAAGAGATTTTCAATTGTGCACTGAACTGAAAAATCTTTACCATTTTTTGTAGTCCCGTTCTTCGCAAAAATGCGTTCACTCATAAATTATTAATGACATATTAAAAGCGCTTTCTTTGGTTATATAATATATTATTTTCAAATGAATTTTCTTTTCAGTCAATGGGGCTGTCAGCAGCAGTTGAAGTCAGTTGACGTCTCTCCAATTAGAAGTAGGTGTTTTTTTTTGTGGGAGTTTCAAAAAGGTAAACTGAATTATCACTTGACTTTGGGGTCTTAAGATAAAGGTTATTTGCTGTTTAAATATTTATAAAATAGACTAAAGTAGGCAATACGTTTTAAATAAAATAAAAGTAAGCAATATGTATAGTAAAATTGTATTACTTTATACAGTTTATAGCTTTCTAATTTTAAGAGCAAGAAGTTAATTACTAAAATTTAAAAGAGTTTCTATGTAAATATTTCTTGTTTTGCCTCAGACATTTTAATTAATTTTAACTAACATAATTCTTGCTCTTTCGCATTGCTTAAAACGGCTCTTAACGATTTTAAGTCAATTATTTTTTGCCATATCGTCAGCTCAATTCAATTTGTGCTGGAAGGCAAAAGTTTGTTGCGTCTATCAATTTCCATAGGTACATAACTACATGCATACACAAAACTCAACATATTTTGCACTCTAACATTGAATTTTAATTGGAAACATGGAAAATGAAAAATTGAAGAAAAGAGCAGAGAAGGAAAATAGGAAAAAGGAGATAAAAAGGAGTAACAATATTGGCATAAAACTACACTTAAAACTCAATCAACTGCGTCTAACAATATTAAAAGCGGCTGCACAGAGCAATAAAACTTGTTATAGAAGCAAAGAGACAGAGAAAAAGAGAGAGAGAGACAGAGAGAGAGGAAATGAGAGCTAGTTGAAGGGGTAAATATAACGCATACGCCATGTGGTGCAGCAGCGACTACGTTGAAATAAAGAATGCAATCAATTTGTCAACGTCTTTTTGTTGTGTTTGCTGTTGTTGTTGTTGTTGCTGTTGTTGTGTTTACTGCCTGTCCGTCTGGCTGTCTGTCTATTTGTCCAACTCTCTGTCTGTCTGCCAGTCTAGCCTCTGTGCGCCTTGTCATCACACACGTATGCTAGCAATTTATGTCGTCTCTCTCTCTTCTTTCTGCCCAACTTGCAGCAAAGTGTAGTAAATAAATTTTAAAAGCGCCTGCTGGTCGATGTGGTGGGCGTGTCATCCGCCTCGAGCACAATTTGCCGTGTCTCGAGGTGACTCAACACAACATTTTATTCTCCATTCTTGTCGTTGATGATGACATTCAAATTTACTGTGACACTAGTAAATTCAATTAAAATACTGTGCACTGCTTCACATCTACTTCTCCGCCTACTAGGGGGCGTATGCGTAACGCCACATTACATTTTGGCCTAGAATTTTTAAGCTGCTCGTAGCTTAAATCAATTTGCTCGCTTGCAGCAGTGGCAGTAGCAGCAGCAGCAGCACTCGGCACTTAAGTGCACTGCGGCAGTCGGGTCTAATGACAAGCCACAACAAAAGCAGAGAGCATGTTTGGGCCGCAAAAATTAAATCCTTAATCACATAACGCAGACGCTCAAGTGAGAGGAGCCAGGCAAAAGGATGTGAGCCTTGTGCCCCAAGGGCAGGCAAAAAACCACAACACAACATAATGCAATGGGAAAGAAAAGTACAGTAGGCTGTAAAATGCTCTGTATTCGTATTTGCTAGCAAATATTACTGGAATAGTAGGGCTAAATATGTCGCTGATTACTAAATAGCTGCTTAGTTTAATTAGCATACCAACAGAAACACTTAACAAAGCTAGCAAACATATAATATATGTACATAAGGAATCTACATACCAAAATTAGTGCGTCTAGCTCTTACCAACTCTAACAACGTTTCGTTTAAACAGACAAACATGACTTTCAGAACTACGCAGTTGATGTTAATCAAGAAAAAATAGACATCACCACCTGAAGCCGCTTACACACTTTTAACAAACTTGTTATACCCTCGCCACAGCGTATACGTTATTAATAAACAACAAGCCTGTGCAAGAGCTGTGCACGTGTCATTGTTGTTGTTGGGCTTATGATATTATTGCACTTGTCAGAGAGACCAGGAATGGGAGAGAGAGGGAGAGTGAAGTAGTCAAAGAGTGAAGCAAGACGCCATAAGGTATGCAAAGTTTTGAGCCAACAAACAGCAAACGACACGAGGCTGACAAAAGTAAGCAAAGGACTATATGGACTAGAAGCAAAAGGGAAGAGGAAAGAAGTGACTGACTTTGTCTAAAAGGTAAGCAGTAACGGTATGTGTTGCCACCTCTGTCTCTCTCTTTCTCTCTCTCAAAGACATGCCAATGCATGCAGTTCGTGTGAGCACTGTGAGAAAATATGTCAGCTGTGGCTCACACAGCGTATGCGTAATATTTCTGCATATCAAACTGAAATCAAATTTGCACATTGTGCAAGGGCACCAAATGCATTGAAATGTTAGACCCAAGAGCTAAGGCATGCAAGCACAACAACAACAAACACACACAACACACACTTGCTCCTGGAGATAAGCAACCCTTAACGATGAACGAGAGTGTCGTCTGGAGTTGTTTTCCCCTCGTTTGTCGTTTGGCTGTCATCGTTATTGCTTTTGGGAATATGAACGTTGCATGCCACAGAGCTTTGCTTCTACATTTCATTTCCATTTGCATGCCACAACTTTAACCGTAGAGCTCTGTTTTATACATTTTAATTTGGAAGAGCCTCTGCCACTAGAAACAGACCACAAAACCAACTGACTCGATGCCTCGCCTGTCTGTCTGTCTGTCTGTCAGTCTGTCTGTCTGACATTTGTTTTCATGTGGCGCACATCTATTTTTTATAAGCAGACGCAATTGTTTCGAAAATGAAAGGTTAAATGTTAAATGTGACTTTGAAAACAATGGAATTGCGACGTACTCCACTGCTTCCAAAGGGGGAGGTGTGTGTTCAAAGGGTTGTGGCTGCTCTACGGTTAACAACCAGGAAATGTTGTCATTGTCTGCTCTCCACACCCTTCTGGAAAGATCCAGCATTCGAGTAAGATGCCAACGTTGTCAATGAACTTTGAAAGAGTTGGTTTATTTTTTGGTAGAAAGTTGTTGAACATACTATTGAGAGACTGAAATTTATGTATATTTAGGCTAAATGTAGTAAGTTTTTCTCTTTAAAATAAAATAAATAAACAGTTATACTTACTGTCAATTAGAAGTAGTTTTTAGTTTGAATTTAGCTAGTGACTTTACAAAGCTTTGTCAGTCTTAAAAATCTGATTTGTTGCTGCCATTTAAAGACACTCCATGCTGTGGTTTTAGCCCAGAACTTGGACATATTTGCTAACAATTTGCTTCTCTTTCGCAGCTCAAACATCAATTTTAAATATGCTCAAAATGTATATTAAAATATTTGCGCAGGATCCAAGCTATTTCTATCTTTTAACCACTGCTCTGGCATTTACCTGCATTACTTTAATGGCATTCTCATAGTTTTTGCCAATTTTGTGATATCAATTTTGATTGTGAGCGTAGCAGAAACCAGAATAGAGGCCACAAAGCATGCCACAAAAGCAATGTCAACTTATGAGCACATTTTTGTGTGTGCCACAAAGCGAGGCAAGCAGAAACAGATAGAGAAAGAGTAGAAGAAACAACAAAAAAAAAAGCAAAAACGAAAAGAACATTAGGGGTGCCTAGCAAATAGGCAGACAAAAATGAAATTAGGTCAAGTAAACAATAAAAATCATCAAGACAATGTCGAGAGTTGATGAGCAGCAGACGACGACGACGAGAATGTGAACAAGCAAGAAGCAATGTTAGCTATCTGTTCCTATCTATAGATAGGCAGATATATAGATAGTAGGAGAAGGAGCCGGTTGGAAGGGGTAGCAGCAACCCCTAATGGCATAATCTTCACTAATTTAGCGCTCATTAATTTCTAGCGCATCAAGTCGCCTTCTTCTTGATAACACAAAACGTAATTGAATTAAAAGTGGTCCAGCCGCAAGCAAAAGGACCTCAAAAGGACCAAAGCAGCAAATCAGCTAGCCAACAGAGTGCGGAACATCATAAACATCAACATGGATGCCGCGCAGTGCGTGTGTTGACAATTTTTTTTTATTATACTCGACTTTCTTTTAGCTGCTTTCTTTTACTTTTACTTTATCTTTTGCTGTGAAATTCCTTTTGTTTGTTGTCTTTAATTAAAATTGCATAATCAAGCCAAGAACTTGAGAGTATCTTGGATATTTGCTCTTCCTAATCAGCATGTCATTTGTGTAATTTGTTGTTATGTCCTTAAACTTAGTCAAGCTAGTCCTTTTCTCTCTCTCACTGTATCTCTCTTTCTCTCTGTTTTCCTCTCTTTCTCTGTAGTTTTATTGTAATTAGTTGGAAATTTCTTGCCACAAGTGATTTGGCTTCTAATGGCTGCCACATCAGCATCACTTTACTCTCACCCACTCAAGGTCTTCTCTCTCCTTTTGTTTAGCACATCCTGTCGAAAGACGAGTCAGCACTTTTTAATTGAATTGAATGGCGCACGCGGTGTGTCTCCCACTCTTGGCCAAGTTAAGTGAAAGCAACTTAACCCATGATCATGTTAGTTTATGCCACATTCATTTGCATTTTCCCTTTTCAGCTGCCAAGCTGCAAAGCTCAAAACTTTTGCGCCACAAAATGTTCAGCTGCAATTTGTTTGCCTAAGCAAAAGTCGCGCGATTTCCGACTCAGCTTAATATTCAAGAATAGTTTATAACATAGAGAAGCTTTAATCACAACATATATAAATTGTACAAATTGTGAGCAAGAGCTTTTCTAGCTTAAGTGCTTGAAAACTTTTCTAATAACCCATGAAAATGACACATAAAAAAACTTGGCCACAACATTTTTGATAGCTGAGAAATATGAGACAATATGTAGTTGGTGTCATAACATAAAAGCTACAGTAGTACTTGAAACAAAAGAAATTTATATATATATTTTTTTATATTATTGGAGAATTGTTTTATTTTATTTATGATTTAAGACTTCTTACCACAAAAGTGCAAAATAGAGGAAAAGTTTTAACAAACACGTATACTTTCAGCTGCCTTCGCATATGTCCAGTATTCACTGTACTAACACAATACTCGTAGCTAAAACTTTTGGCTATATCAACGGTCGATTGATGGGCCAAAGATAAGCAATAAGTAGCCGGCCGATAAACAGTTCGAGCCGAGGCAGAAAAAAGAATCGAAAAACTTAAAAAAGCCAAATAATTTAATAAAGAAAATGTCCCTGCGACCTAGTGACCTTTTTTTTTGTTGTTGTTTGTGTAGCTGTTGAAAATGGACGGCATAAATAAAAAATGTTACTACATTTTAGCACATTACACAAAATAAACGATAAAAGCAAAAGAAGAGCCAGACGAAGCAAGAGAGAGGAAAAGCAAGCTGAAAAGAACAACAGGAGCTGAAGCAACGAGGGTTTGAAAGGACAACTCCGTGTGGTGAGACTGGTCTGGTCAGCCTGTGATAAAGAGGAAAACAACTGTGAAAAACTGCGAAATACTGTTAAAACGTTTGGGGCAATTTTCAAGCACAGAGAGTGAGTGGGAGTTTGGGAGAGCGAGTGAGTCAGAGGGTAAAGAAAATGTCATACAATGCGGCAATGGTAATCAATTCTGGCTGAAAACCGTTTATGGCCAAGCATTTTTCAAGCCAAAACTGGCCTCGCTTAATTAGTTAGCGGGTGAAGGAAAAACATATTATAGTAGTACTCCAAAGGGTGAACCATTAATCTAAATTATTTCGTTAGCCAAAGCAAACAAATTAAAATGAATGTTGAACCCAAAAAGAAAAACCTACTTAAATTAAAAATTTGTTTGACTTTTGTTCACAAAGGTCGTCGGGAAGGGTTCGACAGGTGTTGTCCACGAGGGTTCAACCCGAATCAATGGCTTCATTAAAAGCACAAACCTATGGCCACCGACAATTTTGACCCAAAAAAGAGACTGACAGTCAGTAATGTTATATATTCATATCTCAGTGCACAAGTCACAATATTTATCAACAATGCCCTGTGGACATTTATTGATTAAAAAATTTCACAAGTTCTTGTTGCCGGATATGAAAAGAAGGGCGAGAAGTGGAGCGGAAAGATATACTACACTTGTTGACAGACCCAAAATGTCCGAGGGCTTCAGTTCCATTTAAGAGGTCGCCATTTTGTGGTCTCAAAAATAAAAAAGCAAGAAGAAAACTTTTGTGTAAATCAGATTTTAAGCTGCTTTCGTCTCTGGCACAGAATTTAATTAATAAAATTTAAATTGTATTTTGATATATACAATTGTTTTTTCTTGCTGATTCTTGAGTGGAAATCTGATTATAAATATATAACATTTTCAGCGCTTTTATGCACATTTTCATCAACAACAAAAAAGAAAAACAGAAAGCAAAAATAACAAAGATAATGCCAAAGGCAAAAAGCACTTACACAAAGTGAAAGGCAGTATAGAAAATCACGCATATTTACATACCTGAAAAGATAAAAAAATACAAAAGTTTAGTTTAATTAAAAGTGATTCAAGAAATTTAAAGTTTGTTAATTGAAATTGGTAATTTATACATATGGTTTCAGATGAAAAACTTAGTTGAAAACAATAGCTTTCAATGTTCATAATGGATCTTTTTTACCTGTTCCATAAATAAAATTTAATGTAAAATCATAAACCCTTTGAGAAGTTAAACCTTTCTATACTAAAAAATTAAAAATAATAATAGCAATTTAATAAAATCCCTGCTGTATTTTAGTAACATTTACATTGGATAGTTTTAGCTTCATAGCATATATATATATTTAAATAGATTTTTTTCTAGCTACAGTGACATCAAAGTGCCATTACATGCAGCACGTAGAGCATAAAAACGAGTACTCGGATTTTGTGTATCAATCAATACATTTCTTTACACTGATTGACAGACTGACAGACAGACGAAACTGTTCGACTGACAGATGTTTATCGGCAACATGCATTTTATGGCATTTCAACAGAAATCACACTATAAAATTGATAAAGCGTCGGGGAACATGCCGCAGTTACACTGCTGTTGCACTGGGTACACTGGGGTCACCCTTCCCCGCTCTCCACTGCTTGAACTTGCTACCCTTTCCAACCAGACACAACTGCATATGAAATCATGCGATGTCGCATGCAGACAAGCCATAATAAAATTAAGTATAACAAAGCAAAGTGCACTCTTTGAGAGAGAGAGGGACAATCACGTAGAAAACCATTAAATGTTTAACGATTTGAAATTTTAACGCGCTCTCAAATTAAGACATATCAGCAATAGAAATCTTTAGCTATTTAATAATCAATTCACGTTGGCAGCTAAAAAGGAATGCGATATGAAGGTGTGATAAGTCTAAGTATGAGAACCAACTGCGTTCAATCTGTTAGACTGTTCATCAAAGTGTCAATCGATGGGCGGTGGCAGCAGCAGCAGCAGGGACATGCCACGCCCACATTGTGCTACTACAAACTAAGTGACAACTTCATGAACAATTCAAAAGTGCCTACAACAAAACCCCATGTACACAGGTGCATAACAGATTGAGGTCCTGACTGTGGCTCCTAACCATGTCCTGCCACGGCCACGGCATGTGCTGTGTGGTCAACGCTTCAAGTGCTTCTACCTCTGGCTTTGCCTTTGGCCCTATCTCTCTATCCTATGCTGTCTCTGTCCCTTGTGCCTCAGGCGTTGCTTTTGTGGCTTGTCATCTGTCCGCGTTTTGTTGACAGTTTCAACGGACATGGGGTTTACCAGAGTGCTGTGAACGTACTGTTAGTACGTACTACGTACGACCAAAAGTACTCAGGTTTCGCCATCACTCAGCCCAAATTAATAATTGAATGCGCTGATTCAAAATGCAATAGCAATTTGATTTATTTACTGAGATTAATTCAGCTCACAACACACAACAATAATTTGTTTGTCTGATTTGGTAGACTGCATATGAAACTGTAATAATAGTATAGTTAATTATCTGACATATATAATCTGAATAACTAATGCTAAAACAACTAATTGTGTAGTGAAAATAAACAATTAACGTTGAATCTATATGTATATGAAAACAACTGGTTATATTTTTAATTAATTATGTATTTTATGTAGGCAATTTTGTACAATAAAAGTTATAACAAAATTAATTAAACTATTTAAAATATTGCATATCTTTAACATAGATACTGTAAAGAATTTTTATAAATTTTTTTATAAATAAATGAATCAACTGCTGAACTTTGCTACTTGTAATTTAAATGAAAAAATAATAATTTAAAAATTATAACTTAAAACAAATATAATTTGCAAATATTTACTAAAAACTATTAAGACAACTGTCTAATAATTTTCAATATATTTTAATTAAAAACATACAAAGTATTTTGCAAAACAAACTCTATAGAAATGTTTTAGTTTTTACAAAAAAATAGTACGAAATTTTGTACAAAAATTATTTTCTATACAAAATGTGTAAATTTCGTACCAACAATTTAACTTATGTAAAACGAATATTTCAACAGACACAGACATTATTCATTATGTCTGAATATACAGTCATTTATTCATTCACTTATAACTGCATTCAAATGCATTCACGTATTTAAAATTCAATTAGAGGCTTAAATGCGAATTGCCGCATTATAAACTCATTCAGACATAAAGTCTGCCTGTCGACTGCATCATCAAAATGGTAAAAAATAAGCGAAAAAAACATTAACAAATTTACAACTGATTTAACAATAAATTCAGTACAGCTCGTTCCATTTTAAAATTGTGGATTTTCAAACAAATTGTTTTTAATTATGCGTATAAATAAAGTGCAGAAAATCAATGGTGCTACAGCAATAACAATTACAATTTTTATGCTTTTAAACGGAAGTTTTTAATTTACATGAGCATGCAAATTTGGCTCAACTAAATGAACTGTATGGAAAATAAAAAACGAAATAAAAATAATTAAGTAAACTTTAATGAAAAGTCAATGGGGAAATGTGTTTTGTGGTGGGAAAAACTGTTAATGCAATTTATGTGCACACTTATTGACGCCTTCGTTAAATGTCTTTAATGACGTTTAACGTTTAATTTAAGGGCAAAAAACTGAGTGTGTTGAAACTGTGGGTAGGTGTGGGGTAGGCACTCAATAGGGGGTTTGGGCAGGGTGGCAGATTTTTATGACTGTTAAACGTTTGACGGCGCATTCAGTGACTTTCATGTGCGTGTCACGACAGTAGGACTTTTCTCTTAATTTTATTTTGTTGTGCTCATTTTTTAATTAGCGCACACATGAAAAAAGTCACTCCCTCCTGCGGTTGTTAAGGGGAGTGCGGGTTTTAACCAGCAGCCAGCATGTCACATGTGGCATGTGTGCGACAACAACAACGGCAACAACAACAGCGTGTGGCACGAGGCAACAGCATTGCAGCTGACAACGTTGTAGCTGTTGTAAGGTGTCGTTCAACTGCAACAACAACAAAAACAAGACATACATATACACTTTTTATGTGTTTATGGTCACATATGTATTCCCACAACAAAACCGAGGGGAGCGGCATTATCTTTATATATACCCGTTAATTTAAGAGTTGGGGTATATTAAGTTAGAAGGAGGTGGAACAGACTTAGAAGACTATAATATGTATCCGTTGGATTAGTATAAGTTTCCAAATTCTTCTGTTAAAACATCTTAAACCTAGGAACTATAAGAGCTATACTTTTCCTACAAATATTTCCTATAACTGATCGATATTCTAAATTTATAGCACTTGAATATAACACCTTTCTACGCATACCGGGTATTCGAATTGTCAGGCATGCTCTATAATTTCCCTACATGTTTCGTTTCATTTCTATTTTATTTTTATGTCCTGCTTGGCGCCAACTGTGAACAGTTTGGTTGACGTTTAACATTTTTGCTGCTGGCCACGTGAGACATTCTGGCCAAGAAAACTATCGCCGGATAATGGCCTTAACTGGTCAAGTGTTAATGTTTAATAGCAGCAGCACGGATTTCAGCAAGAACAATGCAACGAATCAGGTAGCTGTAATGTAATGTAACTAAATGTAATCATAGATAATCCGGTTTTACAAAAATTACATTCATTGATGGCTTTTTTATAGCTATTTTGTGTTAATTACAATTAAATGTCAATGCATAAGAAATGTTGTAATTGCATTTAAAGACAACTTAAGCCAACAAATGAGCAAGTGGAATGGCCAACGATAATCAATCAATAATTGGAAAACAATTGGAGCAGAAAAGGCGACAACAAACCAAACTGTACACATAAATAACGGGCAATCAAGAGCAGACACAAGGACATCTAGACAGACACAAGTACACAATGCATTGTATTGTACATAAACAGCAGAACAGTGAGCAACCCTGGTAGCTTATCAGTGGAGCTTCACCAACGATAAGAATATGTTGAGTAGGGATGCCTAATTACAGCCAGATAACATTTGAAAGCGGTGAATATCAAAGGCTGACTGAACTTAACAATTGAATACTTTATTAAGCTTGCATATACCCTGTATCTTTGGGAGTTATCCAGCTGTAATATCTAGTTATACATTTTTTTACATTTTCACAACCATTTTATATGCATTTTCTACAATTTACGATGCACTCATTAGTTAAGCAAACACTTGGCAAATAATTTTCAAATAATGTGGCTATAAACAACAAACAAACTGTCAACATATTGCCAACTCGACCTGCTCCATAAATAAAGGCTTTAAACCGAATACAGAAAAAAGGCAAACAAAATATAGAAACTGTATTAATTTATGTAAATTCCACAGCTCAGCTAAATGCTTTTAAATGAAAACAAAAAAAAAGCGCAATAAAATAAACACATATACGTAAATAAATAAATAAATTGTAAAACATTTTGTGGGCATGAAGTCAGAATATACCCTGTAATATATAGAGTTAAATGAGTTCTTTATTTAAAAGAATTATTTAGTTTTACAGGGTACCTTTTAGTCCACCTGCTGCATTTTCATTGAATTTATTGCTAATTTAAATGGCAAATAAATAAATAATGTCGCCACTACACAAAGTGTTAGTTTGCGGTTTTTATTCTATGTATTTCATTTAGCTGACATTTTTATGGACACCTGACACGATATTTTGTATCGTGTGTATGCTTAAATAAATTATAGCATTATAAACTAGAGAACACAAAATAATATAAAATGTATAAAATTAGTTAAAACATTCAACATTAAAGAAAATTAATCAGCAATGTAATTTGACAAAACTGTAACATTGTCTTTTTTTTTTATAAATTAAATAAATTGTTGTGCACTAATTTAAATAGTTTAAATAGTTACTAAATAAAGCTCTTACAGTTTTGTAAAAAATTTTCTAAAATAAATAAATAAGTAAATGCATGAAAAACTCGTAAAGTCATATTAAGAGCAAAGTTAAGTAAATTTTAGAGCCGTAAATCTCAATTGCTGTCAATAAAACTGGCAGCAGCTAAGTAAACCAAAATATATATACATATAGTATATATGAAGTACTGAGATTTACGCTGTACATGATAAACGCATTTTCCATTTTTCGATTGACGCTCCCCAACCATTAAAATCATTTTAAAAATTTCACACAAAAACTACAAGTAGCCGTAATAAAATTTTAATAACTTTTTTTCGGGTTCACTGGGCGATGTCAACTGTTAAGCCCTCATTGTATGCTCTGGGAGTAGAAATAAAAACAAACACACATTCATACACATTCACATACAAATCAAAAACAAAAATTATAAACTAAAACGCAGACAGCAAACAAAAATGGGCAATCAATGAAAAATGGAAAATGGTCAAGAGGGCAGCGCACGGAGTGGGCAAAAAGGGACAGTTGTCAACCGAAAACTAATTAAATTAAATCGATAATAGGCGGGCGTCCATATAGCTAGGGGCTACAGAGGACTACAGATAGGAACCCACACAATTAAAACTTGCACCGCATTTAAAACCCACAAGAAACAAAAAAAACAACAACAACAAAATTTGACAAACAAAATCGCAACTTTTGGCAACTTTTAAATGAGCAGCAATCGAAATGTTGGCGCAATTTTCATTTTGGATGCCAAGGGAACTACGTAGACTACAGCTGAAGTAATTATATCACAAAACATTTATAATTTTCCCTCTGTTTGGGCGCAAAAAACCTTGACAATTGCCTTGAAACATGCAAAACGCGCATAAATTATCACAACTGCGGCGGAATTTTACGAAAAAAAAGTAAAGCGAGAAAAGTAAGTAAGCGCGAAAATGGAAGGAAAAACTGAAAAACATTTTCCCAACATTTGCGTGGACAGCAAAATGTAATTTCACATTTAGCTATGAAAAGCCTCACGAAAAGTAATTCACAGATAAGCATGCGAAAACGAGAAAGTTAGCAAACAAACAACAAGCAGGACAATAACAACTTGCCACGCCCACAGAAGACGCCCACCATACCCACTACTATTCTGGCACTCGGCGTGTATTTGACATTTATGGTGGAAATAATTAGAAGCTTACTAATGGGTCAAAGCAGCATGAAGCGTGAAAGTGAAATAAAAATTATAATACAGAAAAACTAAGAAGGAAACTGCATAAATAGTACATATAATAATAGTTATTCATTAACCAAATCAACCTAAAACATTTATATTTCATAAACAATATAATATATATATATATCTTTTAAACAAATATTAAATAAAACATGCTAAATTTAAGACTCCTAACTTAATTAAAATAATACTTAAATTGAAAGCGCTAACATAGCTTATAATTCCTTATCCAACTTGTATCTTTAAGATAACTGAATTTCCACCAACTACAGTATCTCGACTTTCCTTTAGCTATACACATTATTTACACTTACTGAACAAAGTCCTATTTCCAATGTATTTGCGCATTAAGTTGTTGTTAACTCAACACCTGCCTTGAAGTGTAAGTTTTTCCTGTCTTTTTGTGGGGATTTTTGTTTGTTTTTAGGCCAACACTTGGCTAATTACAACCCAATTACAGTATGTATTCACTTTTATGTGGCAGCAGGTCCCAATATAATTACGCAGAAAAATGAATTACATAATTAATAAACAAATTCAGCGCAGAGCTAATTAACTGCCTTCAAGAAGAGGCAGAGCCAAAAAAAATTGTGGTAGGAGTTGGAGTAGAAAGAGGCACTAAAAGACACAGAGAGAGAGCGAGCGACTCTGTTTTAGTGCTGGGGAATTAAAGTAGCAAAAGCCCAAAGTCAATGCCCAAAATGAAAGGCTCTTCAAAACAACAACAACACCATACACACTCACCCACAGGACACTCAAATACACACCCATATATATACATATATACACTCTCGTACAGACAGGATAACGCATGTAAGCAAATGGTAAATGGTAAATGGAAGAAGGCAGAAGGCAGAAAGCATATCGACTTAATTGCTGACAGCAGAGCATTAGGCTGCCTGCCTGCTATGTGGGTGCAAAAGGCAGGGAGAGACAGATAGTAGGAGAGAAAGAGAGAGTGCATAGGCTAGGCAACTAAAAAGAGATAGAAATTGTCTAATAGAGAGCGTGTGTATATGTGCTTTTCTTTTTGCAAGCGAGTGTTGGTTCAATGAGTGCTTGTGGATCAGCTGAAAACATGTTAGCAAGTGCAAGCAGTTGCAGCTGATAGACTATGCAATGCCTTTAGACAACGGGGAATAAACAATTGTGTTTTCTATAGAACTTTATAAAAGTAATTTTCTAAAATAAAACTATTGTTAACAAATGAAATCAGTAAACAATATTTAAGTGAGTTTTTAATGAAGTAATTTCCAACAAAAACTATAGTAAAAGATACGACTTTAAGTATTTCACTAGACATTTATTAACTAACATTTGAACAGATTTCACTTTCAAAGTAAATAAATGATAAACTCAAGTCTCCTTTCTACTCAAAAACTTGCTTATAATTTATTCGCGAAATTTATTAAATATAAATTAAATTTATTTAAAAATGTATTCTATATAACCCCAAACACATTGTATATGCTACTTCTAGCGTTTCACTGGGTATATAAATTGCACAGAGCAATAAAACGAGAATTAAACAACAACAGAAAAAAGGCAACCAACAAAAGTTGCGTCACAATGAAAATGCTATTCAAATGCCACCATACACTAAAAATATAAAACACAAATAAAAACAACTTTCGCATTTTTTGGAAAGGTAAGGATAAAGTACTTCTAAATGAGGGAATTGCATGTATATGGGTGGGAGAGGGTGCGAGAGGGTGTGTGTAAGCGTATGTGTGTTTTTGCCCTGCTTAATTCAAATAAAATTGCTCGGCATTTGCCTTTTGGTTTTTTAGCTCTGTTTTTTGAAATTATTTTGTCACAAATAATAATAAACTTGAAAAACCCAACCCAAACCAACTCAACCCAACCCAAAACAAGCAACAACAGCACACTGTACAGTAAGTATACGCTATAATTTACCCACCTTTCATTGTTCTAGCCGCAGTGAAAGCCTTTTCCCAGGTGCATAATTTTCAGTCATTTTTCAAAGTAGAACTTTTGTGTGGGACATTTTGTCCCCATGATTTCTTTAGTTTGTCGAGGTGGAAAAAAGAAAGGGAAAGTAGTAGCACAAACTCTGATATAAGTGGCAGTTTATGCTACCAACAAATATTTAGACATATGTTTGCAATATCTACCTAGCTGGACAGTATCTAATGGGTCAGGACCTCAACGACTGGCCAGTCATGCCCCTTTGGAGCATTTCTCGGGAGCATTCCCAAGGGGTCTCACAGTAGTTGGTAGTAGCTGGTGGACGGTATTTGGTAGTTGGTAATTCTCTGTCTTCTGACAGTGATGCATGCTCGTAAACATTTTAATTGGCATGCTTTTGATCGTAACGAAGTTCTTGGAGAGATGTGCCCAGATAAGGTAATGGTAATTGATAAACCCATGACATAATATGTCCAAGCAAGCTCGTAGAAATGTGACCCATGTTAGAGCATATGTTAGCAGAGTTTTTACGAGCATTTTCACAGTGCTGACAAGGGTTGTTAACAGTAACAGTAGCATTAACAGCGAATTGAAATGTAACAGTTACAGCGCTAGAACTTCCTTGCTGTTAATCGGTAACAGTGTTTTGTAAAGGTGTATTTAGAATAGAAAATTTGGGAATATTTGGAATAATAGTTTATAAGTATTATATGTTTTTTAAATAGTAAATTAAGAAACTATTTGGACATTTGATAATGTAAACTCAGAAAGTAACTACAAAAATTTATTTTTAAATAAGTTTTACTATTTTTCATGAAAGTAAATAAAACTACTTGTACATATAGATAGGTACAAACATATATCAACTTATATACTACAGATTCCAAATGAGTGTATCAGAAAACAATAGATTGTTAGAAATGCTAACATGAACACTGCTCCAGGGTTGTTGCCGTTGAAATAATAAGTGAAAAATGGAAAAGCGGAGAAAATGCGACCACGTTAAAATGGAACACATACAGACGTAGTAGGGGCAGCTGGCAGTACCACAAGGGGTGGGTACAGGGTGTGTGTACAAGGTGGCACAAATGCGGGGCATGGTGGTGGGTAAGACACACACACAAAACATGTTGCAAAATGTTTGGGAATGCACTTTGATGGCGTCATAAATCCAACACAAAAATGAGCACAGCAATATGGTTAAAACAACCAGATACCATATAACACAAGAAGAAGAAGTAGAAGCAAACAGTAAGGATACAAGGATAACGACAGAAGCTCAGCGCATAATAAACTGAAAATTAATGATTTGTCTGACGGGAAATGTGGAAAAACAAGTGGGAAAAAAGTGAGCGATGACAGGCGAAAATATACAGCGTTTCAAATGTTAGTTAGCGCTACCTGATATCTAAACAGGTAGCACAACAAGTAACACCTCCCGCACCTCTCTACCCCGCGACACAGGTGCGAAAAATGTCAAGGTAACAGCGAAGAAAAACCAATGCTGATTTGTGGCTAAAGCGTATGGTTAATGAGTCTTGCCAAAAATTCTGATTCAACTCGTGTTGCCTCTAGCCTCGCTTTCTCCCTCACACTCTCTGTCTGTCTCAGTCTATCGCTCTGATCGCTTATCTTATCAACACTTTCGTTGTCACTTTCTGACTGTGCGGGCCTGGCCTAAATGTTGATTGAGGAATGCGTTTGGGGTTGTCATCATCTGCAGTGTATGCCACAGCCATTAGCAGCTGCCTCTTTGAGTCAGCTGTCTCGGCATTTGATGCTGTCTTCCTTTTTTATTGTGTTTCACAGATTCTTGATTGTATCCCACGAAACTGGCAAAAATGAAAAGGAAATCAAAAGGATATCTCAGCTGTTAGTGCTGACTTAACCGGAAATGCCTTCGCTTATTAATCCCCAACAGATCATCTTCTGCTGTCCATCTGCATGTCATGCAAACTGCATGTAAACACGTTTCTAAGCATAGTACCCAATATTTAACTATAGAAATCACTATCTCTTATATAAGCTAACATTATCAGGCTGATAGCAAATCAATACATAGAGTAAAGCGATTTATTTTTATTGCATGACGTTCCTTCTTTTCAAAGAAATTCCATAAAAATTACATTTAGTTTATCAATTTTAATTGTTTTGTTTTTTTTTAAAAACACTTCCGCTTTCATTAGTTAATTAATTTAATAATGTTACTTTATATCTGATTTAATTTCTGCTACAAACATTTAACATTTTTTTATATTTTTAATTAATAAGTATATTTTAAAATATATTATAAACAAAGATTATATCATTAACAAATAATTTGGTAATAAAATAAAAGCATTTACTTTGTGTTATAATTTTAATTCTACAGATTTTTACTTTATAAAATAAATATAAAATAATATAATTAAAATATATATTCAGTTCATCAATTTTAAACGTTTGTATAATAAAATAAAAATTTTAGGTAAATATAAAAAAATTCTTTAATTAGTTTTAAGCGACCTCTGCAATCTGTCATATCGAACTCAAACCAGCAAAACACAATTCTAAATAAAAGATTTCCTACAATGCTCAATACAATTTCTAAGTAAATTATATTTCTCAAATTTTCCACTTTAAAGTTGTTCACTTTATATTATTTAATAGAAAATTTTCTACATTTTTTTCTGCGCTTTGTTTATGGAATATAAAAAATGCAATTTGTTTACAGTGTCAACTGTCGACTCTGGTTTTACTGTAGTCAAGAAGCTGTGAATTATTTTACGCTTTTCATTTCTATAGCAGAATTTTCTATTCATAGTTGTGCTCTCACACTCTCTCTCTCTCTTTCCCTTTCAGTACCTCTGTACATCTACTGTCTGTCTACCTGTCTCTATCTTTCGTGACCTGTCGCATCGTTATTTGAATTTGAGTTTGAGTTTCTCGCTTTTCTTTGCTTTTGTTTTGGTTTTTGCTTTGTTTTGAGCCGCTGCAATTTGTCACTTTTCGCACTCGTAATGTCCTTTTGCTGTCTGTCGTTCTGTCTGCCTGTCTGTCAGTCCGGTGTTTTTCGAAACAGAAAGCGACACTTGAGTCCTGTGCTATATTAAAATTGTTTGTCGTTGACATTTCAGTGATTCGCTGAAACTCCAAATGAAATGGCATGGAATTTTGGTAATTGCACACCTATTGCAGGTGACAAAAACTTCAGAAAATTAAATTCCAGCCATAAAAACTTTAAGAAAAAGATAAAGTAGAAGACGTAACTCCTTCATGGGTCGCAACTTAAACCCAACTCACAAAAACTTATCGCTAAATAAGCGTGCCAAAGTTGTTAGATTGCGACACTTGGAAACCCAAACAAACAAGCTAAGAACTGTCAGAGAAGAAGGCTGAGAGGCGGAAAGGGCGAAAGAGAGTAGGGGAAAAAGAGAGTGAGAATTTTGGGTTGAAAAATGCTTAAGGAAAAACCATTTTGCATGAAAAATGTGCGCGGTGTGCAGACGAACGGACGGACAGACAGCGCCATAAATTTTCACAGAGCCAGACAAGCGCAAAAGGAAGAGCGAAACAAAGCCCAGGGAGGAGATGAAGGATGTTAGCCAGGATGTGGCCAGGATGCGGTTGCGCCTCCCTGTTATGTTTTAGTATTTATTTGGCCCACAGATAGCCGAAACTTCCCAAAACTTTTGCACCCCTCAAATAATTACAAATAAACACATTGGTTAGGAGAAAGCAAAGCAATCGATAAGAAACAAAAGGCAAAAGCAATTGCTAATAGAACACTTGTAGATCTCTTAGGCTTGCTCCTCGAAGGCATCTTGGTTATTGTTCTATTTTGTATCTTAAAAGACATTTGGGTTCTATTAACAATAAATTTGTTTAGTTTAACATTTAATTGCAGTCTATTTTTCTTGAAGACTTAAAGGCTTTCCTCTAGTAGGCTTCAAAGGTACCTCTTCTAGAATTTTCATCTGCGTTTTCTTAGCATTTCTTTAAAAATATTTTAGTTGATTTTAGAATTTTTTTATGTTACCTTTTAAATTCATTTCAGTCACTCATTGACTTAAATTCCTTGATAAAACTATTGTAGTTATTTGGTATTAACTATTGTAGTATTTTTAAGGAATCTTCTAAGATAAATCTATATTATTTTGATTTTCGAAGAATAGTTTGTTGTTCTGGAATATTAAATATATAAAAGTAATAAAAAATTTTCCACTGATTTTATTATACACCTCGAATGTCAAAATTCTCTAGAATTCCTCCGAGTTGTATACATAAAAAGTTTAATAACCATGTCTTATAAACAGTTACATAGAGTTTAATGAAATATTCGCAGATATATATAAATAAACATCAAGTTATTTAAGTAATTAACATTAAGAAAAGTACATTTTTTTAATCTAAATTACTATAATTTATATTTATTGTTTCGTGAGTAAATCTGTGGGCTTTAAAGGTTTTTTACAAACCTGCCATTCATGAATTAAACTAAATTATACTATAAAAATTCTAGGAACCAATCAAAACCACATTTATGTACATACATTCGGAAATTTCTCTATAATGCAACTTATCGAATTTAAAGTTAAGATCTGATAGATTCAATGTCTTTAAAATAAACTACTAAATAATTACAACATTTTCCTAGAAACTTTATCTGCAGCTAGTGAATAAATGCATCTTTTGGGTGCGTAAAAGTCAGTACTCACCTTTTGTGCCTTGCAAGTGACATTGATGGACTGGATGTCGTGCGACTGATGACGCTGCTCCCCGATGCACTGGCCACAGGCGGGAATCTTGCAGTTCAGACAGTACTGGGAGAGTGTCTCCTCGTGCTCCCCGCACACCGACTCCCGCTGCTGGGCGGCGCCGCGCGGCTTGACCAGTGTGTGCTTGGCGAGGGGTCCGCGGGCGGGATGGCAGAGTTCGCGGCATTGATCGCAGTAGCGTATTTCGCACTGTTCGCAGACCAGGGATGCCACCTTGGGATCCGTTTCGCACATCTGGCAACGCAACGCTTCACGGGCACAAAAGCGATCCACAATGGCCTCCATGGCGCGATAGGTGGGCAAATTGCGTACACCGCCATCGTCGAAGAAGACCAGCTTGCGGCAGAGCGGACAGGTGAGACAATAGGCGGCACCAGGTGGCGCCACCACGGAACCTTGCAGCAATCCCTGCAATTGTCCGGTGCCGGCATACGAAACCGGCCGTGAGGTGTTTGAACAGCAAACGACTCCGGAGTCAGCCTCGCTGAAGATGCTCACTTTATCGGACTGATCCTGATCCGAGGTGACGCTCTCACTGCCGGTGGCCGAGCTGGCGGTACTAGCCGCCGAGCTGTGCGAACTGTGTCGTGTGCCTGGTCCCGAACCGTTTCCGGGTCCACCAACTCCGGCTCCGACTGCCTGTCCATTAACTGGAGCGTGTCCTGCACCTCCTCCTACGCCGCCATTGGCTGCTGGAGCTCCGATCGGAGCACCCGGTGTATAGGGTGTCTGTATGTCGAGGGCACAGCCCAGGCAGAGGGCGTGGAAGCAGGGCAGCAGCACGGGATTTGCATACAGCTGCTTGCAGGTGGGACAACGCAGTTCGTCCTCCATGGTGCTGTTCAGACCGATAACTCTTTTGTCTTCCAATCGGAATATACTATTCAAATTCTAACCGTTTCTTGCTGATTTCTTAAGCTTTAAAAATCTTCACTTTGATCGCGCATTTTGTCAGCTTCTCGGAAAATTTAGAAATATTTTTTTTTAATTTTTGATTCAATTCTTTCCACTTTTTTTTGTCACTTTTCAAATAAATTTCTTAAAAATCTTAATTTTGTATAGTTTCCACTTTTTTTTAAAATTACCGTCACTTTTTTGTTATTTTTAAAAATTTACTTTTAGTTTCAAATTTTTTTAATTCTTCAAATAACAATACTTGTTGTTTTTGCACACTTTAACAGTTTTCACAAATTATTTTCGAGTTGTTTTTTTTATTGTTGTCACTTATTTTCTCAAAAAATTGCGTTAAATTTCTTGTTAAAACGGTAAATGCACAATACTCGCGTTTAAATTCTGCTGAATTTTGCCGTCGAACAACCGCTCAACACGACCGCACGCTGTAAAAGTTCGTCGTAGACTAAACTGTTAGTCGACTGTTAAATGCCAATGCATGCCGTTACACAAAGCAAGCCCAACTACTGCTGTTAACTTAACAGTTGGTTGCATCGTGTCGACGCAACGCACAACGAAACTTAACGAAGCCTGCGAGCGTTAAATTCAAATCTGCTCTTATCACTGTAAAGTGCAGTGCGACGTTTGCAGTTTGTTGATAAGCACAATATACTGAACTATTATATTTAAAAGCATAAAAGTAAAAGTAAGAGCAAAAATAAAGTAAATTGTTACTTAATGAGACAATGCCATCGGCAGTAGATTGAACCTTAGCTAATCTTATATAAAATACATTTAATTTACTTTTTATTTAATTTGTTTATTATAACATAGCTGACTCTCATACTCATTTACATATTTTTAGTTTCATATTTATTGTTACTCTGCTTCTCTTGCACACAGAACCCGCGCACACTGCTATTAACTTTAACAGGCTGCTGTTATGCTGCGTTACGTCAAACATGTTCGAGCTCGAAACTGTTGCGCGCGCTTGCATATGTTAACAGCATGTTGTTGTTGACAAAAAATTCGTTGACTTTTGAATTTTGATTCTGAGTCGTGACAAAAAATTGAAAAAAAAGTTTAACGATATTGTAACGTTGCATTTTTTAGGGCAGCAGCGACACTTGTTTTCTGCTCTAAACTACACAATTACATACCTGTGCTAGATAAAAAGTTAACCATAAAAAAACAACAACACGCACACAAACTGATAACAACAAGAAACACAGAAAAACAAAGTCAATCGTTAACTGATATCGATACAAAAACAAACACAAACAAAACGAATTGCTGCAGTGCAAGTGTGTGTGAGTGTAAGTTAATCATCATCAACTACAGGTACAAAACTGATAAAAGAAAGAATCTTTTTCCATATGGCAAGCTAAAGGTGTCAGACAATCAATGGATCAATAACAACAACAAATATGATTAAAGCCGAGCAATGTTTGTTGTTGTTGTTGTTGTTGTTGCTGTTTATTTAGACATCGAATCAGGCATTGAACGCCAATGTACAAACAAATGGCCAACGATAGATTGACTTAACAGCAACAGAACAAGCTAAATCAAGATAACAGCAGCAGCAACAACAAACAGCAACAGCAACAACAACAATGTGTACAACACAAACGTGCGTAATCCGTTTAACTTAATAAGCCACGCTCTCTCTCAAATTGAGTCCACACAATGCAATTTACATTGCAAAGAGAGCGTAAAATTCAGTAAGAGTGGGAGAGCGGCAGAGCGCGTGAGGCGATTGACCATCACGTGTTTTGACAGCTCACGACTCCAAGAAGGTGAGAACAACAACAATAACAAACGGTATTTGACTTTACTTTGTTGTCTCTCTTCTTCTTTCGTTCGTTCCGTGTGTTGCCCTCCTCCCTCACTGTCCCTTAGTGCCGTCTGTCTGTGGAGCAGCTACAACACGTTGTTCGAACTATGCGTAATTTGATCGAACTACATACATTTGTCTATTTACTTAGACTGACCCTGCTTTATTGCCTCTCACTCTCCCTCTCTCGCGCCCTATCCCTCCCCATTCCCCAGCCCTTTGCCAACCCAACGCCCATGTCATAAATCTATAGCTACTACGACTTAGTGCTAAGGCGCCTAATTGCTTGTATTTATTTATGTATTGATTTGTGTTTAGATTTTTATAAGGTAACAGGTCGAGAAAATGTTAGAGCTACAGAGTGTGCTCCACTTATAGCTGCTCTGTAGTCGGCTTAAAGCAAGAAATCTTTAAAATACACTCTTAAGAAGAAGAGATTAAGAATGATGATAGAGGTACTAAGATATACATACCTGATCGCTAATTTAAATTAACGTTAGAGTATTGAAATAAATTTATTTTTTAAATTTTAAATTAAAAACAGTATTGAGAAATTAATGCATATACCCCCTGACCTGGTTTACAGCGTCTATTTTATATTAAATGTTAAGTTTCCTTCTTATCTTAAACTCAAATCATCTTAATTTAACCTATTTTATATGCTGCTTCTTTTTCAAGAACCACTCTTTAGACTGTTCCAACCTAAAACTATTTTCCCCTGTATCTTTTTGGGCTATTGCTCAACACTTAAATAGACTTCCTTCCGGTTCATTGTGAGCTCCAAATGCTGCTCATAATTCACTCCGAATAGTTGCAAAAAATATTTAATAAAAAAGTAAAAATATAAATTTAACACATTTTGGGCGTTGTAAGACCGCTAAATCCCAGTTATGTACACTTTGGCGTCCTTAGCCCCCCATTTTCTCTGACCCACTCCCCGTTCTAACGGACTTGCCAGAGTTTTTGGCCCGCTTTAAGATCATATATCAAGCCGTGTTAGCAGTTAACAGTTACCAGTTACTATCATGGCCAAGGACATTCACAATATGCGCGCATGCATAAAAACGCAATAATAACAGCCAAATATATGCGCTATTGCTGTCCTTGTCTCACACTCTCCATCTCTCTCTCTTTGTTGCCCTATGCTGAAAGGAAGCATTACTTTGGTCACCGCGGGTGTTCAACTTTTTTTTTCTGACTTTTTTTCTGGGGTCCCGTTTTGTGAAAGCGTTTCTATGTGAGTGTTAATGTGTGTGTTAAAGTGCGGTGTGTGTGTGTGTGTGTGTGTGAGCCATGCTTTTACTTGCCAACGGCTAACGGCTCTTTCATGCATTTTGTCGTGTTGCAAGCGGCCAAAACAGACGCGACTCCCACAGAATTCTCGCTCCCAATTGACCAACAACAACAACAACATCAACACCATTTCAACGATATAAGAACTCAACTATAATAACTAGCATACCTAACAACAACAGGGTTGACTAGGATTGTACCCTGTAAAAGTAGTTACTTGGGAACCAACTGCAATGAAATATGTTAAAGTTGAGTTGGAAGAAAATGTATGTAAAGAGTATTAATAAATTAAATGTATTAATAATATTTAAATAAAATAAAGTAAAATTCAAGAAAAATGTATTTATTTATTTATTGATTATTAAATAGATATTTTATGCATTGATCAGTTGGTTGAAGAAATTTATTAAGGTTTTATTGGAATATGAGTTGTTTGACTCATTGCATTCGTCATTTAAATTACATGAGTAATTCATTAAAATTTAATGAAAATTCATTAGCGAATTACACTAAGAAATAAAATAGAAATTAATTTAGAATTTATAATTATTATAAATTAAATATAATTTTTAAGTTCATCGATAAAACTCAATAGAAATTAATTAATAAATTTAACAAAATAATTCAGTGAAAACTCATTGATGAAGAGCAAAAAAAAACTAATTGATAAATTCATTAAATATTACATTTTTCATTCATTACATATATTAAATTTGCGTTCATCTATGCAACATTGGTGACCTTTAAACCTTGCTGCATAGTTTTATCAGACTTCTGCAAATTTCTGCTGTCTAGCATACACTATGCATCAGAAAAGTACAGGATACAACAAACAACAATATGTAAAAAGTTGATACAAAAAATGTAAAAATGGAGTTGCCTTGTTTTGCCTCCAAACACATTACAATGTGGACAAAACAAGAGGAGTGTGTGTGTGTCAATGAGAAGGAGAGAAAGAGAGGGGGGACCGTGCCAAGGGGATACATGCATATTATAAAAAACTCCTTTTGTGGCCCCAAGCGAACAGTTGTTGCTCCGATGATACTGCTCCAGCATCAGCTTCAGCTCCTGCTGCTTTGCCTAGATGTTGCTGGCTGCTTGGCAGGCAGGATAACATCGCCAAATGAGATTAGGAAGGACATTCGCGTATTTAACACACACAGACAGACAAAATAGAGGAAGAGAAAGAGAGAGAGAGAGAAGGACAGACTGCAAATGTACAGCTGTTGGGGCAACAGCAACCAGTGGGATATCCTGGCTGCCTGTTATGTCGAGTCGTCTGGAGTTGAGTCGAGTACATCCACAGGCGCTCCAGCATTTTTGGACAACTGGCCATCGAAGAGAGGGCAGCACGTCTGCTAATATTGGGATTCCCCTTTCACAAGTTTAACGCCTCCGTTGTCATTGCAGGAAGTTGCAACAGTTTGGGGCACTGTAATTGCTTTTTTGTTTGTCGCTGCGAGCAAGTTGTGGCATCGCCACGATATCACAACACTTTCGGGGTTGACTGCAGAAATTTTTAATTAGATTTTTTGATTTTTTTTTTTGTTAAACTTTTCATTTATATCCCATGTAATCTTTGTGCGCCTTAGGTTTATTTTTGTATTTTAGCAAATGACATTCGCGTTAAATGGGTATACTCCACATTTTTTTATGGTTTTTGGTTTTGCTTGGAGATTTTTTTGAACGAGTTTAAATTGCTGCTAAAGTGGAAGTTATGAGGCATGACAAATTGCGCGGTGTTTATTTTTTTTGGCTGGTTGAGCTGAGTTTTCTTCTAAACCGACACTAAAGTTAATTTCTCTGTTGGTTAGCGTTAAGCTTTGCTTAACAAATTCATAAATTTCGCATGTAAATGGCGGAAAGTTTATGGGGATTACCAGGGCTTGTAAACGGAAATGAAAAGAGTTAAAAAATTAAAGAAAAACTTGGTGTTTTGAGCCAAACTAAAGTGCTTTTATTGCTTATCTAGGCTAATCGTATGTAATTTACTTTTCGCCATTCAATATGCAGCGCTGTTAGCTATTTTATAGCTAGTTTTAGCAATTCTATAGCTTTATTTAAAGCTAAAGGTACATAGTTAGTATGACTAAAAGTAATAATAATCTTTTTTGATTAATTTTCTACAAACAAATTTAGCTCGTGAACATAATAGCTGCGCTTAAAAGTATGCTACAAAAATTTTTATAAATATTTTTCGTGCATTAAAAAAGTTGTATTATTTCTTATGTTTATGAAAAATTTATACAAATTCCAAAATGAACTATTTTATTAAAGAGCAACAGTAAGTGGCAGTGGTAGTACATGATGCGAAAGAGCTGCAGCAAAAGCAGCATTTACAGTGCATCAATTATAAATGCACTCGATAAAATATTGCCAAGTATTAACTCGGCTTTCAGGCACATCAACAGCAGCCACAACTACAACACACACACACAAACATGCAGATGCCACAACTGTTAAAGTATTTGCTGTGTGTGTGTATTTATATAAAAATAATATTCGTTTATTTAGCCAAGAGAGTTTGCCCAACAAACTGCAGGTAAGTTTCTTGCCAAGTTCTTATATACCCTAAGAGTGCGGGTATTACAGACTTATAGAAGAGTATGATTGTCTTTAATATAAAAATGTGCAGTTAGTGTGCAACTTCTTCGGTTTTTGCCAAGACAAACTATTTTTCTTACTCTCTTTTATTTTTTTTTTGGTTTGCCATGCTTTTGTTTTCATTTTACAGTTCCTGCACATATCTGTGTATGTGTGTGTGTGTGATTTTGTGAGTGTTGGTGTTAAGCACTTCCGCTTGGCTGCTCGACTGACATGCGTTCCATATTGCCAGCTGTCGTGGCCCTAACAGCTGCAGCTGCAGCTTCCTTTTGCACCTTTTTGGCTTCTGACAGCTTTGGTAAACCTCCGTCCTCCATGCTGAATAGAAACTTGGTTTGATTTTTCATTAAGTTTTTCATGCTTCTTATTATTTATTTTCAACCATTTTTTTGTATCGTTAGTTAAAATTATTTTCAATTAGCAAGCAACATGACGTCCGGAAGCAGAGCAAGTAGAAGGTGAAATGGAGGTAAACAGAATTCTTTGCTATTCTCTGAGCGAATTAAGAGCAAATTCCATTGAATTATAGATATACTATACATTCAGTATTTGTTTATTTTGCTTTGGATTTTGTGGCTTCAGATTGCTTCACTTAAGGTATCCCAACATATTTTTGCTTGTTTTCAAATTAGTATAAAAATCCACCGCAAATTATGAGGGTTTCAAAACAACATTTAAAGTTGAAACTGTGAACACAACCTCAGAATATTATTGTACTCAAGTCTCGTATGTTTGGGGTACAAAAAAAGAAAAAAAAAAAGACAGGAAAGCGGAGCGTAATTAAATGTTTTGAGGTCTGGCCATATAAGATGTTGAGTATTTGGTTGCATTTACTGCAGAGATGCGAAACAACCGAACACAACCAAAGGGCCGAAAACAAAGAAGAACATACGCAACTCACTTTGGGGAAAAGGCCACAGAATGAAACCAGTTGCAATTATGAAATTTTAGACATTTTGATGTACTAAAACTCTGTGAAGTCAGCAGCTGTAACAACCCCACAGCCAAACAGAACAAGAGATGCAGATGCGAGGGCTTTTTGATATGGGAATAGTTGTAAGGGATATGTCGTTTAAATATTAAGAGTGGGCTGCAAAATGTACCGCCTCTTGTCTAGAGGGTGTTTTGCAGTCGAGCTTTTAATTAAATTGTTTGCAAATCAAATTGTGATATCGGATACTTTGTTTGAACAACTTGTGGATGGAATGGGCGATGGCCGCTCAAACAATATTAAAGTTATGCATATTTGTAGAAAACTTTAAAAGAAATATTGTTTGTGATTGTAGTTTAACATATTTCTATAAAAGATTTTCTAAAATATGTTCTCCTTTTAGTTATTTAGCTTACTTTTCCTTTGCTTTGATTTTATAAGCAATTTTCTCGAAACTTTATTTAATTCAAAGCCCAAAAGTATGCAATATAAACGAGGTATTTTTCAAAACAAAGAACATTCAAAATTCTTCACATTCTGCATACCCATATCCTCTGAAGAGTATATTGGATTTGTGAAAAACTGGCAGAAGGAGGAGTAACAGAACCCATTAAGTTTATATAATCTTGATCTGCATCACAAGACGAGTTTATATAGCCATGTCAATTCTGTTCGTATGAACGAGAGGATCTCAGAGCTACAATTTACAAATTAAGAAATGAGTGGCGGATTACACAGGTATGCTTGACATGCCCAACTGTTAGGTTAGGTTGAAGTCTCGTTATCACCTTTTCTAAAACTTTAAACTACGATAACTTTGCTAAAAATGTAGCGATTGTCAAGCGAAATACCATTTTACATTGCATTTTTTCGCATAATTAATTCCGCATCTAAAATTCAAGCTTTTATGGAATTAAATTTTTTTCCAAAATTTTCCAGTTTTTTCCATACCTACCCCTTTGCATTTTTTCAATAATTGAAAAAAAAATTTTTTTTTATTTTTTTTTCCCAAAAACTATCCCAATTGATTCGAATTTTTGTGTGGGTTAAGAATATATATACTTTATGGGGCCTTATTCTAAGATTTCACCGATTAAAATGCATAAGATTGGAAATAGTAGGCAGAGGGTATTGCACGGTTGGACGTGCTCAACTGAACTTTCTTGTCTGCTGTTGTTGTTGTGCTTGAAAGCAAACAACTTGGAAAACAATGTGAGGAGCGGTATCCTTAACCCCATACGTACCAGTTTACCAACACTTGAGCTAAGCCACAGAAACAAACAAAACAAAACTGTGGAGAGAAAAAAACAAGTAGAAAAACTAAACAAGTTTTCACATTTCTCATTCAAATGCAAATCCAAAGGCAAATCTTCAAATGACTTCGATTGGTTTTTGGTTTTGGTTTTGCTGCCAGTTTCCCGTTGGAAAAGCGGCTTTTGTTTGAGCATCCAGTGCCAGCAATCGGTTGTTGTCGCCTGTTATCACTTGCTTTGCACTCTCCAACTCCATGTCCTGGTATGGACACTCCAGATCAAGAACAGAGCACAGTGAGCAGAATTGTTCGGTCCAAAACATGTAAATGTACCCGAAAACAATGGCGACCAAATCATTTTAGCAAAATTTATTTCACAACAGAATTGAGGCATGTTTAAGTTGCACTTGAGTTTTGTTCGCTCAAAAATTTTGGAAGCAAAAGGGTGGCGAAATTTCAAAGGCAGCTTCCAAAACAACACCCAATTTCCGCTTGGTCAAGTGACATGATTGATGTGTCGATGCTGTTGGCTTGGTACGGATGTTGTTCCTAAGACACACTCTCTCTCTCTCTCTCTGACTCTGACTCTTTTTCTCTTCCCCTATATCTCTGACAAAAACAACAGAGTGTTTGGCATGTCATAAACCGCACAGACATCAAGTATCCGACACGTTGCAGCTTAAGCTCGTCTAGAATGTTTTCAATTTTGTATGCAGTTTTGTGCTGAAATACAGACAACAAACTACTAGCTATATATTTAAAAAAATATATATATAATAAATTAATTGAATATTGAAGAAAATGCAATAAAATTGATTACACAAAATTGTTAAATATTTTGTTTTGTGTAAAATTGAAACTTTGTTAGCAACCATCATTAAAATTTAAACTAATTGATATAAGTCTTGAGCATAGAAATATAAAATGGGAAATAAAAATTGTAAAGTATACATTGAAACTTCTTATATAATATTATTTTTAAAATTTGTTTAATAAAAATAATTATACTATTCGTAAAAAAGGAAGCAACAGCTTCACAAATTACTCATTATTTATATAGTAAAAATATTATACAATTTATGCTAAAATATATTCAGTATACGCTTTAAGCAATTTATAGTTGATTTTAATAAATTTCAAATTTTTATTACTTGAAAAATCAATTAGAGCAGAGTTTGGAGCACAAACGTGTGGCATTGTTTGGATTATTGGTGAGCAAATTGCATACTGCAAATGATTAAGTTTTCATTTATAAACTGACACTTTTATTTTCTTGTGGTTGCAAGGCACACACAGTCCACACACACTCCACACACTATCTACACACACTCCACACACACAGGCTCTCAACTGCATGCAATTTTTGTGTTTTATAAATTTTTTGGCAGCTTTTTTGGCATTCTTTTCTCCTCAATTTCTGTCATTGTCAGTTTGGAGAGTATTTAAATAAAATGTACTTGCAATAAATTTAGCACAGAATGAAAACTTTGCCCATACATGTACAGACATGAGGGGACCTACTCGTACTTTTGGCCAGCCACAGGCTCTTGTCTGATTTAAATATTTAATCTGATTTTCCATTTCAATGCCTTTGCCTGCCATAGAAAATTACAATAATTTTGCATATTGCCCAGACTTTTATCATTGCATATTTGGTTTTGTTTTCATTCAAGTGTTTTGTGTGTATGTGTATTTTAAGTGGCTCGCTAGACACTTGACCAAAACTATTTTCTCATTTTGACCATTTTAATTGCACTTGGCCATTTCCTACACATTTCGCCACAACACACAAATTAAGTTAACATAATGTTGTTGCTGTGGAGAAGCAGAACTTTAAATGCTTAAATATACAAAATATACATTTATTTGAAGAACAAATTGCAATTGTTTTGTACAAGTTTAATGCATATATGCTGTATTTAATAAATTACAATAAATATTTACTTGGACACTTAATTAATTTAGTTGCTATGAAATTTGTACACAATAACTTTGTTGTTATAATTATTTTAAAATATAAGCAATTACATTTCTCTTGAAAAGACTTGGTTTCTTTCTTTGATCGTTAAAAAATTTGTTATAATGCATAATATTTTATTAAATTTTTAAAGACAGCCTCATTATTAGTTTTTTATATTAATTTTCAGCCATATTTAAACCAATTTTAGTTTTTAAAGTTAAAAATTACCATAAGCTAAACTTTTTTTCTGTAACAATCAATCTATCTCCTACCTACATATCTATCTATCTATTGCTCCTCCAGTAGCTATCCCTACATTATGTAATATAATACTAATTCATTAAATATATCTATTCATACAATCTACCTGTATTAAATAACATAAGGTGTATTAAAATTTTTACTATTTCTCTTCAACTAAAGCTCTCCCTTATCAACCTGTTCCATAATCCGAAACATGCTTTCATAGAGCAACTTTTTAACATCGATTGCAACTAAATAATCTACATGACTAAATTTCTTGTAGGCTAAAAGTTCATTGTGTACCACATTTGGCAGTTGTTTGCGCAATCGTTGAACATCCTTAAAGGACGTTAACATATCGTTAACACTATAATAGAGCGCAACTTTACAATTGATATTGCTCACCTTATACTCGGGTGGGAACTGTGAGCCATATTTACGAAAATTAACCATTGGATTATTATAATCAAACTTATAGAAACCATCTTTCTGCAGTAGTTGGGCATAATGTTCAATGGATTTAATTGAACTGCCAGCCACAAAATGTTTTGAAATTATTGGCATAAGTGTCGTATTGAATTGTGAATTATCAAAGCCCATCATTAGCATTATGATATAGGTGCAGGTGTTTCGAAAGGCAAAGCTACAGAGTTGAAAGTTCAATCGATTCCAGACATCTGTTTCCGGTGGAAACTCATAAATGCCAAAGAGTTTAGCCAGTTGCTGGAAAACATAAATAGATAACTAATTAAATTTTCATATTTAATAACACTTTGTCTTACCAAAAGAGTTTGCGCATACGGCTTAATTAGTTGCACTAAAGGTGCATTTAGACTGTTAAAATATGCCACAGGAGCTAGAGCCTGCAAGAGTTTGATCTTCTTCATATACTCGGGTCTCTCGCTACCCATAACAAAGACCGAACTGGTGCCCTGAGAGTGACCCACATAGTGCAACTGCTTGTGATTCTTACTGCGAGTCAGTATATAGTCAATAGTGGCGGGTAAATCATAAACACCAATCTCATGAAATGAAAAGTCCCAAAACTGACGCATATACGGATGATATCTGCGATGTTTGCGGGAATAGCGATTGCCACGAGTGTTTATCATCCAAACATCATAACCGCGATCACTCAGCAGATAAGCCAGACCACAGCAGGGTCCGGTTATTACCCATCCGGCGGAACTATCCTCCAAGCCATGCACCAACAACACTGGCTGTGCTCCTGGCTTCGGTATACGATGCACCGACAGTCGAAAGCCATCCTTCGTTTCTACTTTATGATCCTCCGCGGCATAGCCATATTTACGAATTAAACCAATCTATAATCATAGTAACATTTACATATGTCTAGAATGTATTTAAACATATTACTTACCGTTTTAAGCTGCGCATCTTCAAGAATATTTGCATCATATTGCAGTAGATTCGTTAGCACAAAATTTGCATTTAGACATAAACAAATAAGGAAACCATAAACCATTCGACTCATGTTATAAGCTCAACTAAAAACAAAACATAAAAATAAATTATTTATTGTGGGAATTAATTGGTCAGTTGCATGATCAAGTTCAATGTCAGAAAGATTCCAATGCGAAAGTGAATCTAATCTTATCTAATGAAAACTAGTTTGCTAATGCCAATAAAACCTGTTGCGATTCACCTTCACAAAAAAAAAGGAAAAGTAACAGTAGCAATTTTAACGACTAATAGTTACTCTGTTAAATTAAATTTAAGAAATAAATTTACCTTAATTTAAAAGTTTAATCACGATACAAAAATATTGTCAATTCACAAATTAAGGACACATAAATTGGTAATCAACATTTATTGTAGACATGAAAATATTTATAATGTTTTTTTATTCACAATACATTTAATATTGACAGAAGAAGTCACAAAAATGGAAGTCATATTTCCAGATTAAAACCATAAAATAAGAAATCAGCTAATATATTTTATAAGCATTTAAAAAATTTGCAAACCAAAGTTTTGTACATCAAAATATCTCACATATTTCTCACTTTTAAATATTATTGAATTATAATAATATATATTTTAAACAAAAAACACAGATAAATTAGTACATACTTAAACAAACAATATTCGTAATGCTCATTATAGTCATGCGAGATTGCGTATACGCCTTGTTATTGCACGCAAAATGTTTGCCAAGAAATTTCACTACGACAAAACAACACTTTTACAGCTTAAATAACATAATTATGCAGTTTAGTTGCACTATTTCATAAATTATTACAGTGAATATCCTTTTACGACTTGATTTGCTAAAATTTCCTCTTAAAATAGTCCGAGTAGAAGTTTTGCAAAACTATTTTAGTTAGTAATCCGATTTGATCTGGAGCCGCTGCTAGATCCGTTGCCACTGAACTGTTAAGTGAGACAAGTGGTTGACATAAGTAGCCAATAGCTGGAAGCTCTGAAACTCTCACAATGCTTATTAGCCAGCTACTAGATAGAGCTCTGGAGCTGAAGCTGGCGATCAATGTCAATGGCTGGGGAACACACACGCGAATGTAATTTCAATTTTAAATAATGCAAAATATAACTACATTTATGTGTATGAACAACAACAACAACAACAACAACTGCAACTGCACAAAATATTAATTTTAATCACCCAATGCAATGTCAAACAACTTTGTACAAAGTTTAACACACTGGAAGCTAATTTCAAATACAACTTATAAAAATCTTTGCATTTATTAGAAACAGTTTATTGCGGAACTACTCCTAATGGACTCGATTGTAATATATGTAGTTATTCCATAACCTTTAGTCTTCATGAATTTCATTAAACTTGATAAGCTTTCTTAGTCACATAACATCTAGGTCAGTGTGTGTTTTATAAAATTCTAACTAATTTTTCTGACATAGTTTATGAAGCGTTTATTATTGTGCAATGGGCTTAATTAATGCAAGTAGTTATATTTAATGGGGTTGAATATTTTATATTCTCTGTTTGTATAGACTTTATCATATTGATCTATATATTATATACTATATATTCATAACTCTTTTCGATGAAAATCTTTATCTAAGTGGTTTACTCATAAAGTGTTTGTTACTCAGATAAACCTAATAAAACACTGTACTTTTAAAGGTAATTAAAATTGTATTTGTGACTATTTTTCCCATACAATTATTCACAGATTATATAGAATATCCCGTATATACCTAAAAATAGAAACCCTTATCGGTCAATTAGCCGATGTAATTTCTTGAGGTCAGATTATTTAAAAATCCATTAAATATATTTGAGTAAATTCATTAATATTCATTTTAAGACTTTGCTTTTCTCAACGGTAGATCTTCAGCTTGCATATTATTGAAAACGCGTTCCCAGATCAATTTCCATGCATCTATGGCCCAAATGAAATCCAAATGGTTTAATTTCGCATAGTCACTGTGATAATCCAACATCACATTGGGTAACTGTTTGGCCAATATTTTGGCATCGCCAGGCTGTGCCAGCCAATCGTTTTTGCCATAATACAAATAGACCTTGGCATTGACATTTCCCAAATTGTATTCCGGCGGTAGTGCACTGTTGTATCGCTGTAGATTCTGCATCAGTCCGTAGTCGAATTTACGAAAGCTTCTCAATGTTCGGATCTGGCCGAAATGCATAATCTGCTTGGTAGATGCTCCAGCTGGAGCATGTGTTAAATACACGGGTAACATGGTCATGTTCAGTTGCTCTGCATTGAATCCCGTAGACAGGAAAACCACATTCGAACAAATCGGTTGAGTTAAATCGGCGGAACAAATATTTCGGCTGAACATGTCGATAAACTCGGTTTTTGGCAAAAACTCTTGGGGGCCAAACAGGCTGTTCACCACCTATTAAAAATAGAAAAGTTTAAACTAAACTATATAATGTACGATTAGAGAACACTTACAATCGATGAAGTATGTAGAGTACCCATAAATATCATAACCGGGCTCCTGACATACTGAAAGGATGCAACCGGTGCCATGGCATGCATAGTTAGGATCTTTGACATATAGTCCGGTCTCTCACTGCCCATAATAAAGAAAGTTGTTGTGCCCTGAGAATGTCCGACGTAATGCAGTTGAGTGTAGCTCGTGTCTTTAAGCACATAATCAATGGTTGACGGTACATCATATATGCCAATCTCATGAAAAGTGTAATTCCAGAATGCATCATCTTTCATCTTTAGATCTTTATGTTCTCTGCCATAGGTATTGCCTCTGATATTTCCCATCCAGACATCGTAGCCACGATCATATAGCAAATATGCTGAGCAAATGATCAACATTAATTTCTTGGATTTATAATAAAGAAATAAAACATACCCAATCCTTTTTGAGGACCCGACATTACCCAAGTGGCTGAGGAATCAAAGAGACCGTGCATTAATAGCACGGGAACTGCTCCGGGCAGTGGTATACGGTGTATGGTAATTATAAATCCATCCTCTGTCTCCACCTTATGTTTCTCCACAGGATATTTGTATTTTTCAATAAGACCGTACTGTAAAAAATTAGTGAAATAAATGACTTTAACATATCTATATTTATATAAATCCTACCGTATCCAGCTTAGAATCTTCTAAAATCGATGGATCCAAAGCAAAAGCTTCATAGAGCCACATGCAGATAAGCCAGTTGAATAGTAAAGACATCTCCGTCTGTTGTTGACTCAGCACAAAACTTGAAAACATTTTGACGAATGTTTGAGAACTACCTTTTATACTATTAGGTAATTATCGAACGAAATTCATTTGCACGCTTCTATACTTAAGAAAAAAGCAGATAAAACCTCATTAAATGTTTCATAAAAACTACAATATCGTAATATTAGCGATGGTAAAGTATTATAATGTTGTGGATCGTGAGTTTTACAAACTTGGAGAATATTTGTCTTAGTTTAACTGAAGACTTAAGACTTATTAGTATTATACTATTAAAATGCTGTAACGAAAATGTGCTCGAATCGAATATACCTACTAAACTAGTTTAAAAAAATAAATGTTGTTTAAAACATTTTTTGTTATATTTTATTTTATTAGTCCATGCTTTTGACAATCAATAAATACTCATTAATAAATTGTTTTACTTCAAGGTTAATTTAATTATCTCCAAAATATTTTTTTTCAATGGATTTCATATTTTTTAGCATGCGATTCCACAGCAGTTCCCGAGCATTTACTCCCCAAATGAAGTCAAGATGATTAAACTTCGGATAGTCCACTAGATATTGGGTAACCACATTAGGCAATTTACTACTAAGAGTCTTCACATCTGCAGGTTGTGCCAACCAATCATTGTCAGCATAATATAATGCCACTTTGGCTTTGACATTCTCCAGTTTATATACCGGTGGAGTTTTGCTCTTGTAAAATAATTGATTCTTCAGTTTGCCATGGTCGAATTGGCGAAATGATCCGGAACTTTTGATTTGACCAAAGTGCCGCATCTGATTGGTGGAGGCACCAGCTGGATCATGTCCCAAAACCACTGGCCACATGGTCTCATTAAATTGAGATCTATCAAATCCAGTGGTTAGGAAGAGTAAATTTGAACAGATCCTCCTGGTGAGTGCAGAGCCATCGCAAATAATCAGTTTGAACAAATCAGTAAACGCTTTATGTGGCATAAATTCGTGTATGCCCACCAATTTAAATAAAAACTACAATGGAAATGAAACTTAGGTTGGTAACTTTAAAGAGAACTAGATAAATTAAACTTACGCTTAAGCAATTCTGAAATTTTGCCATGAATTTAACTACAGGACTCTTAGAATGATCCAGATAAGCAACTGGTGCCATAGCCTGCATTGAGATGATTTTCTTCATATACTCCGGTCTCTCACTGCCCATAACCCAGAAGACAACGGTGCCCTGGGAGTGTCCTATATAGTGAAGCTGTAGAGTGTTCGTCTTCTTGAGTATATAGTCGATTGTGCTGGGTACATCATGGACGCCCATTTCGTGAAAGGTGAAACTCCAAAACTTGGCATGTTTAGTTGAGTACTTTTTGTGTCTCCTGGAATAAGTGTTTCCTCTAACATTTAGCATCCACACATCATAACCTTGCTCATAGAGTAGGTAACCTTAATAATAAAAGTGATTTAAAACTAGCCTCGTAAATAGTTGGTATTCTATAATATTCTTACCTAAACCCTTGTTTGGCCCCATCATTACCCACGTAGCAGAACTGTCCAATAGACCGTGCACAAGTAGCACTGGAATTGCTCCTGGTCTGGCAATGCGTTGCAGGGACAGAATATAACCATCAGCTGTCACCACGGTATGATTTTCCGCCGGATAACCATATTTTTTAATAAGATCATACTATAAAACAAATTAAATAAATAATATACAAAAAAAAATTATTTTTAATTAAATTAATTTAATGTAAATAATTTTTGATAAAAGCTAAATTTGTATTTTTTAATTATTGAGTACATAAATATGTCTAAATTAGTATTATAGGGGAACTAATACCACCCACATAAAATCAAATATATTTTTGCATGTATAGGATGATATCTAATTTTAAAATGCAGCTCCTTGTGAATTTTTGTTTTTTGTTAAATTTCAACTAACCGTATTCAAATGGGAATCCTCAAGAATTTTGGGATCCACCGATTCATCAATATAATCATCATTATCCACAGTTAAATTTGTTTCTATCGTCGAATCAATTGCATTTTTACAGAAAGGCGATATATCGGCATCACTTTGAACTACCAGACTCTGGCACAAAGTTAAGAGCAGCAGCGGCACAAAACATATAGTAAAGGACATTTTTCCAATACAAATAAAGTATTATTTTGTAGAAGTAGTAGATGTGTTCGATGTGAGGCACAAATGTTAACTGTTGATCCATTGAATAAACTGCTAGAATCAAAACTTTTTATATAACAACAAATCAACCTACATATGGGCATTTCCACTGAAATTTTAACCGCAGCAAACATTTTAAAATTAATCACAAACCCACAAATTCTAGAATCTAAGAAAATAAAATTTTATTATGCTCTGAAACAGTTTATAATTGTTGTAAATAATCTTGGGGAGTAAGTAGCGTTCAGACTAAAAAAGATTTGCATTTAATGTGATGAGAACCCTTAAATCGCTATACAATTTTTCTTTATATTTATCAAGACTGAAACCAAGATGACCAAGTTTCTCAGATTGTCTTAAATAATTCTTATTTATCTACTTTCTTTAAGCTATATTCCAGAATTCTTAATTTAAATATTAATATCTCTCACTCATTTATTATATTTATATTCCTATTAATTTCCATATATTAGTTAATATTTTACTGTTGCCCTTCGTGTAAAAGCTACGTGCTTTATTTTAATTTATATTTACATTAAAAAAAAAGCTCTATTAAAGCGGATGATCTTTGCTTAAGTGGCTTAAACATTTACATACTTTATATTTTATAAAGTATTTGTTATTATTCATTCTCTCACAGCTTGCAATTCAGCGTAAATTAATTTTGCATGCTTTAAGTCAACGTACTCGTAGAAAGTATTATGTGCTAGACTGGGAAATGCCCTGTAAAAATTAAAAAAAAAAATAAAATCTAAAAGTTTTATACGAATATATATATTATCACATGTACTTTATTTAATTAAGCTACGTTTTTTACAATCAATAAATAATTATTTTATAGCTCTAACTATACTGTAAGTGTTGTTTATCTTACATAACTAAATTCATTTGCTTCTCAGGCTGTTAAATTATCGCTTAAATGTTCGTTATCTATAGCTTGCATGTTTCTTAGCATACGATCCCAGAGCAGATCTCGAGCATCAACTCCCCAAATGAAGTCAAGATGATTAAACTTCGGATAGTCCACTAGATATTGGGATACCACATTGGGCAGTTGAAGACTCAGAGCAGCAACATCATCGGGTTGTGCCAACCAATCATTGTCACCGTAATATAAAGCCACTTTTGCTTTAACATTTTCCAGTTTATATTCTGGAGGATTTATGCTATTATAGCGCCAATGATTTCTCAGCCAGCCATAATCGAATTGACGGAAGGATCCGGATCTTCGAAGCTGTCCAAAGTGTTGCATCTGCTTGGTGGAGGCACCAGCTGGTGCATGCCCCACAACCACTGGCAACATGGTCTCATTCAATTGATATTTATCAAATCCTGTCGTTAGAAAGATCACATTCGAACAGATCTCCTTGGTGATTGTGGTCTCATCGCAAATCAATTGATTGAACATCACAATAAACTCGTTTTGGGGCAGAAATTCGTGTACACCAATTAATTTCAGTATAAACTATAAATAAATAATAAATTAACTATTGCACAACTGACAACTGAGACATATAGAGGGAGAGGAACTTACGCTCACCGAACTGTGAAATTCTGCCAGAAAATTCACCACAGGACTCTTGCAATGATTCAGATATGCAACTGGAGCCAGGGCCTGCATATAGATGATCTTTTTCATATACTCGGGTCTCTCACTGCCCATAATCCAGAAGACAACTGTGCCCTGAGAGTGTCCAATGTAGTGCAGTTGTGGAAAGTTTGTCTTCTTGAGTATATAGTCGATAGAACTGGGTATATCATGCACGCCCATTTCGTGAAAGGTGAAATCCCAATACTTGGCATGGTTATGAGTATACTTTATATGACCTCTGGAATAGGTATTACCCCTCACATTTGTCATCCACACATCATAGCCTTGTTCATAGAGTAGATAACCTAAATAAAAGAAATAATTTACCATTGGCTTCCAAAATCGCTAGAATACACTATTCTTACCTAGTCCCTTGCCTGGACCCATCATCACCCATGTCGCAGAACTGTCCAACAGACCATGCACGAGTAGCACCGGAGTTGCTCCTGGTCTGGCAATGCGATGTAGGGTTAGTATATAGCCATCATCTGTTACCACGGTATGATTTTCTGCCGGATAACCATATTTATGGATTAGACCATACTATAAGTGAAAGAGAATAAAGTATTATGTAGAAAACTAGTAGTTAAATTAGATCTTAAAATATACTTTTTAGAATATTAGTTTCATATGTTAAAATCTAATTTTCAACTCTTAAAGTCTCTGAAATCGTTATATTTTTACAGACAGATGGTCATTGTTATATTGACTAATCCATTGATATACTTTTTGATGACTACTTCTATCTGTTACGCAGTTTTATTTTCAGCAAATTCTCATTAGGTATTTCCGTTGTCACTTTATAGTGTGACTAAAAGTATTGATTTTCAATAAAGATTACACAACAATAATTATTAGATGATTAACAACTTGTGTTATTAATTATAATATATATTACAAAAATTTATTTACGATGATTATACTATATTCTTTATTAATTAATGATTTAAACCCGTCGATTTTAAGAACGAACTTTTCTACTTGTAACTTCTCTTCCCATGTGGGAATATCACACATATCACATAAACTAACTACATTAGTTCCGTACTTACCGTATTCAAATGTGAATCTTCCAGAATATTGGGATCCACATCGTTTTCGATGCGAGCATTACTGGTCACCGGTAAAGATCTGCCCAGCCAAGCCGGCGATTTGAAGTTCACATTGAATAACGTAGTATTTCCGAATATAAACGACAAATCCGCATTACTTTCGGTAACCAGACCCAGGCACAATGTAAAGAGCAGCAGTTGCTCAAGTCGCATAATTAGTGTCATTTTTCCTATACTATATAGGGTAATTTATATATAGAATTCGCTAAGTGTAGCAGTTGTGATCGCTGTGAGGCACAAATGTTGACTGCTGATCCGTTGATTGAGCTGCGAGAATGAAACTTTGTCTTGTTACAGTATGAAAACGTAGTACATATGCTGATTATGCTGATTATAGAGTGCTTGTTTATAAAGTGGACACTCGATAAATGAAACAACTTGCTAACAGTTGCTTTTAAAATTTGTAAGAAAATTGTTTTTCTTTATGTGATTAGTTAAATCAATAAATTAAATATGAAATATTTTTGTTTAATATTTTAATAATAGATTTTACTTAAAACAAATCAGAATTTATCATTTTTTATAAATACAATTATTTGTATAAATATAATTTACATAAAACTGCATTGTTTAACTAATATTTGCTATAACAAATATATGAAGTAACAGATGCCGACTACCAAAATTTTTATTCAATTCACTTATGTAGCAATTTTCACATATCGAATGCTCACTGTATTTGTACTTATATTAGCGCGCTATATTTTCAATTCAGTTGAATCACCAAAAACACAAAAGCAACAAAAACAAAAAAAAAAGAAAACAAAACAATAACAAATATGTTTATAAATATTGGTCAAGTGCGATGATAACCCTCGTTGAAGACTTCGTCACAAGTTGATAAGCCAAACGGGTCCGGCTTAAGATTATAGCTCGTTATGCTCAAGCTCTAATTATAGTAGTCTTGACTTTGATTCGATTTACGCACGAGACTTTCGAAGCGGATTTATCTGCAAAGAAACCTCTGAACTCTGGAGCTCTTTGGGGCAGCAAATCTGAATCGCGACTGCGTCAATTGAATGCTTGATTTAAACTTCCCTAGCAACTCTTTGACAAAACAAATCAACATTGTCAAGTAACCAAGGGGGCAAAAACCTAAAGATATTCTTACCCACACTAATAATTGATATACTAAAACTTATGACAAAATATTGTTAGTTTATTAGACGTTGAATTGTTAATGCGTTTCGTTCCGGCGCCGATTTCAGACTAAAGTCGCAGCCAAGTTGTAGTTTTTTCGTTTGACTGCCTTGAATTGAACTTTGTTTAAATATTAATTACAAGTTGATGATGATTTCTCACACAAATACACACAAAACACACACCTCTTGTTTAGGTTTCTGCCTAACCTGTCCCAAAAGTGAAATACTGCAAACTCGTCTTATAATCATTAGCTTCTTCTTTTTTGAGAGTGCATATTATTTGTGTATATATCCAAAGATCACAATGCCTGGGCATGTCATAGTTATGACGTCGTTTTATTGCTACTATTTCAAGACTGGTTTTCTTGATTTATTTTAAGACCTGACCTAATAATCGGACTGTATGTTTTGGTCTTCTCATTTGTAGGTCTATTTGCATGTCGATAAGGCATTATTTTCGTACAATTTTCAGTGTTTGAGTTTGCGATGGAAACAAAGTCCAATTTGTGGGCACAATTAATAGACGTTGAAAATAATTGCTAAAGTCATAGAAAATTGCCTAGAGAATGAAAGAGAGATATCTAGCCATTATCTTGGGAAATGACTAATGAATGAAATTGTAAAAACAAATAATTATTGCTATGGATCAAAGTACCATTAAATTATACCACAATGTTTATGCGATTATTGTTATTCAATTTATAACAATTTGCTAGCCGACAAATTTGCGGCAAAAGCGTGATAATATAATATTTTAATTTAGTAACAGTTTGAGGGCTATTTATAAACCACACACAGATTGAAATTGGAAGTAGTTTACATGCAAAAACCAACAAGAGCCAAAAGCAAATTTTGTAATAATAATATGCATAGAAAATATATATATATACATATATATTTGACTAGTAATTGAAACTTTTGGAGGAAAATACTGAGCTTCGTTGTTGCTTATCAAATTCTGCCCACACACACACAGTTGAGTGCTATTCAATTATATACAGAGTACTTTGCTTATTTTGCATTTTATGCAGAATACTCATTCAGTTACTCACAACATTTTGTATATGACTATATATATATATATATATAGTAACCATCAATAACCAGCAAATGCAAATATTCATACAGTTCATTAAATCATGTTATTGCTGTGTTTATCAATGGCAGAGTTCGAATTCTGATAGCTATTGAGCATGCAATGTCAACTCACAGTATTTCTCATTAGAAATGCATAAAACTTGTTTGATTAGCAACATTTTCCACATAGATTACGCTGTTGGCAACATGTTGCTAGGCCCACAATATTGCGATGCCATGCTGCTATTATTTTTAGGGCTGGAAATAAATTTTAAGAAAGTTATGAGCAGTTGAAGGCAGTTATAATAATAAATATTATAAATTTTACAATTTTCCTAGTTTAAAAAAAAAGCTAGCTTAAACTAAAATTTAAAGTTAAATTTAACGCAACTATTTTCTTTTATAGCAATTATTTGATGGTCAACCGAAATGTTGTCTGTTTGAAAATATTGCAAACGCATTTCGAAATGTTTTCTCTTTGGGTTAAGCTCTGATTTTCGCGTTATTTACAATGTGGTTGAACAGTCGAACATATTCAGCTAACCAAATGTCCCCCAAAGCATCTAGGCTAACAACTCATAGACAAGTGGGGCCAGTGGGGTGGAGAGCCAAAAGGGATGTGTCAACCAAAAGCCACTTGATATCCAGGACATTTTGCATTTTTAATTTGGCTCATGGGATTGACAGCTGCAGTAACCGCAAGCCACAAACAATTGTTGTCAAATAGTCGGAGAACCCACTCTTGAATCTTCCAAAACCAGCGCAAAAACAAATGAAACTTGAAATACTTATAAGAAATTGACTTAGTTGCAAATAGTTTTCGAAGACATTGAGAGAAAGAGAGGGAGAGGGAGAGCGTGAGGGGAGTTTGCGTTGCTGAAATGCACTGATATTTGCATTAGAAAAAGAGTTTCAAGAACTCTGTGCATTTTATTTGTCAACAAAACTTTTGAAAATGGGCTTAAAGTTGGGCAGCTTATGAAATTGTACTTAGTACTGGTTGACCCAGATAAAGTGAAGTTTTAGTAACAGATTGGTTCAAGTTTCTAAGCTTGCAGACAAGTGTCAGGCACACAAGTTTCCGACGGAAAGCTCTTGATTAAGCCAAAGTTGGATGAAAATGACTTTATAATCTTCTTTTGAGCTGTTAAACTGCAGGTAAATGAAATTAGATAAAAAGAATAGACTTAAATATATAATTATATATAAATTTAATTACATAGAAAAAGAGTTTTGATTAAATAAAATCAGTATTTTATAAAGACGAATACAGGCTCTATCTGCACAAATATATCTATCTCACTTTTAAACACTTTTTCTCCTTTGGCTTTGCTCAAAAGTGAATTTTATGTGAAACCTTTGATGATTAATATGATAAGTAGATATCGATTACAATAAATGCAAGAACTGAACACATGCCACAGCTGTCTGATAATCGCTTTAACCCTTCAACTGTGCAACATCCTGCGCCTATTTATACAAATAATTAAGTGTCAAGAGCAGAAGCCAAAATACATGAAATTTGACTTGCCACACCACTTGAAGCACCTTGACACCTCAGAAGAAAATCCCAACACACACAGTCACCCATATATATGTAGTATAACAGGCAATTTTTACACGAAATGTGAAAAATGAAAAATATAAATAAAATCTTTAGCTGTAAAAAAAATGTATGTACAAAAATGTGAGAGAAAAATGATTTTTGCACGCCTCGACGACTTTTTGACAGGACTTTGGCAATAACAGTGTGCTTGCTGTAAGGGGTAACAGCAGGGGCATGAAACGGTAGGGAGTGACGGCTCCAGCTGCCAGTGTCATTAACTCGACAAACCGCTCAACGGCATCGCAATGCGAGTTATGCGTATAAGTGGAGCGGAAGTGCACAAGAAAAGAGAGTGAAGGGAGTACAACAACAACAACAACTAAAAAATAATGTTGAGGCATTCGTTATGTCAACAAGCAACAATGAGAGGGAACATAGAAGTAGCCAGAGAGAGAGAGAGAGAGTTGAAGGCATTAAGTGAGCGAGAGGACAGCGTGTTACGCGTATTACATCACTCATTTTTCTTTTTTGCCAGAGTCCTTTTTGCATTTGTATTGTATGCTGTGTAATTGCAAAAGTCATGAGTCGCCTAACGACAAAGTTCTCTCACTAAGCTACCCTCTGTTGCCCTGTAAAATTCAAAAGCATGTTTTAAGTGGGTATATTAGACTTAGTTGACTTGCTGTTACGGAAGAAGCTTTGAATGCTTAAAGCTAATTCGCAAAACTAACGATTTAAAGATATGTTAAAAAGATTTAGAAATCTGTATGTGTATATAATAATATGAGCCTGTCCAAAGTAATGTCTATACATAGGGTATTTCTAATGCGTTATTTGAAAATCTTCTCCCTAGCTTGTTTATAATGAAGTGCAGCTTCTCTTTCCAGCTTCAAACTGCAGCCAAGCGACAAATGTTTCGTTTTCTTGTGGGGAAAGTTATAGCATAGCAAAGGAAATAGGAACAGAGGAGGGGTTGGAGGGAGGAGGGAAGTATGGGGTAGTCTGCTCTTTAACCTTATGTGCTTTGTGGCACGATTTGCCTTTGGCTCACTCTTACTCTCAGTCTCGTTCACTCTCCTTCTCTGTCTCCCTCTCTGTCGGTTCTTCATTCACTGCCTTAGAGGCATACAAATTTTATGCATGACTTAATTTGAAGTGGTAAATGCTTTAATTGGGCATCAAATGTAACAACGGTATTTTTTCGGTGTTTTTTATGGCCGTGTCGTTAATGTGCGATGGCTTTTTTAGTGCAAGTTTTGGGTAGTAGAGAGTACTCGACTCAAAGATACACATTTTAAACGCTGTTTTTAATGGATTTCATATAAAATTTTCACTGAATTTAAATATCAAATATATATTTTAACCTAACATCTAGTTTTCCTACCTTTGGTATGTGTAATCACTTGACATTTCTAAGTCGTGTTGCCTCCTCTTAAGAGACTACCATGATTTACCTGCTGTTATTTTGGTGCCAGTATCCAAAGTAACTTCAGTTTCTCGTGCAATCAACTGTAATGAGTCTGACAAGTGAATTCCCTTGAACTTCAGGCTCAAACAACTTGACAAGCTTTTGCGCTGATGGCTTTAATGCCTTACTAAAAATAGAATTCTTGCCATTAGCCACTCTCCGAGTTGGCTTTAATGCGCAACCTGTTAAAACCATGCCTCAAAATACCAAAAAAATCCGCAACGAATCAATGTGCAAATCCTGCAAACTGTGGCAGCTTAAGAATCTGGCTAAAAGGGGTGGCAAGACATGGGGGAGGCTGAAGGATAATGTGTACATTCCCACGGGCAAGCAGCTGAAAATGTTGCAAATATGTAAACAGCAAGGAACAGCTACTGCTGAGTGTGTCAATGTGGCAATGTGCGAATCTTGCCTCCATTGCTTGCCACACACACTTGCGCAAGTATCAATTTCCAGAGATTTATGCGCTCAGCAAAAAGGCCATAAAATATTTATTGTTTTATGTTGCATGGCCAATGATAAGGCAACCGATAAGGCAAAAGACACGGGACATAAGCTGAAGCAAAGCAACAGCTGAGTGTGGCACGGAACTAAGCGCTCGACAATCGCTGCTGGCTCCTGTAACACGATACGTGGCACAAGCAAGCTGAATTCGGCAGGAATATAACAGGATAACAAAACCGGATAGCCGGGCAAGTAGCATGAAATATTACCTTTAAATAAGAATTTATTTTCATGGCAAATTCCGAATTTAAATAAAAATACGTTACTACAATGCAAACACTAACACGTACATACGGGGAGAGAGACTTACTTAAACATATATATAAATTACAGTAAATTCAGCTTTCAATACAATTCCACAGCTGATTGAAACTCATCCCTAAAGTATTTGTTCGGACCTGTGTAATAATGGCAGCTAATCAGCTGCCAGCTGTGTAAAATAATTTCTACCTTTATTTGTTTTTTTATATTTTTTTTCAGCTTAATATATGTAAATGTAAAGACCGTTTGCACAATTTATAGTTTAGCCTAAAAGCAGGCAATACTTTTTTCGGCTTAAAAATTGAACAACTCAATGCTGGCTCACACTTTTTATACGGGGCTCGGTTGCTTCTTAAACACTTAAATATTTATATATTTTCTAAAGTTATATTTTATAAACTATCCTTTATAAGTTTATAATTATTCAAAGCTTTCTTTGTTATTACTGTTTAGGTAAAAACTGCTTGAAAATTACTTTAAATTAATAGTTGAACTCTAACAGAATTACTACTACTTAAGTGGCTTAAGCTATATTTAAAATAACTCCCTTTAAGATACGTTTATGAAGAAAATTGTAATAAATAAACATAAAAAGAGAAAAACGTGGTAAAAGCAAAAAAAAACGTATATCTTAAAAAATCTATAGCTTGGCAAATACAGATTCTATGCATATCAAATACCAGAATAGTACGTTACTTAATTGAGTTATCATTGGTTTAATTTAATTACATAAGTTTCAATAAACCCATTAACATTTATAGCTCAAAACTAACATGTTTAAGTCCAGCCCTAAGTACTTATATTAATTTGAACAAAATGAACTAATTATAAGATTATTTGTATAACACTACAGCTGATGTCACCTGTCGATGACGATGTCGATGTAGTCTTCATCAATGTTCAATCAGCTAATAAACTGTCTGCTGCACGAGTCGAAAGTGATTATTGATTTAATTACACATCAAAGTAACGGCAAATGAAAACAAAGACATGACTGATGGATAGGTGGGTGGAACAGCAGAAAGAGACAGAGAAAGGGAGAAAGAGAAAAGAGCAGTGTTCAACGTCAACGTAATAAAATGCTAATGAATTAATTTGCACAAGAACTTTGCCATCAAGTGCAGAAAGTGATGGAACGGCAGTAAAATTCAGTTTGCCAGCTTTCAGAACCTGTAACTCCCTAACTCTACTAATGGACGACTTTTCAACAGTCGTGGGCTGCATTAATTTTAATGAAATGTTATTAAATTATGTCAATACATTAAGAAATGCCAGGTAAAAAGGGACATAAATAGCTTTAAAATCTTAATCAAAATCTAGTTTAAAAGTGAACAAAGTTTATTACATACTTAAAGACAAAAGAAAGTTCCCAGTCTTACAAAAGATTTCTGTGAAAGACCACCGACTGGGGGATAAAGCAATTTCCTGAACGATTTTGATTTGTTTGCCAAACGGCGAGCTACTTGATACGTGTATCTCAAGGATACATTGAGGCGGCTAATGCTAATGAAATGCATGCAACACACACTCGAGGGTTGAGCAAACAACATCAACTGTTACTCCCAACAATGACACAGAGCTCGTAGAAACAAAACAAAAAGAACATGAATCAAAAGAGCGATAAAAATCAAAGTAAAACCAAGAGAGAGAAAAAATCGCCAACAGTTCAATATATTCAATACAAATCAAAAAGCCAAATTCGCCTTTCCACTGACCGCAAAACAAACTGTATTCGCCAGATTTATGCGGCAATATTTGGCTTTGAAATCGACTGTCGGTTTTACTTGCCCTCCCCTCTGCCACATGCCACGTCCCAACAGGCCCGTGCAACCTGTGGCATTTCCATTGCGTTGAGTAAACTTTTCATTCTATTTACATTTTTCACTTCAACGCATTTTGTATCTTTGCAAACGCAATAGCCTGATAAAGGGCATGAGTTGGAGGTGGAGGGCTTCTAGTACGGTTCTATCTAAATTTTAAATTGAAAATTGATTTTTTTGTATTCACATTTTTTGTTTAGCTCTGTTTGATTTGCTGCTTTCGCTCTTGGTCAATTTTTTGCGATTGAGTTGATTTTTTGTAGCCGCAGGTTATATTTGATGAGGAAATGTAAGTGGTTGGAGGGGGAGGTAAGGGAGTGAGTGAAATATAAATATTCGCATTTGCTTAGCGCACTGTACTTCCACATACTATTTGAACTAGAAATATGGGGAAATGCGTGCACTTACATATTTTTCATGGCATACTTTCGGGCGCAGTTGTATTTGAAATGGCAGCAGCGAAAGCTGTATTGGACAAGTAATATATGTGGGGGTTAGATAAAAATATATAAAACAATTATGTTTTTACACAATACATTGGCTCACAATTTCACAAAGCTTTCTATTTAATATATTAATATAAAAAGTTTATTGTTTTAATATTCCATTAACTTTAAATTAGCTTTTCTATTTTCTATAATCTGCCAAAACCTTTTTTAAGTTCATAGAAACTACTATGATTTTCTTATTAATTTCCACTTTTTGTTAGCTTAATTTTCTTAACATTTCTTAGCTATTCTGTTTGCCATAAAGAAATGTGCTTTTTACCTTGCATTAAGCCCTTAAACGTCTTAAAGTAAGTTTATCGATTTTTTTTGCGTCTGCTTATCACAATTTGCTGTAACAGTTAGCGAGTAAATTTGAAATAATATAAAGACAAATAAATGCCGAGGGAGTGTTACAGTTTTATCCCCCCTAGTGATTGCAACTGGTGTGGCAACATGGAAAAAAAAAACGAAACAGAACCCGGTCATAAGCCTATCAAAACGTTTTTATTGGATACGCGCACGCGGCTGAAACCAAGCCCCCAAAAACTGGTATCTTGAAGAAGTGGAAGGAATCGTATGGATTGCTTTGGAATGGGTTGCTGTATTACAATATATACACACATAAGACTATACCCGATATAGCTGAGGCCACAAAAGTCGACGACAGTTTCGCGTGTGTTTGCACTTTTCCGGTCGTTTTTCTAGCTTGTGTGGCAACAAGCGACCGCGTCTTTTCGGCCAGGTTTAAGGGGGTTGGTTTTTCGGCTAAAATGTTAAGAAATTGATAGCGGCGACAAATCATACGCGTACCTTGGGTAAGCTGCATTTTGCTGGCTTGTTGTTGTTGCTGTTCTTGGGGAGGTTGGGCCCCCTCTGGCCGCCCTGCTCCCCTACTCACGCCCTGTTCTTAAGTTATTTGTCGTCTTGCAACAATTTGCTGGCCTGGCTAATAAAATTTGATAAGCCAAAGTGGAGCGTCTGACGGCCAGACATTAAATGTTGGCTCACTGCACGCAAATTGGGGATAAATTTAATGCCACAGTGAAACTGGCTTGTAATGCGTTGGGAGTGACAACAACCCCCTTGCCCACCTCCCCCTCCCCAAATTGGAAACTTAATTTGTGCTCTGGGCATGCATAAAAATGTGTTGGCTGAGAAAAACCTCCAAGAGGGCTGAATTCCAATTCGTCTCCTGTGTCTCCTGCACTGCGTTGATTAGCCATAAAAATGTCTGTTTGCCTTTACCCAATGGAGTCGGTTTATACATTTTTTTTTCTACTCTCTCTCTCTCTGTTCTTTGATTTATTCGATGTGTTTTGATTTTCGCCATTTCATTCTATTCTATTTGATGGTCGTCGCTTCTATGTTCCATTTGCTGCATGCGAAATGCATTTTTGATGACAGTTAATGGAGTTTTTACTGCCTTTGAAGCGCGCTTTATGATGGACCGTAACAGACCCCAACCCAAATATGCCCCATACACCCCATGGACACCCCTTAAACATTATCAACTCTCCCCATTAGACGCAGCTGACTTGGCATCTTTTTTTTTTCTTCTTGTTTTACTGCATAACGGGGGGAATAAAGCAAGTTTGTGTTGTGCAAATTATTTAAGAGGGGATTTGTGTTTATTTTGTTGTTGGGGGCAAAATTCTTCGAGTCTATAAAAAGAATATTCATGCTATTTTCTATTTACTTTTATGTCCATTAATAAATGGAGTTTAAATATGCAAAAATATTGCATTTTTTAATCAAATAACAAAGAGCTGCAAAATTTGGCTTAACAAACAAAACTGTATGAAATATATACATTGTATAAGTTGCTCATAAAAAGTGTTGCAGAACTCGTCTAGATTACATTACATAATTTAAATATAATATTTTCTATCAGAAAATGTTGATAAAATGGCCAATATTTTCATGTTAAAAACAGCAGATTGTAACAATTTAACATAGAAAAAATATCTTTATACATTTATATATTCATTAACTATTTTTATATATATATTTTTTTTTGATTATTATTTACAAAAGCAAATCAGTTTAAATAGTATTTAAAAAGAGCATTGTAAGACATTTTTTCATGTTATCATTTAAACAGTTTAGAAACTTTTTGTTGCAGCCTTTTAGGAGCATATTGAATAAATGAGCTGCAAATCAGCAAAGCAAACGTAAAATCAAGTTAAATATTTGTAAACACACATTGGCAGCAAGAAACTGGCAATGTCATGGCCAGGACAAGGCTAACACAAACACACACACACACACACACACACGCATTTGAAGTGCGAGTTTTGTTTGGCGAGAAAAGAGGAAGTGGCAGCCGAGTTGTTGCCACAGGAAGTGGCACAGACGCAGTTAGGACACTTAAACGCTGCTCAAAATTGGATTTGTGCTGCTTAGGCACCGTTCACTGCCTCCCCTTGCCCTTTGCCCTTTTTTTCGCTCACATGCTGATAAACATTTTTATAGTTGGGCCAGCTTTCAGTTGGCCACAAGTCATGGCTCATTCCTAGCTTTTTCTTTTGCTGCCTCTCTTTGTCGTATTCTTTTCTATCCAACCTTATTCCCCAGCTGCACATTAAGTTTTTGCCAAGTGTTTGAACGAAGGGGGGAAATTGGGGAAAACGGGGGAATGGGAGAAAGGCCTAGAGACTGTCACTGTTTATGCTTATTTAAAAAAGTAGCAGCGCTTCGGAGTTTTGATTTGATAAAGCTGAAAAGAAAATGATAGCACCAAAAAGTTGTGCGTATGTGAGTATGTGTGTGTGTAAGAGAGAGAGAGAGAGCGGTAGATGGTGGGCTGTTTAGGTGTCAGTTGAGGACTGATAAAAACTCAGGCTCATCGTAGCATTTATGCAAGTCACATACGCACGAAGCTTTTAATAATAAAAACAACGAGCAAATGTTATATGAAAACAAAGTAAGCGATGCCCCCCCCCCCCCTTTTGTAGGGTTTGTGTATGGGAGGGAGGGGCAGAAAAGACAGGGAAGAGCGCAAAGAGGGGAGAGGAAACTGGGTAACAGCTCGTGGTTGTGCGTGTAAATGTCTTTATGCCTTGTGAGCGCTAACGAAACTCCCAAGTGGAAGAGTGAGTCCTTTTCGCAGCTGCTTTTGCTGCAGCCGCAAAGTATGCTACAAAATTTTGATTACACATCGCAGCCCAAGAGTTTCTCTTATCAAAATCCTCAAAATGTAAAGTAATCATTGCCACAGAAGAGCTCGAAATGAAGTCTGTCGAGGGACTTGATTATTAACAACAAAAAAATGGAAACAACAATACTTTTAACTCTTTATCCTTAACCAGTGCTGCTAGCCTTTTAAAACCAAGAAGTAATAATGGCAATAGCTGCTTTCGTTGCAGCCGCAAAGTATGCTACAAGAATTTGCAACCACAAATTTAATCTTATATCTAGCTATAAATTAGCTAAAACAGCATTAGCATCCTTTGCCAACACGATAAACCACTCAACAATAAATGTACAAACAATTTTTAATGGATTTATGAACTTAACACATTATTCTCTTCATTATTAAATTCGTTTTTATTGGCCATCTTAGTTTAACAAGTGTTTAGTAGCAGTCATTTGCAGTGAGTAATAAGTTAAAAGAGTTTAGATCATAAACTAACATTGGAATGGAATCAATTGCGAAACAATTATTCTCTTACAAAACATAATCTCAAGAAACCTGCTGTGAAAAGCGTGCCTTAAAATGCGAATACATATAGCAATTGGATCCACACATTATCACATCGAAATATATCATTTGCTCGCGACTGTAGGTCAGATTTTTGATATGAGTAAACTTTGGCTGCAGCACACGTTTCAGCAGATCCCGTGACTCAAAGGCATAACACAAATTGCCACACGGACACTTGGGTGCCTCCGAGATCAGTTCGATGAGTATGGCCGGCAAGGTGCTCACCGAATAGGGTAACTTGTGCTTGGAAACCACTCGAGCCGCCTGCAGCCACAGTGGAGTGGGTGTATGCGATGAAACAGTGCGTTGCAAATACGACTGGGCTGCCTCCATATTAAAGTCCTTGAAGCAATTGCCCCACACATCCAGTAAATCAATGTGCAGATCCTCAATGGCATCGGGCAGAGATTCCAATTTGTTGCTGGACACATGCAGCGAACGCAGACTCTGCAGACGTCGTATGGAGAAGGGCAGGTAACGTAGATTATTGTGGTTCAGATTAAGCGTAACCAGTCGTTCAAATCTGGCCAAGGCAGGCGGAAAGTAGCTCAGACCGTTAGCGGACAAGTCCAGCTCACAGAGGGACTGACTCAACTTGCTGCCACGCAGCCAGCACCAATCGTTCAACTCACCCAAAGAGTTGCCGCTCAAATGCAGCGTGCTCAATGGCAGACGACCCAACTCCACGGGTATCTAAGCAAATAAGAGACAAATTTATGAAAAGAGCTCTAACAGCAAAGCAATCTACTTACTTTTGTCAGCTTATTGTTGCTCACATCCAAGCTGGTGAGATTACGCAGTGTGCAGATTTCGAAGCTAAGCTTCATCAGTTGTATATTGTTGATGGTCAGTGATTTGAGAGTGCGTGGAAAACCTTTGATGGGATATTCACTGCGCTTGTTAATACTCATGCTTAGCTGCGGCTGTGACTTTTGTGGTATGGCCGTAGCCGCAGCTATATTCAGTCTCAAATTGATGGCATCCTTGCCCTCCATGCCCAGTTTAAGGGTCTGCAGGAAGCCCTTCAGTTGTATGGGATCACATTTGATTAGCAGATTCTCTGCCGGCTGCTTGAAACCAATTGTCACCTTTCCATCCAGCACAAACTTGGTGTGGACACAGTGTATATTGTCGCGCACCTTGTATCTGGTGCCAGACTTCACCTGCGGCGTAAACAACACCATTTCCAGCTCCTTTTTTGTATTGCCATTGGAGTCTCGCGCGCTTTGCTTGTAGCCAATGGCGAGGGTTGATTTAACAGCTCTGGGCGTGCGATTTGCCTGTGTTGTCCGATTCACCACTTGCACCTCGCATAATATTTTCATGGTGCTGGGTTTTTTTAAATATAAATAGCACTAATTTCTATTTTATTATATTTTATTTGCGTTCTGTTTTTGCTAGTGGCTGGCAGGCGGCGTTGCCACTCTGTTTTAGCAAACAGCTGATGAGTGCCGCCGATTGTCAAATTCGATAAGTTTGTATAGGCGCGCAATTCAATAACAGCTGCTTGTCACAAACAATATATTTTGTTGGGCGCGCGCACTGAAATAACAATATCGAAGTAAATCGATAGAACTAGTTCAGTTAAAAGCTTAGAACCAGCGATTTGACCCAGAGTAGTTACAAAACAAAACATAGCTTGCTGCTGCTAGTAAAACATTGTTATTAACACAGTTAAAACTCGTCACGGGGTTGCCAACACAACACTTGAAGCACAAGAAAATGTTATTTCGCAAAGTAGTGCGTTTTCGCCGTCAATTCTTGCCTTTTTACGTATTCAATGGATTTTTGTGACACAGCAACGAAACGCGTTATCAGCGCTTGCGTTATAACAATTACAACAGCAATCAACAAAAACGGGAACTAACTGTAAGTATTTAAAAAAATAAACAAATGAAAATTTTGCAAAAAGTCAATAATTGCGATGAAAACAAAAGCTTAAGCTTTTAAAGCTAAAATCAGTGGTGCCATAATAGCTAGATTGTTACACACATAACAAGCTAGTGGCAGCACTGGCTGAGTTATTAAAGCGCGCCAACCAAATAATGTTTATAATCTTCTTAACAGCACAACACTTTACTGGACAACAATGTAAACAGCAACGTGATAATTAACATTGACAATTGCGCGCTTTATAGCACCAATGTAAGTAAATATTTGTTTTGAATAATATAAATAATTAATATTAATATTTGTTTACATTGAATAACGAATTTACATTAACATTCTGGCAACGCTAAATACTAACAGCTGCGCAACAGTGGCACAACTGTTGCAGCCGATCATCAACGACAGCAATCGTTATCGCTCAGCTATCGATCACTGCAGCAACGCAAGCGTCAGAGACGCGACCGATTTTTAGTCATATTTCGCTATTTCTGCGCGACGGTCGCATTCGCTTTGGCTGTAGCCTGCGTCATCTATACACTGCAAACAATGGGTTGGATATTTGCGGTGCTCGCCGCGCTCATCGCGTTGCTGCTAACAAGGTCTTGGCGCTGGTTCTACATTGCGGGAGCAACAGCCAAACGAGATTTAACGTGAGTTTTTCGTTTCACATTTTTCTAGCTGCTGAGACAGCGACTGCGGCTTTGCTGGCGTTGATTAGTTTACAATATACCGCAAGTGGTGTGCATTTCCATACAATTATCATTTTCTTTTGTAAATCCATTGACACGATCAACTCTGTTTGCCGTCTCCGCCGTAACCGCAAAAAAAAAACTCAGTCTACGTTGCCCATTGTACCCAGCGCATAACAAGCTAAAAAAAAAAAGTGATAGAAACTCGTTTTGCCTCCCCATCCGTCCGTTGGTCCGTCTATTTGGGTCGAACATCTGCAGCCATGTATAATTTGAGAAAATTACTGTCTAAAGTTTTCTCTTTTCCATGATGACGCTTAACTTTACATAAAACACTTGTAAACAAAGCATATGGAACTGAAAATTTGTCATACATACATTTATTATTATCATATCAGTTACGCATATTTGTTTTTGTTTTTGTTTCGTTTGTTCTGCCATAAATAGTACTGTTTTTTTTTATTGTACTTTATTTTGTTATAGTGCCAGTCATTGACTTGTTCAGGTTCAAGGTCGTGACCAAACGATGCCAGTAGGTTGCCAAAGAAACCAAAACAAAATCAAATTCACTTTTATCCAACGAATTCATGTGATAATGCGTGAAGAGTTGCTCCAATGCATACTAATTAGGCGCTCTTTGCCTCTTTGGCTCTTTTACTCTCTTAAAGCGAGCTTCAGCGTAGCAGAGTTGCCACTCGTCAGCGGTTGTGTTTGCTTGCTGGGGGAGGGGTGGCAGCACAGTTACTGACGATGTTCTTGAAAACGTCGTCATTTATCGACTTTAAGCTTTAAGCGCGTTTCATTATTATGATTTTGTTTCGTTGCTCATTGTACGCTATTCGTTTTTTTTTTTAAGTTTTTTTTTTGTATTTGAATTCAATTAAAATTGCGGAAGTAGCACTCTTTGTTGTAGTTGTAGTTGTTGTTGGTGTGCTTAGGGTTGCCAACGATCGGCAGCTGCCTTATGCTTATTCAATCCAATTCAATTAGAAATGCCACACTGCCAAGTCTATGGTGAGGGCGCTGATCTATGGAAATTTCCGCTTGACACATATTTCAAAAAATGCTGAAAATGCAAGAAATACATTTTTAAAGTTATTGAACTCCATTGTGATCAATAGCTAAAAAATCGGGGATTTGTTTTCTGATAATTTTAAAAACATGATAAAGTATTACTATAAAGCGAAAGTAATAGTCTTTAAATTTTTAAACAATTTATGGAAAATATTAAAAACTTTATACCCCATTTCAAATATGTTTTTATATATTTTTTTTTTTTTTTTTTTTATATTGTCTACAGTTTTTCCAAAGAAATAAACCATAGGTTATCCAAACTTATTGACTTATCGATTCACTGATCATGGTCCAATCCAAACAGCAACAAATCCAGCTCTTTAAATATATTTAAGAGTATAGCTACTCGAAAAGTATAGAGCTTAGAATATGCCCTTAAAAGCCAAAAGATAATATAAACCTTTGTTTGACTGACTCACTGATCAACGCTCAGCCTAACATAAATATCTACTTAATCATTTTTATTACACTTAAATGGCATACTAAATATAATTGCATGTTTATATTTATAGTTTAATAATTATATATATGTATATATGTATTCTATATAGTAATGCTGTCAATGACTTGACTGACATTGAGTCTGATTCAAAAATTTTGATTGCTCAAAAATTGCATGAAGTTGGCAAAACTTATTTTTATGGCTAAATGCAACAACAACATGTAGTAAGAGTCTCAGTTTCCAGTAACAAGGTTAACTCTTTTTGTGTTTTGTGTGTGTGTTTTTTTTAACAAGATTCTTAAGATCATAAGACATTTGCCAAGCGTTGTTTCTTGACGACCTTGTGGACTTGTATACTATATATGTATGTGAAATACATATCTCTCGGTATCGCTTAAATCACAAGGCACAAAGTGCAAAAGTTGAAGTTGATTGCAACGATAGGTATTACAAATAAATTTATATAAATAAACATTGTGTTAAACCTGATGTTAGCAGCAGTTTAATTTCTAGTTTTTCCCTTGAGTTCGTTTTGATTCCCCTTTTTTTTTAGAATATTTAATTAGAAAAGCTAAATGTCGCCAGTGCGGGTAGTAATCCCCTCTGATCCCCCCAAAACGGCTTTAGGCGGCAATCTTATCTTATAGTATGCTATACTTTACTCTCCATTAAGTGCAAAGTACTTTTGAGTGTAGAGCAAATCGTGTTGTTTTTTCTGTTTTTTTCGAAGATTAATGTATATATTTATAAACTAATTGAACCGATGTCGTTTTAGTGCAGCACTTGAAACTCTCATTTTTTTTTGTCGGTCATAAATTATAAGTATTTTAGTTAATTAACTTTCGATATGCTCTATAAAAGCGTATGCCTAAGCTTTCTACACAGACTTTCCATTAAGAAAAACGTTTGGAAAAAGTGGCAGCAGATAAACTAGCTTTAAATTTCATTTGAAATGTAATTTTTAACTAGTTTGAAACTGAATTTTAAAATCAATTTTCCCTTTTAGCACTTGCTAACTAAAAAGTCTGTTTTAAAGTGCATGTTATCTGCAACATCTAGATGATAAGACACTATTTTTTTAGTTTTTTCCAAATTCACATAATACAAAGTAACAAAGTCATTCGATAATCGGTTCCCAGGCACATTTCAAAATTGCAGTTTGCCCCCTTTTGAAATGTTTGCAATAGGTTTTATTTTTAAGCCTTATCTGGGACACGGACTATGCCGTGAGTGCTTCATTATGTGGAGCTATTTTGGTATAAAATCGGCCATAAAACACACGCAACTCGAGCTAGATCGATTGATAGTGTATAAATATATAGTATATTGTGCAGTATGTTATGTTAAGCTTATCGCTAATCTGACTTGTAACCTCCCCCTCTTTTCAATATAGTGCTCTTTGGGCCTATGGCAAACTGTTGCGTTACACGAAGCGACACGAACGTCTCAACTATACGGTGGCCGATGTCTTTGAACGTAATGTGCACGCCCATCCGGATAAGGTGGCCGTGATCAGTGAGACACAGAAGTGGACCTTCCGGCAGGTTAATGAGCATGCCAATCGTATTGCGAATGTGCTGCAGGCTCAGGGCTATCAGAAGGGTGATGTTGTGGGTCTGCTGCTGGAGAATCGAGCGGAATATGTGGCCACCTGGTTGGGTTTATCCAAAATCGGTGTTATTACGCCGCTTATCAATACGAATCTACGTGGTCCATCGCTATTGCATAGCATTACCGTTGCCCATTGCAATGCTCTGATCTATGGCGAGGATTTCATTGAAGCCATTGGTGAAGTAACCAAAGATTTACCAGCTAATCTCACGCTCTTCCAATACAACAACGAGAACAACAACACACAATCGGAGGCGGTTAAACAGGCCAAGAATCTGAATACACTTCTATCGGCAGCCAGTGTTGAGAAACCCGGCAAGACTCAAGTGAATCATCACGATAAACTGGTGTATATCTACACATCGGGCACTACGGGTCTGCCAAAGGCAGCAGTTATCTCCCATTCACGGTAAGTCAGTCCAACATTAACACAATTAGTTATAGTCACTTTAAAAGTATTTAAAAATATAGCTCACTTTTGAGTTAATGGCGCTAAAGTTGGGGTTAAAATGTAGCGAGTAGTTAGCAAAAGCATTTGCAAGTTTATTTTAAATACAGTTTATTAAAGCTTAGTATATAAAGTAATTATAACAAGAAAGAAAATGTCAGTCGGGCATGCCGACCGTGTAATACCCTCTGAGCTTCGTTTCCAATTATATGAGTTCAAATTGGAGTAACTGCTGCAAGAACTTAACATGCACATATATTTGTATATCTATCTCGCTCACACGTTTTTCGTTTTCGTTGCTTGTGTGCACAGCTCAGTGCAATGCACGTGGTTATGCCATGCTTGAAAGTAACGATTTTCGTTGTTTGAGAAACTTTTTTAATTATAGTCCGATTTTAATGAAATTTTCACAATCGTTTGATATTATTTGTCTCTAATTATACACCGAGTTACAAAAGTATACGTTAAGAAATAAGTGAGCCAGAGGCGTTCGAAGTTTCAACGCAATTGTGGACGAAGAGGGCGTGGCATTCAATAAATTTTGATGGCATTATATTTATATTGCAAATAACAACCTGCATGCTAAAATTGGTGTCCCTCGGTATTATAGTTACCGAGATATTCGCAAAAAACATGTATTTTTCCCGAGGTATGTCTGGTTTTTCTTGTATTGACTGACTAAATATGTGGTCGATACTGACTAAAACGGATATTGTAGCTCTTACCATCTCTGAGATCTGTTTGTTCATACGGACAGACAGACAGACAGACAGACAGACAGACAGACGGACGGACAGACGGACATGGCTATATCGACTCGGCTGTTGATGCTGATCAAGAATATATATACTTTATGGGGTCTGCCACGCCTCCTTCTGCCTGTTACATACTTCTGACAAACCCATTATACCCCTCAGAGGGTATAAAAAGTTTAACATTTTAGTTTGAAAATTATTATAGGGTGTTTGCGGACAAACTATTTTAGCTAAATGAAATTATTATATATCATTTGATGGCTATTTAAAGTGCATTTTCAGGGAAGCATCAAACTTTACTTTATAGAATCAGCAAATGCTGTAAAAATAACATTGAAAGTGTTTTTAAGTGCTTTTTTGTTTTTTTTTTTAGAAATTTAGCTTTTCAATTTTAATAAAATTCCAATGCTTTATAGGCAATAAAATTCCCAACATTTTGGTATGTCACACATAACTGACATAATTTGTATTACATACATATTTAACTTTTAAAGTTCAAACATTTTGTATCTCGATAAATACTGCAAGGCAGCAACAAGGTATCTTGAACGAGAAGACTTTTTAGTAGCGCATCACAAATATGTATGAAAGCTTTCAGGACTGAAATGATCTAATACCTATTCAGTTATCCAAAGAGCTAAAATTCATGTCTAATCTATGCTCTGGGTTATAAAATTAGCTATATCGCTTGTTACAAGTTCTTAAACAAAACTAAATATATATTCTTAACGATTCTATTAATTTAGGAACAGCAACGACTTGAACACCATATATTATCGATATAACTGTTGTGAATAAATATTTTTCTATATTTAATACAATTTAAACAAATGCTAGAAATATATTTATAATTGTATACATGAATGGTAGAATATATTAATAGCTATAAATACAATTGGGATGTTAGTTTAATTTCATAGGGGTTTCATTACAGTATAGTAAAATAAATACGATTGTATATACATAGAAATTAAAGTTCATTCAAGTGTGTAGAAAAACACATTATACAGCTAATTTGCATAGCAAATTAATAAATTATATTAGACAATCTGGAAGCGCTTAAAGTTGTTATTAATTTTAATTGTTAGCTACGCAAGAACTTTGCATAATTTTGCATATTTCTGAGTTTTGACTAACAAATTTGTAAGTAAGTTAATTTCTTAACCGAAAAATTCAAAATCAAAGCATAATTTATAAATAAAACTCATTTTATTTTAATTGCAGCTACTTGTTTATTGCCGCTGGCATACACTATACGATGGGCTTTAACGATGATGATATATTTTATACACCTTTGCCGCTATATCATACAGCCGGTGGCATTATGTGCATGGGACAATCTGTGCTCTTTGGCTCCACAGTGTCTATAAGAAAGAAGTTCTCGGCTTCCAACTATTTTGCGGATTGTGCCAAGTTTAATGCCACAGTAAGTAGTTGGTTCAAGGCTTGAAATAAAATAGAATTTACTAAATAAATTTGTAATCCTTCTTTAGGTTGGTCAATATATTGGTGAAATGGCGCGTTATATACTGGCCACCAAAGAATCACCGCATGATCGTGCACATCGCGTGCGTTTGGTGTTTGGCAACGGATTGCGTCCACAGATTTGGCCGCAATTCGTGGAGCGTTTCAGTATTGCCAAAGTGGGTGAGTTCTATGGCGCCACCGAAGGAAATGCAAACATTATGAATCATGACAATACAGTGGGTGCCATTGGTTTTGTATCGCGCATATTACCCAAAGTATATCCGATTTCGATCATACGCGCTGATCCCGATACTGGCGAGCCCATTAGGAACAAACAGGGTCTCTGCGAACTGTGCGAACCCAATGAGCCGGGTGTCTTTATTGGCAAGATTGTCAAGGGTAATCCATCACGTGAATTTCTGGGCTATGTGGATGCCAAGGCATCGGCCAAGAAGATTGTCAAGGATGTGTTCAAGCATGGCGATATGGCATTTTTATCTGGCGATCTGTTGGTGGCCGACGAAAAGGGCTATTTGTACTTTAAGGATCGCACGGGCGACACATTCCGTTGGAAGGGCGAGAATGTGTCCACCAGCGAGGTGGAGGCGCAGGTTAGCAATGTGGCCGGTTACAAGGACACCGTCGTCTATGGCGTCAATATACCGCACACCGAGGGACGCGCTGGCATGGCTGCCATCTATGATCCACAACGTGAACTTGATTTGGATGCATTTGCCGTGAATCTTGCCAAAGTGTTGCCCGCCTATGCACGTCCACAGATCCTGCGACTGCTCACCAAGGTGGATCTGACGGGCACATTCAAGCTGCGCAAGGTGGATCTACAAAAGGAGGGCTACGATCCGAATGTGGTCAAGGATACGCTCTACTATCAGACATCCAAGGGACGTTACGAGCAACTTACGCCGGCTGCCTACGAGCAACTGCAGCGCAACGAGATTCGATTTTAAGCAGAAACAATAAAAACAAATATATATAGGATATATTGTTGCTATCCTTATATATATATATATGATTTGTGCCCCATTATGCTGTTAATTAATTTGTAAGCGAGACATTTGAACTATCGTATAAGATTGAATTGCACAATCAAGTATTGCACGTGTTTTTTTAAATATATATTTTATATAGTCTTTTTAGCAAATAGTTAATTATTTTGTGCATTTTTGTATAGTTTTTGTAAAAGCCTCTCGACCCAAAAAGCTTGTTCTTAAGTGCAATTAGTTTGTTAGACTTTGCATTTTTGATACCATTTCATAATTTTAACTACTCTAATTTTTGCTATATGCTTTCTAGCCTGTAAATATAGTATGCGCTGCAATCACACTATTGGTTTCTGTCAATTCCCAAAGTCTTATCTATAAATAAACAAAAAAAAAAACAATACACTTCTTTATTAAATAAGTTTTATATTGAATTTGTCGAGTTTCGTTTGCGAGATTTGCATGCTAATTACGGCAATAGTCCATATAGTACATATAGTATTACACTTGACTAACATCACGTAATCGCTTAAACTCGTGTAGTATATAGACATATATAATGCGTTTGTATCGGTAAAGAATTTAAAAAAAGATATATAGAAAAACTGCAGTGAACTTGAACCTAAGCAACAATGCTATTTCGACTTTTTTGTGTAGAATGTGAGAAAGTATGTTATTATCTATTATAATGTACTATATATTACTATATATTATATGTAGAAATTGAATTTATTACCATCATTATCAGCATGCAATGCGCTGTTTCAACTTATATTATCAAATATGATAAGATTTGTAGCTGAATTAATATAGTCATATCACTTTTCTATATCTGTAGTGCACTTGTTAATCAGTTCAAGTATTGAGATTTGAAATTTATTCAACTCTACTTAAGAAAACTTTTATGATGAGCTAATAGCTGAAATTTAATATCAATATACGTAAATTAAAGAAAAATAGAACGACAATCTCTTTAGTCTTTCAGGTCGGGAGTGCTTGACCTAGTTGGGAGAAAGGCTAGGTTGCAGTACCGTTATCACCTCTCTCTAAATTTTAAGGTACGATATCTTTGCTAAAATTGAAGATATTTTCGAGCGGAATACGATTTTAGACTGTATTTTACCGCACAATTAGTTCTGCATTTGAAATATCGGCTTTTTTGGAATTTGATTTTTTTCCAAAAATTTTCCAAATTTTGCATACCTACCCCTTGACATTTTTTCCAAAAATAAAAAAAAAATTTTTTTATTTTTTTGCCAAAAACTGTTTTAATTGATTGGAAATTTTGTGTAGATTACGAATTTATATGCTTTATGGGGTCGGAAATGAGTTTTAAGAAAGTTATGAACAGTTGAAGATCTTTAATCACCTTCTTTAAAATTTAGACCTACGATACCTTTGTCAGAACTGCAGCTATTTTTAAGCAGAATACCATTTTGAACTGCATTTAACCCTATTAAGAATTCCACAACTATATTTATCGTTTAAGAATTTTGTGTAGATTAAGAATATATATACTTTATGGGGTTGATTTTAAAGATTTCACTCTTTTAATTCATATAATCGGAAATAAAAGGCAGTGGGTATTATATGGTCAGGCGTAATCTACGGAACTTTTATTTCTTAATCAATAATATGTTATTTAAAATACAATTAACTTAATCAATAAAGCTCAAAGCTCAATTAATTTTCCACAAAAAAAGAATTGATAAGAAACCAATCTATATTTTTGCAAAGTAGCGCACAAAAATCGTATATAGAAAATATATAGTTGAAATTCAATACGTAGTCGATTTTTAAAGGCTAAAATAGCTGTATTAGGACAAATAAACAGCTAGAAATATTGTCTTTAAGCACTTTTAATAGTTTAAATATTTATAAATTAAACAAAATGTTTATGTTTTTTTTGTTTTCAAACTAATTTTATTGCAATAAATTGTTTAATTGAATAAAGTGCTCTTTAGAAATTTTATATAATATATAATTTGTTTCAAAAGCGGAAGATTTTCCAACTAAAAACAGCTAGCAATTAAAAATAATTTGTAGCAAATCTAGCTATAAATAAGCTAAAGTAGCGCATGATTTATCAAATCAATACATATAATTGTTTAAATAACAAACAAGGTTTATTTCCATATATCGTTGTACATAAATCAAATTGACAGATTTAAAAGTAACATAAAGTCCCAAAAAAATACAAATAAAATATATATTATATAATTAATTAAAAGGTAAGCTTAAGTTAAGTAAACGAGCCTGGTTTGGGCATTAAGTCTGAATCCACGAAAAGGAACATATTATTAGACTAAGAGACACACTTTGCAAGTCTAGGATAGCTAGACATATAGATCATATATAGTGTATATATATAATGTAACTATAATTAGTTAGAGAGATTTGTGTGCGTTTTGTTGTTATTGTTGCCCAACGTAGTACAACTAAACCATAATTATACAATTAAGTCTTTTATAAAAATCACAAAAATCAACACGAACGTCGTCCGATACCCCTTGGGACGGTGCGGGGCCGAGGGCAGCAGGGGGGCGGGCAATTTAATTGATCCCATGGGGATCAGAGCTTGCAAAGGCAAAATAGCAGCGGTATGAATGCTCCAATCGCTATAAAGACCGGCATTAATATCGATGAATCATCCATGGAATAAGGATTTGGCTGACGTGGTCCACTACGCGTGCGCTTAGAGTTTTGCGGTGATTGTTGTTGCTGCTGTTGCTGTTGTTGTTGTTGGTGCTGCTGGTGGTGATGGGAACTGGGCAGCTGATCGGTGTGCATATCCTGCTGCAGCTGTTCACCCTCCTCCACATCGTAGTCGTCCTCATCTTCGTCATCATCATAGCCGCGTTGCGCCTGTCGCTCATTATAGCGCACAATGCGCTCCTGCTGATGTTGCTGCTGCTGCTGTTGCTGCTGTTGTTGTTGCTGCTGTTGTTGCTGCTGCGTATCTCGTGGACGCGTTGCTGCACGTGGCTTGTCCTCCTCCTGCTCTGGCTCAACGCTAGCGCGTCTTTCGCTTGCCTCGGTGTTGTGCAGACGTGGCAGCTGCGTCACATCGCCCTTGAGCAGCGCAAAGGCATTGATCTTGGGATTATCGAGTGCTCCCTTGATAAAGTCCAAACGCAGTTGACCATTGCGCACATCCGAGGTCTCTAGCTCACCCTCGTGCTCGTAGTGCAGCCGACCATTGGTGATTTTAAAGTAGATGACCTCATCGTGGGCCGAACCACGTCCCACTTGGTTGTAGATATCCAATTGCTTGACAATCGTGTGCTTGCGATTGAGCAGCACATCGAACACTTTGCGATTTGGTGCATCAAAGTAGACTTCACAGAACTTCATGATGAGCGCATAGTCGCCATCGCCATCGGTGGGAAAATCATAGCCAAATGTGGTGGTATGATAGCGTTCGGTGCGATAGAGCACCTCATCCTGCTCCTGGACGCGTCCAATCATGAGCAGATGCTTGCCATAGTCCGAAGAGATGCCCACGTTCAGGGGATCTGCCTCGTAGTGTATGCCATGCTGATCCGTGTGCTCGCCTCCACCCGCATTTACCGCATAAACTACCTTTAGGGGCTCAGTCAAAGCGACGGGCAGTAGAAGCAGAAGCAGCAAACTCAGCAAAGCTGTCCGCAACTTGTTTACATTTTGTTGGCCTGCAACGTTGCACATGTTAATTGTTATTGCTGCTGCTGCTGTGGGCGTTGTGCTTATTTAGTTTTTCAGCAACTCGTAATATCTCGAAGAACACGTGGCAGCAGGTAAAGTTACGCTGCCTAGTTTATGCTGACCATTGGTTTATCCATTAATTGAACAATATTTTATTCTAATGTAGGGCCGCAATTGCATTTGCAACAAAATACCAAAAAAACACACACAATCGGTTATCGATAGCAGCGGGCTCTGAATGCAGGGCTGCCACCTCACAGAAGTATGCACTAATCCAGTGTACTAAATGGATAAAAGCACTAAAAATTATTAATTCTAAATGAATTATTTACAAATTGTGTTAAAATAATTGTTAACAATGGTCCTAATTTAAGATTGTATTTTTTTGAATTAAAGCGTGCTTCTTAATTGCAAATCAATCGCTTTAAATTCATTTCTTTGCGCGCCTTGTTATTATTTATCGAAATGAAGTTGGCCGCAGCACATGTTATTGTTTAACCACACTAACCGCCGCGTCTCACAACACTGCACACTGAAGAATTCAGCTACACGTGCGGCTTGGTGTGATTTTGTATGAAAATACGTGCATAAAACTATATTGTTATTGCTTAAAACAAATAGAGTTCAAGTGTATAAAAAGCAGTAGTAACTGCTGCACAAACTGCTACACAAAGTCATGAATTTCGATGATGAAGACAGACTACAGCTGCAGCATTTGGCGGGCGGCAATATCGTAGAACATGCGCCAGTTTTCTCCTCAGATGGAAGGTTAGTAATAGTACTATTATATAGCTAAAAAGAAAATATAAATTAAACACATGTGTATTTAATACAAAACAGCTACATCTTTGTGCGTTGCGGCCTGAAGGTGCAAGTGTTTGTTATTAGCACCGGTGAATTGACACGTGAACTAAACGATGCCAAGTCCCAGTTGATCAGCATCGAGGTGGATATTGAGCAACCAGATTTGCTATTGGGTTGCACAGCCAAAGGGCAACTGTTGCGCTGGCATTGGCGCACTGGTGTGCTGCAGAAGCGCGTCAAACTGAAGCTGCCTCAAGAATATAAAACTCTGTTGACATGCAATCTGTTGAATCTGTACAAAGGAGGCGACACAGCCTCGGCCTTTGTAACGGCCCAGAGCAAAAAAACTATCAAATGGTTTGTGGTCAACACCACAACTGGGAAAACTATTGCCATCAATTGTCGGCTAAAACTAATGTGAGTAAAACTGCTGAAATTCAGTGAGTAAAAATTAACCCGTTTCTTTGCTCTTTAAACAGTAAAAAGGTCAAACCTATTGTGGATGTGGGCAATCGTGGTGTGCCCTATATTAGCATAGCACAACGTCATAGGATCTTCTTCGTTAACTATTTGTCTTGGGATGTGTATGAGTACTTTAACAAAGGCGAGATACCCATAACGTGTGTACGTACCAATCCCTATGAAATGATGGCAGCCACTGGCGATGAACAGGGACGTGTTGTCATCTGGCGTCAATTTGATAGAGATTTGTTTGCATCAAAAACCGAACATCATTGGCATGCCACGGCCGTAACATGTCTGGCCTTTTCGCCCATGGGTGTTAGTTTCTACAGTGCCGCCCTTGAGGCTGTTCTAGTTAAATGGTCGCTAACCAATGTAAAAGATCAAAAATTTTTGCCACGCATGCCGGCGCCAATTCTGCACATTGTGGCCAGTGATTCGCATGAGAATCTTCTCGTTTGCACTGGGGATAATGCACTGCAATTTATTTCACCGGCGGACATGAAGCTGCAATCAACACTACAACATTTCACCTATGCTCTGAAAGATAAGACGAGAAAAAATCTTTTTCCTTTGGGTATTTGCCTAAATCCACGTACTAACACCATGGTGCTCAATGGACGCCTTGGACACTTGCAATTCTATTCGGCGTACAACAAGAGTTTGTTGTATAATGTAAGAAAAACTTTTGTTTATAATATATTTGTATATATTTATTAAGTTGCCTGTTTGCAGATGTGTATTGTGGATAGCAATGTGAATTCACACGAAAGCATGGCCGTCATTTACAATACGAATGTCACACGTGCCGCATTCAACATTGATTGGATGGCCACCGGGGAGGAGTACAACGATTGGAAGAACTTTCCCGAGCTGCGACTCAAGTTTTGGCAATATCATGAGAAGCTAAAAACGTGAGTGGAACGAGTGAAGCTTTGTAAAACTAATCATCATCTTTGCCTCTCTTTTGATTTTTGCAGCTATCAGCTCAACACTTGCATTGAGCTGCCCCATGAGCATGGATTCCATGTCATCACCTTCTCCAATCAATTTCATGTGGACAATTTACGTTGTGCCACCGCCGGTAACGATAATGTGATTAAACTCTGGACCCCAGGCGATTCGGAGAACATTTACACGCGTGGCACAATGTGGAGTTGTGTGGCACAAGCGAGTTTCAAGCAACAGACATTGAAATCCATTTGCTTCTCACAAGACGGTTCTATACTGGCCGCTGGTTATGGCCATAGTTTGGTGTTGTTTGATGCTCGCTCATTGCGTTTGCTGCATTCGCTGAGCACCTCTGCTGGCTACGATGGTGTGGTGGCCAAGGCACAGCTGCGTCTCTCCCAAATACCCATCAATGGCACACGCACAGAGCTCACACAGCAGCGTCAAAAGCTGTGGAAATTGCTGCAGACACTGCTCAGCAGCAATGATCAGGCGCTGATACAACAAGCACGACAACTGATGGCCAGTGCGCCATCATCTGGCAAAAAAACTAAACAGAAGTCATCAGCCCATGAAGTGGGCAAGGAGAGTGTTTTCAAGCACATTATGCAAATGTCCGAACTGGGACTGCATCAGAAGCTGCAGTTGTTGCGTCGCTTTGGCATCCAATGCGCCGTACACGAAAGCTGTAAGAATCGTCTCTTGTCGTATCTTAAGAGTTGTGTGATCGATACACAAAATGTTGAAACACGTTTCAGTGTGATTCGATCACGTTTGAAACGACTGCTGCCAAATCAATATTTCAAGGCGAAAGTACGTCTACAAAGAGTACGAAATCGTCCGAAGAAACTATAATAGACTGGTCAAGGAAGAGCTGTTGCCATTGTTTAGCGTCTTGCAATTGGATGAGATCACAAAGCCAGTTAAATCACAGGCAGATCGTTGCAAAATCGAACGCATCGAAGCAAAATCAGCTAAAGAGCTAAAGGATCGCAATGCAGTTCCATTGCAATGTTCGGCACAGATTTCAATTGTACAATTTGGTGCTGGCTCGCAGGCGCATCTGGTGGCTGTTTGCACGGAGAAGCGTGTCTTGATTTGGAATTTAATGACGCTACGCCTACAGGCCGGTCTCAAACTCTCCGTGCAGAAATTGGCCTTTGATCCATTGACCAATCTTATAGCTGCCGTCACGCGTAATAATGAATGTGAGTAGAGTATCTTTGGCCAAATCGACACACTTTATACCTATCTCTAAACTATCTTTTCTTGCAGTGCATGTCTTCCAACCCAATGTGCCGCTGCCAGTCTATCAACGCAGCAATTTGCCCAAGTTGTACGGTCTTGCGTGGCTGCCACGTCGTCAGCCGAAACAGAGCTCCATCAATGTGGATTGGCAGGCGCAGTCGACACTCCATATGTTTACACAGAAAAAGCAGATTGTCTATTTGGCAGAGCCAGGTCAGAGCATAACAGATGATGCACCAGCACCCATTTCATTTAGCCTGCCACCGGTTGGCGGTGATCAGTTGATGCAACATGCCACATTTGGCACATTTATGGCCAAACAAAATGCGGATATGACTATGGAAATTGCACAGCGAAGTGGACAATTAATTATGGGTCGTGGTGTACACAGTGCTGTAAATGCGGTAAGTTATATATAAAATCTAAGGACATTAATTGTAAAAGATTTAGAAATTTATTTGGAAACTATTTTTGGGAAATTTTTAAAACTAAACTGATTTTCAAATGTATTTACCGCTAAGAGTTATGTGTTTCAAGATCAGTTTATGGAATTTTGAAGCTTTTTGTTGCAAGTATTTTTCAATTATTTAATGCAAAATTATACAAAAACTATAGTAAGTTTTGAGCTTTATCTCTTACATACAACATAGCTCTAAAAAGTATGCTATACATTTTTTGATAGATTTTAGTGATTGAACTTTGATGGACTGAAGTAACTAATTAGTACTAGAGTTAACCAGCTGAACTAGGAACTATTTTGTATTTCAACTCATTAATGAACTATTATATTATCAGCTTCATATCTGAAAACAGTTAGAATTTCATCCAATAGCATTTAATCAAGCATATACCAAGAGTTCTTATTAGACATCTAGCTAAAAATTTTAAAAATATTTCTTTAATAGTTTATTTTAGTTTCGTCTTTTTATTGAAACCTTACGTGCTATGAAGTACAAGTGGTTAGTCTTAGTAATTAGATTAGTTTAAAAATAATATAAGATTATAAAGTTTTTTGGTTTTTTTTTGGTTTAACTTTGGTCTTGTTATAAATCCTGTGGAAATTTAATTTGTAATTGTAATTGTAATTCGTATTGTTGCTCAGTCGTATAAAGTTGTTCTTGTTGTTGTAGATTTGTTTGTGTTTTGAAATAGTTAAAAGTCTATTTCTTCTTCTTGCGTATTAGCACATCTCCCAAACGTGGAGCTGTTGGCACACGTAGATGACGACAACGTCGCATCATCAAAACATCGTGTTTAAAGTAACGCAAACAATGCCATTGGGGCACCTTGGGCATCAGTTGATGGTGCTAATCAGTTTGAAAATTAAAAAAGGAATATAGTTTAATAATGATTTTAAAAAAACGAAAAAATTTTCATAATTTTTGAAAGTATTCTTAACCGATACTCAACTAAAAACAGAACAATTTATAACATTTTAAGGTTTTCTGGTTCAGTAGATCGAGGGAATAATGTATAGAAAAGTTTAGAGTATTACAAATAACATAGTTAATTTTAAAAAATATAAAATTTTTCATAATTATTTTAAGTTTTAGCCATTTCTATAACTATATTACTTTAATTTTGAGTAAAAAGTAAATCGACCATAGCAAAATGTAGCATAAAAACATGACAACCAATTTTTATTAGAACATTCTTTTTGGACCACCCTGTATCTGCGATCTCGTGATCGTTTTCTTCAGTTCTGCTGTCCCCCATTGTGTGAGAAAAAAAAAGCTCGAGTCTGTGCACTATTTTGAACTCAATTTGAATAATTTCAATTGATTTTAATAACGCCATTCTTTTAAAGTCAGACACTGGGATTATAATACCTATTTCTGGATGCCTTTCAATTGGGTTACATATTTTAGCCTGACAACAGCTAAAAGCTATTAAAAAAGGATACTTTTGATTGATAGAGGTTTTACCTTTTGGCATTTCTTAAACACAATCTATAAAGAGTACTATATGTGTTTTAATCACTTTATTTTTTTCGAAAATCGAATAAATTTTGTGGAGAAATTGATAAGGGATGACATTCCGTAGATTATATAAGCAAGTGGAATTATTCTGATCATACAGATGTATATATTCGTATACTCGAAACAGTTAAGGCCTATAAATAGTAATGCTGATTAACAGTCGCCCAAGTCGTGAACACGACCTTATATTGTTTTCAATTAGAAAGTAATCTTTTAATTAACATTGGACTTTTTGTTGTAAATGAAACTTGACAACTTGTATTATTATTATTATTATTATTACTTTCACACTTTATTGTTGTTGTTTGCAAATTTTTGAAATACTTTTCCGTACACATTCGAGCGGCGGAGTCTGTACCCGGAATACGGGGAAAAAGTGTCATTGTGCTAAATAAATTGCCTGAACTCAACGTCAACTTTTTGGACTTCCTGCATTTCGAACTCCCTTTTCTTATGCTCGCTACCTCGCTCACACTCCTTCCGTCTCTTTCTGGAGCGCCCCCTTCGAACTCACCTCATTCACAATTGGCACGGGTCCAGCTTGCGCCCAGGCGAATAATGCAAGGCAAAGCAGCGAAATAACAGCATAAAAGTTGGGCCACATTTTGTTGCTGACTTTACTTTTTAGTTGCACTTTTGTAATAATAATTGACGACTTTTGTCAAGAATTTTGTGTTCCGTGAACCTTTTAATTCTTCTTCTTGTTTTTAATTTATTTCCGTAAACTTTTGCGGCACGCGCTTCCGTTCAGTCACGCTCTCTGCTACTACTGCTGCTGCTGCTACTGTTGTTGTTTGTGCGAAATACAACGGCGAAATGTTGTACGTCTGCTGGCGTTCAATGCAATTTATATGCCGCGCTGCTGCTACTGCGGCGACAGCAGCAACGGCAGCAGCAGCTGCTTCGTGCGTGACGCGCTCTCATAATTCTAAGAAACGAGGCTTTCGCTCGTAAAGTTCGGTTTGTTATTGTTACCGAGAGCCGCTCTCTTTGTCAAAGTTTGGCTGTGGCTGCATTCATTGCAGTCGCCCACTCCAAAAGAGCTTGCGCTCACTCTCGCTTGCTCTCTCTCGCACACTCTCCCACACTAGCATTGTGTATTTTTGTTTTTGTTATTCAATTTGTTTTGTTTATGCGTAGCTGTTACATATTTGTTGCGCTCTCTTAACCATTCAATAGTTTGTTTATGAAAGAGTTCTCTCCATCAATTTGTGTGCCTGTAATTTCCCATGGGAGAGAGCAAAGAGCAGATAAGAGCGTGGGCTTAGTTATTGTAATAATTAGTATGCGAGCACTTGTCGCTTATTGGCTTAATTACATCACAGACTTAAACATGCATACATATAGCCTATATTTTATTTAAGACTGGATTTCGTTGGTTTCTTCAAGCTGCAAATTTGTGGAAACTCTTTAGTGTCTCTGATTCATAAGTCAGTCTGTAGTCTGCTTCCTGCTGATTAATTTCTTAATTAATATTTCCATCAGAAAAATAATCTTTGATGTGTGACAAATTTTGCAGTTGATTGATTTCATTATATGCAAAAGTATCTAATATTAAATATTAACTGTAAAAGACGCATGCGCGAAGGTTAATTACAGCTGAAATCTACTTTTTATTTGTGGTTTTACAGTTTCTGGGTTTTTCCGGCAATGACAAACTCATAATCTGTCCAAAAAAAAACTAAATGAGATTACGTATTCGAAAGCGATGAACTTGAACCACAATCTATGTGGAGAGTCTGCGACCCAAAACAAATCTCAACTATAGTCTAGGGAAGAAAACGAAACTAACACACATATTATTTGGGTTTATTTTATTTTTTGTGTACTTTGTCAAGGTTAAAGTCAATTAATTTATTTTCTTTACAGCTTGTCAATTTGTCTGCCCACACGATGCCAGCGATGAGCTTGATCTGCGGCGAATTCATCAAGTCGCTCTTAACGCCTGCCGAACGCGGCGAATCGAAGCGTGGAGAGCAGGAGGCGCTTAGCAACGGTAAATTGAATGGCAATGGTTACACTGACAGTGACTTGGACGATGATGATGAGCAAGATGATGATGAGCAGATGAATGAGAAGCACGAGGAAGTTGGGGAAGCTAACCATAGAGAAACCACAACAAATGTAAGAAAACTGTTGATGGAAGAGAATGCAGCATTGGAGAAATACCAGAGCAAAGAGGAAGAGCAAAGTGCACTGGATGAGAGATTAAAAGGAGCGGCTAATCTGAAAATACAACTTCAGTTTTAAGTGTAGAATTTTATTTTACACACAAACACACATATACACTTTATACACTGTTCCGACAATTCAGCTAATTAAGTTACATAATTTAGTTGTTGTAACAAATATTATTGATTTTTGTTTCTATAAAAAAAAGTGCGACAAATAATGCGTAAAACATTTATTAAAGATATGTATAAAAAAAGTGCAGTTATTTCTAAAAAAACAAAAAAGAGTAGTAGAATTAGTAGTATTATAAATAGGAGCAGGCAAATAAAATTGAGGGAAAATCTATAAAAATGTGGCACAGAATTGGGAAAAGGAGAAGCATAGTAATAATATAAGACGTTAAATATTTCAATATAAATATATACCAACTTCTAAAGAACTTAAATAGAAAAATCTTAATGAATCCGTAATAAATGCATATGTTTGTGACAATTTTAAGTGGCAGTTAACAGTTTTATATGTTTTAAATAGCTATATAATATTTTTTTGCAGTTAAACATTAAATATACTCTATAAGTTACATTCTGAAAATCAAAGACCTTGCTGGATAGATGTTCTAGACTTACTCCGACGCGAAGGACCAATTTTTGTGGTCATTTTGCCACTCACTTGCTGAACTCAGCAACATAATTAAACATAATTTTATTTCGCACTTTAAAACTCTTTGATTGTCGTTGCATGTATGCAAAAATGAGTAAATGAATAGTAACCATAACTTTTATCAATAGTACCAATGAAAAAGTAACCATTAAGTACTTGCTCCTAAAAGTTTCTGACTTCAAACTCTCATTATGCATATTAATGCCGTAATTAAATAAACACCCAGTTGACTTTGATTAGCTTAAATTAGTGACTATAGTTTTATTTTCATACGCATTTCGTTTTTTTTAAGTTACAAAATTGGTATATTTATAAGATATATAAGATTAAATGTCTAGAAAAACGGACGACGTGGTATGAGACCAGCGTGTGTGAGAACATTATAGATTTCCATGCGTGGAATTTTCTCAGCCTGACGTTCATAAACCTGAAAAAGCAGAATAGAAATTTAGCAAAACATTCTCTATAGTTATATGATATTTCTTACCACTTGTTCGCCGGGTCCAAACCAGCTGGATTTGGCCAAGGCATGTCGTACGCGTGGCGACTTGTAGAAGGGATTCTGAAAGTGTGGCGGCAGCGTTTGCTCCCAGGCGGCATTCTCTAAGACGGCAACATGTTGCAAGTTGTGCTGCGGACGTGCATCACTATAGAAAAGTGTTAAAATAAATAGTATAACTAAAGCTGCCATATGACGAGGGGGCGGGCACCTAAAGTGGGTGAGAGAGAAATGATAACTATGAGTAAAAATTTCTCCGGTTGATACTATTATTATGATTAGTATTATGATCGCATTGCGTAAGTGTAGCGTGCATATGATATTACAAGTTTCCGCCTGTCACGTATGTGAATAACTCCCCTCAATCCCCCCCTCCCCCCTCCACTGCCAACCGATGAGGCTGGAATACGCCTAACAACCTAAATGACCGCTTTTCACTCCACATTGGACAACTAGTTAACCAAGTCAGCTGACTTGGTCAGCCAACTCTTTTGGTCTTATATATATATAAAAACACATTCATCTATATACAAATGTACGTCTATATCTTTTATATATATGTATAGATCTGGATAGCTGACTTACAAGTCGACGTCATTTCCTAGATGTCGCGTGCTGCATGCTGCGTTGCCTCGTCGCTTTGGTGCGTACAACAAGAGCAGCCACAAAACACAGCCACAACACAGCCACAATTGAAATAAAAAATAATAAAAAAATCCAAAAACAAATAAATAACATTATTGCATATCGATGTTGGCAATCGCGTTGTGTGTTGCGAACGGCCCACATTTTGTGTGTGGCAGCCACAACTATCCCTGATCTTAGCTTTTAATTGGATAACCGGCAGTGTACGATGCACCACCACAATCATAATGATCTACATTACGATCATCATGATAATGATGATGATGCAAGTTTTGGACTTGATATTGCCACTTGCTAGTTGCAGTTGCAGTTGCATTTGCCGCATATCTTTACCTGACTTCAACTGCCCTTCTTTCTCGCATTTTGTTTTGCGTAAAAACTTGAGCTGAGTTTATATAACTAAGTGCAGTTATCTGCTTACAACTTATCAGTTAGTTTGAAATATTTTGAAAAACTTTATTTCTGTCAGCTAAATATATATATATTGCTTAAAAATAAAGCGCTTAAATCCATTTTTATCTAAAAGCCGAATATTAAATTTGTTCAGCTTTTTTTCCTACTGTTTTATACCGTATTTCTTATACAAATTTTATACATTGAGAAATTATGATATATCTTGTAAATATACTTCAAAATTTTTTAAAGCTAGTATTGAGAATTTTAAGTTTGTTATTAGCAGGTATTTTTATAATGAATAATTTCAAACACCTAAAAATAGCAAAGAATGTTATTAAAATTTTAATTTTGAATTATTTGTATGCAACAGAAAAACACTAATTAAATTTTAATTTAAATATTTATGGTATTTTCAAAAGTCAGATTATGCTTGGGTACTATCAGTGTGGACGGCAGTGTGCGTTAGGGAAAAAAGTTATAATAATCTTCCATTTGAAAATAAGCTTGATTTCATATAGAAATTTGTAATTTGCAAAATAAAACGTTTTGGAAAAAGAGAATAATTTTTAATGCAAAAAAACTTTACAGAATAAATTTACAAGATATGTTTTAAACTCATTAAGAAATACTTTCGTCCCCAGCGTAAACTATACGCTACTTTTGAATTAAAACTGAGCTAACTTATTCAATTTAGAGATGTAACAATCATTTACCTATTATTATAGTACGTAAAACTCTTTCATAAAACTGCATAAAACAATAGTTAATTAACGCCTAATTAACTTTAATAATTTTTCATAAATTTTGTCTGGTAACCTTGTGACCTTGTTTATGGTAGACAGAGAGTGAGAGCTAGAGTGAGACGTTTACACTCTCGCAACAAGATTTACGAGCCCTTGCCAAAAAGAGACAAAGAAGCAGAAGAAGCAAAACTTGTAATGAGCCAAAAGTGAGTACGTTTAAGCCATGTTGTGGCTATCAAGGCCTACTACTTGTGCCGACCTTTCGTTCACTTTTTGCGGCGATCGTTTACTTGCAATTTCAATTGCATTCCAGTATAATTTTCCAGATCTTAAAGATGCGTATAACTATTTCCTCATTTTATGCATATACTCTAATTGTCTGCAGTTGTGTGTGTGTGTAAAGTTGTAAACAAATTTGTAGACGACTTTGTAGTAGAACAACAATACGTCAATCTTTGCCAATTAACCGGATGACCCAAATTTCGGTATGTAAAGCAAACGAAACTGCAAACTGCAACTGGCGAACAACGCCAATTCCAATTGGATTCCATTGACCCAATCAGCAAAAAAGGAAAAATACACAACTAAAATATTACGAGTACACACAGCTGTGACAGAGTCACTGAGTAGCAGTCACAGTAGCAGTCGCAGTCGCAGTCACAGCCTCTATAAAAAAAAACACAAACCTGAAAGAAGCTAAACATAATAAAAGCAGAATCGAAGAATGCCAAGTTGTGTTGCACAATAAATGTTTACTCAGTGTAGTGTATTTGCAGCTTCAGAGGGGCAACATCTGCAATCATTGATAATAATGATAGTAATAGTTGGGTTAAACAAAGTTTAACAGCTGTTAGCGGCAAAAACAACAGCTCATAAGTTAACATATTGGGGAAAAATTTCTAATAATCTTTAGCTTTTTGAACCAACATTTTGTCTCTTTGTGTTTCAGAAGTGTTTGATTTCTTTCCAAATTTTAATATTTATAATTATTAAATATATTTTTGCATATTTGAAATTTCTTTTAAATATTTTATAAGCTTAGCTTATTATGAAATCGTTTAGCTTAATTCCCCTAAATTCATTTGCAGTCACACTTCATAAAATTACAAAATTTCGCTTACTTCGCGGTCGAAAAATTCACTAATTCGTTTTATGGTCAATATTAATATGCAGTTCTTGTAGTTTCCCTTAAGACATGACAATAATTTTTTGTACATTATTATTATTTATTTTGAGAGTGCAACAATTGCCACAAAAAAAAATTGGCAGTGTTGGTTTTATTAATTTATTGCTGCTTTTTGCTTTTTACGGCAAAGTACGTGACCATTAAATTGAATTGTATACCGTGAGCTACTGTTAAATTTAATAGTTTACCATTACGTTCGACATTATTTGTGTTTTGCTGTTGTTGTTACTATTATTGCTGGGACGTGTCAAATTGTTTATAGTCATTTACTGTACGCCTTCACCTGTTTTGAGCAAATGCAAATATTTTGAATGTTTTTTTAAAAGTTGCCAAACTCTTGGATTGCGCTTCACAAATAGTCATTTTTAGTGCTGCTATTATGGTATCTTAAATTTAAAATAATATTTTTTGTATGCTCAATATTTTTCTTTACAGCTTTTGGTGTTTATATTTTTATATATCACATTTAAACAGTTTTCCCAATATTATCTTTTGAATTAATAGATTAACCAACGTTAAAAATTGTGCCCCAAAAACTGTGATTTTGTTATATTTCGTTTCACAGCTTCAAATTCAACACTTTAACTCACATTTTAAATTTGTTTAATTATTTTTTTTAATAATTGCTTTTAAGTTTTCTTAAATTTTGTGCTTCACTTTTCTATAGCTGCGAAATCCTGACGCGTACAAAACCGTTGAGCTTCCAAAAATATTGTATTAAGTTCGTGTTGCTTTTGGAAGGTGCGTCAACAAGTTGTTGAAATGAACGCGGCCGGTTGTTAACTGAACTGAAGACTCGAAGCCAGCGACGAGCAGAGCCACAACATCAAAACTTTGGCTTGAAAGTTTTCAAATTCCAAAAAAAAGACCAAAATAAAAAGAGACAAACTTAACGAAGCATCGAAAGCTACAGGTGTGTAGTCGACTTTAGTCGAAGTTACTTAACTTGTTGTGTGGTTTCTACGCGTGTGGACTAGACTGTATCAGCTGCCAAAAATGAAATGGCTTGGAAAGTTATCAACTAAATTATAGATATATTTACATATATACTTTATTTGAACTCTAATAACTTTGTTGTTTCTAAAATATTTTGTAATATTTTTAAACTTTACATTTATTTAATTTTTTGAACTTTAACAATATTTGTTGACTAAGTCTGCAACACATAGTTATCGACAAAGTCCTCCAGCATATCGATAATGCGACTTCTGTACAGTTCGTCCGATTTGAAGGCCTTGATGCAAATATCGATGCGTTTGCGACTGAAGAAATCGCTGAAACCATCTGCGGAGCTGGTTAGCTCTTGGGTAAAAGCGGGTGGTAAGATGACGAGATGACAGAACAGTAAGCTCTCAATAAGACCGACAATGCGATACTCTTCCACAGAATCATAGTACTCTGCCTCTGGCAGAATGTTGGCTATATTAAAACCAGCACGTTTAAGGAATTCACCCATAAAACGATAGTATTCCACCAGTAGTTCGTCAAGATGTGCACTACGAAATTCACTGGTCGTCGGAATGGTGACCACTGTAAGCAGATCCATGGCAGGCGGAGCGTAGCGTGCCAGCTGAAAGTCTACGAAACGACACTGTAGTGGAATCTCACCATATTTACCATACTGGAAGAGTATATTATTCGACCAGAGATCGCCATGAAGTGTGGCATTGAGACGCGACTTGGAAGTCTTGCAAAGCTCAAAGATAACAGACATGCGTTTGGTAAAGTTGGCCAAAATGTAATCCAATTGGCTGTCGTATTTGGGCAACAGCTTAACAATTTCCTTGTACACCTCACAGGCCTGATTGAAGTTAACCTTGCGCATATGATCCGTTGGCACATCGGAAGGATATGCATTCTCCTCCAAGGTGAGTCTATCTCTTTGCTCCAGATCCAGTATAATCGAGCCGGCATGTAGGGCTGCCAATGTCTTAAGGCAGCAATGGAGTTGCTCATAGTTAAGCAGACCATCTCTGCCTGATCCCATGCGATATCCCTGATCGATTAAATTCTCAAAGATCAGCAGACTCTTGTCCGAGTAATAACATTTGGGTGCAATTTCCGTAACGCATTCTTCAAGTTCGGGCAACACTTGTGTATAGAAGGCAATTTCCTTCTGGAAAACTCCAAAGTTCTCCAGATACTCCATGCGAGAAGCATTTCCCACCGGTGCCGATTTACAAAAGAATTTCAATTGCTTGGGTTCCTCATGTCCAAGCAATTTGAGGGATACGTGTAGATAGAAATGACTTCCCAAATATCCAGCTGGTGCATCCGATGTTGTCTGCAGCTTATAATCAATTATCTCAAAGCTCGAACTAAGCTCATTCTTTTCCAGATAACTCTGGCAAAGTCCCTGCAGTTCCGCATTACTCAGCTCTAGTGCCGTTGCCATCTTGTCTCCAACTGTTTCGAAAATATCAAATGAACCGCTTATTTTATACTCTTCTTTATCTCGTGAGACACCCGTTTAAACACCTGTCGCAAGACCATTATAAACCACAGCAGCGATAAGATATCTCAGATTTCTCTGTGCCTCTAATGATTAAAATCTTCCTTAAACTTTATAGCTAAGAGAACAGCTAAAGTAGAACTTGAAATACACTTTCTAAATTTGTGATTTTAAAGGAAATTAGAGAGCTTCTGTTTCTATTAGTCAAAGTTTTGATCGTGGTATTTTCTTTGTGATTAAACTGACTTTTAATTTTACTAAAATTATATTTTAAGTTTAACTTTTTTAGCATAGTTGATGGACTCTACATATCAACAGGTGTGCTTTGTATTTCATCAGTCTGCTTGGGGCTGGACAATTTTGATAAGACCTTTAAAGATCATTTGTCGTGTGAGTGACCTATTGCCTCACATTTGATAAAATCAGGCGTACTTTAATCCATTGAGAAATAAATTTGCGGAAAAGCATAACAAAGCATTAACATATATGGAAACTGCTTAGTTTTTCTATTGTATCACGCTACAAAGTTTTAGATATCATGTTTCATTAACATGCTTCACAGGGGGCATTCAGCTGGTGACGAATCAGTAATAGGAACCCCTCCGAGTTTTTCAATAAAAAGTTAGGATTTTCCGTAACTAATAGAAATATACATATTTCGACAAATTACAAATTGTATTCATCATTAATCAATTAACTTATTTGGTTGATCAATTCTTTTATTGTAGATATCGATACTAAAACTTAAAAAATAATTCCTATTGATTTCCCAAAGTTTTAATATATCACGATTGTTGCTCAAAGTCTGCTGCAAATTACAAGCTAAACTACTTAAATTTTAACTAAAAACGCAATATAGTAAAAGTTAAAATTTTTTACATGTAGCTAAGTTAGCAAACCAGAAGCTGTAAATTTAAACTACTACATCAACTGTCTGGTAATAAAATCATTTAAATAAGTTAAATATTATGATATGACTTAATGTGGCGCTTGTCAAACACCTCGCTAGCATGCGGAGAATGAAACTAATGCGTCAGATAGTTGAGTATAGTATAGTAGACTCTGAAATGAACCGCGTCAATTGCCCATTTAGGTAATCTCTCTCTAGAAAATTATGGGAAATTCGTGCGTTGGCAACAGCTGTTACCCAAGCTTATCGAGATGGTTAAAGGAATTCAGTAGGTTATATGAATATACATTTGATTGCTTTCAGTAGCAATACAACATTGAAGGATATAAGTCTATATAATGCGAATAAAGCAAAGCATTGAAGAGTATTTGAAGAATTCCACGCTGCATGGAGCACGATTTATAGTGGATAAGGATGCAAGTTGGTTAGAGCGCATCTTTTGGGGCATGTGTTTGGTGGCCTCTTGGTATGCCTCTTGGCTGCTAATCAAGGCATCGTTGGGTGAGTGATTGAGTTAAAAGGGAGTAAAGAATAATCTTTAGAAAACATTTGACATTCCAGCTGCCTTTGAGAATAATGCCATTAGTTTTGTGGTGGAGAGCTCCTATCGCGATTGGGATACCAACTTTCCGGCCATTATTGTTTGTGAATCAAAGAATATGGATCGCATACAGGAAATTGCTGAACAGTAATTATTATAAACGTTATGCTTTACTTTAAGAGTAATATATGTATGTATTGCCTCTTGTAGACTTTGGGGTGCTGATCATGATTTTACCTTGGAGGAGGTGCTCAGTGAGATCGCCTTCTTTCGCGGCGAGTCCTATCACACGGTGCACGAGTGTGGTGGACAGGATTCTACTACGTCCTGTTTCTATTCCAATTTCTCATATTATGCTCAATTAGTTAGAAGTAGCTGTGTCGATTCCATTAGGAAATGCGAGTGGAATAACAAGGCTTTCGATTGTTGTAAATATTTTCATCGCATGGAAACTGAGCTGGGCATCTGTTATGCCATTAATTCAATGCAGGCGGGGTAAGTATCGGATATAATGGGCATATAGCTTAATAATAACAGGGAGCGAAGAAGAAGCTTTTATACTGCTAAGCAGTTGTTCCATAGACATTAAATATACACATCTTTTACAGCAAAAACAATGGACCCAAGCTTAATATGTTATCCAATCGCTATTCAGGACCGGGTTCTCTTAAGATGGAACTACTCACAGAGGCAACAGTGTGTATATTAAAAAAAAAACATATTTTACAATTTATTTTTCATATTAGGAAATCGAATCATAGTTAGAATTCTATATCACAGAAGCTGTACCATGTCTAAATTTTTCATTAGGTCTTCATACTGGGCACAGAAGAAGTACCCACATTGGTAACACCTAAAACCGATTATCTTGTTGTTGGACCCTACATATCCTTTGCGTAAGACTACTTAACCTACTTTAAACCCTACCAACTACAGTGTATTACCAATTTTACAGTCGCTATGTGGCAAAACGTGACATTGAGAACGATGAGGCGATTCGTGAGACGAGTGTGCATCAGAGAAACTGTCGATTTCCGGATGAGAATATACTAAGTGTGCATCGTTATTATAGCTATAGTGCATGCACTGTACAATGTCGCAAGGATCGGCAAATGGAGTTGTGCAACTGCTCCAGTCACTTGTCACCCAATTCTCCCACCGACCAGATGTGTAACATGGATGGACTCGAGTGTCTCAATCGCAACTACGAGGATCTTTCGGTGATCATTGCCAAATGGGCAAAGCGACGAGGTCGGAAAGGACTCGTCTGTGATTGTTTACCCTCGTGCACGGAGGTGGATATTACCACAGTATTTGACAGCAAGGATAATATTTATGGCTATCAGACGCCTGTTTCGAAAATAGAAATAGCTCTCATTGATCTGCCCACAGAGCGTTATAAACGCAATTTGGTGAGAGGAAGATTGGATTTGGTGGGTAAGTTTCAATTACAAATACTGTTATAGTGCAGTTCTTGATTGATTTTTCGATTTACAGTATCCATAGGTGGTACTACGGGTCTGTTTGTGGGTGCCAGTCTGTTGAGCTTTGTTGAAATTATTTACTATATGACGATACGCCCTTATACCACATATATGCACGAGAAACAGCGACAACAGCGATTGATTTTACCGAGAACCATGCACTAAGAGAAACTGCGATCGTATCCAATATATATGTTGCTCAAATATATCTTATCGCTCGCCACAATATATATTCTGCACAATTCAATAGCGAGTAAAAATTTGTACTAAGCAAGCCGATTTCGAAAACCGAACGCCTCTCAGAGAGAGAACAAAAATCTATATAAAAATTTTCATTTACAGTCAGTATAATCGCGTTGCGCATTGCAAACACACGGTGAAAATTGGCGTGCAATCAACAGGGCATAATACGAAAGACTCGGAGAGTGTGAAATTTCTTGTGGTTTGTGCGTATACGTAATGCAACGTATACATCTTGTACATATAACAATATGCTCTTAACACGTGAAGAATGTGAGAAAATCTTAAAGAACCTATTGTGCTCACAAAGTGTTCGATCACAGCTTGTGCATTATGATTTGGAAAGGGATACTAGCGCGATCGGTTATCTGGGCGATTATTATGCACTGACCCTATGCTATTGCACTGTAAGTTTTAAATGAATCATTGTGTTGACACATTTATTGTCGCAGTGACTTTCCATTGAACTTGTCACTTACGTGAAATCTAATTATTGATTAGACGACAAAGTGCTCTAGTACTTAAGCCAGTGATCAAAAGTTTTTGTTTAAAACCAAGTTCGGCAAATTAATTGAAATAAAGTATATTCAAATATATTGTTATTCCTTTTCTAGTTTATGTTTATTTAAATTAATTAAAAATTTATTTATAAGAAATTTCAAAAATAAATAAATATAAACTCTCAAGTTAAATATATTTACATCATTTAAGTTAAACTTAATTATTTACTGGCATCCTTAGTTGAAATCTTAAGCATACAAAAATACTGAACAACGTTGCATGCTTTTATGCTGACAATTAATGGAATGAAAATTTTCCTACTGTCAAATTTACTCGAAATGCTTATACAAAAATAAGTGGCATACTTTCAGGCGGACGCTGAAATTGCTCAACAAACAAAACTTTTTGTAAAAGCTCTGCCCCAAAAAAGTGATGAGCCGGAAAAGGGCGTTATATTTCAAAAAGAGGCGTGGCTGTATGAAACATTATTGACTAAAATGCAAGAATACTGTAAGAAACTTAAACTCTTAACAAATTAATTACCTTTTAAATTTTTTATTCTCTTTTAACAGCCAGAATAAAATGGAGTGTTGATTGTTATTATACGCGAGCCGACCTCTGTGTTCTTGAGAATATAAAACTCTCTGGCTATCGAAGTGCTCCAGCAAAGCAGCTGAAGGAAGAAGAACTCTTTAAGCTGCTGCGAACTTTGGCAGCTTTTCATGCCTCCAGTTTAGTTTATGAGCAAGAGCAGCAAATCAGAATAGGAAATGAGTATAGCGGTCGACTGCCAGAGATAACAGTAGCAGCTCATATAGCATGGTTCACAACAGGTCTATCGGCCATTATAGCCGTGATCAAAAGCCTACCTCAATACCAAACCAAAAAGCATTTAGATTTCATAGACTCCCAGCTGACTGGTATTTTACAGCGCGTTTATGAACAGGTTCTGCCCTCAACCAAGTATAGAAATGTGCTCTGCCATCGTGACTTGTGGGCGGGTAACATCTTATTTCCCTCAGATCCTAAGGATGCAGTGATACTTGTGGATTTCCAGACATGTAGCTATACTCCACCAGCAATTGATGTTTGTTTCGGTCTCTATTTGAACCTAACACCCGAGGAGCGATGTCGTCTGGAAAGCCAAAGCATTGATTTCTATTATAATTGGCTGACCAAAGACTTGTATCACTTTGGTCTGAAGTCAGATGAATTGATAAGCAAGAATGAACTGCTGCAATCGTATGAAGAATTTCGTCTCTTTGGCGTTGTCTACAGCGCTGTGGTGGCCACAGTGGTTAAAGTGCCAAAAGAATACGTCACAAATGATTTTAAATACGTGGAGCGCAGTAAAATTATATTGAATTATATGCGAGAGAATACGGAATTCAGAGAAACTATGGAAACGTGTTGTGTGGAAGTGATGGAAATAGCTTTGCTAAATTTGTAACACTCTCGCACTCTCACTTTCTCTTGCTCTCTCTCACTCTCCCACGCTCTTTCTTGTCCAACATTTGATAAGCATTTGGTTGTCGACATTTATTAATTGAGTTGTGAGCGCGATAAGCAATGCACAAAATTAATATAAGAGTAATGAAACGAAGTTTGTATACTCTAACTTAAAGTGCATTTAAATGTTTTTAAAAATTGGAGTAAACAAATTTATTTTTAAGAAAACTTTGTGCCATATTTTGTAAAAATATTTGAAATTTCTTAAAGAAATGTTTTAGTTATATTAAATAGAATTTGTTTACATAAACTAGTAAATTCAACAAATTATATTCTCCCAAAATAGGTTTTTATATGCAGGTTGAATATATACATATATATAATAAAACAGAAAAATCTTTAAGTCCCTTACCTTTTATTGAACTTATGAAGAAAACCAAACGAATTGATTCGATTAGAGTATAACGATTATATCATTTCGTATGCCACTTATAGAAAGTGTAAACAGTTCCAAGCAGTCCACCAAAGAGTGCACATCTAGTTTTTTCGCTACTCAAATTCCATTAAATTTAATAAGTATGAATAAAGCGGAATATAATCCGGTTGTAGTGCGTAAAAATCGTTTGGAATTGTTTACGAACGAGGAATGTGAAAATATATTGAAAACAGTGCTAAAAGATGAGAATAAAATTGGCAACTTGAAAGAGTTTAAAATTGTTCCAGCCATTGAGCATGTGGGTTTTCTGGGCGAATATTATCATCTGTTATTAAGCTATCAGCTGGAGAATGATACGGAACTGCACACAAAACGACTATTTGTGAAATCTTTGGTTTATGAATATGCCGATAAGAACTTTTACGATGAGAAGGTTTCGATTTTGAAGAAGGAGGCGATGCTCTACGAAAAACTGCTCAACGAATTAAAGGTGTTCTGTAAGTAATGAAGAATTAAATGTTTTAAATTAAATTCGATTCTCTACCTAATAAATGTTGAAAGTATCAAATTAATTTTTATGAGGAAGTGCTTTTTTGGGTGCTATCTTAATACGCTTTAGTCCAAAATGAGATCTGACTTAAGTTGTTATAGCTGACTATGATTTTTGTTGGTACCAAAAAAAATTTCTACACCAACTTTAGATTTGTATAATTAACAAAAATTAATAACTTTAAAATACATAGAGTAAAATAAATCGCTAAACCACTTGTTTAAACAGCTGAAACTAATCTCATTAAATTAAATTTGTATTATTATTTGTGTTATTTATATTTTTTATTTGTAGCCAAACATGTGTGGTGCGCCAAGTCTTATTTTAGCCGACAGGATCTCTTTGTCATGCAGAATATTGAGGATTTGGGTTATGTACCATTGCCTGCGAATACCCCATTTCTCAGTGAAGCACAGCTGAGACCCGTACTCAAGTCCCTGGCCACTTTACATGCAATTAGTGTGGCCTATGAGAAACGTCATCGGACTACAATTGGTGTGGAGTGCCGTGAGTTACTGCTGGAAAAATCAATTGATGCAGATATACCCTGGTGGACCACAGGTATTAAGGTAGGTTTACTAATACAATTTGTAAATAATTTTATTAATATTTCTTTCTAATTGCTTAGGCCATCTTGGATGTGACTGCCACACATCCTTCGGTTATAAATGATGCTGCAGCTCAGGAGTATATTGCCAATGAGTTGCCACGCTGTCTGGACAGAGTCTATTATATGATCAATTCGTCTGGAGTGCATCGTAATGTCTTTCTGCATCGCGATGTCTGGAGTGGCAATTGGTTTTATCACAAGGAACGGCCAGAGGATGAGTGTTGTGTCCTTGTTGATTTTCAGTTGTGCCGTTATGCGCCGCCAGCTATAGATTTTCTTATGGCCACCTTTTTGAATTTGGAGACCAAAGATCGCAGGGAAATGGAGGAACGTAATATTAACTATTATCATAATAGTTTAGTTTCCGAACTGACTGCCATGGGCATTAATGCGGAACGCGAACAACTTAGTCGCTCGGACTTTGAGCGATCCCTCAAGGATTTGGCACTCTTTGGAGCAACCTTCGGCTGCATTGCGGCAACTATTTTACGTCTTCCCGAGAATTATTGTAAAAAACTCAAGGACGAACATCCAGCAGACTTTCATCATTTCTGCAACGTGGATCGCTCTGAGACACTGCTAAATCTAATGAATCAAAATGAGGATTTCCGAGGTTTCATGTACAATTGTGTTGACGATTTATTGGATCTGACGTACCGTAAACAAGTCAAATAGAATTATTTTTGTGTAGCTTATCTTTAGTTTGAGAAATCTACCACACAAGCTGTTCAGCTAATAACACATTTGCCTTATCAGCTATTAATAGTTGTTGCTGCCACAAGATCTTATCACTAAAAATAAAACTTTATTAAATTGTATTACAGAGATTTGTGAAATTATTTTCAGGGGCAAAAGCGTTGTTTATTTATGATTCTGCTTTCGTCACAAGCATAAACTGGCATCAACACTGATAATTTTTGCTCACCTTCAATGTTTTTAAGAAGATAAGCGATTCGGTTCGGGGAGCTGCTATAAATATACTCTGAACTAAAGGATTTGGTTTAAAAATAAATATATTTCAACTCGTATTATAGCTGAATGGCTTTGTTTATTCCTAACTTAATTGCTTCTACATGAAATATGAAGAATCGTTTTACATTAATAGCATCTAAATATATTTTAAGTTTGCTAGAACATACTACAAGGAAGATTGTTTCTATCGATAATCAAAAGTTTGTTCAACCCTAATGCTTCACACTCAGAAAAAATAGGGAAATAGAACTATAAACTATGGCCAGTTTTTAAGGGGCTGCTATGATATTTTTATGTTTCTTTAATTAGGTATAGGACAATCTACATTCTAGTTGTCTTTATAAATATTCAATAATATCAATGCTATAGATTTTATTTTACATATTTTTGTAAGCCTACCGAAATTTATTTTAATTTAAATGTCGCTTAAATTAATTGAGAAAATATAACTTAGCGCGAACAATTTACAAACTTGTTGCTGCCAGTGTAGAAACAGCTTGACATCTACCTTAAAAGATCGCGAGATTATCACTTTAGGGCTGATCAGTGTTCTCAGACACGGCTTCGTATTTGAATACGGAAATATGTGTTTAGTGTAGATTCAAAGCTGAGCACAAGCGGCCGCATTAATGGAACAGTTACTGAGCTCGGAAGAATGTCGACTGATAGCATTACGTACGCTCCAATTGAAAGAAGACGATGAGAATTTAGTGCTATTAAATTGGCAGCTTGTTGCGGGGTCTCAAGACCTAATGGGATACATGGGAGAGTACTATAAGCTACATATACAGGTGGAGTACTCGAAACAAAAAGTAGCGAAGAATTTACAATACTTTGTAAAGAGTTTACCCTATAAAAATGCGCCGCAGAGAGCTGAATGCGAACGCAAAGGTGTATTTCGTAAAGAAACCACTATCTATAAGGAAATATTGCCCAATGTGCAGAGATATGGTATGTTATATTACCGGAAACTACGAACATTTATAATAATTTCCAATATTTAGCTAGTCACAAGCTGTATCCGATATGTAACTATAGTAGAGATGATATTATGGTGCTGGAGGATTTGACACTAAACTATAGACATCTCAAGCCAACTGAAAGCTATACCCTAGAGCACTACAAACTGGTACTGAAACATCTGGCAGCTCTACATGCGGCCAGCATAGCCTGGGAAGAGGAGGAGAAATTTAATATTGGCGAAAGATATGAAAATGTGCTCATCGAGTTGTTTTTGAGCATGCAAAATGAATGGTTTACCACCGGCTTAAAGGTGGGTTTAATAGCTAATATAAAGAAATACTTAACTGATATATAAATATATATATATCTTTTAAATAGGGCATTGTTTTCTTGGCTGGACGACATCCCAAATATCAAACGGAAAGCGCACAAAAGTTTATCAAGCAGAAACTTTATCAACTCTTAACCAAATCGGAAGAACTTGTTAAGCCCTCAAATACAATTAAAAATGTGCTCTGCCATCGCGACACTTGGGATCGTAATATACTCTTTGGATTCGCAAAACCATCTGATAATTTGCCTAACTCCTGTTGCATTGTGGACTTTCAATTGACCAAATACTGTTCTCCCTTATTAGATGTGCTCTTTCTGCTCTATGTTGTGCCCAGTTCTAGCCAGAGACGTAAGATCTATGATCAGTGTATTAAGCATTATTATGAGAGTCTTCAAGCGGAGTTTCAACGCCTTCGATTATCGTCAAGCCTTATAAACAGAGATGCCTTTATGAAGGAGTGTGAAAGAAGTCGCTTGGTGGCCTTGATCAATTGGGCCTTAACCGAACCACAGACCAAGGTTTCGGCGGAGATTTCGAATAGAATGCGCGCCGAGGAACCTGAGAAGTTTGACTATTATCTCAATTGTGATCGTAGCGAATTTTATCTACGAGTCATGGCATTGCAGCCTGGCTATGAGGAGAAGATAATGGAACCCATTGAGGAACTTGTAGATTATCTTATCGAACACGGTAATTTGTAAAAACTTTGTTTATCTAATAAAAGAGCAGATAAAGAAGATATTTCTTATCACTAAGTTTATCATTTATCAGTGTTAGCTAAATATAGTCTTTAACTTTTAGATTTAAACCTTCAGACGATGTCAGCAGAGCAACAGCAACTCATCAGCTTAGACGAGTCTTTAAGAATTCTTCAAGCACAAAATGTTTGCGCCCCCATAAAGAACATAGAATTGCAGTTATTGTCCAATGTGGCCGGCTTTCTCGGCGAGTATTATGTGCTGCGCATAACAACCGAACCAGTGTTGTCAGATGGCAGTAAAACATATCAAAGTTTCGTAAAGACTCTGCCACAAAGGAACCTAGAATACCGCGCAGAATGCGAGCGCAAAGGAGTTTTGAAAAAAGAGTGCGGCATTTATCTAAAAATATTGCCAAATTTACAAAAATTTAGTAAGTCAAAAGTTTAAAGATTTTTTCTACATATTCTTTAAGTGGTAGATTTTTTAGGTTTCATCGATACCACTTCATTAAATCGGATATGTAAGACAAAGGAAATTACATTCCCCGACTGAACTTTTCTTTCTCTTTTTTTTAAAGTTAATTATAAATTATTTGCGGATTGTTATTTGGTACGCGATGATCTTTTGGTGCTGGAGAATTTATCTCTGAGCTATCAGCAGTTGCAGGCGAAAGAGATTTTTACAGTTGCACATTACCGCTTGATATTGCGCCGTCTGGCAACGCTGCATGCTGCCAGCATAGCATGGGAAAGGGAAGCACAGTTCTCGATAGGCGAACGCTATGAGGAGGAACTTTTTGAAATGCTTTTGAGCAGCAAAAATGAATGGTATATGACGGGAGTTAAGGTAAGAAAATCATATTTAATAATAGTTTTACATTTTTAAAAATTTTTCTTTGCTTTTGTAGGCCATTATTTATCTGGCCTTGAAGCATTATAAGTTTCAAGACTGCGAATCTCAGTGTTTTATTAAAAACGAACTCTTTGGAATACTTTCACAAGCTGGAAAACTTTCTGAACCCTCTAAAAAGCTACGTAATGTTTTCTGTCATCGTGATCTTTCAATGGGCAATATCTTTCTGAACTCGGCCAACGATTCTGCAGAGAATTGTCTATTTGTAGACTTTGGTATATCCACGTATAGTACACCAGCGATAGATATACACTTTCTGCTTTACAATAACTCTACAATCGAGGCACGTCGTTCTATGTACAAGGAACTAACTGATTTTTATTTTAACGAACTACAAGCTAGGTTCAACATACTGGGTATACCTGCCAGTGAGATAAGTGGAGAGGACTTTCAGTTGGACTGCAAACGTGGACATTTGGCTGGATTGATAATGGCTGCCATCTGTTTGCCTCTGTTTAAGATACCGCGAGATCTTATTGGGGAATTGAGATTAAAGGACAGCAGCAAGTTCGATTACTGGATGAATGTGGAACGCAGTGAGCTTTTGGAACTGGCAATGGCAAAAAGTTTAGCATATAAAACAGAAGTGATGTCCATAATTGCAGAACTTGTGAAGTATTTAAAGACGGCGGATTATAAGGAACTTTTCGAATAGTTATGCATATCATTCTAATTGTATTTATTAATTGTCATAAACTAGCAACAAATAGAATTACAAACTAACTAGAAATGGAGGCGTACATTTTATATATAGTAATATAGTAATACTAGCTTTAAGCTGAGGTCGTTTTTCCTCGTTGTAAGTATATATATATATATATATATATATTTTAAACGCCTAGCTATCATTTAAAAAAGGCGTTTTCTCGACAGGCTGCAATGAAGCCTAATCAGTCCAGCAATCCTCATCGGCATCCTCCTCATCGTAATCGTGCACATTGAAATCCTCATGAAACAGATCCTCGCCCTCCTCAAAGGAGGACTCTGATTGTCATCTCTTGCCATTGACGCGTTGAGGCAAACTAATTACACCCTTGGGTGGTCGAGGCATCCTTATGCTTGTCGAAGATGTTGCTGCTGCCAAAGCACCCTTTGAATTCGAAGCCTTAGCTGACACACTGGGTATTAGCTGGGCATTCAATATGGTAGTGTGCTCAAAGCAATTGCAACAGTATCGATCGCAACGGATTAAGAGCACAAAACCGGCCAATAACCAGACGAGTACTCCGGGCCACGAGTGTACGGCACATGCCGAAAAGAAAATCACACTAAGCAGCAAGGACATTCCGCACAACACCGGACTAACATTGATCACACTGCCCGTATACTGCGGTATAATGCCCATCATCATGGCCACAATGAAGACTCCAATAGCGCCAGTAAAGGCAGCGGGTGCCCAATGCATCACAAGACCCGCCACACACAGTGCTGTGCCCAGTCCAATGACAATTATAGAGAATATGGTCACCCTCCAGGAGCTAAGCGTTGGCACTCGCACGCTACGCTCCAAGGGTCCAGCTGTGGTGACCTGAAATTTGTAGAATAAGTAAGTATAGATTTAGGGGATTTAGTAGACGTAAACTTACCTTTATTTTCTGCCTATACTCATCCACAATGGCATCTATGTCCGTTGAGGTATCCGAGTCGCTTTTGTCAAACTTATCGGGATATTCAAAGTCGGATGGCTGTGGAAAGATAAGTTGTAAAGGGCTTTAGTTTCACATAGGAGCAACTAGCGGCTTAAAGATGGGTTTGACTTCTATCCCAGATTATGAGTTCTCTAAAATTATAAGAACACGGAATCCGCATTACTTGAACCTACTGCACAATATGCTTTGCTTGAAACTTGAGTGAATCTCTATTAAGTTTCCTTGGAGCCAGCTTCAGTTTAAATTTTTTAAGAGTTCAATAAATCTAATCCCAAAATTCTGATACCATCCATTCTTTTATAGTCAAAACTTCTATAATATATCTTTCAACCTACCGGCGGTTCACCATCTGAGAGTATAGTTGATTCTACATCTCTGCCCTCGCGCTGCGGGCAGGGTGATGTGGGTTCACCTAGAAGCAACCACTCCTTCTCCAGTTCCGGTTTATTTCGCTGCTTACTCTTGGGCTTCTTCATCACACTCTGCTTGCTTAGTCCCATATTCCAGAGACTGCGTTTCAGACGACTTGAGCTAGAGGTGGCAGCGCTGCTGCTGCTGTTGCTCTTCACAATTGGCGCCGTGGAGAGGCGACTATAGGAGAGCGAAGATTCACTGCTGCTCGGCTGCATAAACTTGGGACGATAGGGAGTGTAGAGTAGATAAAAGGCACGCAGAAATACTGAGCAAATGTGACTGGCAGCCAGTGTATAGCTAAGATTTTGTAAAGGGCAGGCGAAGGCCAACATGGCACAAAGGCTGCCGGCTATGAAGACGGCCAAGACGGGATTACCGCTGTCGGAACTCTCGTAACTGATTTGTTTGGAAAGAATGCGCCACTCAGAGGTTGCCAGGCGCACCACAATGGTATACAGTTCGGGAAAGATCTCTAGAAACGCAGCCGAGCTGGTTAACAGGATCAGACATGCAGATGCAGGCACAAGCTTGTGAAATCCACTCTCATCTAAGATGTTGAAAAGTGGCACAGCTACGTATTCCTCACGGGATCTGTAAACGAAAGTTAGTTATTAATTAAGTTTAATTAAATGAGAAAATCATAACTTACTTGTAGTGTACCACTGTGGATAGACAAATGGCAGTTAGAAATAAGGAGACGCTTACTACAGCTAGAATCAACAAAGATGAAACGCGACCACTGCGATTATGCTGTGGCCAGACACAGGGGAAGGCATAGGTGAGTAGCGCGGTGGTCAGGAAAAGCTGTAAAGATAAATGTAAAATTAGAAATAGATAAAGTATAGTATAAAGAATAAAAATATTGTTACAAAAGGAAGAAGTAACGAGAAACTATATAGAGTTAATGCTAACGAATCATGTACATCAGAATAGATTAAAGTTTACCTTAAAAACGAGGTAAAGTAAGCCTTCAGCTGCATATAACTTTCTTAAAACTCATTTCCGACCCCACAAATTATGTATATACTTAATCTGCACAAAATTTCTAATCGATTGAAATAGTTTTGGAAATAAAATTAAAAAAAATTTTTTTTTTTGAATTTTAAAAAATTGTCAAGGGGTAGGTATGCAAAATTTGTTAAATTCAAAATCCACAATATCTCAAGTTTTAAATGCAGAACTAATTAGGCGGTTAAATGCCGTGTAAAATGGTATTTCGCTCCACAATCGCTACATTTTTAACAAAGTTATCGTAGTTCAAAGTTTTTGAAAAGGCAATAACGAGATTTCAGCCCATACAGGTAGATAGAAAGACTTAAATATAAAGCTAAAACTGTTGATTTCTATACGCAGCCATTACAGAATCTGAGCTAAAAAAAAGCTTAGTTTTACGTGTCATAATCAAAAGTTCATATCCTGTGGCTTCAATTGTTCCAAGTCACGAAGCCCGCTGGCAACAATACGCTAAAAAATCGATAAAAACAAAAACAAAAACAAAAAAAAAACTGAGAAACACAAAATGTGTAGAAACTAAAGAAATGGCGCGGAGTGCACTGACCTAATAACACGCCCATTTGCAGACTATCAGAGAATGAATTAAGCAAGAGGACTGATGACAATGAATGGGAGCGGGTGTGCGGGCGGGCGGTCGGGTTTGGTGGTAGTTGATCCACTTACACTGCTAATGCCATTCGGTTGAAAGTAGTTCTCCGACCAGGCGACAAAATCGCCACGCCACCAGCCAACGGCACTAAGAATTGCATTCAAGCCAAACATGCCAAGAGTCATGATGAAACTGAATGCCTTCGAGTGCTGCAACGGATGTGAAAGGGGCAAAAGGTTAAATTGGAGCATTAGAGTACTGAGCCTGAGCCTGAGCTGAGAACTGACCTCGAGACCCAGCATAAACATGCCTGTGACCAGAAAGACAACGGCAACGCCAAGTACATCAGGCCAGGGTTCGTTTGCTGGTGAGTTGCGGCCTAAAAGTAGGCAACATAAATTATTAATGTCGTTACAGTGCTGGTGAATTATATTAGTCACAGCGCACCTAAAATCAGTATTCTGGCCAAGCCACCAGTCATGGCATCCAGACAAGTACTCAGCGTGCGTGCCAATGCAGCACAGGCACACATTGCGGCCAATGCATCCATCCAGGTGGCCAAAAAGAGGCAGCCAAAGTCAAATTTGTTTGTGGCCCGCACATAGGGCATTTGCAGGCTGCGCAAACTCGACTTACAGCGTGCTAGAGTGGAAGAGAAGTAAATTAAATTGTTAAAATAGTGTAGTTATTGAAATACATATATATTTAAAAGGAAAACCATATACCTAACTTTAATTCTCTACTTTTTAAAAGAAGTTAAACTAACTCTTAGAAATATATTTATTTTTTTTAAATGATTTATTAAATTATATATTTGCTTTACGTACCTGCCATCGCTCCATAGATGGTGGCCAGCAGTGTGCCAAAGAGTAGACCCGGTGCGGCGGCTTCATTATAAGCTATTAGATAGGTAATTACAGTGGTGCCAAGCGCCAGACGAGCTCCGCTGCCGCTGCACAGTGCGTCGAGTAAACTGCACCGTAAAGAGCGATGAATTAATTAAATTCATTGTCGAAATGCAATTAAAATTTAATGAATTTGTTGATGCGATAAAGGCTTTGTGGCTTTGTCACCTACACATTGACGTGGACAGTGGTTTCTGTGGTTTTGCAAAGGACACAAAAGCAAAGGACTTAAAGCAGACACATTTTGGCGCCAACAGGACGAGAGAGCAAGAGTTCTTTGCTTGTTTGCTTTTCAGCCCTCTCATGACTCATTTAACATTTAATGGCTTTGTCAGAGCATGCTGTGTGTCCTTCGACGTATCCTTTCGTTCCCTTTCCCCCCCAATTCGCTGACAATTTCGGCCAATCTGTTGTTAATTGTTATTGTATGCACAATTTATGCATATTTTAGACAAGCTCGATTAGAGCTAATTACACGAATAGCCGGCAGTTACTTGATATCCTTCGGCAAACAGTGATAAAGTTTAATTTGATATCTTTTAGCTTAATTAAATGTAATTTTCTGTCGACTCTTTTGGCTATTTATAGCTGCTTGTAGCTAGATAGTAGAGAGTTACGCTCACATGAATTATGTGCAAATAAAAAACATTCATCCATTCTCTATGGCACTCTGAAATGTCTGCCATGTCTGTCATGCCTGTCTGTCAGTCTGTCTATCTATCTATTTTAGTAGTGCTGTGTAGACTGTTAGTTTAGTTGTTTAGTTTGGCAGAATGCGTGACTAGACAGCCAAATACAGAAAAAGTTTGCAAATAAATAAGTTAAGAAGTAAACGAATTTTTATTACCTACAATTTAGAAACTCTTTATGAAATAAATAAATAAAAATATTTGAATATTAAGTTGATTAATAAATGTTTTTATAAAGACAAAATATATTTCTAAACTATAAATTTAAAATGTTATAACGGAAATCTATTTTAAAAGATAACAAATATTTTTTTTAAATACAATTTTTAAGAAATTTTTAAATTTAATAAAACAACCACTAATTTAAAATTTTCTTTATATTTCACTGTCCTTTTAACATAGCAAAATGTCTAAACATAGAACTACTATAAAAAATATGGCTCAAATTTGCTTAAATACAAATTTAGCCTACTAATTTAATATTTATTACACAATTTAAAGTCAGGCTGCAGCAAATGTTACGCATACGCAGCGTGGGCAACCGAAAAGAGTATCCCAGCCAAAAGTCAAACAGAAAAACACAAATAAATAAACAGCGCCAGTCAGTGTGACGCCGACACACACACAGAAAAACAAGCAAATGTGGGAATAGAATGAGTATATGGGAAAATGGGTGGAAAACAAAATGCAAAAAAGGAAAATCCCCGCACACAAAGCAATCAAAAATCAATTTATTGATTACACGAACAAATATCACCAAGTGGATAAATCATAATATGAACTGTGATGTCTAGAGTGGCATATAAAAGGCTTGGCCCTGAGTGCATTGCAGCCAAAGCAAGTTAGTATCGTATATGATATGACAAAATAACAAGGGGGTGTTGGGGGTGTTGGGGGTGTTGGGGGGTTTTGGCCTACCTGGCGCTCGACATTGTTGTTAGCCTGTTTTTTTGCTCTTAGCTGTTTTGCTTTTGTATGTTGTCTTGGCGTTACGTTTGTTGGCTTCCTGCCAGCCCTAAGCTCAAGTATTGAATTTGATTTGTATTTTGCATTGGTAACTTTTGATATCACTTTATGACATATACATGTAAGTATATATATTTATAGTGCTCAGCTAGTGAGTGCTACTTGTGTGTCACTTGTGGCTTGGCATTGTCTTTAATTAGCCACGTTGACGTGGCATGACAATGGGCCCAAAAATGCTGCCAACTGTTTCACTCAACACGTAATACGAGCAACAAAAATATTAAGTTAAACACATTTAACTAATTTTAGTAAATTTCTTCAAGCGTTGCGTTCACTTAAATTGCCTGCAATTGACTGAATGTTCATTTGAAGCTTTAACGTTTTGGCCCACTCAGTTCTTGTGGTCAGAACGAAAGCTTTTCTCGTCCATTTCACGAGAGCTTCCTCAGTACCGATCCTGCGCACTAACGATTGTTTACGTTTACAGTTGGTTGCACAGTGCTGTTTGCTTTTAGCCATTTGCTCTTTGTTTTGACCATGAGCTTGTTGGCAACGGGAGGGGTCTGAGCAGAAAATGCGGCAGTTACATTGTTATTTTAATGTCGCTTGAGTGCGACGACAAGTGTCATTTATTTGCTGTTCTGAAATGCACAACTTTTGTATTAGCTACATGAATTTTTAATTAATTTCAATTAAATTCATTAAAATTATACAGTTTTTAGTTAGTCTGGAGACATTTAACATTTATTTTAATTTTTATATCATTTCAAATAGAACTTTATAAACATTCTCATGTTCCAACTTCTTATTTATTAGTTTATAGTAATTTGTTGCAGTCGTTTCATTTAGATCAAGTTCAGCTTAATTGCATAAATTTTAAAGATACGCATCAGACAAAGTTCTCTAGAAATCCGAAACTAGTTTGTTTATTTATTTTTTGTTAATAGCAATAGACAGGTTCCGGCTTGAAACTATATGTTGTCTGCAAAACACAAAAATGTGCTATAAAAACTAAGAGTCTTGGTATTAAAGACGCAGATAAATATAATTAGTTTATGTTAAATACATAAATACTAAAGGGACGCTAGCTCCAAAAAGAAATTCTATATAGAAACCGCACATAATTTTAATATGGTTAATAAATAATAATATCAAAAAACCTTTAAATATAACATTATTCCTAAACTTTCTCAAGTATTCAATGACATCATTAATTTAGATACTTTTAGTTAAATTTTCTTCGGATTTTACGTGAATTAGCGCCCACACATTATGCTTAAATTCTATATAAACAAAAGTTAAACAAAGTGCTAATAAAAAATGTCAAGTCAGATATATATATTTAGAACTGCGTAGAGTTCTATTTCGATTTATATTTTTTAAACAGAATCAACTGGATTTGTGAAGCCAGTCAAACAAGTTCGGAGTCAGCATAATGAAAGCCCGTACTTTGTACACTAAATAAATTATATGTATATAGAAAATCATATTGATTTAATGAAAAAAATCACCGCTAAGTGTCGGTTGGACTTGAGCATTGTTTTTATTTTTATTTTTAGAGGCTGTGCTCACTTAGCACTCATCAAAACAACGACTTTGGCAATTGACCTTGCTAGCCAAATATTATTTTTGGTAAATTCAGTAGTTAACTGTTAGATATGTGGGTAATACTATATATTGTTTATAGCTTGATACATAAGTGTGTTGTAGGTTTTATATTTTCATATATTTTTATATACTTTTATATGTGTTAAATACCACAGAGTTTTGCGGTCTTTTTTACTAATTAAATTAAAAGCACATTTAATGTGGCAGCTGTCTAAAGTCTTGAGTTGCGCTGAGTTATTGCTAAGGTTATTAAAGTGCTCTTTAAATGCGTTTATAAATAACTTTTATTTGGCAATGTCTCTATTAAAAGTGCTAAGAAAATGTAAGCGCCCATAAAGTGCTTTGCTAATATCTTTAAATTACAAAAGTATCAGTTAAATCATTGTTTCTGGAGTACACTGTAACTTTATATAGAGATAATCTCAGATTTTGTTTCTATCGCTATTAAAATCCTTATGTTATCAACATTCATTCTCAATTCTACCTATTTTACGTATATATCTTTCACGCGTCATAAGCCTACACACCTATATCATATTTTAATAATAGTATTTCTCAAAAATTAACATAATTGCTGTCGACTTGATTGGAAAATTTTTTAGGGCCCTATTCAAATTTTGCTTTGTTTTTTTTTTTGTTTTGTTTTGTTTTGTTGTCTTATTTTATTAGTATTATTATCTTAACAGTTTGTTAGCTTTAGCATTTGTCTATTGGTTTTGAATTTGCTTACAAATCGTTGGGCGTGTAAATAGTAATTGATATGACCTTAAAGAAAAGCCATAATTAAAATTCAATGTCATTTGGATCACGTGCTTTGATATAGTTCAAGTTTAGAGAGTTGGTATTGTGTTGTCAAAAGAAATATTATAGTTATAAACTAGTTCAAAATCGTGATATTTGATACAGATGTTCACTAATCTAAGAACTTTTGTCACTTAAAGTTAAGAAATTTTTAAAAACAAAACTGGTTCTGATTTCAGCAAACATCATGCATTTTAATTGTCCAATGTCTTTGATTCGTCTAATTGACATTCAATTAACACTCACTGAACATATTTCGGCGACTGTTCCGTGGATGAATTCCAATCATTAATGACCTTGAAGAGTTTCAAGAATATAGTATGTATACTCCACGAAATGGTTTATGAGTTCGACAATAATTAGCAAGCTTATAATTATTGACATGCTTAATATTGTATAAATTATAATTCACAAAAACACCATTCTACTACTCGTCTAATCAAATGGGCCATCGGTTGGCAATCAACAAAAATATAAAAATCAAAATATATTAATTTAAAAACTTAACAAGAAACAACTACAATCCATGTGGAAGTCCAAGTCATCATCCAATTGGTAGCGCCGCACCACGCCGCACATGGCTTTAAACACGTTCTATGGATCGTAAGGCGGAAGTTTGGTTTCTTTATTTTTTTTTTCCCTCAATATACAACAAACGAGAATTCTTAGAGCTTAGAGTGATACTACTACTATATACAATGTGGTGTTATTGTTTTGCTGTATTTCGGTTTGTGAGGAAGTAAAATAGGTTAAAGTTCGGCTTTAAAGACACGATCGGTGATTATTATTGGCGCCGCCGTTCGAATCTTTGACAAATGGCCGATTCGACAAATTACGTTAATTTCAATCTTAAGTTCTAACGGGCTTTCTTTTTTTTTTTTGGTAGTAGACAAGGTCTAACAAATGAAGCTGATATTATACCCTATTAAGGCTGGAATAGAGTTATTATGTAAGGTAATACACTGAATTCTAAACCGAAAACTGATTAATTTTAGATTCTTTTTTGATTTCGTTTCATAGGCGCATAAATCGAGCTATTTATTTCTGAAACATTTGTGGAAAAAAATGTTTCGGTTAATTTTATAGTGTTACAATAATTTTAATGTAAAAATTATAGATGTTATATTATAAAATATTCGATAAAATAAAAATAAACATTTAATTACATAGTTAATTAAAAAGGAAATTAAATTAGTGTGAATATTTCAATATAAAACACCATATCTTCAAACTAGAACACCAAAAAACACTATAGAGTATCTTTAAGTCGCAAGCATTAAATAGTTTCTTGGTTTCGTCAATTCTTTATGCGTGGATTAACATATTTTTAGCGCGCGGTCAACAGGGCACGAGGTCAAATTGTTTATGCAATATTTAGGAATAGGAAATACATAAAATTAGAGAATGTTGCTTAACCGAGCTAATTAGGCGGAAATTATTAAAAAAAAAAGTAAAAACAATAATAATATGGCTATTAAATATTAAATTTTGCAAATGTGATAAATAAACCAATTAAGATTGAATTTCAAATGTGTGGCAACACTGTAAACAGCTGTTCTAATCTACTCTCCCTTTCAATGCGGCTATCCTTTTGACACACAGCTGTTTTTGTGCGCTCTCAAACGGTTGGCGGCGCTCTCCCGCACAAACACTCTCACTCTCTTTCCCGTTTGGTTTTGGTGCTTTTGCGCATGTGCGTCACAAATGTCATTCTCACGCATTGCGAATGCAAAGCAAAGAGGACGCTAAACAAATTTTTAAATAATTATAATTTAAAATCGTAGCATTTAATAAAAGGTATAACAAATAAACAAAACTTAACTATCGACATTTGCATATGTGGATTAAAACCGTTTATCGATTAAAACAGCAACAGAACGTCGCGAATTATGTATGTGTTCGTCTCTTTGCTGTTGTTGTTGTGTCTGCGTGCTATGAAAATTGTGAAATTACAAAAATCAAATGCTGATATGCAAATTAAGTGAATAATACTTGATAAATTCGACATTTAGAAGTGCACTTAACAAGTCTCAGCTGTCTCAAGACTCTTAGCGCTAGTCTAGTGCCTCCCCTTCTCCCTCTTTGTCTGTGTATTTTATGCAATTCATTATGCGGGCCAAGCGCTCCGCCTCCTCCTCACACGCCCCATTGATGTGATGCACATATTGCCTTCTTGTATTTTTTCGGATTTTTGTTTTTGTTTTTGCTTCATCATTTTGCAGCTGACCAAAAAGCATTTGGCCTTTACATTTTTAGTGGGTTTTTGACCCAAACTGCATACGCAAAAAACAAAGAAAATAAAATCACAAAAATCAAAGAAAATAATGTGACGAAATCGCCAAGAATTGCCAAAAATACACAACAAAAAAAAGAAAAAATCATTAGCATTTGCATAACTCGTTTGATCTTGATCACTTACGTTTACGTTATCGAAAACTATGTGATACACGACGAATCAATACCCTTTCAAAATGATTTTTTCTTTGTCGATTTAATAAAGACCATAAGAAAATTTTAGTTAAAATTTAAAATAAACTTATTAATAGATCCAATAAAAGTGTATAAGTTAAGTGAAAATTGCAAAAAGATTAAATGTTTTCCACAACAAAAAAACGCAAAATTAACTCCAAAAGTTTGAAGCACATTAAACGAAGAATGCACAAATTACAGGGTATATATTTCACAAGCTGCTGAATGCAAACCAGAACATGCTAACAAACAAACTGGTAAGACGGCATATGAATTGGCATAATAAAATCAACAAGAAATGGTATAAATATATAGATTGTTTTCACATAGAATTTTAGGCTTAAAAAAAGGACACTTATTAGTTGTTTTTGATTATTAGAACTGATGAAAGATTTAGCTATAATCTAATGTTTTTAAAACAAATGCAGTATTTAGATGTGAACACTTAAATTTCAGATATTTTGGCATTGTGATTCATGTACATGTATCTTTTACGAAGCTTCATAACTCAGCATCAGTCCAAAGGAAAGTAAAGTGTACAATGTCGCTATGGGGAAGTTGGGAAAGCAAAGATGTTGATAAGCCTTAAAATACATAAGTAATGCATGTCTTTATCTTTAAATATATAATGCCTTAGTAGAAAGTCAAAAAATGTGTGTACTTTCGTAATGTTGGTAATTACTTATGTATCATTAAGTAGCATTAAAAAGTAGGTGATAAAGAAGATACTTTAAGATTATTTAGGAGAAGTGTATAATGTATAACTATAATCACAAGTATGTTTATGTACATTTATTTAGGTCTTTATAGTGTGAGTTGTTTAAATACCCTGTCACTCAGTATATCAGGCAAATTATATATAAACTTTTGGCAATTAAATTAAAAAAAGCTACAGAGATAAACCAAAGTATCGTTTTGAAATTTGGAATCTACATAGTATAGAATTAGTAATCTTATAAGCATTGTTTAGTCTATCACATGTTATAAAACAAAAAGTTCTCACTAACATCAAAAGCTTTTGTTACTCAAGTGTTAAAATAATAAGTTTGTAATTAGTTAAATTGCATTCATAAAGAGATCTAATGAGTACTAAAGCTTAAATTATTTTGTTTAACTAAAGTGCAAGCTCTCAAGTTTATTGCAATCATAATTTTGCGTTTTTTATGCTAATTGTTGCACCCAAAACTGATTAAATTTTACAAGTAGACAAGTATAAACAAGTAAAAAAGACCCTGTACTTGGAGGTGTAGCTATAGCTGAAAATAAAATATAACGCATAATAGAGAATATATGAATATCGTTAGGATATATCAAAAAGCTATAATATTATTTTATTTAACAATGGTTTTGATCGGCACACTTAATAAACACATGTACTTCTTCTGAGTAAAGGGTCTAAACAGCGTTTGATCCACCTCTTCTAACGCTGCTACCTGTAAATTAATTAAAGCTTTAGCAGCAACAACAATGCTAGTTGAAGCTTTTTATTTAATAACTCAAAGTAAAACAAAACTAAGCAATTAGCGTTAAAGCGTTAAGAGTAAAAAGAACGCAAGCTTTGCGTATGAGAAAACAAAAACAAAAACTTTGCCACAAGCGAAACTGAAATTGAAACTAAGCTCAAGCTCGGGCTGGCGCTGTGTGACGTCACAAAGCTAAGCTTCAAGCGCTGCGAAGCGACAGTGACGACGACGGCAGCAAAGTCGCACAGCAACGTCGACAGCGGCAGCGACGTCTACAGCGATATCCAATAGCGCCCCAAAATAAGAAGTCGAAATTCATTCCTTTCGTTCAAATTCGTTTGCTACGCTCACGAGAGCGGACGTGCAGCGCGGAAAATCAGAGACAAAAGCCAGAAACGCAAAAAGAAACATACATAATAAAGACAATACTGTAAAAAAAAAAACAAAAACAAAACAAACGAACGAAAAACTACAAAAAAACAGAAACAACACAAAAACGATTTCGTTAACTCGCAGCTGATGTTGTTGTTGTTATAATTATTAATGTTAATGTAATTGTTGCTTGCCTGCATAGCGTTACGAAAAATAAATCAATGTGCTCAGAGATTACAATATCAATCAATTAAATCACAAGAAGTAAAAAAAATATAAAATAAAATTAAAATAAAGTGCAAAAAAATCGTGTAAAATGGTGAAGAACAATAATAATCTAGAAGCGGATCTGAAAACGCTGAGCAATGGACATGCCGCACTGCTTAACGGCAATGGCAGCACAGTGGGCGTGGCAGCAGTATCGCCTCCAACAGCAGAGCTAAGTTGGCGACAAACCCTGTGGAATAGCTGGGATGCCTTTGCGGATGTCATGTGGTTCATTCTCTGCAGCATAGGTTATATACTCCAGGTGAGCACAGTACATAAATATATGTATTTTAGATGTTTAATATTTGATTTATTCAATGCCAAATTCTTCAGATTTGTGAGTTGAATTGATTTTTGTGCTTTTGACTGCAGGGGCCACACCAAAGCCCACAGGGCACGCATAGTTTTAGTGCTTTTGTTTACAACTCACAGTCAAAAAATTTGTATTGTTTATTGTTTTTTGATTTAACATTTGAACTTGACGGCTTCCGTGTGTGCTGCTCAACATTCCCTTGACTACTTTTAACTAACCAATTAATTACATGTGTGACTTTTTGGTAAAGAGCATTGAATAAGGAAATTTTCATATAGCAATGTAGGTTAAATTGTTAAAAAATTGTGATAAAATGAAGAATAGTAAATTATGATTCTATACCTAACTTTATCTGCAAAGGACCGATGTCTAAAGCAAGAAGATAATTCGGATTTTGATAGACGACTATTAACTTTAAACTCTGTTTTTTAAAAAACTCTTATAATTTTTAAACAAAATAAACAAATATAAAACTAATTTTCTAAGTTGAATTAATCTGAATATTTTCGTTCATAACAACTTTGAAAAATTTGTGAAAACAAATTCCTGATATTATAACATATTTTAGTGTTGAATTAATCCTTAACTTCAGGACTGACAGGACTTAAAGTCCACATTCATAACACTTCTTAACCGAAATTAAATTTTTAAAAATTAATTTATCACTTTGTTTATATAATACAATTAATTTATTAACTTCAAAACCACAACGTAGTCTTTCAAATTGACTGATAAATTAATTAAATAAAAACAGGTTTGAACTGAACACATTCTCTGCTTCTTTCCACTGTTTGCCCTTGCGCTTGGCCCTTTGTTAACTCGCTGATTGACTGACTGACACGACTGTCATTACAACTGTTGGCGATTTATCAATAGGTCTGGCGAACTTCATCTACCTTTTATGGTTTTTGCGATCTACACGCGTACAATCACAATCAACTCAGGTGCAATCGGTTCATTTTAATCTTGCATCTTTATGCTTTTAACTGGATTTTGAGAGCATAAAACTGCCTGCTGATTATAGAGTTTTAAAATAACTTAATTGTTTTTCGGTTTGGTTTTTATTTTATTACTTTTTCTCACGATTCGCATTTGTTACGCTTGTTTAAAGGTCAGTTTGTTTGGATTAAATCAGTTCAATAAATTTGGTGCCCAATTGCCGATGAGTTTGTTAAGATAGTGTTAAAATATCTGTTAAACTATAAACATTATATTTCCTGTTGTATACAACTGCTAAACAAACTGCCTAATATATATATATTTGACTACACATTTATCTTACATTTTATGCGTCTAACTGAAACCTCTACAATGTCTAGACAATTCTTTGTAACGCTAATTAAAAATGAAAAATTTTAAATTATAAAAATCCCCGCACTTAACTTGAAAGATTGCGCATTGAAGATTTACAGACAAACAGTAAACGTTTCAAAGATTTATCATGATTTGCAGTTACGAGATCCATGGGCCGACAACAATTTGTTAATTGCTGCCTAAAGTGCACAATTGAAATTTATGGCTAGTTAACAAAGAATTTGGCTATTGGGCTTTAAGAGGGATTTCGTTGGGTTTCCCATTTTTTTTTTAACATTTTGTGGTAACCACAAAAAAAAATTGACACGCTCGACTTTATAAACAAATTTCGCTGGCATTACATAAGCAACAAAATATTTTTCAAGTCTCTTATTTATTTTTGTAGTTTTTGTTGTGCTACATAATTATATTATATTTTCTCTTTGGCAACAAAAAAATAACCTTTTATTTTGCGGCTTGTTACAGTATATGTGTGTGTGTTGAATGTTGAGATATAATCATTATATATAGCATGTAGTATATCATGAATTTGCCTGTATCTTATTATGCATGAGTGCCATTAAATTACCGATGTAACTCTCTTTGCCTGAATGCTTAACTAGCGTCAAGATGATGCCAATTGCATTGCATGGGCTAGAGTGAGATGGAATGGAAAGAGATGGCTAGTGTGAGGGCGGTGGAGTGGGCACAAGCAAGAGAGATGAGACTGAGGCGGTGCCCATTAAAAATGTTGACATTTGCATGCTGAATGCAACATCAACGAGTCATGAACGATTCAAACGAATTTGCATGTACACATAGAGATGGCATTTTAGGTATAATATAGCCACATTAACAGATAGTTTTTGTAATTACTTAAAGGTAAAATAATCAAATGTAAAAATCAATAGAAACAAAAACCATTTATAAACTTTTAACTTCATTTATATTCTATTTACTAAATTTAAAAAAAATATTTTTCGCTTTTTTTATAAAATTAATCTAACAAAATGCCACTTTAAATTGATTTACTAGACATACAAATTTTTATACTGTATCTTAAAATTTTTTAAAATTTTCTGGCTATTTTTTAAGTTTATTCAAACTATTTTAGCTCATAAAATTCTAACAACACTGTGAAAAATCGTTTTATTTTACCACCAACGTACAATGGCTTGTAATTTGTTTTTTCTGTAATCGCTGCAATTGCATATTGACTGATTGGACTAATAATGGGCTTTGCATTGCTGGCCAACAATCACGACGGTTTCGACCAATATTAAACGAATGTCGCATACACTTTTCAGATTTCAATCTAAAAACAAATGACTTAGGCAACAAACTTGTCGCCGCTTCAAGGCGCTGCTGTTGCCATGCACATTTTCTGGCACATGTAATGAGCCAAGGAGAGCAATTCCAAAATTCAATTGGGAAAATAAATAAATAAATACAGTATTCCCAAATGCAAGTGTTGTTGCTGCGCCGACTGCGCTGCCGATGTTGCGAAGCGTCGCTGCTGCGTTTTGGCTTGTTGACCCAGTTCAACTTTTGCATTTTGCCGGCTTGGCAGCGCTGCGAAGCCTGTTTTTATTAGCTTGGCTAGTTGTGGGTTCGGCTGTGACTGTTGCCGCTGCTGCTGCCTCTGTGGCAACAACAGCTACAACTACAACTACAACTACAGCAAGGCAATTCCAAGCAGCACACACATTTTTTTCGCGGGCATTTTACTGTCTGTCTGGCGGCTCATATATCTTTGAGGCGTGTATGTTTCGGTGTATGTGTGTGACGAAGAAGAAGAAGCAGAAGCACAAAATATAAAAGAAGTAAACGCAATTGAAATCGAAAGTGTTGGCCAAACAACAACAACAACAACCACAATCGCATTGCATATGTGAGCATAAAGTTGGCTTTTGTTTGAAGTTGTCGTCACTGGCTGTGGTTATATTTGTGTGTGGAGGTTATTTGAAGCGCAGGCTCATAACTTACCACGGCCTTGGCTCACTTGTTTGGCTTATCTTTCATTTGAAGTGGGTTAAGGGAGTGTGTGCTATAAATAATACAATGCTGAGTTAATAGTTTCACATATTAGGTGGAATTATAACATAGAATTTGAATATGAATATGTTAGACTTGAAGTATTTTCCTTAAAAGTTTTAGGAACTGTTCTTAAATGGAAATGTTCTTAAATTAAACATTTAGTAATTTTTATGAGTAAATCAAGATATTAGATGGTAATAAAAAAATACATTACAATTTTCTTGCAAGTAAATTGCATCCAATTCTTTTAAAGAATTTTTAATTAATATAATTTGAGAAACCCAAAGTTTTTTTCAATTATATAATATTTGTATACAATATTTTTCATGAAAAATAATTAGATTTATTTTAATTATTATAAGAAATTATATAAATATATTTTATAAATATTTATTTTTCAAAGCAAAATCTTTTTGATTTTCTTATAAATAATCTTCCTAAGAAAATTCACTCATATTATACCTACATATTTAATTTTTTTTTCCAAAATTCTCTGCAAATTACCGCTAATTCTCTTAATATTACCACACACAAAATTGACCACAACATATTGTATATATACAAATGAGTATAATTATATGCAGACTATCATTAGACCGCCAATCATATTCAATATTCGCTGGATTCACAGCTCAATTTGCCACAATCTCACAGCATAGATCAGCGACAACTCTTGTGACCAAGATTGCTGCATAGAACTTGATTGGATAATTTATGTTTGTCTGGACACACTAACACAAACACAATTGCGGTCTACACTGTACAAAAATTACCGGTTAGTTTGGTTAGTGCTAATTTTTTAGTATAGCAATAAATGAAAATGGCATTTGAAGGTCGTTCGTTCATCTGCTGCAATAAATGGCAATAAAATAAGCTAAAATAAAGCTCAAACAAAAAAAATACTAATCAATTCATTGAGCAGCCGTAAGACAGCTAAATGTTTCAAGTGTAAGACGAGTCAACTGACGCCTCAAATGCAACGAGCAATGCGCTGAGACGGCATCGAAATTGAATTCACAACATGCCCGTAGCAGCTGCTGTGTCTACCACGGGCAGTTTGATTAGTAAACCTGTTTAACGTTCATCAAAGCACAACATTTTAGAGGTTGTCTAATCGACATAGGCTTGAAAAGAAAAACTTTTTAATGAAATAGGAAATTTGCAGTATATATTAATCAACTAATTTGTCGTAAACAAATACATTTTGCTTGAGGGGGTAAACATTTATAAATATTTTTGTAAATTATTTACGTTGTAGACACTTTTTAACTCATTAACTTTTGCTAGCTAATAGTCGAGACGATGATATTGACTTTTAGCAGTTGCAAGTTAACAAATACAAAGGAAAATTATGTAAAAATTATGTATGTAAATATTGATTTAATAACAGAAACCACTAACTTAAAACTAATAGTAAACATATTAAAAGTGTAGATTTAGTATTACAGTCTTTTTTTTATTAAATAAATCTTTAAATTTGATTTGTTAGATTTTTTTGAAATACATTGATAAATTTTGGTCTCAGACTTCTTGTGTATCTTTGTATCTATGTATAATCTAAGCTACCCTCGTATTTGTCTTGCTTTATTAGCCATATTTTGTTATGGGTTTCAACTTCAGGTTTAGGCCAACTGTGGCAACAGTGGCAAGTGTCGGCTTTTCGTTGCGGTGTCTGTTTCTGCCTCTATCTCTTTCTCTTTTGCTCTCCTGCTGTTTATCGGCATATATCGCATTTTGAACCGCGTTTTTCATTTGTTTTTTATGTTTATTTAGTTGTTTGCTGTGCTGGTGTAGATCTGGTAAAGAAGGTCACAATTGAGCCATGAGTGTGAATGGCAGAAAATGAAAATTGCAACAGTGGTGCACATTGCAAGTTCGTGTCTTAAGTCTTTTGTATTGTATATAAGAAGCTCATTGAAAATCACTCAACAATTTGAGCTTAAAATAAGGCTTCTTGCCACCAAAAGCCGGGCCAATTAAGGCAGCTGGCGAGGCGACAAGTCGACTCCAGTCGAATCGAGTCGAATCGTGTCGAGTTTTGTCGAATATAATGTGGAGTCGAGTCTAACTACAAACTATGCAGTAGTTGGGCAAGACACTTGACGTCGACTGTCTGGCTGGCTGGCTGTCTGGCTTACTGGCTAACTGGCAGTTTCACTTTCAGCTGGCTTAGAATCACCTGGTCGACGTAGTTGTTTAGATTTTGTATTTTCGCAATTCTCCCCCCGAACGAAGTAAACAAGTTTTCATGTTGCCATTAGCTTTGCTTAAGCACAACACACAACACTACAGAGACACACAAACATTTGATTACTACACGTTCCTGTGCATGTGGATGGAAACACCGCCTTTAGAAGTTATCATCATGTCTATAATAGTTTTGCTTTGTATGCGCTTTAATGACATTTTTTTTGTTTGTTTGTATATTTTGTTTGAATTTGAATTTGCATAATTGCGCAAGATTTCCTCCCCTCCATGCTGATTGTCAACTTTCGAACTCAGCATGCCAAAGATATGTTGACGTATATATATATTTGCACCGTTAGAAAGATGCGCTAATTCATAAAGATGTGTATAAATGTTTACTTTAGTCTGATCAACACTAATGAGAAGCTAATGATAATAGGAAAGATGCAAACTTCTTGTAATTGGCAAAGTGGAAGCTGCAACTGCAATTAGTAGGTTGTAGTCTTTGAGTATTTTGAGATAAAAGAGTATGGAATCAAAAAATAAAAGTTTACCACTTTTATAGACAAATCTACATTTAAATCAATTTAATTATATTCAACATTGAGCATAGTTTTATCATTACCATAACCTGCCCTAAATCTGTATAGTTTTCTGTAAAATTCCACACCATTTGAGCATTTCTCACATTTCAATCAACACGCAACGGACTAATAAACTTTACTACATTCCAAACACTGGTACTTTTCCTTTGTTTATTTGTATGTTTTTTTGATGTTACAAAGGTCACAGCAATCACCTTGGCCATCAGACAATCTAACAAAACTATAAACGGCTCAATAAACCCTTTCAAGTTCGATGCTGACTTGGCAGCTTTACCGTCTACAAAGTGAAAAATTATTATTTCCACTTTTTTCTTCTATTTTATTTTATTTTTTTTTCAAATGACAAGGCAAAAATTCGTTTTATATTATGTTAAAGCTGTCTGGGGTTGTTTTTTTTTATTTTTGCCAACAATTTACATATGGCCAGTCACGATTGTAGTTTATTAGCCTTAGAACTGGCTAGAACAAAAACAAAACGTTTTAGCATTTGTGTCTTTAGAATTTGTCTTCCGTGATGCAAAGATTTAAACAGAAATCATTTCGTAGACATTTCAAAATGAAGTTGACAATGAAATTGTAAAAATTTAAATCGCGGTCATTTAAATAGATTGTATTTTAGCATATTTGTTTGTGTTTTTTTTTCCCCAAATTTTTAAGGCAAAAGCAAAATGATGATGATGTAAATGTACTAAACCAAAATTATCTCGTGACATAAATCGTATTATATGTGATATATGTTATTATCATGTTGTGAATAAATTATAATTGCCGGTTTCCTGCCCTTGTTATTGTTGAAGAGGAAAGAAAACAAAATGTACAAAAATGTAGCGAATTGCATGTTCAATTATGTGACAAAATGTCTGTCAACAAGGCAACAAGTAGAAAGAAGCAACTCATCATCATTCCGTGAGACACCAGCAACATGTTACCTTTAATGAAATTTCATATAATTTATGCTTTCTTGTCTTTTTTGGGGGCCAAACTGTTAAAAATGAATGTAAAGTATGTGTTAGAGCAACGGAGAACGACTAAGCAATACCCTGAAGTAGCAAAAAATGATAAATAAAAATAAATTTGTATTAAAAACTAGATAAAGTTGGTAAAAAAATTATGAAATTTGTAGAAAGGTTGAATAAAGTTTTTATTTAAATCTTAATAATATAATTATAAGCAATTTGTTATAGAAATTTATATAAGTTGATAGCAGATATTAAAATCAAACGATAGTTAAGCGAAAAGTTATAAAATTTGTAAGAAAATTAGGTAAAATTTGTATTTAATTATTAAAACCTGTTGTATATATGTATATAAAAAATTAATATGAGGCTAATAAACAATATACTAATAAACAGATAACACACACCAAACTGTAGGGTACAACAGCGTCTGACATGTTGCGCCACATTTATTGTTAATGTCAAAATAATTGGACACGCTTTGCACAGGCTATTGGTGCCCCTAATACAGGAGCTGGTGTTGCACCCCGAAAAATGACGCAGCTTAAGAAAACCAGAGCCCAGAGCTCGAGCTCAGAGCTGAGTGTCCGTTGCCTGTTGGTCAAGTTGTCGTCGCGTGTGGCACGAACAAAATTTATGAGTTGCCTCCGGTCGCAAGCGCTAAGGAAAGTGCTACTGTCTGGGACCCTACTCATTGTTGTTGTTATGATTATTACATTTTTGTTTTCTCATGCCCGAAAAAAAAGACAACACAGCATTATGTTAATAATGTTTGCCGGTCACCTTTTTGTTAACTTTATGCGACAATGCAGACGTGCGAGCCATAAATTTTGACAGCTTATTGATACTAAATCAACAGAAGAGACGCAGCCGAAAGAGTTGAAAGAGTTTGAAGAAAAAACACCAAAAAAAAAGCACAAACAAATAATAACATTTCAAGTGCCTGGAGGCGTAAAATTTGGGTGTCTATTAACACGCTACTGTCAACTGCACATGACAATTCGCATTGTGTGCGCATTGTTGGTCCACTTATGTGGCTCGTATTGTACTTTTGTAAACGTACAAATTTGCATAAGTGTACTACTACTATACCCAATATTGGCAGTTCGCTTATACAGTCAAATGCTCTAAAGAATTGTGGTATGGGCGAAAACCAAAGACTTAGGCAACAAACTTGTTGGCATTTAAAGCTAATGGCATATTTGTGTAAGCTTTGTGGGACGATAAGATTGCACTTGAAATAACTACAAAATATATACATATATGTTTCTTATATAACTTAAACTATAATTAAGTTGAGCACTTCCTGTGTAATTATCAACACCTTTCTTAATTGCACCTCGGACTCTTGCAGGACCTGTATTATATAGCCTTTGGCTATCCCGAAAAGGAACTCAACACGGACATTGCGTTAATCACAGGAGGCGGCAATGGACTTGGTCGTCTGCTGGCCGAAAGACTGGGCAAAATGGGCACCAAAGTCATTATCTGGGACATTAACAAAAAGGGTATAATACAAATACCATATAGTGTTAGATATATAATTTACACAATTTATCCAGGCATTGCGGAGACCGTTGAGATCGTCGAAGAGGCGGGTGGCTATTGCAAGGGTTATGTGGTGGATATATCAAAGAAGGAAGAGGTCTACAAAGCGGCCGATGTCATCAGAGAAGAAGTCGGTGATGTAAGTATAGATATTTGGGGGGTAGCAGGGGAACGGTTCATTCCATGCGACAATTGAAGCATAAAACTAGAGTAATTGCTGTTCACAGTTGAGCGCTTTATGTGGCAGACAAAATAGTCAAGTTGTCTGTTTGTCTGTTGTCTCTTGTACATAATTGTTTGTTGAGGGGCGTTTAATGGCCAAAGAGAACCCTTTATTTTTTGTATTTTTTGTACAGAACACATGTAGGCCCAACACTCTTTCCATTTGCCACGCCTTCGAGCAACACATTTATGCATATTTATGTCATAAATTTAGTCGCACAGCAAAGGAGCTAAATAATTTCGTATGCATGAGCGCATCTACTACTGCATCGGCTTTGCTGGCAACCTTGAGAAATGTAAAACAGAGAAGAAAAAATCGGTTGGACGAGTCTTCAAACAGGTTGCCACTTGCGTTGCAACTGGCAATTAATCACAATGTGGAGCAGAGTGCCTTGCCTGGCTCTTCAAGACCCCAGAGCTACTACCTTCTCTCAAGCCATTCAAATTAATCGCAACCGGCACGAGCTTCAGCCAAAAGCCGCGCCCCTTTTGGGCCACATTAAAAGTGCATAAAAATTGCAGACACTAATTGTGACTGAATTCCGTACTCGTAGCGCAACATACAATATATAAATCTTCCCGTCAATATCGACGTTGACTTGGCCAAGATAACGTTGTGCAGATGCAAATGCACAGCGTTATTGCAGATTGCGACAGCAGTCGAAAATAAAAGCGTGTCATGGCATTCATTATCACTGTGAATGCATTCGTGAATGATGGTTGCCCATGTGATTAGCAGCGAGTTGCAAATGTTTTACAATTTAAATACTAAATACACACAAAACTATGTTTCACACTTTTGTTTAAACTATTTGACACAAAGTTCAACTAGTAATTAACTACTTGATTTGCTCAACTAATTAAAACAATGAGAACACTTGAAATAGTTTCAATAGTTATCTTATGTCATAATAGAAGCTGTAAAAATATTTAAATTTTAAATATTCACTTTTAAATACTGCATACAGTGCATTATTTAAGTTAATTCCTTTCATAATGTTGGCTAATTTCAGTATGTTAATTATTTCAAAGTTTAACTGGTTTTTAATGCGCCATCATTAAGAGAGTTCAACGATTTTTAACGCTTCGCCAGCTGCAATTTCTAAATAAAATATTAACGCTCTGACAGGTTTTAAAAGCAAACAGTAGCTTACAAACAAAGAACATAAACAATTGTTTGAAATTAAGTTAGAAATTCAAGCATAAAATGATAACAAAAATTCCCCAAAATTTTAACAAAAGGCTAAAACGCAATAAAGTTATTAAAGAAAAGTTAAGCAACAACAACAACGAAAATATAATAACAACTTTTAGCAGCTTCAACGAGTTATATAATTATAAAGCTGAACCCGAAACGAACTGACAGAAGTACAAGAAGAATGTTGATTAGTAGACAAAATATATAATAAATCGGTATATATGACTAAGATTGCTCTGTAAAAAAATAGAAAATTTAAAATAATAATAGTACATATATACAGTGGATCGGTATTTATTTTATTTATTATTTATTTTATTTAAAAGTTTAGTGGTCTATAAAATCTAAATTATTAAAGATATCCGAGAAAATTAAATTTAGGTTGTAATTGTGATGTTTTAACTGATAAAAAATTAATTCATTTATTTTTTAAACATTTTTTCAATATTTAATTACAATTTAAAACTAAAATATGACACAAAAGGAATTTTTAAGCTGCAAATATCTAAATCCAAAGCACAACTTCCAAACACTTATAGAACTTAATCCAAAATCTAATACACAAATCTTAGCATTAACTTAATGCTACCCCTTGGCACTAAATACAGGGTATATAAACAGTAGCAAAAAGCAAAAACATTTAACTACCCAGTAAGTCATGCGTTATGCAGATGACTCGCTGTTTCTTGATTTCCCCCTTATTGTTGTTGCTATTATTATTATTGTTATTGTTTTTTGTTTATGTTTTTACGCTGTTGTCGTTGTTGTTGTTGTCTGGTCATTGAAATATAACATTTAATATTTAGTTGCCAGTTGTTGATGTTTTTGTTGCTTTAATGCACGCCTCGTTAAATGTTGTAGACGATGCTGGCAATTTGAAATCGCGCATACGCAATGTGTGACCTGCACCCGACCCAGCCCGATTCATATTTTAATTTCGGTGCACTTGAACTCACAGTGGCCTGATTTTGTTGTTGCTGTGGTTGTTGTGAAAATGTTGTACAAGTGGCAACAGCAACCGCTTTTTATTATGGCTGAAAACATAAGATAAATTTCATGTATTTTACATTATTTGCAATTAGACCTTGACATGCTACAGTTAAAGACTTTAGTTAAGTTACTTTGCTTGACTTTAAAGTATACGAAAATTGTAAACATTTCCTATAAACAAATTGAGTATTTCCGCTAGAGAAACTTTTTATTATACAGAGGAGCTTTCAATACTTAAAATAAAGGAAATGTTACGATTAAAACAGTAATAACATATAGCAAACAATGTTAAGAAATCTTAAAATTTTAGTTATTTGGCCATTTTTGTTTATTAGTTATTTCAAAAAGCTAGTTAAGCGTTGTTAAAAATTCTATTAATGTTTCTAGCACGCAGCTTGCGCAATTTCCGCAACATGCAAATTGCGCTGAGCGAAAAAAAAAACATAATTCTATTTTAGAATTTATGTGGCAATAACAGAGAAGTAGACGGTGATCAGAAGTCATGTAAATGTTTATGACGCTACATAAAAAAATAATATAAGCTATGCTGCAAACTTGTATTTCATGTGTTCATGTCTTGTTCTACTGTACAGGTAACGCTGCTGATCAACAACGCTGGCGTTGTGTCTGGTTTGCATCTGTTGGATACGCCGGACCATCTGATCGAGCGTTCATTCAACGTCAATGTTTTGGCACACTTTTGGGTTAGTAGTATCTACACACACTCAGACACACATGCTAACTAACTGCCTTGTTTTCTTGTTTTCTGCATATAGACCACAAAAGCATTTCTGCCTAAAATGATTGAGAAGGAACGAGGACACATTGCGACAATCGCCTCACTTGCCGGACATGTTGGCATTAGCAAATTGGTCGATTACTGTGCGAGTAAATTTGCAGCGGTAAGTTTTTTATTTCAACTCTCTTTAACTGTCTCTGTATACTCTGCCAAAAGGTATAGACGAACTAAGGAATACAGAGGAGGTGTTTAAAGACTCTGCTAATTTTCTATTGTACAAAGGATTGTAAGAAAGTTTGCGATTAAGAAATCTCTTTGAGTAAGTGTAGATTATAGAAAATCATAGAGTAGTTCAATCAGTACAAGAAAGTAGAGTTCAGTCGAGTACGCCCGATCCTATTATACTGTCTGACTTTTATTTTTGATTATATGAATAGAAATCGATGAAATCTATAAATCGACTCTAAAGTGTATATATTCTAAGCCTACATAAAATTTCTAATTGTTAAGAATCGTTCTTAAAAACAAAATTTAAAAAAAAAAAAGTATAATTTTTTTTTTAAAACGTCAAGCGTTGGGTGTGGAAATTTTGAAAAAAATTGTGTTATGACGGCACTTAAACTGAAAAAAACGAGCTAAAAACAAATTTCCGACCCCATATAGTATATAAATTCTTAATCTACACAAAATTTCCAATCGATTAGAATAGTTTTTAGGATTAAATTAAAAAAAAATTTTTTTTTGATTTTTGAAAAAATGTAAAGGGGTAGGTATGCAAAATTTTCAAATTTTTGAAAAAAAATTAAATTCCAGAAAAGCTTGAATTTTAGATGCAGAATTAATTATGCTGTATAAAACGACATTTTGTTTAACAATTGCTGCATTTTTAGCATAGATATTGTAGTTTAAAGTTTTAAAAAGGTGACAACGGGATTGCAACTTAACCTAACTAAACTTAATTATCTCGTATCTCGACAATATTTTAAACACTATTTATATTGTTAACAAAGAAATTTTACGATGATTTTAAAACAAATTTGTGTTTTAAAAACCTTTAAATTTTTCAAAACAATTATACATGTTAAGTTAAATAAAAAAGCACCATAAGTATTAGAGCATCAAATATTCGGCGTGCCAAGTATATATTTATATGGCTTCTCGCAAGCAACAGTGTCAGCTAAATGTGTTTTACTTACATATTCTTTTATACATACACATGTAATTATAGGTTGGCTTTGATGAGGCGCTGCGTCTGGAGCTGGAAGTCCTTGGACATACGAATATACAAACCACCTGCATTTGTCCGTTCTTCATACAGGCAACAGGCATGTTTGACGATGTGAATGCCAGGTGAGTTCACTGCGATTAAGGGCGTTGCATGTTTCGAGTTAATACTGTATACACTTCTTTCTACCCACTTTGTCTTGGACCCTACAGATGGGTGCCCACACTGAATTCCAATGATGTGGCCGATCGTGTCATTTCAGCGATTAAGAAGAACGAAAAACTTGCGGTTATACCTGGATTCCTGAAGTTTATGCTGTCCTTCAAGTGGTATGTTAACACAGATAATATAATAATGAGGGTCCCCACAAAACAAACCCATATCCTGCGCTTAAATATTTGCATAATCAAGCAGTTTTTAGGCAAATAAAATGATTTACGTTCCTGTAGAATTTGGTCTCACAAACAACTTTAAAGTAATCATATATCACATTGAAAGCGTAGCAATTTGTAGAATAAATTTTAAGATTAGACTGGTTTTTATTTCAAATAATTAGAACGTAAAAGCTGCTTTTAATGCATCGTTTATTTAATTAGCTATTAGCTTAGCTTGTCATTAAGAGTTTTTGTTTTTTGTTTAATAGAAAGTCAATGAACTTATTTGACAAACACGCGCGTCCTACATTGACGTCATGTGCTTAGATGTTATTGAATTTATAGAATTTTTTAAGATAAATTACTATACATTATGGACTATATATAGCTATGTTCTCGAATAAATAGTTTGTTAAGAAAACATTTAAAAAGTAACAACATTTCATTGTTACAATTCGAAAGTTTTAAAAATTTGTGCTTAAATCTTTTTAAAGAATCATTTTTAAGAATCCCTTGATAACTTTCCCTTATTTACTTCAACTTTAAAATTCCTTAAGCCCAAACCAAACTCAGTGAATAGCAAAGCACTTAAATAGCAGTTTCAGATTCTATTGTCTCTTAAAACAAACCCTTGACCTCCTTACCCATTTCTACTTATAAAGGATAACTTATCAGAATAGTTGAGTGCACTGTAGAACGAGTAACGAGTATTCAAACTGTGAATTATTACCCATTTGAACAATCGCAGCCCTGCACAACAACTACACCCGCCAAGTTGCTGCTTCCCCTTCTACCATTATTTCCTATGGGCTGTGTCCATGGCTAATGGTCTAGCTTTAATGTGTTTCACTTTAATAATGCATAACATTTAGCTTTACCTTTACCTTTCGCACATCCCCTGCCCTACTTATATACTATACATATATATATTTTTTTCATTTCGGTTTTTCCTTTTGCCTCCTTTATAGGACCTTCCCTTGGGGTTGTGTGGGTGGATTGTTGCGTCGCCTTGTGCCCGATGCCTCGCCCCATGGCTTGCCCAGCACCGCGTCTACAACGACGACACCACATTCCACATCCACATCGACGACGAGTTCCAGTTTCAGTTCGAGCTGCAATGGCAAGGCGAATCAAGCCAGCAGCATCATTTCCGCCCTCGATGCCCAACTGAGCAGCGCCAGCGTCACGTTGCCGGCCAAATCACCCTCGATGCTCATCCAGCGGACGCCGTCATTGGGCGAGAGGGTGCTCTGAGGTGTGTGTCTGTGCAGCGGGCAGAGCAGAGTCGAGCAGTTCGTGTTGTTTTTGCATTTTACGAGTTATGTGTGTGTGTAATTGAATTTGTGTTTTTGGCATTTTTCGTATACCTTATATATATATTCGTGTTTTTTTTTTGTTGCTCTGCTCCTTGCCACTCTGTGTCGCCCCTTTGAGAATGGTTTCGTTTCGTGGTCACAAGCACATTTACTTATACTAAGCTACGAGTCTAGTGATATTACATTTAGTTATGCAAGGTCTTTGCCTAATACCAAGCGAATGCAATTAGTTCTTTCGCTATTTTATTTGTAAAAAAAAAGTCAGTTTTAAAAAGCATTTTCCTTCGGTTATAGTCTTTAATTAAATCTATTCTTAAATTTAATACGTGAATTTTGTAATCAACTTTTGCCGTAGTTAATATAAACAATAACACAAAAACTTTAAGTATAATATAATTAAAAAAATGTAAACAAACAATATAGCTATGAAATACTTTTGTCCGACTTTAAGCCTTATATAAAATAGTATCAAAATAGAAATTTTCGCAAATTTTTTATACATTTCTTAGCCTAATAACATTTTGTGTGCATCGAACGTTTAGTAAATAATCAATTATATACATAATTTATGGTTAGAAATCTATGCTTAAATATAATTAATATAATAAAATAATATATATACCAAAAAAAGAGACTTTTAATCAACTTTAATGGAGCAAACACATATTATTATGTTGTGGCTTTAAGCTTTGTAAGTAAATATATAAAATTTCTAAGTAAAACTAAAAAAAAAATGTTTTTCGTGGTCCTTTTTAAATTTTTCAAAACATTATTTATTAAATATAATTAGGCAAATGATTTATCGAGACCAAAAAATAAAAAAGATGCAAGTCTCTTATTCAATACTTCTTAAGTTTAAAGCAACAATTAAAATAGTTGGAATTCAAAAACATTATAATATTGAACACAGTAAAATAATAACAAAAAATTAACGACTTTATAGTTTTTAGTATTTTGGCTACTCAATGAACAGTCCATAGGCTAAGTAGGCTAGCGAAAAATGATCTTTAACTATAACAATGTAGAAATTGAAGCTTATCTAACTTTAGAGACATATGCGAGACAGTCTTAACTAAAGCTTTGGTACATACTTTGGCAAATACTAACTTAAAACTAATAACTATCTAACTCAAACTAAAAACTACTAAAGAAGGACCAAATTTGAATCAACTGGCGAATGGATTTTCATCGAACTTAGCGCTCAAGGCTTTGGGCACTGTATAGCGACCAACTGGATCTCTGTAGATGGGATTCTCCTGTCGCACACTGTTTCGTTGCTCCTCCTCGAAACGAGCATATTCCCGGGCATCCTTCATGCGTACACAGCAATAGATTAACCAGATGATAAACATGCCCAGCAGCACAGTGATCAGTGAGATGAAACCAAAGATGGCCACATAATTGGCCGGTTCACATTCGACGGCCTGAATGGCCAGAAAATTGGCATTATCAATGACCTGATAGGCAAAATAGCTATCACATTGTATGCCATGTTGGTTGACAATGCGCACTAAGCACATTACTTCCGCCTCGAGTTCCTCCACAAAGCCGTAGGTGAAACGTTCATGGGACTCGGCACTGGAACAGATCTCACTGAAGTTCTTGCAGCCATCGTTGATGCCCTGTTTTTGCTCGATCAGACAGATCACACAGGGCTCATAGAACTGACACAGTTTGTTATCCCTGTCCGGATCGATTTCACAGAAGGCGCCCGCAAACGGTTCCTGGCAACTGCAGGCACCGCAGTCACAACTGCCACGACCCGAACAGATTTCACCGGTGGGTCCAAGGCAGCCATCCGTGGACTCCTTGCAGTTGCATCGCGTGCCCGACCAGCCATATTTACAGACACACTGACCACAATAGCACTCGGCACGCTCCTTATCGCAATCATAGCACTCGAGGCACTCGCAAAAGCTGCCCGTATAGCCGATATCACAATTGCACTTGCCACAATCGCAATCGCCGTGATTGGAGCACACCTGCTCGGCAAGACTCTTGCCCAGCTTGTCCAGGGGCATGCGACAGGTGCGTAGCAATGCCTCATTGGTTGTGGCATTTGTGGCATCCATTGGACAATTGCACAAGGTTCCCATCCAGCCATTGTCACAGAAGCACATGCCACAATTCAAATAACCCTGATTATTACACTGCATTCGGCCGTATTCATCATCCGGATTAGGTTCCTCCACACACGGACACGGACGCTGCAGTTCCACATCGATATCAATGTATTCACTCAACGATGCCTCCTCCACGCGTATTTTGTGGGTCTACGAAAGGGGTATTACTTTAGTTGAGTTTTAGGCAATTCTCATATCTACCTACCAGCACTCCACTTTCCGGATAATCCTTGAGCGTTACATCCACATAGAACTCAATTTCCTTGCCCGGATTTATATTGTTGCAGTAGTTGCGTTGACGCAAACTCGGAAATTGTCCGGCACAATCCGTATAATACTTCGTCTCTATAAAATCGGGACTGTTGTCGCCAAATTGTGTGCGTTTCACAAAACTTGCATAACTGTAAGAGAAATTTGTGGAATAATTTTAAGAAAAAATTATTCGATTTTAATGGTAGAAAGCGATAAGTTCTATAATTAATCGTTCAATTAATATATTAACTAATCTACCGGTCTGATTGGGTTTTTTTCTGGGTTTTCCCCAAGCATTATTTCAACAAATATTGGGCCTTAAATTTTAATTTAATTTTCTTATCCCCAGTTTAAATTTAAATTTAAGCTTAAATTATAATTTTAAATTATTTTATATTATATCTTTAATTTTAAATATGTCGACTGATCATAGTCTGACATTAAATAAATAAATAAATAAATATCATTATTTAATAATATAGATTTATGTGTATCGAAAGAAATGTGGCATAATATATAGAACTTAAAGTGTCTATAGAGTCGGTCTACAGTATATATTTAGTATATAATCTAGCTTATATTCAGACACTACTTTTTCTCAAACCTTCTTGCAGTCTTTCAGAATTCTTTATATAATTATTTTACGTTTTAATTTTTATTTACCATTCTTATTATTACATTTATCTATAATTTTCTGTTATAAATTCAATCCTTGGGATTTTAAAAATCTGCCCTGAAATTTTCATAACGCTCATATTATTTTTTTTACTAATACTGTAAACTGCTTAGTATTTTACTTAATTTATCCACATTTCCTACCCCACAAAAATTCTAGAAATTTTATAGTTTTCTTCCAGTTTTTTAACTACCCAATCTTTCATTTTCCGATCTTATCTTTTTTCCACAGTCACCTCTTCTCAATCAGTTCCAATATATTTGAGGAATCCGCACTCAAGATCTCCACATTGCTGATCTCCTGCATGAGTCCACTGAGCTCCTTGTAGGTGCCAAAAACTTCCTCGGTAACCGCAAATATCACATTGATCTTGCGTCGCACCAACTCCCGATACATTTCCTCCAGCGATGGATAATCGTAGACCAATGAACCCGTATACTCTCCGGCCGGATTCAAGTGGCACTTGCGATCATTACGTTGCACAATGCCCGCGAGCAAACCATCGCCAGCAAAGTGCATGAAACCATCGGTGACCAGGATGACAACTTTACGGGCCTGTTGCTTCCAACCGATCTCCTTGGGGCAGACAATCACCTGCATTAGAGCATCCAAGCCACCCTCTAGATTATCCAGATTACCAGTGATCTTGCTGCCCGCCACGGCAGCGGTAAATGCCTTAATATTATCCGTCAGACCCAATTGATGACGAAATCCATAGGTTGGTTCGCATATTTCCCGTTCGGCAGCACAAGGATTATCACGCAACTGTGGCATTATCATCGGCATGGCGGGCTTATCCGCGAAGGAGCCAAAACCCAGACGATAGTTATCGGTTAGATTGTGCAACGTTTTGGTCAGCTCAGCGCCCAACTTTTCCAGCGTGTCCTTGTCATCGCGCATTGTCCATGTGAGATCCATCAGCACGTACAAATCGAGAGGGTTGTTGCGTGCTGCCCGATAGCTCAGCTTGAGGCGTTGCGTGTTGCCTGTGTAGGGAGAGAGAGAGAGAGAGAGGTGAGTATGGGGTCAGAAAACAACGGAAATGCCAAGTTATCTACGGTAGGACGTAGACTGGATACCCTCATAAACTAATATTAATACATTAGAAAGATTCTTAATACAAGTAAGTAAATTTTTCAATAGTTAAGCTCATCCAATTTTGATCTATCCTCTAATCTTGATCATGTGATATTGTATATTTTTTGTATATATAATATAAATAGATCATTCAGCTACAAGTCTTTTCACATTTCCTAAAAAAATACAAGTCTTACAAATTAAACCCTTTTTAAACTATAGTTTTCTAAAGACCTCTATAATATAGTTATACGATCTTTAATAATATTGCTTAGCATCTGTAGTACAATTCCAAATAAGCAAGCTGTACATTTCTTTTTATACCCTCTGAGGGATCTATTGGGTTTGTCAGAAGTATGACCCCGCGCAACAGAATAAGTCTTTTTTGTATAGTGATATCAAAGCAACACAATGTTATTTTTCTTGAGAATCCTCTGGAGATTTGTTTTATCGAACTTATAAATTTATAGTTCTTGCAGTCATGTAATTTCAATTTGAAGCTCAAGGAATATAATGGTCGGCAACCCGACTGACATGTTCTCTTTTAAAGTACCTCACATAACGGTCGGCATGTTCTTCGACAGACAAAACCTTGGATTACTATATCTTAATCTATATAAATATCCATTGATAGGGCTTCTAATAACAGAAGTTCACAGTCTACTAATCAAAAGCGGCACAATAAAATTTAAAAACTAAAATTCCATGCAAAATTTCAAGCTCGCCACCTATTCTATTTAGTCGCCACGCTGATCAGTCAGTCAGCTTAACAGCTTGATAGTACCTAAACAATGTCTGTCATCAGTCACAAATTGTTATAGGGTGTATGAAACGAATGGTTTACAGCTCCATAGCTGTAAAGTCAAGGGTTAACTGCTCCCCATTTACGAGCTGTTTTATAGACTGTTATACTATTGACAGGAAAAAAGGAGTACGAAAAAAATATAAAATGGTAGCAGTAAGTAGTTAAGCATTGTCTGCTCTAGATTCAACATGGAACATTCCACATTTCGCATTCCTTGGCATTCAACTCTGCCACTGCCCACTCCCCCTTCCCTTCAAATGCAACCCTTCATTACCACTTGGACTTGTTCGCACCCATTTTAAACGTTCCAAACCATCCTTCAGCCTTGCCACCATTCATTTTCGAAAGTTTAATCCCTTAGTCTGTAATTTCCCCCTCATCGGATAATTGCAACTCGCATTGCTACCATTTTCTTATTTTTTTTTTTATACGTACTCAGCCTCAGTTTAATGGTCATCAATTCCATGATCTCTCTCAGCTGGGCAGAGTCTCCTTAATGACTCCCAATTTGGCAATGAACTGCCACTACGATGACCTACCTGGGCCAAGTAATAACCAGTTAGGACACAACTCTAAATATGTTTGATATCAGTTACATAAAAAATATGTTTAAATTAGGGCCAAAAAAGCACAAAAGTTATGGGCACACTGAAAATTATGTTAGGATAAAATCAAAGAGAAATCCAAAACTAATCTTTGTTTTAAAGTTTTCTTCATTTTACGATAATAATTGTAGAAAATAGTCATAAGTGGAGACTTCTCAACTCGTATATATCTCATATTAAATAAACTAATAATTTACCTTAAAATATTTTATATATATTTCTTCTAAAACTGAAAAATAGAGCTATATGTATAGTAGAAAGTAAATAAGTCTTATCACAAGACATGTCTTAAAGATATACTTATAATCTAGTTCTATACTGTCTTATACTCCGCCTGTTATCGGTATCTTTAATTCTAGGTGTCTTTAAAATAGGTCAATAGTATTTAGTTAGTCGTATAGTGCACTAGTTGACTTTAGTAACTTAATTAGTAAGTTCTACTTAACACTCAAGTAATACTAAGAGTTCAATGAACGCTATGGATTCCCACGCCTTAATAAATATTACTAACAAACGAGATATGGAGAATTGGAATGAGACATACTAATTGCAGATAAGCAATATACACACACACTACCTCTCACACTCTCTCTCTCACTCCCTCTCTCTGTCTGTCTAACCAAAAACTCACTGTAGAAAATGTGATGTGTGACAAATCGGCAAAGCAAACAAAACGTTGACACAATTTTCCACAGTCCAAAAACCCCGATTGGGGTGGTTAGTGCTACGATATGCTAGGTACATACATATAGTAATACTTCTAACATGTGTTTCGTTTGTATTGAAAACACATGTAGAAACAGAGAGTGTGCGAGTTGGTGAGAGAGTGGGGGAAGCTATTGATAAGCATGGATAAGATAACGCACCTTTGACCAATTTGAGAAAAACGCGCTGCGGTTTCACTTGCACCGCCTGCTCGTCCCGCGTCTCATAGTCCTTGAGCGGTCGCTCCTGTAACACTTCCAACTTCGGTTGATTCTCATAGATATGCTCGTCGCTGCAGTTGAAGCGCAGCAGTGTGGAACGTGACAGGCAGCGAGAGAGCACCTGATACGTCTGCAAGAGAGTAAAAGAGCATTAGAAAGGAAGTTAGGAGAGAGCGAGTGTGGTGAGTAAGTCACCTTATCCGTGCACCAGGCGCAGTCAAGGTGAGTATTGAGGCAGCGATCACAGCTATCGATAGAGTGCATGCATTGCTCATCTGCAAAAAAAGAGAGCAAAGAGAGGGAGTGAGTTGGATGCTCTTTAATTGCATAACAACTGTTACTCACCTATTGTTATGGTTGTCACCAGCATCAGACTCATTAGCGTTAACAGCAAGAACAACAACAGCGAGCCGCTAAGTGACCGCATTTTTATGCTATCTCTCTCACACACACGGGCACATACGTATAGATTTTGCAGTTTGTTTTTATATGTAGATTGTTTTAACGCCTTCGTACACAATTTTTGACCGTAGAACTTGCCCGTAACAAAAGCAAACAGCAACTGATCAAAAAGTTGCGCTTTTGTGAATAATTGTTTTTATGTGCTCACGTATATGTAGGTGTGTGAGTGTGTGTTATCTTATCGAAAAGTTTTTATATTAATATTAAACTTTAGTCGAACAAATAACATAGTTAGACACAAAGAGGCAACGAAAGAGAGCAAGAGCGAGCCGGTAAAAATTGTTTACAAACCGTTTGGATTTTTTTAGTGTTTTGCTTATCAACAACTTTAAACATTTCGCATGAATTTCCAATTGTTTACTACTTAAGCCGTTATTTTTCAATAAGCCGGCGCATATCAAATAGCTTTTGTCAGCAAACGTACTTTAAAATTTAATTATGCTTGCTAAGCTAATAAACGTTTGCCTTATTCTACTTAATAGAAATTAAGCCTACATTATTTAAATTAATTAACTTATAACTAACTCTATTTAAGCAACTTTTATTATTTATAAATAAAATGTTAAAGTATCTTTCTCAAATTGGCAGCGCTGTGCAACCATGCGCAACTGGTATTTTTGAATTTAAGAAAATACCACATGCTGCTGTATAAGGTCCTACAGTTTGAGAGCGCGCAACTGTTAAATTAACAGACATGAAGAGAGCAGCAGCGCTAGCATAAAAAGGCTAGATTAAAGTAAATAATGCTGAATAATAATATCAACTATATTAACGAAAGTCAAGTTAATAGCTTAAATAATTTTGTATTTTACTTATTTATAATAAGCTACGCGCTTACAGTAGTTTACATACATAAAATTTAAGGAATATATTTTACGGCTAGAATGTTATAGCTAACACTGCAGCAGCAGCATGCCGCTGTTAAGCTCACTTAACCATTTTGAGTATAACAGCAGCACTAACATTCGCTTAACAGTCTCAAATTGACGGCGACTTTGAACGGTTGTGTGTGAGCGCGTGTTCTACCGGCCGCTGTATTGAAATTTTGTTGTGTTTTTGCGGAAAATCGAATAACAAAAAAAAAAAAAAAAGCACACACAAAATTTCAAATGTTTATCAAATGAGCGTCGTATCGTTTGCAACAATTACTCCTTAAGAGTGTGTGCAAAAGTGTGAGTGTGTGTGTGTGTGTAATTTCAATCGTAAGCTGTAATTTACGGTGAGTTTAAAGCAAAAGTGAAATAAAAAATCAAAAATAAATAAGAAAAAAAAAATAAAAGGGAAGAAAATTACGCGGCGACTGGCGACGGTGTTTTTAGTGGCACAAAAAAAAAGGTGAAAAAGTCATTAATAAAGGCAATGGAATAGAAGTTAAAGTGTAGAATAGCTAATAACAACAACAACAAATACATATTTAAAAAGGAGCTGAAAACTGCGACGGCGAGAGAGACGCTTGTTGGCGCACAGCGAAAAGGAATTTTTTTTTTGTGTACTACAGCAAAGTTGTTGCTGTCGTTGCCGCCGACGCCGCAGTCGCGACTGCTGTTGCTGTTGTTGTTGCTTTGCTGAGCTGTGCTGAGACTTGCTTGCTGCTGCTTACAGCGACGTTAGCGTCGGCATTGCTTTGTTTATTGTCGTTTGTGTGTGCGGTTGAGTGTGTGTGTGGAAAAACCAAAACGAAAGCAAGTAAATTGCTCATTTTCCATTTTCCTTTTCCATTTTGGTGTGTGTCTAAATTGCAAAAAAGTGAAAAGTTTAATTTAGTAAATAAGTCACCCACACACGCAGTCACACAGACACAATGCACAGTTAGACAGACAGACGTACGCACCAAAATAAGCAAAATGAAGAAGAAGAAGCAGCAGAAGAACGAAGCGGCAAAGTGTTATTCCTGTTGTGTATGTGTGAGAGTGTTGTTGTCTGTGTCTATTTTTTGCAATTTCTGCCTGCACACGCTCATTCGTGTTGGATTATTGGATTATACTACGCGCCACCAGCGTCGACGCGCCGCCAATAACGGCACATCGGACAAACACACATACACAACTACACAGCGACAGTCGCGAGGCGTCAACGGCAACAGCTACGTCGGCGACGACGACGACGACGACAACGGCGACGCGTCGGATTATTGTCCTTCCAAAAACGGAACGTGCTTTTAACAACGCATTTCGACTGCTCTCCGTCTCCCTCCTTCTTCTGCTGCCACCCACTTCTGCTACTGTCAGGCGCGAAAGGGATAGAGACAACTTGAACTAAATACTGAGGTAAGTAAAATAGGTTAACAAAAACAAAAACAAAAAAAAAACCCAAAAGGAACAACAATTATTGTAATTACTGCAATTGACTGCAGCACTTTCTGAGGGTTTTTCCCCTATTGGGTGTTTTCTTTTTCTGCCTCATGCCAAAGTTAGGAATTCTCTCTATCGATAGCAATGAGTGCGCAAATCGTTTAATCGAAAATAGTTTGAAATTATATATATGTGTACAAAATTGAGAACTTGAAAGTTTAAAGTTTGTTTAAAATAGTTTGTTAAATATACAAATTGAAAAACTTGAAAGTTTTAAGTGTGTAAAAATTGTGCTCTATTGGGATTTTGTTAAAAAAAAACATTTGAATATAGTTTTTCCAAAAAAAATATGTGTTTTTCAAAGTACAAGAAAAGTTAAGCTAGTAAGACTATAGCATAAAGAAATGTTAGATTCTTTATATGTGAAAGAAATTTTGAATATGAATAATAAGATTTTAAATACTTATATAAACTTTACTTAACCTCTTTGAAAAAGCGCTAAGAGATTTAATAGCTAAAACGCTGATGCATAGAACATCTGCCGTAATTTGCCGATCTCAGCACCAATAATAAAATAGTTAGGAACTTCAATCTTTTTTCTTTATGAGCAAGACTAGCAAGTATTTTTTTTTAAACATATTTTAAGCTATAGCTTGTTTTATGTCTATATATATAGCTAGAATTTGCAATTTTTAAGCAACAGGGTATTATATAGTATAGTTCTTTCTTTCTTAAGCTTTACTACTTGTTATTTTCTTTGTGTTTCTAAATTAAGCAATTGCTGAGCTTGGCATATTTACAGTGGGCGTTAAAAGTCTGCAAACGAATTGCTGCTTTGCTAAGTAAACTATGTATTTCAAAGAAATTTATAAAAAAAAGTTGTATGTAAATTAAAAAAGATATAAATAAAAATTAAACCAAATAATTAACTCAAACGTTTTATATTACTATAGAAAAAAATCTTTATAATAGCCTGATTGCTGAAACGCAAATAGATTAGTTAAAGATTTCATTTATACAAAACTTTCAGTGTGCCCATACCATTTGGGCAAATTTTGTACGAATAAAAAATATTTTTTATGGACACATTAGATCTAAATCTCTGTTAGTTTTATTAATCGGGCATATGTAGAGAAAAGCTTCTAAAGTTTCTTTAAATTTAAATATTTTTTTACAATTTAACTATATAAATTCTTCAAAGAGCTTAGTCTAATTTGTTTTTAAGCGCTTTTTAAGTAAAAGAATTCTAAAGCTAAAGTGTATAATAGAAACATAATAGATATATATTAGTAAAGCCGAATAGATACTTTCTCTACCGTCTGAAGTAATTGCATTAGATTTTTCAATGAAATGACGCTGATAATTCGACTCTGACGAACTCAACTGAACTGACTGACAATTTATTCTAATGTTTCGTTGCCGGATTCGATGACGATGGCGATGCCGATTCCGATTTTTATCGGTTGAACATAAATTGTTGTATGTGCTGCGACTTTGCGTTAAATTTTCTGTGGCAACTTTGGTGATTTATTGCCTGTCGATTGTCGTCGTCGTCGTCGTCGTCGTCGTCGTCGTCGTCGTCGTCGTCGTCGTCGTCGTCGTCTCCGACGTCGGGACTCGATTCCAGCCAATAGGCCAGATATCAGAGACGAGGACTGGAACGGCGACTAATGTACGCGTCGCCCGTTCGTACGTCTGTCTGTCTGTCCATCTGTCCGTACGTACAGATGCCGCGGATTAGATAAAAACGACGGCGCTCTCAATTTATGCGTGTTGCGCCCAGTTTTGCCAGTGTTGCCAATTGCCAATTGCATTGCTTCCCCATCCCCATCCCCATTCATCCTGATAGCGAGATGATGGAGCGGGTGGCGGGAGCATGTAGCGGGAGGAGGAGAAGCAAACTGAAACTTGTCGCGCCCACTAAATCTTTGCCATTCACATGCGTTCGTCTATCATTTGAAATCATGTTTCGGGCGATAAGAAATTATACTGCCGTGGCCATAATTTACGTGATTTTCCTGGCTAAAAAGTGCGTCCAGTTTTTTCTAACTCACTTTTCTACTCTTCCTAGTTGTTGTTGTTGTTGTTTTTGACATTTATTGTTTTTAATAGTGGGGCTGAAACATTTTTATGACAAACACCTTCTCCACACTCTCTGCATTTAAAGCGATAAAAATCTTTATGTGTACATCGAGATCGAAGATTTGTCTTTGAAGGAAAATCCACTTTGAAATTAGCCAAACAACCCGACCCGTCATAAAGTGAAAAGTGTCGTAAAAATTAGTCAAGAAATCACGCTGCCTTTTTCATTTTTTGTATTTTTTGTTGTCTTCATACTTTTTTAGTTTGTCTGCTCGTTTATTTGGTTGTTTGTTCTGACACATTTGTATGCTAATGTTGTGGCTGTTTCTTCTTTTTCAACTTTTTTTCCGCTTCCGGCGGGGAAACACGGGGTAAACGTAGTGGGGTAGTCAGTCGGCTAAACGCTTAGAACTCAACTCAAATCAAGTCAAAGTCAAAGTCAACTCGTCTTCAGCTCGATGGGGATCTATCACATATATTTTTTTGACGAGGGTCACCTACTAAATGTAGGAGAGATGCCATAAGGTCGTTGGCTTTCTCAAGGATTATACATATTTATACTTTAGTGTAGACTCTTTTGTTGATAAAGGACTTAAGGTAGTTAGGGAGCCTATGGATTAGTTGCTTAGGGGGCATCATCATAAATTGATATAAATGTGAGTTGTACGCACGAAAAGTGGAATGTTATGTCCATTAAGATATCAACACGAATTTGAGTTTAATACCGATTTTCGAGAGGGTGAAAAAAAAGCAGATCAATTTTTATTTATAAATAAAGTTAAAGTCAAATGATTAAACATTTTTTTTAAAGATATAATATGCATAAAATCTTTTATTTGCTTTTTAAAGCATAGTTTTGGAAATTTATTTGATTTAAATCAGTTGAATCTTTAATTTCCTATAGGCATGCATATGAATTTAAATTTTTTATAAAATTGAATTGAATTGAATTATATTCTAAATATTCTTCAAATTATTATTTACTATAGAGTTTTATGCAAATATTTTCAATTTAATTCAACTATAATCTTAATTATTAAAATAAAAATATCTATTTCACCAATATCTACTTAAATTTATTGCCAAATCCAATTTGATGGTTTAAATATTATTTATTGCCCAGTTTGCTATATAAACTTTATTATTTATCTTAAATTTCCAATATCCAGTTGTTATTTAAAACTAAAGTTTACATTGAAATTTCGCTGTTTAATTCTATACGAATTTTGTTTATTGCTGCTTGAACTTCAATCTGGTATTTAGCTATAAATAGTTTCAACTTCTTATCGACTTCCTGCTGAACATACATATTTCTTAACTGCTTAACCTAAACAAATAGCGACTCTATCTCTATCTAGTATCGCTCTGCGTTTTCCCTAGCTATACTTAGGACTGTTCTTTACTTTCTCCCATACAACATGTTATCGGCAATTGCCTGGGCTAATAACAAAGATATCAGCAGTGAAGAAAGGGGATGACAACCTTGAACCCAGGGCACATCTCATTTCCGGCTGAACAAAGAGACAGACATGATGTGACTCAGAGAAAGGCAAAATGAACAAAAGAAAGAAGGAGAAATCAACAATGCCACAAAGTCAATAAATACGCCAAAAATTATCACTTGCTCGTTAGCACACACAGTAGAAGAAATAACTAAATCCAAACAAAGCCAAAAACTATACAAAAAAAAAAACGCAAAAGAAAGAAAGTCTCTAACAAAAATTCATTCAATGCTGATGGACACTTAACATCCCTACCCTAACTACCTGCCTTACTGTCTCCCTCTCACTCACTCTCTCCCTCTCACTCACTCTCTCTGTCTCTCTCTATCTCCCTCTCCCTCTTTAAGTCTCTCTGTCTCGCACATTTTCCCAGCAATTATGCGCTGGCCAAACAAAAGTCATTAAATTGCGGAAATCGGGTCACCAACAAAAAACACAAAAAAAAACCAGCGACAAACGACAAACCAAAACGCAAACTCAAAGAACTGACCAGAGCAAAAAAAAAAAAAAAGTGAAGGAAAAACTCGAGAAAAAAATAATATGAAATGGAGAGAAAAATGATGGAAAAATAAACTAAACTGTAACTGAAAATTAAGCAGCAAAGAATTACAACTAAATTGTGAATTTATTTACATTTAATTGCGTCTAAATTACAAAACAAAGCGTTGTCTCAAATTTGACTTTAATGCCTGTCCCTCTCCCAGTCCCTGTCGCTGTCCCCTCTTCACATTTCTTTCTCCCCTCACAGCTCTTGCTCTGCCTCACTTTTTCTCACTTTAGTCTCAAGTCTCGCGTTGGCGGCTTTCATTGTGATAATAATGATGATGATGATGCGACGACTATCCCTATTTTCATCTCTCTCTCTTTCTTGCGGGTCTCAAAACCAAAATGATAATGATAATGAGTATACTGATGATGATATGACTCATTAACCTCAACGCATGACCCAGGCAAATTAGAACTGTGTGTGCACAAGTATACAAAAAGAAAAGAAAACACACTCGTACCACAAACTTCAAGTCTTTTGTTAACACTGTGCAGCCAGAAAATAGTTCGATAGAAAAATATGAAAAACGTAACATTGTTGAAATTTAAAACAAATGTTGAATCTTAAATCAATATTTCGGGGGTCAAGTATTGTTTTAATTGGGAAAGATGTGGTAGGAAAGTATGGCTTGAATTCGAAATGGTATAAAGTTTTTTCTATAGGGAATTTAAACACTAGTAAAGAACATTTATAAAATTAAACATAGTTTAAACTATAATATATCACATTGTATGGCTGGTGATAGTATACAATTTAAGGTATAAATTGGTAGTATAAATTATATATTATTCATGGCGACAATTGACTGAATTGGAGCTTAAAAAAGTTTTGCTGCTGTAGCAGTTAGAAGTTATAAGAAATTTTTATAGACTGAGCTTAAAATTTGTTGAAAAATATACTTGTTTTTAATAAAAATGTCTTCTTCAATATTCAATTTGGAATTTAAGAGGACTTTCTTTATGAAAACATGGTTTATTTAGCTATTTCTTAGAAAAAAGGTAGATTTTTGAGTTTTATTTAAAGTAGTTGAATATTCTATTAACTATTTAACCAATAAAGGTTAGATATATTCAGAGAGTAAATATTTAAGTACATTAACACAATGAAGATTAATTTAAAAACAAATACTAAATTTTTATCTACAAATTATTTGAGCTTGCTTAAAAGTTTTATAGTTTTCTATAAACTGCTTTTAATATTAGACAATTTAATATATATTTTTAGTACAATTTTTAAAAAACTATATGGAAAGAAACAAATGCAATAAATTAAATTTGAAATGAAATATAAATATAAATATTTTAGTTTTCATTAATATTAAATATTATCTACTGATATTTTCCCTTTAAATATTTATTAAAATTAAGATTTGCTAGCTTAAACTTGAATAGATATTTTTGTTGTAGCTTAGTGTAATTTTCTGAAGCGCATATGAAAGATACATATATTAAGAGATACACACACACATTCATACACACACCGCATTGTATCTTTGAGGCCGTGTTTTATTGCTGTTTTGTTTGCTTGTTGACTTTTTTCGTCGTCTTTTCCCCATTTGTAGATTTTTGCTGAGTCAGCTAAACTCGGTTTGCGGTGTTCGGTGTTAGAAGTGATATAGTGATACGGATTCAAAGCACTTAGCTGACATATTTGCTGCACATAAAAATTTCTTTGTAAAACTTAATGGTCTAGATAGCGCAGCGCAGTGTTCAAGTTCTTTTATAAGTTTTCAAAACAGAGTCAAGCTCTGTGGTGCTTTGTGGCATGTGCTAAGCATATAAATTGACTGAAAATTCCAGTGAAAAACTGCAAAAAAAATAAATAAATATATATATATATATATATATATAAAGTAAATGATGTGATGATTCAATTCAATTCTTTCGCAATTTCAAGTACTCGTATTTTGTTACTTTATTTGATATTCGCGGTGTCTTTCTTTTACTATAAAATTTCATTGCAATTTGAACTGTTTTTTGGCTTTGGTTTTGGTTTCGGTTTAGCGTTTGTCGTTTGTGGCACACCTTGAAAGATTTTGTCGTGCTTTGGACTCTTTTTTTTGTCATCATGTAATCTGAGGCGTCTCCGTTTCCCACGTTTTCTGTTGTTGTTGCTGTTGTTGTTGTTGTGTTGTGGTGGCCATATTTACGAGTACCGGAATTGTTGCAACTTTTATCAGCTTGCATTGTGCAATTTGTATGAAATCGACTCCACTTCTCTCCGCTGCTCTTCGAGTCTCTTGTCTTTTGCCCAATTATCGGCTTTTTTGTTGCTTACGAACTGCGTTGAATGGGAATTGCATCTGTTTAACTCGTTTCAACTCTTTCTTGCCCCTTCCACCTCTTCGGGGGGCCGAAATTTCAACAGTTTATTTGTTAAGTATCTTAAACGGTTCAACTGTTGAACTGTTCTTGCAGCTGCCTCAACTGCTGCATGCAACTGCTGCTGCTGCTGCTGCAGCAGCATCTTTAGTTTATTTATGCTACGTTTTGTTATTGTAAATTTGATTGTTTACACTGCAAAACATAAACTAAACAAGCGCCGCCGCCGCCGCTGCTGGTGGTAACAAAACAATAACAAACAACAACAACAACAAAACAAAAGCTATACAAATCCCAAGTTACAAAATTTTTAAAAAGCTTGAAATGCTACAAAAAGATTGACAATTCATTGGAATTTATCTGTCTAGAACTTTTGCCAAGTCGTTGAATTTATTGGCTCAGAACGGGCATAAAAACACATGTTTAAATAAAAATATTGGTAATCTGTAAACTAAAGTTTTGAATTAGCTCTCTAACTGTTTTAGCTCAGACATATAACTGTCTGCAAGCTAGCTGTGCATTTTGAGTTGCAAATTAAAGATACTTTTTCCTACTGCTCACAGTTTGCTGCAGCTTTTCCATTTTCCTCCCCACTTTTGGCACCGCATAAATAATGCGTTTTAATTACTGCGGCTTTACAGCACAGACGTGAATAAAATGAATGGAAAAAGAAGCACGTCATGCAAAAATGTTGACTGTGGCAAGTGATTGACTAACAGATACGCTAATATAAATATATATCATTCTTTTATGGAATGCTGAGATGTTTTTAAGAGTTGTTCAATTAAGTTCTTTTTGAATAAAATGTGGGTAGCTATTTAAAATAATTCTTAGATAAAACGAAGAATATAATGTTAGAGTTAGATTTATACAAAATCAATTATAGATGATATAGTCTGCTACATGCATATATTTGCCCGATTTCTGAAACGAATACAGATTAACTTTAGATTTCGTTCCATACAAAACAAAATTCTCAAAACATTTGGAAATTTTTTGACAGAATCTGAAAATGTTTTTGGTGGAAACACTTGATTTTTTGTATGAATGAAAGCTAAAACTGATCTATATCTTTTCAAGAATCGCATATATTTTTCTACTGTGGCATATAATAATGTTTGTAACGGGAAAATATGTTATAGTTGTTAAAAACTCGACTTTTTATGCCAAATAAGTAAACTCCAGTTTTTTATTAATATTTTTTTTTGGTATACAGGGTATTTGTAGTTTTATTATACCCCGCAGCAAATGGCATTGCAGAGCTGTGAACTTATGGGGCACATTAACTGTAAATGAGCAAGTAAATCGTGTTAAAAAGAACTTATCATTTGCATTATGACCACCGCTCCACCTCTCTTGCGCTACCCTTCTCTACCCTGCTTCTTCTACTGTTCCCCTCTGGCGTACTATTAATATTTAATTGCTGCAGCCTTAATTATTGATCAATTGGCAATGCCAACACGAACACGCAAGTTGCACATACCAATTATAAGTGAAAACTGGGAAAAATTAATGAAAATGATTTAAGGATAAAAAAAAAAAATAACAGAAAAAACAAATGAAACGTGAAAAAAACGAAGCAATTTTCGAATGATGCCAGCAAATTACATGCCAAAAACATAAGACAAAAACTGCTAAAACAGAGAGAGAGAGAAACAGCTAGAAAAAGAGGGGGAATGAGAGAGAAGAACTGAAACCAAATTAAGCGCCTTTGACACTGGTAAATGCAGTTTTGCAGAAAAAGAAAACTTGACAAAAAAAAGAAAAACTAGAATTGAATTTGAATGAAAATTGAGAGAGAGAGAGAGAGAATAAAAATGGCAAATAGAAAGAAAGTGAAAATGCAGTTTGTACAAATCGAAGGAGGTGAGTGGAAGATAAAGAGAGGGGAAGCGTTGAGGCGGAGGTTAGCCAAAAAAAATAACGAGCACAGTTTTATTTCAGTTTATCACACGAATTGAGTTTGCAAAATGCGTAGTTTTTGGCTCAATGCCAGTGAAGAGAGGCGCCTGTCTCCTCCCAGAGGACTGCAAGCGAAGACAGAAGATAGAAGACTGAGAAAAGATAGATGCATCAATTGAAAAATAAAGAAAAAAATGAAATAGAAAAACCAAAAAGAAGAAAATGGCAATGAAAATGGCAAAATGTTGACAAGGCAAAGTAAGCAAAGGGGCGGGGAAGTGTTAAAGAAGACGACAGAGCAGAGGGACATGTCACATGGAGAAACAGTCATGGAAAGGACAGACAGACAGACAGACAGCTAGAGAGGCAATCATATGAGTTGGTGTGTGTGTGCGTAAAATCCTTTAAAAAGGCAATTTTGGGTAGCACTTAAATGCAGACACAAGCAGCAAGGAGCAGTAGAGGCGCCTGCGCAGGCAACGGAAACGGAATGTAGCAAAAGTGATTGGAATTGGCAATGGGGTGAGGCAAAGTAAGTGGAGGCGAGAGAGACAGAGAGAGAGAGAGAGAGAGAGGGAAGTGGAAAGTGGGAAAATCCCATGTGTGTAGGTGAGAAGGGAAGTTTGGTTTTGTGTGTGTTCCTGTGCACGCATAACTAGTTGGCAATGGCGAAGGAAGCGTGAAACGTAACGTAACGTAGCGTTGTGGCATGCGGCATGTGGCATGTGGCATAACTTGCCAATATACGTTGACAGGAAGATGAGGAAGCCAATGTTCCGTCTGCTGCTGCTGCTGCTGCTGCCGACGATAGCTATATGTTGCTGCCACTCCAAGCCATTGCTGCCACACACTCAGTCACACATACATTTACTCCCTTGAAACGCATAAAATTGTGTCACAATAATTTTGCACGGTTCGACGGTGGAGAAACTTGCCGCATCAATGCAACTGACAGGATGCAATGTGCTTGAATGCAACAGCAACAACAACAACAAGAACAAGAACAACAGCAACAACAAGAACATTGCATAATTGCAATTAACACGCAGCAGCCACACGGATAAGGAAGATGATGCTAAAACACAGTTACTTAGTGCAACAATAACTTCCTTTATAAACATCTCACACTCTCCCTGTCGCCGTCTCTGTGTCTCTCTGTGCCGCATATCCTGCCGAAAGGGGCGTGTGAAGATGGCATTCCCTCCCTTACACCACATTATTGTGTGTGTGTTGTGCACTCAAGTGTGCGCGCAACACTCAAATGCCGAGCACAAAATACTTGCCACAAAAGACGCATACAAAATTTCCCATGAATTCGCACACAGCACCAACAATAAAAGTGCCATAATCGAAGTAGTTCAGTTCAAAATAAGAAAGCAACAAGAAAAAAAATATACTGAATATAAAACTGAAACTGAACAACAAAATCAACGCCATCTTACACCAGTAAGATAACAATGAACACTTTTAGCTCTGCAATACAGTGGGAAAATGAAAACTGGAAAATGTGCTTATCCTTTTTGTTAATTTTTTTTGCTGAAATTGTGTCCTGTTTGTTGTATAGTTAACAGTGCCTACACAAGCAGCAAAAATACTTGTAATGCATCATTGCATAAAAGAAAGCCATAGCAATGATTTACTAATAGTTTTTAAACATTATGCAAGTAAGAAAGAAAAAGTAAAAAAGCTAAAATTGCTTTGTATCAATTGCACTTTGGGGTTTTCCTTAATTAAGCCAAAACTTTGAACTTTTGCTCACAATAAAAACGATTTTAAAGGTGTTTCGTACCTAAAATGAGATATAAATATTCGCCTGATTCCCGAAACGAATACAGATTAGTTTCTTAAATTAAATAAACTCAAATTTATTATAAATACTCTGACTTTTACTGATGTTCTTTGTAGGACTTTAAAAATTGCTTAATCAATTTCGTTATCAAAGTATGAAAAGATACAAAGTTTGATAGAAATTAATCAATACTACTAAAAAGCAACTATTCCTCTGTATAGTTAGTTGATGTTGTGTGTATTGAAGTAAAATCCAGTCAAAACTACACTTAGAGACTGATGTTATGTCTAGAAGATTATTTTAATTTTCATATGAGTTTGTATGTCAACGTAGGTCATCGAACCGGACGAACGCTATAAGCGGAGTCGTTACAACCAGATTCTACTGTATTTTCAATCAAACAACTTAAAAGAACTCTCAAAAATACTCCTAATTTTACCTAATATTTATAGTAATTTATAAATACATTACATCTTATAATTTCATATAAATAAATTAGCTACAATTTCTTTTTAATGTATTTTGATTAATTGCTATTTGGTATAATAACTTAATAAATAGACAGTAACATTTTGGCCTTGTTAAAAACTCCGTTTAAAATTGCTTTGTAAATAAATCATTTTGGTTGCATTTGAAATGTGCTAAATGTTTGACCTTTCTACGAATTTAGCAACAACTGTCAATCGTTTTTGATATGAAATTTGTACACAGTGCACAGAGAGGAAGGGGGGGGGGGGGGAAAGCGAATGAAACTTGTACAATTTGCTCAATAACACGACAGGCAAATCGAGCAGAGGCAGCAGCAGCAGCTAAGCAATCTAAACCAAACCAAAACCAAAGTAAAGCAAAACCAAACGAAATGAAACGAAACGAAACCAGGCAAAAAAGGAAGCAAGGAAGCAAGCCAAGCCAACTAGGGTGCCATTGCGAGCCCCCCCTTTTTTTGTTGCCCCTGCACCCCCCCGCTGACAACCCCTGCGCGTGCGTGTTAAATGTGTTCGTTGCCCTTGTTGTTGTACATTGGTGGCAAAAACACAAAAGCGGCAAAAACTGCACACCGAAAAAAATGGAAAAAATGTAAGAATATTATATTTGTATAATGGCACATGAACACGAAATGAGCAACGCTCGTTGAAAGAAAGAGAGAGAGAGCGGGAGAGAGAGTAAGACGGGTTACAGTAGCAAAAGATAGCTAGTAAGGCAGAGCGAGAGCGAAGGAGTCCTCCACTCACTGAAATGTGTGGGGAAATTGGAGTCTCTTTATGGCGGTTGGGGCAGGCGTTTGCTTTCAACGTGTGATATATTTTATTTTTATTGATTATTCGCTATTCGTTGCCACTGCCGTCGCCGCCTCCTTCAACATGTACAAATTTCCCATAATAATTTTAGTTTTAGTTGCAAAAACTGCAATACATTTTTTTGTTGTTGTTGTTAGCACACTTGGCTATGGCTATAACATGCTATGGACACTTTAATCATGCTCATATTTTATGCATATGTGGGTGGACTTCAGAAGCGGGAACAAAGAGAGAAAGGGGGAGAGAGAAGAGCGAAAGGATACAGTGTGGTAGCCTTATATGAGGTCAATGGGAATAGGCATAATTAAGTGGATCTAATGTTTACTTAACTTTATATATAACAAGATTCAACAGCAGGGAAGAATGAGAAAACATTAGAAATTTAAGCACCAAAAATATGCAGAAGTTTTAACAATAAAGATGAGTTTGTAGTGTGTTTTAAGAAAATTTGTAATTGGGAAAAAAGTCTTTAAAAATCCATGAAACTTTTCGTTTTTATAATTACAAAATTGCTATGAAAAGTGGTACATTTCTTATAAAAATTGTATAGTTTAAAAAATTTTGCTTTGTTTCCGTGATAGATCTCTTAACTATAAAGCTAAACAATGCAGAGTATTTTAAAGTCACTGAGACTTACCAAAAACATATTTCTTAACAATTGTTGCAAGTTGTGCCTGCTAAAATGCAATGCTTCGCTTCGCATAATGACAGCAGAAGCGGCAGCAAAACAGAAAGAAGAAAAACAATTTTCATAATAAACCAAAAACCAGGCGGCAGGCAGCAGGCGGCAGGCGACATGTACAACAACAATAACAACAAACACCTTGACCCAAATGCGCGTTGCCAACGCAGCAAATTTAACAAACGCCACGCCACCCACAACACTCCCACTTTGCACTTCGCACCCACATCTCCGCAACAAACAGAAAATGTAGACCCTTTCCGTACCTCATTTATCTTTTGGTTACTCTTATTTTTAATTTGTCTAAACATTTTTTACATTCCTAAGCAACAGCAACAGCAACAACTGGCACAAGAACAACAAGAACAAGAACAACATGTTGCCAAACAAAAAGGCTTTGTTTGCATTTTCAGCACTCGCTTCTTTGGGTGCCTTCTGCATAAACAACAACAATAGAATCCCTTGTCTAAAAAAAAAAAAACTAAAAAATAAAAATTGCATACGCAAATTTATACACAAAACACAGAGACACATAACATACACATAGTTATAGACATGCAGATACATAGATACATCTCCATCCATTTATCCCATGCTATCTCACTCTATATTTTGTTGTCCCTATATGTATATGGAAATTTGTATGTGAAAAGCATATATTTTATGCACTGTCGTTTCGGTTTTTTGCCATATGCAAAAACTTTTTAGCTCAACAAAAATGCATGCGGTGAAATTTTTGTGTTCTACTCTATTATTTTTGTTGTTGTTTTTGTATTTTGTGTGTCTCGTTAGGCGTCTGTTCAAAGGAGGTTTTTATTATGGTTTGAATACGCTATACGATGATTTACTTAAAAATAGAACTTGAGCTGTAATTCAAAGCAGACTCAAGATCTTGTTGAAAGCACAACAAGAGTTTTCACTGAGTGCAAACTTTGACTTTAAGAGCAAACAATTAGTTTCTTTAAAGTTTATAGAACAAGTACACAAACTGTTTAAGATCAGTGCTTAATTGGCAACATGTGTGCGTAGATATATCTCAACAGATTCGTTATAAAATAAAAAAATAATAAATGCTACTAATATATTTTACTGCAGCATGTCTCTTAATTAGTTGGCATAACTCGGCACTCGTCAGAGTATGCAAAATGTTTCAGCACGTTAGTGTTGGTTATAATTTCTGTAGGATTTTTGTTATTTATTTTAAGGATTTTGTTGTTGTTAGTAGTAGAGGGGGAGGGGGGAACTGTACTGTAGCTCTAACTAGATTTGCTCAGCTGCATTTTATGGGAATTCCTTTTTTTGTGGCGCCCGACTTGCTGTCTGCTTGGCATATTTTACGCATATTTTGCTCTAGCCATGTAAGCCTCAGTCAAGAGAATGAAAACTCTTTGCTAAGTTTTTAATTAAAGCGAAAGTGTCGAAAAGGCACGCTGAAAGGACAGAGGACACTGAAGCAACGCACAGGACATTGCTGTGCTCGAGGCTTAGCTTTTCCTCCAAATTGTTGCAATTTAAGTTTCAATATTTTTTTTTTATGATCGATAACTTGGCAATTTTCGTTTGGTTCGTTTTCTTCATTGGCTGCTAACTAGAAAAGTTTTTGGGGAAAACTTTTAGCAACAATTTTGGACATTAATCAAGTTATCAATATGTGCAATTTATGTAGTCATCAAATCGAAGAGAAAAGCCGAGTAAAAAAAAAAAAAAAAATTGAGCTAAATTGGTTAAGAATTTGTGATTGAGTTGGGCAAACGGAACCGAAATGATTGCCCAGATTAGAGAAAAGAAAACGAGATTACAACTAAAAAAGAAAAAAATGAATAGAAATGTAAACTTAATTATTCATGATGTAAAAGAATTGTGAATAAATATTGGAATTAACATTTTAAACAACATTTCTCAATTTCCCGCACAGATTATGATAATCGGCAGCAAGACATTAATTATTTTTATACATTTATCAATTTTTTTGTATATTCGATTATTATTTTAATTTTTTATTTATATTTTTGCAATTTGAGATTTTTCAGCATTTGACACTTGCACATTAATCTCTTTGGTTCTAATCAATGTTACAGCTAATGCGTATAATCTTATAATATAATCCATTAACTTTTGCATTAGAGGTTGGCTCAACTATTTGGCTTTTAACTCCTCCTCCTCCTTCAGCTCTTACCAAAATGGAACTTGGCAATTTGTATAACATGCTGCTGCCCACGCGACAAAAGTTGCGTCTAAACCAGATTCCCAGACACCAAAAAAAAAAACAAGAACGAAATTTTCAGTCGGGCATGCCGACCGTGAAATACCCTCTGAGCTTCGTTTCTAAGTATATGAGTTTACATTGGAGTAGCTGCTGCAAGAACTTAACATGCACACATATTTGTATGTCTATCTCGCTCACACGTTTATCGTTTTCATTGCTTGTGTGCACAGCTCAGTGCAATGCACGTGGCTATGCCTTGCTAGAATGTAACGATTTGCGTTGTTTGAGAAACTTTTTTATTTATAGTCCGATTTTGATGCAATTTTCACAATCGTTTGATATTATTTGTCTTCAAATATACTCTAAGTTACAAAACGTTGTGTTAAGAAATAAGTGTCATGTCACGGCATGCAAATTTGCAACGCAATTGTGCTTTTGGTGGGCGAAGGGGGCGTGGCATCCAGAAAATGTTGATGGCATTGTCTTTATATTGCATCTAGCAGCCTGCATGCCAAAATTGGTGACCCTAGGTGTTATAGTTACCGAGATATTCGCCAAAAACATGTATTTTTTTCCGAGGTATGTCTGGTTTTTCGCAAATTGTGGGCAAATGGGGCGTGGCATCAAAAAAAGGAAACAAACTTGTATTGACTGACTAAATATGTGGTCGATACTGACTAAAACGGATATTGTAGCTCTTACCATCTCTGAGATCTGTTTGTTCATACGGACAGACAGACAGACAGACAGACAGACAGACAGACGGACGGACAGACGGACATGGCTATATCGACTCGGCTGTTGATGCTGATCAAGAATATATATACTTTATGGGGTCGGAAACGCCTCCTTCTGCCTGTTACATACTTCTGACAAACCCAATATACCCCTCAGAGGGTATAAAAAAAAACCAAAACATTCCTCACAAACAAATTCGTTGGCCAAATTAAAAACTTGTCATTTCGATTAGCTTAAAAAACACAGAGGGAGAAACCGAATGTTATTTCAACATTGAAAACTGGTTTTACTTAACATTAGTGAGAATTTTGGGCGGTACCAGAAATTGCCGCTAGCTCTTAAATCACACGAAACCCAAAAGAAAAGGGGAAAACAGATAAAGTGAAGAAATACTTAAGGAGCAGACCCTTAAAGCCAAAAGGGACGGCGACGACAGTTTGTCCCAAAAGGATGTGGACTGTGTGTGTGGAGTTTGGAGCAGAGCAAAAGGTTCGCAAGACAGCGGATAAAACAAAAGAAAGAAAGAAAAAATGCAGAAGAATGAAAAGAAAAAAGGGCAATTAATAATAATTAATGTTTTTATCTTTTTGTTCAGAACGCTCGCTAGCGACTCTTGAATGTATATATTCGTATATATATTGTATATTCTTTCATATTATTTTATGAGCACAGGAAACTGACCAACATCAAAACCCGAAACTGAATACCGAACCAAACTCATCTGCTGGTTTCATTCGACCTCTGCGCTTCTACCTTTTTCTGCCGAAATACCCTGTAAAATAAAAATTATTAAGGACGAATGAAAATAAACATATGTGTTGGCTGCCAGAGTAAATCTTTGACAGAGTATTTAGATATATTATAAAATAGATTTTAAATCAAATTAGTATAGTTCGCTTTACCTCTTCAAAAATGTATTTAACTAAGTTATAAATAAGTTTACATTTTTAAAGGGTATTAGCTGGTTAGGCCCACTCTTTTGTTGCGCGCTTAATTGTTATTTTCGCTGGCATTGTCGACGCTCTGTATTTTATTACATTTTGTAGCCAGCGTTTGGTTGATTTAATTGATAATTGGTATTTTTTCGATTTCTGCGCCTGCAATTTATTTACATATTTCAACATAATTTCATTTCTTTTGTTGTTGTTGAAATTGTGTTGACTTTAAGCCATAAAATCATGCAAAATGAAACAGCAGCAGCAACAGCAGCAAACATACAAAAGTCAGAGCATAAAATAATTGTTGAAAAGAATCTGCAAAACGCACCAAACAGCAAAAAACAAAAAATACACCGAATGCCAGCAAAAAGCAATAAAAAACCGCATCGACAGCAAAAAAACAAAAACCAAAATAAAGAAGAAATAAAAAAATTAAGTTTTTTGGTATTTGGTGTTGTTGTACACCCGTACACCCAAATGATAAAGGGTAGCTATTGGTAGTTGCATTGCTAGAAACTAGAAACTACATTTTCTTAAGAGCTAGAGCTACCAAAACTGCTGTACAAAATCCAATTAGGTTTAAAATTTTTAGGTGACAAGCTTACAAACCTGTTAAGCAGGAGAAAAGGGTAGCTATTGATTGTTTTAGTGCTTGTTACTACATATAGTTCTGTTGATTGGTAAATATTCTTAAGAGCTAGAGCTACCAAAAACTGCTAAGCAGCAGTATATGAATTATAAGCAGTTACCAAGTTACCAAACTATTTGTTTCACTTTGTTTAGTACATTTTTGTGGTGTAACGGGTATTTTATAGTCAGTAGTTGCTTTTTTAACTAGCATTTTTTTTGGCTTTTAAACCGTTTTGTGGAAAGTGTTGTGAAGAGGCGTTCTAGCGTTTAAAAAGCAAGAAAAAAAAAACAACAAAAATGTTTGTGGCCGTCTCCAATCGACAGTCGCAGTCCGAAATTGTATCTTAAAGTTGTACAGTTGTTGTTGTTGTTGCATTTGTAAGCTGCGCCTTTAAAAGCACGCGCAAACCGACGAATGTATCTACAGCGAGTATGTATATGTGTGTATCTGTGTATCTCGCACGTATGTGAGTTAGTTTTTTTTTTTTGGACTTCTTGTTGTATCTGCTGCCGTTGATGCTGCTGCTGCTGCTGTGACTGTTGTTGTTGTTGTTATTGTTATTGCCTTTGTACAACATTTAAATGTTTAGCTGCCGTTTTGGTTTCATTTCGAGTTTTGTGCTGCTTTTTGACTTTGTTTTTTTTTTGTGCTTTTACTGGCCTTTAGTTTTGTTTTGTTTGCTTTTTTCGTAGGCGTCAGTTTTATTTCAGCGAATTAAGCTAATTTAAAAGCGATTCGAAATTAACTTTAATGTGTTTGCTGTAGCTATATAGCCATGAAAGAGATAGAGAGAGGAAGAGTGAAAAAGAGAGCGAGGGGAAATGGCTTCTATTGACGTTCTTGTGCAAACACTTTTGCCTAGAATCGTGGGTGTAGTTTTGGCGTATTTTTTAAGTGGCTTCCGTTAGAGTTGAAGCCACTGTAAAAATAAAGGAACGTTCATGTATCTATTGAAAATTGTTGTGGGTTAACAGACTACATAGACTGTACTGAGTGTAGAGTGTAGACTGCAGACTGTAGTTGTTGTAGTAGTTGCAGTTGTTATTGTTGTTGTTGTTGGGCTTCTGACCCAATTGAAGCCATCGTCATTGTCGTTGTAAAAATAGCAGAGAGAGAAAAAAATAAAATATGTAGAATTGAAGAGTTAGAGGAGCAGTAGTGCAATGCACGTAAAATGCACAAGTATAAAGATGGTTCGATTCAATACAAACACACACAAACACACACACAAACACACACACAGATACACACATACACACACACACAAACACATATGTAGACATGTTATTGGTATATGTGTGTATCTAAATTGTAGGTAGCACAGGCATGTATCTTAATGAAGGCAATTTGCTTGTCGAGTTTAGGCAAGTTAGTTTACCGAAAATTGGCATATGGCCAGTAGCAACAAAAGCGCCACTCTCACATACACACACACACACACACACACACTCTTAACATCGATTGGCTGTAACAGGAGCAGGACATGACCAGAGAGCGTGCTGCACTCTAGGGGGCAATGTTGAATGTGAAATTCGTCGACGTCTTCGTCTCGTATCCACTGAACCATCTACTTGCCGCCCTCTTTTACATCTCTCCCGTCTTCTTCTTCTATGCTCAGCAACCATTGTGCGATAGAAGAGTTACGCAAGAGTTTTGTGCAACATTTACTGCAGATAGCGTATGTACATTTTCAGCATTATGATATTTGTAACATCGAAGAGTGTGTTGTTGTGTATCTATCTATCTATTAGTTAGCAGTTGGCTGGAAATTCGCAATATATGCACTATAGATTAGAAAATGATTTAGATGCTTGAATGCGAGCTGGGAAAATTATGGAAAATAACCAAAGTAATGCCATATTGATCTAAGGAATAAAAGCAGCTTTAAAAAGTCAGAGAGAAATATAGTTCTTCAAAATACAAATAGATTCACTCTAACAATTTGTTAGTTATTAGGTGGGTTTAGAAATTAAGCAAGAAAAGAAAATAAATATTTGTATAATAATTTTATCATAAATTCAAGATTAATGCAATTTTTAGCTTTTTGTCATATTATTTCTGAACTACAACAAGAAATATGTTTGTTTTTAAAACATAAAATTATTAAATATATTATTATGTATAGCAAAAAAATACTGTTTACAAAACATAATCTTTTTAACTTCCATTAAAATACTTTTCGAAGCATACAAAAACATTCTTTAAGCACTGTGTTACAGCTAAGCTTTCGCTCTCTATCAAAAAATAAAGAGAGAAAGAGAGAGAGAGAGAGTTATGTAGACAAGCAGACACTTTGGTTTACTTGGTCTTCTGGTCTAGTGGCAAACAGCCTCAAAATGCCAAAACGAATTTTGCTTAAATTGCAAAATTTAATAATCTAATAAGGCAAATTTTAACAAACTATTTAATGGCAAAAATGTTTAGTTACCAACACCAAGACGAGGCCGCAACCGTGTCTAAAAATAGCCAGCGGCAAGAAACGTTTAGCACAAACTGTGCTGTGCTGTGCTGCTGTATCTTTTGCTTGTACGAGACGAAGGAGGAAGTGGCCTAGGCAATGGGTTTTGGGGTGGGAATTTGAAGAGGGGAGGTAAGGAGAGGAGAGTAGAGGATAAGTGGAGGACAAACTGAAGCAAGTGAAGTGAAGTGTAGTCAAGTTTGAGTAGCAAGCAGCCGCGTTTAATGTCTGTGAAATTGAAAAATTTACTCTTTAATATGCGAACGAGAACGGGTTGCTTAAAAGTCAAAGCCAAGTGGCAGCAGAAGCTAAAGCAAAAGCAGAAGCAGAAGCATTGGTGCTGCCGGAAAGACTTTGACGTTGTTGGACATGCTGACAGTCCAAGAGTCGGACAGTCGAACAGTCAAACAGTGTCGAGTCCACTGGCAAATGATGTGGAAGTTGCTGCTTCTGCTGCTGCTGCTGATGTTGCTGTTGCTGCCCCAAGTGCAGTTAGAGCAATTTCACAACTCACTAACAATCATTAATGCGTCGACGTCAAACGGCACTTGCCTCAGAAGTTTGGCGCATTCAAGGAAGTCCAGAGGCCAAACAGCCAGCTAATAAGCAGCTCCAACTCCAGAGCTTCAACACTCGTCGTGTGGCAAGTCGCAAGTAGCAAGTAGCAAGTGGCAAGTGGCAAGTGGGTAGGCCAGTAAAGTAAATGCTGCAAGCTTAAATCATAAACTGCCGGCTCGATGGCTGCTTTATGAAATGGAAAATGCGCCGCAAATGAAAAATAAACGCAAATTCAAATTTGTTTGTGACGCTCAAAAACATGAGGGTGCAAAAAAAGTGTGCAAATGGCAAAAACACACCGTTAACATTCGCCCCTTTGGCCAAGTTAAAACGAGAAAGAAATTGCAATGATGGCGTTAACTAAATCGACATTTAAATAGAGAAAAGGAAATTACAGTAGGAAAAAAAAATGTTATAGAGTAACTTGAGAGAAATGTTAAATGTAAAATGAGTTTCTGTTGCTACTGACATAATAAATATTTATAAAATAAATATGTATGTTGCAAATGACTGTAGTTGATATAAGTAAGTAAACCAAAGCGCTTAAAGAATAGCTAAAAGCGGCATTTAATTACAATCAAATTTTCTATTATACCATATATATATTTTTTTAAATATTTTAAAACTATTGGAATCGAATATAAACTAAGTGTAGGTTATGAATTTAAGCACTTAATATTTAACGAATGTTGAAACCTGAAACACACATAAAATGCTTCTTTCGAAATATTATTTTAAAATATTTATTAAATAAATTTTAAGCATAGAATTTATGCTTTCGTCCCTAGTTCGTTATCTTTCTATAACATACTGTTTACATTAAATATTTTAGAAAGCTCATTGAAAAGCTTTTGTAAATATTCCCATTGCATGACAATGCCACTTGCATTGCATAGAAACCACTTAAAATAACGCACATCAAAAAGCTGCGGGCAAAGTTTAATAAAATTTAACTTTGGCAATAAATTAGAAATATTATTTTTTTTTCCATATATATATATACAATTGAGTTTTATTGTTATACACTTTTGTATGAAGACAAACAACTTTAGAAGCACATTAAACAGACTTTAGCGCAATTATCTACACAGCCATATAACTGGGCATTATTATATGCACTTTACTTTTACCATTATAGCCACTATACAAATCTGTTCGAAACTGTCTTTTAGTGTAGATTTAAGATGCATTTTATTACACACGACTATTTTATATAATTATCTACTCATATATATAAATTTAAAGGTAGTTGGCAACAAATCCGCAAACTACAGTAGCTCAAATAGAACGTGTTGTTTGCCATCTGAGATACACACAGATACACCTAGGTACATTAATGCAGATATCAGATACATGCGCATGTATGTTTGTACATAGGATCAGTTTAACGATGTTTAAAAGTCTCGAATGGGTTTTTGGCTTTTGACTAGAAAATCTCAGACTTGCTACACTGCAAAGTCAAGAGAGAAGAAGATTGAAAACTCCCTTTATGTATTTGTAAGTATGCATATATGACTGCGTTGTTAACTTTTATTGGCGAGCTTTAAAGCAAATTTGTCTTGGCCAATGACTTTGTCGTTTGTTGTTGCTGTATGCTGTTAGCTGTTTGCTGTTGCTGTTGTTGTTGTCGTTGCTGTTATTGTTGTTGTAGCCTTGGCCTCATCATCTTCCATTGTTGCCGCAGCTTTTGTTGCTTGCTGATGCTGCAGTATGGCAAAAGATTTATGACACCGCGTACACGGCGCATTCAAAAATTGTTAAAAACAATTAGAATATTTTAGCAACGAGTACCGACGGCGACTATAAAAGTTATGCCATGCGGGTTACGGCTAAAAACCCAGAACTCTCTCACTCCCCAGTCTGTGTGTGTGGCGGCATGGGTACGGGTTGGTTGGGGCTTGGTTTGGGTTTGGGTTTGGGTTTGGGTTGGCGGAACGAGTCTCAGACAGCTGTAAAAATTATGCGCCAAATGACTTTGACAGCAGTCGTTGTTGGTCGGCAAAGTTGCTGTCTTAGCCGAGTTTCAGAACGTTTTGCCTTCTGCCATTTCGTTAGCCTCTTTTTATGGTCATAACTAAGTACTTATACGACTTATAATTTGAAATCTTTACGAGCCTTAGAGCTACGAGTTTGTCTTATATACACACATATATTGTATGTATGTATGTGTTTCTATGGTATGTTGCCCAAAATTGTTGTTAGACCCAGTTAGATGAGATCCATCTATCAGTGCTACCAGACTTGTATATAATATTTAAATTAAATAAAGTATTAGAAAAATTATGAGTTGCAGTTGTGGATTTTCTTAAAATGCATTGTAAACCTAAAAAACTGAGCTGAAAAAATATTTTTGATTTTTATAAAGAATTTCTTCTTTATAAAGCAAACGCTTTTCTTAAAGAAAAATGTTATTGAAATTTATTTTATTTGCTTTTCAGAGACGAAAAACTTGGCTTTACAAAATTTGTAAAGCCTACTTATTTCACCATTAACTTGGCCAAGAAATGGGGTTGCAGTTTTTACACGACACTTGACCCTAAAATATTCACAAAACTTTTCTCCCCAGTGTGTGTGTGTATATATATTAGCCTCAGTGTTGAGTTGGGTGTGAGTGCTAAAAATATATATAAGCACTGAACACAGTCTGATTTATGTTAAATTTTTATTAGCATTCTGGACGGCACTTAAAGAGCATAGATTTGGCTTAGTTGATAGTCTGCAGTTGCGAAGGCTAAGAGAGAGAGAGCGAGAGAGAGACTTTCGCTAGCTCGTAAAATAACTTAGTTGGGGCACTATAAGTAAGGTAGTAACATACATCAAATCAAAAATTTCATCTCAGCTCAGTTGTTTTGCAATTGTGCGCAACTTCGTTTAAGTCCCCATAACTTAGCACTTATCAACGCCTCAGATACTAGCCAAACAACTTGTAGATACTTATCCATAGCTTAAGCAGCACACATCTGCTACCTTAGACATACTACATACAATACATACAGCAAGCAGCTTCAGCTTCAGCTCCAGCTTCATCACCATCTACATTTCTCTCGTTGCCAGCCAAAACTGGTGAGTAGAAGATTCTTTCTTTCATTCGGTTCATTGGCCAAAAGCTGAAGCACATGCAACAAATACTTTAGCCTTGCTGCTTGCCTCATAGCCTTGCCCCAACAGCAGGCAGGCAGACAGACAGACAACATCGATTTTAGTTCATGCCTCGGCTACTTTATATCATTTTAATAATGTAGCTACGAGGTATGTGTGCAAAAGTATCTGTATCTTCAGTGGATGTGCTCGACAACAGCAACAGTCTCGAGAAGTTCAAATAGTTTGCACTCAATTTCAATATTTTACACAACACCCAAAAAAAAAAAAAAGAAAAAAAATATTGGAAAAAATATGTAGCATAGTAAGAATGAAAAAAAAAATACGTGTGCAGCTGTGTGACTTGAGTCAAAACTTGGACTTGTTACTCTTGGGAGGAACACACATACATACGCATACAGATATGTGTAACTCATAGATACATATGTTTTATATATTGCTTATTATGTATTACCGCATGTTTGTGTCTGTTATTTTATTTTTTTTTTTCTTCGTTTACTTCGTTTTAAGCCCCTCCGGGACACTAGTTGTTGTTGTTGTTGTAGCCTTCGTAGTAGCATGGTAACTAATATGAATAACTAATAAATCACATTCGGACGGTGATTTATGTGACAGGTGCGTATTGCGATTTGAAATTGGCAACAGTTTCAGTTTCGACTTCCATTTAGAGTCCACAAATTGGACATCTACTTATGACGGTGGTGCTGCTCGCAACGACAACCGTTTCTTTGCCACCATTTGCCATGCTAATTCTTTCTTCTGTTTAGTTTTTTTTTGTAATTTACTTTAAAACTTGTCAAATTAGTTGTGGCTTAAAAAGGTGTATTTTAGTTTATTTGCTTGATCTTTAACTTCACAAAACAATTATCTAAGTGGAGTTTTTTTGTGTGTTTTATAGCTCTGACTTTGATGATCATCTTCAAAGTAGTTTTTATAGTCAAAACTAAATTTATGTTAATTGTGCCATTAGCTTGTGGTGTTTTTTTTTGTACCCAATTGTTGTTTAAGTAATTAATTTTAATGTTTTGTTGACATAAATCTGTTTCTTAGCATTTAGTTCTTGAAATGTGTTTTTGTGTGCCAATTTTTCTTTAGAGAACTTGAGAGAAAGTTCTGGAGAAGTAGTTTAAAAGATTAAATATTTGTTAACAAGCTTTCGTAAAATATTAGGTAAATTCTGTGTAATTAACAAAAAAAGAAAAATATGTTTTAAAAGTAAATACATTTTAGTCTATCAAGAGTTTTAAACAAGATATATTGTTTAATAATTTGAATAGAAACATGTTTCACTTCTCCAAGACAACTCAAGAAATTCTATGCGGGTTAAATATGGCAGCTATCTAGGATCTTAGTTTATTCTTATCGTAACTTTCATATCTTTTTGTGTTAATTTGGCTGGAGGGTTGTCAAATTACTATTGGAGCAGCACGTGATGTACGACTCGCCCTTGGTTTAACCCCAAAAAAGAAGTTTGTATAGAGGAAAAGACGAAACTAATGTGCTCAATTACACAATTCCTTGGAAAGTTTGTTAATTTGTTGACTACAACAACAATGGACAGCTCAGTGGCTCTTTTGGCTCGCTGACTGGTTTGCTTTTGGTCGTGCTGTTGACCACAGGCAGCACACCCCCGCAGTGTTATTAGCCTGCATATATGTATATATAGAGAGAGTATATACATATCTATCTATTTGAATTGTTGGCATTATCTGGCATCTCTGCCAAGCAGACAATTCTCATTATGTAACCTCTCATAATTCTTTCATTAATGAAATTCCCACACGACGACAATGTTTGTTGGACGTTTCCACACATTATGTAAATCTTTACACAGCACGCAGTCTCTGTGATGTTGTTGTTGTTGTTACCTCTCTCTCTCTATCACTCTTTCGCTCTCTCTCTCTCATCCTTGTCAACTAATTTCAGGGTTGCGCTCGCTGCGCTGTCATGTTTTTAAAGCCTGTTTTAATTTTTAACCGCTTCGAAAAGAGAGAGAGAGAGGAATACAGAATGCTTGCTTTTACTTTTCTTGCTCTTGCGCTCAGCGTCTTGCTTAAATGTTGGCCAAAAACAAAGAAAAACAGAGCGTTAAAAAAACAACAACATACACACACACTGCTCTACCTGTTTCAAAAACCCACACACACAGCATCCGTAGCTCCCAAAAGAGTGACTGGCGAGCAACAACGTTCAACGTTGTTGTCTTTTCGACTCGTCTGCTCCGCTGCTGCTTCTCTGTTGTTGTCCCTGTTGTGCCTTTCTGGCTGCTTTTAAATACCCTTCACCTTGGTCATATTAATGCGGCTCCCACTGTTACTTGTGCATTGTTGTTGTTGCTGTTGCTGTTGTTGTTGTTGTTGTAGTTGTTGTAGCTGCTGTTGCTGTTGTACTTCACATGTAGTTTGGTTGTCATTTGGCAGCGCCCGCTGTTTAGTGTCCAACATGAGGGCCGTTGGTGTCAGCCGAAGTTGCTGCCTCCGTCGTTGTTGCCGTTGCATTGGGGATCACAGTCTGCCACAGAGCACATTCAGAGAGAAAGAGTGAGTGAGAGAAAGAGAGTGAGAAGAGAAATAAACAGCAAAAGGTAGCCTGATGCGGTTGCTGTTGTTGCTGGCATCTTCGTATTGGTATTTCACTCTGATGTTTGTTGGTAGCACCAGCGACAGTTGTTGAAATTAAATGCTCACATGTGGGTTTTATTTTCTTGTCTCCACGTTCAAAAAAAGTGAAAAAAAAATGAAAATAATACAATAAAAGGAGCAGCTTAAAGGAAAAAGGTGAATCAGTCGCATGGGGCCAAAAGGGCTTTTGCAGGGTGTCACAGCCACAGAAAAGGCTGCTGCCCAAAAAGCAAGCACAGCACCGCATACAGTAGCCCTAACCTACAACAATGACAACAACAACAACAACAACAACAGCAGCAATGCACAACTTGTCTATGTTGCTCAAAAACACATATAAAGATTGTTTTCTGCCGTGGCATTTGCAATAAAGTTGTGTATAAACATGCATTTATTGACCAAGAGGGTGGCTCAAAAACTTATAAAATCAATGCAATAAAAAAACTATTTTATAATAAGACAAATTTGAAATTGTTTTCTAAAGCTTTTAAAATTCGAAAACTATTGAAACACTTCATATATTAATGGAAAATTGTTTAAGCAAATTATAACGAAGAAAATTTGCGGAACAAATTAGCAGTAATGTAAAACTGTTGACATATAATAAAAGATTTTTATATAAATATTTTTGAATTGTGAAACTGCTACTTTACTTTTTTTTTATAAAGTTTTTAGATGTAGAACATTTTTTAAATTTGAATGAATAGAAAGTTTATTATTAATATTTTTAAAATAAAAAAAGATATCAATTATAAATTGTATCATTATTACATATTTACTAAACTAAAATAAAACTGCATAATTTAATTAACTTCTTTACAACTTATCTATTTTCTAAAATGTATAACTTTTTAAATACAAGCTACGCTGTTGAAAATTATAAATATATATATTATTTATCTAGTTTTCTGAACTTTACAATTTTTACAAATACAGTAGGATAAGTGTAATATTTTTATTACACTTTTCAGATTCAAATACATATTTTATTTATATAGTTTAGCAATTGTTCTTCACTTGAGTCAAGTGGGTGTAATTGAATATTTTGGTTGAACAGCCCTCGCATTTATTTATTATTGAAGTGTCCATCCATGCCTGCTGCTGCCTTCTTTTCGACTGCAAATCAAAATCAACTTTTTATGCTGCGAGTTGCTTGCACTCAACAACAACATCAACAACAACAACGATAAGGAGAATAACAACGACAACAACAGCAACAACATTCAGACAGTGTTGCTGTTGAAGGCACTTCATTTGGCCGCTGGATGCACTCGACTTCAACTTCAACTCGACTCAACTGAACTGAACTGAACTGAATTGTATATAGTGTTTGGGAGCTTCGGGGCTTGTTGCATTTATGGCTGCATTTACTTTTTAATTTCGATTGTTGTTGTCCATGTTATTGTTGTTGTGTTGCACTCCTTTTTCGATTTTCAAGTGGAGTCAATTTCTTATGTCATGACAAGATACACAACGAATACGAATATAAGTACAATGTAGCTTAAAAGTCAAAGTCGGTGGCAAAAAGCAGGCATACGTTGTATCGCAGGCAATGGACTACCATCAAAAATGCCAGACAGTTGGACACACAGACATGCAGACAGACGGACAGCAGAAGTTTTTGGGGATCTTAATACTCCGTGCTCATTCTCTGATTTCAGTTTATTTATTTTTTTTGGGGCTTTTGTTTGCGGCATCTGTCGCCCGTAGAATTCTTTATATGAGTGTGAGTGAGTGTATGTGCTTAAATATCTTTACTTATTTTTGGACATACTTGATTGAAGTATTTATGAGATTTCAGGCATTTGTGTAATTTCGCTTTGAGCTTTAAGTTTCCCTAAAAACAGCAAAAACAGCGCAAATGAGAAACAAAAGAGTTAAATATAAATGTAGACAACGCACAGCAGCAGCAGCACAAGATACAAATAAATATGTATATTTACATATATATTTGTCTGTGTGTTTGTGTATGTTATGCATGGTCCCAGCCATGTTTGTCAGATGAAAAGATATGTCTTTACATGTTTTAATTTTCTTGGAAATTGTTGTTCAACTCTTGAGCCGCAAAACCAAGTGAGAGAGAGTAAGACACACAGCAAAGCCCAAATCCAAAGTGTCTTGTCGGTCTTGGGAGCCTTGTGTGTCACTACTCTATGCCTTGTTTTCACAGTTAGTAGAAGCAAAAGAATATGGAAAGAGCATGTTGGGGGGGCGGGTACGACGACGACCTCTACTACTCCCAACATATTTTTCATTGCTTCGTGTGCTGTTTTTAAGTGAAATGTTAAACCTTTTGACAGCGGTAGTTTCTTATTTAATTTATTTTATTTGCGGTATTTACTTGTCGGTTGCTTTTCTTTCACTTTTCAACTCTCCTGACGCTTGACGCTCTTCTTCACTCTTGGAATTCAATTTTTGGCTTTATTTTTTGGTTTGTTTTTTCTTTCGTTTTTTTCTTAGTTTGTCTGCGTATTTTAATGTCATACAATTGACATGGTTGGGCTACTTCAAATCTCTTCGTCTGCCTTCTTATGCACTTGATCCCAGACTCACTCTACGGTTGTTGTTTTGTTGTTGTTGTTTTCTTTTCGTTTTGTGGTTAGTAATTAAAGTTGACAAAATAAGGCTGTCTCAAGTCGGTGAACATTTAAAATGGATCTGCTTTTGGCTTTTACAAATTGTTCTTGAATTGCGTTGGAAAACCAAAAATGAGTTAGTTGGGTTTGAAGAGTGGAAATTGCTGTGACAACTTAATGTTTAGTTGCATTTTACTTACATTTACACAAAGTTTTCAAGCTTAAGGCATTTGTAACTTTACAATATTATTTGTTTTAATATTAATTAAATTATACAAATTTTTTTAAAAGTATTTGCTTTATTATTTGAATTTTAAACAATAAATTTTAGGTATATGAGGCTCAAACCTCTTGCTATTTTGTTTTTCTTTTAATAATACAATATTTTTCTTTCCCTATAGAAGACCTGTGGTCTATTCTTAATAGTTTTACCAGCTGTTTAATTTCCTAGAAATTTTATTCCCCCTCTTATCCCCCAATTTGCTCAGTTTTTCCAGGAATTAGTGCCGCTGGATGTGGATGTATGCAATTTATTATAGTCTTTAGCATTGTTTGGTTCTACACAAATTATCTATATTAGATTTGATACTTGTATTGCAACTTTAACCCATCAAATCATTCAAGAAGCTTAGTTCCCTCTCTCTCTTATCAGCCTCGGGTTCCTTAGCCTTTTGAGCGTCTCTCACACTGCGTCTGCCTAACCATTTATCTTGTCTCAAGTTTTTCAACTATTTAAACTTTAGATTACGACAATTTCTCCATTTCTCTCTCACACTCTCTCTCTCTCTCTTAGTTGTAACTCAAAACGCTTGGGATTCACCAACGATAATACTAAACAGACAGTCATCTAGAAAATTACAAATACTTTTGCCACTGCGAACATAGCACTAGCTACTGCTGCTGCTTCTTTCCGTTGTTAGTGTTATTTTTTTTTCTCTCTCTTTTTTTTGGGGTAGCATAGAATTCCAATCAATGCTGCTGCTGCAGAAGTTTTCAGTAGAGCGTCATTTCTCAAACTCAAAACGACGAAACGGGCGCAACTTTGGATTATTAATTACATCAGCAACAGCAGCAGCAGCAGGAGTAGCTAACAGAAAAACAAAAACAACAAGCAAGATTTTTAAGATTTATATGTGGCCCAAGTGAATCGAAATCGAATCCCGTGAAAACTCCCCCCCAACACAACTCCAAACTCAAAGAAATGAAAAAGTAGTACGAAATTCTGCCAGCAAATACTCCATCTCTGTCTCCACCTTCAAATCGAGTGTGTGTTGTGTGTGTGTGACAATTTTGACTTTTATAAATATTTTGACTTGTTTTTCTGTGCTATGTTGCTTTAGGTGTGTCGAGGTGGGGCGGGTGGGTAGGAGGGAGTCACTGCTGCCGTCGGCGTATCTGTGACAAAACATCATTCAACGTGTGCAATGATTGATGATGCAACTCAAAGGCAACTTGTACTCAATTTTCAGTATAGAGCCGCTACCCGCTGCGTCGCCTCTGCGCCAAACTCCCCACACACACACACATACACTCACACACCGTCACATAACTTTGCCCAAGCCCCATGACAAAATGTCACAAATATTCTACAAGCAATTTGTTTAAATATCGCATAAAAACCCGAGTGTGTTTGTGCCTTCAAAACCCGAAACGGACCATGGGGCGCATTGTCAGAGGATTGCGTGCCTGCAAAGAGAAGAAGAGAGAGAGAGAGAGAAGTACAACAAAAAATGCTGAGATGCTGCTGAAGATGGGGCTAAAGAAGTAGAGTGCCTGGTGCTGACTGTGGGGGATAAAGAGTTGGAAACTACACTTTTAAAAACAAAGTGGTAAAACTAAGATTACGCTGACAGATTTAAGTCTTAGCATCAACAAAATTGATTGCAGGACCAGCTACACTTTTTAAAAATAGATTAATATAAAAGTATTTCGATTTCTTAAATAAAAGTTTTAACAGACAGAAATTCTATAAAAGAAATTAAACTTTCTTGGCCAGTTACTTTAATGCAAGAAAATTTAATTTAAATAAATAAATGCCTGGCAACTTTTATAAAAAAATAAGTATCTATTTCTATTAAATTGAATTGTTGTATACACAAGTTGTCTATTTCTCCCAACTAAACCTAGGCTTAACAAAAATTTTAAAAAATATTTAAGATAAATTTTATTTGACGTTAAGAATTTTTATAAATTTTAAATTACTAACGCTTTACTTTAAATTGTTTTCAATTAAAAACATTTACTTTTAAACCATATGTTATTGTTTTATAAACAACTCTTTATGTTTTTATGACAGTGTAGAGTAAAGTAGTGAGGCTGCTGCCACAAAAGGTGCGCGCAACCGTGCGGCAATTAATATGTGAGCAAGCTGCAACATTGGCCATTACCATGTGCCTTCAACTTGAACACAAAATAGTTAACTAAAAGGCGGCCCAGTTGCTTCTCTTGTTGTTGCTGCTGTTGTTGTTGTTGTAAAAGACGTAGATCTAAAAGCCAAAGTCGAGGCTGTTACCAATGGCAACGGCAACAGGAACAGCAACAGCAACAGCAACAACAACAACAACAACAAATGCAAAGGCAACGGCAACGGCAACAGCTACATGATGTGCAATTACAAGGCGCACTGCAACAGCTTTAACATAAGTGCAATCGCTGCCTGCCCCGCCTGCATAACTTGCCACACTCACACACACACACACAGAGTACCAGTGTGCAGCAGAGAGAGGGATGGGGGCAAGTACAACAACAAGAACAACAGCAATCAGAACAGCAACAACAAAAAGAAGTAGAAGAAAATATTGCATCTTCTCAAGCATTTAATCTTCTTTGCGCCTTTTTTAACCTTTTATTATTATGCCTTCAACGTGCAAACGTTTTGCTACGCTTTGGCCAGTCCCCCCCAAACCTCTCTTCTGCCGTGCAGTGCTTCTTCCAGATTCCCTGTACCCAACCCATCGCAAAGACAAGCTAAAAACCTTCCCGTTTCAGCCATCCATTCATGCATCTTCTTGCCGCCTTCCGTTTTTGGTCGCATTTACTCACACGCCATGTCCCCAGTTTTTCATTTCTTTCCCGCTCTTCCACTGCCCCTCCACTCTTTGTTTTTTATGAGACGAATTGAAGCTGCTGGCTTTGTTGCAGCCAAAAGCTTTTGTTGCTAATAATTTCTTTTCTCTTTCGGTCTTGACTCCTCGCCTGTTGCAATTAGAATGCGTGTTAAGTGCAGATACATAACCAAGATACAAAGAGATACATTCGCTTTGCTAACTCAAAGGAAAATCTTTGGGCCAGACTGGAATGTGCTGCACCCTGTATAGGCAAACCCACCATTCTATATACCTTACACATAAATTTGAATTTGCTTATAACCATATGATGAATCCATAAATTTCCACACAATCAACAAATTTAATTAATTTTTTTTTACCACTTTCACCCCTTTTTTTTGAAACTACACAAACTCCCCTCGTTCTCAAAGAATAATACTCGTAATAATAATAATGCATTGACATTGTTTCGGTTTTCAACAGGGTTCCGGTTTTTTGGGTTCTTAAGCCGTTGATTGGAATGTTTTTCTGAATTGTTGTTGTTGTTGCTGTTACCCTCTCTCAGTAGTAAGTTCTACCCTATAAAGCCGATTTCACGCTCTTATGTAGGTGGTTGAAAAATCTGCTGGCTGAGGGAGTTACGAGTTACGATTTACGTTATCAAAAAGAGGGTTCTATTAACAATGGTTCATTCTCTTGTATGGCTTTAACAAACAGTTTGAACGTGAGGATTTTCAATTAGATAGGTCGCTTGTTATTTCAATGGGACTTAAGAACGGTTAAATGAATGGCAGGACAGACGGACAGACATTCAATACGGTCCGAGTGCATTGAAGTAGCTTCGCGGTTTATGGCGTCAATTTGGCTAAGTGAAATTTGCATTAATCCTTAGCTGAAACCGTTAAAGCTATAATTGTGCAGCTATGCAGAAGTAATTGGGAATCTAAAGATAACAAACAAACTGTTTTTTTTTTCTAGCTAACTTTGATTGCAGTGGAAAAAAATTAGCATTTACAGTGGGTAAAAAGAGAAAAGTAGAATGGTGGAAGAGATATATGATTAAAATGAGATTTAGCTTTATTATCATCATTTATTTACTGTATAGAAAAAATATATAGCGCTAGAAGTCAGGAAAAAAAGGTATTTTGTAACTTATTTTTTCGAACTTATCTATTAAAAATTTTCATTTGTCATTTGAATAATCTAAAAGCTTAGACTTTCAAAAATATGTTTATATATTTTTACTTTAAAGTATTAAATTTTAACAAGAATATAATTTAATTCTTGCCTAAACTTAGCTTTGGTAAAATTGAAAATAAAAGTTCTAAAGTAGAAAATATAAAAATTTTTTGCAATACGAACTACAATGAAACAAAACGTTTCTAAACGTGTCTAACTTAATCATATGCAGCAACTTCAATTACTTAACATTGTTGAGCTTTTAAAAGCTCACCAACACAATCACAACAGCCATCACATTTTATTACAGCAAGTACTCACACACACACAGAAAGAGAGAGAGAGAGAGAGAGAGAGATACTTGCACAGACTCCAACTGCGACATACTAAGATGCTTTCTAAAATGCCCAAGCAAAGTATCTGACACTCGCTGTGCAACTGTATCTTATAAATACGATTACCTGGCTAACACTTTCCAAGTGGAGTTGAAACTGCAATGCAGCGCACATAGCCAAGTCGTTGCGAACAGAATGAATGCACGTTATAATTTCACGAAATATTTTCATGAAAAAAGCATCTACTGAAAAATGCATTAAGTGCTGCTGTTGCTGCTGCTGCTGCAAACGGCAACAATAAGGAAGCTGTGCCTGTATCTGTAGCTGTAGCTGTGTGTTGCAGGCTACAAAACAGATACAAAAACAAAACTGGCTTCGGCTTTATGGCAGTGGCAAACAAACAAACAAACACTGTGTGAGACATAAACATGTGAGAGCGCCAAGCGCAGACAAACAAACTGTTTTCCTTTTCTTTTTTTTTTTTTGTGTATCTTTTTGGTGGCAGATTCTTGCTGCAACTTTTCTTTTTTTTTTTGTTTTTTGTGTACGAGGTGCAACTGCAACGGCAGCGACGTTGGCAACTGCGACTGCGCCTTAATTCTGTCCACACACAGAAATATAAAACATATAGAAAAATGCACTAAATCTCTGATATCCGAAAATGTTTGCTGTGCATCTGTGAGATACATACAGGCATCTTTAACATGAGCATGCCATGGCAAATATTAGAGCTATGTTCTATGTTCCTTTTGCTTGTACCTCTCTTGATGCTGATGCTGCTGTTGTTGTTGTTGTTGTTGTTGTAGTTACTCCTTGGGGCTAAAGATTTCATGATTTGCACTTTTATGGAAATAATTTTTCGCATTCGTTTTACTGCAGCGCACATTTTGTGCAAGACAGCAATTAAAAATATTTAATTATCATGAAAAAAGTTGTCGGGTAACATGCACAACATTTCTCACATGACTAGAGAAAGATATATGTATATATATATATACATATAGCTCGGACAAGCAATATATATAGAAAAACTGAAAGAGTGAGGCATTAGAATCTACCGAAAACAAAAATGACTTTGTCTATGGACACTGCCAAACATTTCCTGTTTGTAGCTTTAAGATACTACTATGTAGAAGCAAGAGGAAGAGAAGATCAGTTTTCTTGGGAAACGATTTGGTAGCGTGGAACTTAACACGTTATGTTTCGCCTTTGATATCAACCGAAACTGACAGAATTTTTGTAGAATTGAATTTTATTTTGTTTTGTTTAGGTTTTTTATAAATCGTATTTTAATGAACTGTCGTGCGTATTGAGTTTGTTAATAAAGTAAATAATTTATTGATTATTTACAGCTGTGTGTAGATAAGCGTGTGTATAAAATGAATATGGTTATGGTTATGATTATGGGCATTACTTTCATTATAATAACTTAGAAGTAGCTGGAAATGAGTCTCTGAATGCATCGTTATAACTGCAGAAATCACTTAGGCACACATAACTTTATGACAGGCAAAGTAGCTAGAAAATAGATAGCATTAAGGTGCGTTTCCTTATGACATTCAGGATGCCACTTAGCAAAGATTAAATGGAACTATTTGCATAAAAATCTACACTGTTAAAATTCATTGAAGAATCACATCAAATTCAATTTCTTGTAAAATAGTAATTCTAGAAAAAACAGGAACCAAGGTCTTCAGAATGCACAACTATCACATACTGTGCAATTATGAAATAACTCACATAATAAGCGCAATTAGTTGGAGTTAAACTAATTAAGTTTATGCTGGCTATAAATAAATGAGTGAGTGAATGAATGAACGTAACAATTGTAGCAGGTGAAATGCATTGCATTGTCTGTCTAATTATATTTAAGATGCCTCAACTCGACACTGTCCAAGCGACCTGTAAATGCTGCTTGGGGAAGGTGGTAGTCATGAGCATTGGTTATGCTGGTAGTCAGTAGTTAAGTGCAATTTGTAATTGTGTCATCTACGAACGCTCTTCCAATTTAATTAGCCATTAAAACGTGTATGTATGTGTGTGTCTGTGTGTGACGTCACATGCCAAGGTGATGCCCAATACGTGACGGCAGCTTTAGCTGAATGGTAAGGAAGAAATTCCAGTTGAGCATCAACTGCGAAATGCCACCTTATCACCTGGTACATATCTTTGGCTTCTCTTTCATTCAGCTGAATGCACTTTTATTTACTATTTGTTTAGCTCTATTTTAGCTCACACTGTATTCTATGTTGTTGTTGTTCTTGTTGTTATTGCCCCCCTATTTGTTGATTGGCCTTACCTAATTAAGTTTCCTTCTTTCTCTCTCTCTTTTTCTCTATTTGCAGATGGTAAGTGTTCTCGACTGCCCCATAGATAGCACGTCGCTCTGTAATCAAAGTGTACATGGCTGTGTAAGTAAAATCAATTCACAATTGTGAATACCTAACACTTGGAAAACTAAGGATGTCAATTAAGTTCGGAGCTGATTTTCTTTGCAGTTTTTATAAAGTTTTGCAGCTCAATTGAGACACGATACAAGTTTTGTGTGTTAATTAGCATGTTTTTTAATTTTAGTAAAAGTTAGTTTATTGTATAGTAGAAAGGTTTGATCTTTATTGAAGTTAATATTCTTCAAATTTGATAAACTCCATTAGTAATAACTTCAAAAACAGTTCTTTAAGCCATTTGTCAAACACAACTCTTCAGTGCTCAAAGTGAAGTTCTTTTCGAATTACTAGCATAATCAATATCTGTACGTTTCAAATGTGTTAACTTCCAATTCCATTAGTTTATTGCATCAGCTGGTTTATCATTTAATTAATTAAATTTATTGACTTTGTAATGGCATTCAATTATGCAATCTTGAAGTGTTTTCCGCTTTTGGATCTTCGACACGAGAATCCCTTACATAAGTTGCTCCACTTTTTTTTTTACCGCTTCTGCACTCGAGGATAAACAGTCTGTGGGAAATGTATGTGTATAATGGAGTACAGTGAATGCCATAACTCATGCAATACACCCATCTTTTTCCCATTTGCCATTAATGGCAATAATTGCTGTTCGCATTTAATTGACTGATTGCCAGCACGGATGCCGCACAGGTGAGAAATGCAGGTGTCAATCGATCGCTCCAGACCAGAACACACACAGAGTCAAACACTCACACTCTTTTCACACTTTTCACACATTTGCTGCGCTCTAAATAACATAAATTTAATTAAAATTGCAAGTCAGCTACAGTTGAAAGAAGTGCTTTTTGCCATACATGTACTATATATATATTTAATATAAAACAATATATAGATTTTCATTGAACTAAGCGCTGACAGTTCCATTAGTATAGGTTAAAACCAAACAAATCCTCTTTCTACATATTCATTCATATAATTCCCATGATTTATTGATGACTAAAGTGCAGATTATAAGAGTAAAACAACTTGAAAAACATATTCACATTTACGTAGCTATATATGAATAAAGCCTAATCCAATTGTTTGTGTGTGTATTTGTGTTTGTGTTTAGTTTGATATATTAACAGCAAATACATGACACATATAGACATATTTGTATGAACTGCACTGTAGTGCTGCAGAGCAATCATAATAAATGTTCATTGCAACCTTTTAAAATCGCGCAAAATGCGGCGCACCTCAAATGAAGGCACTAAATCCAACAATAAATTTCAACGCCGCCACGATCCACCAGCAACGATGTGGTGCAGGTCTGAGTGCACCACCAAAAGACAACACACAACCGCCATTTGCCAAACCACCGCCACCACCAGCAGCACCACCACCACTATAAGCGAAGCAAAAGGCACATAAACATTAATAAACTTGTTGCAATCCAAAAGATAATTAGCTGCAGTCTAGGCAGTAACAACTTGTACCACACACACACACCGACACCGAAACCCCCACCCCCTCCCCCTCTCCCCAGCCACCACAGCACCACACCGTGCCAACACACATCAATAAAAGCCCTGACCAAAAGACACTGGGCAACAATTTGCTATTTAGTATAAAGTTTCATTAAAAAACCACTATAGACTGCCACGCTCTTGTGTGTATCTTACAGATGCATGTATCCCATGTATCTATAAAAGTCATAAATACACTGAAAAAAATAGTACAGAAGTCTAGAAACTGTTTCATTTTTAAAACGTATTTTATAAATATTTTAAAAAATATTTTTATTATTCAAAAGAAATTTTAAACTCAAGCGTATTAAAAATTTCCCTTTGCTGATCACCGTTAAGAATTTTAAGTATTCGACTTAAATTTTAGTGTTATGAGCTAACAGAATAAAAATGTTCACTTTAGCATTATATTTTCTGAAAGCTTTTAATATAAGAGTTTACTTTTTAACATAAAAATTCTTTAGCTTAATAGCACGCCTGTGTTTTGAACAGTGTATGTAGAGCTGGTTCCATCATTCCCAGCCGCCTGCCTGCTGTCGATCATAATTTAACATAAAAATGATTTGATTACTATAATTTCTTTTGTGTTTTGGTATCACCTGGTAAGCTCATTTACTACAACGGCAACGCCGCCTATTACTCACACCGGTCTCTGTCGTCTGTCGTCTACAGTCTCCAGTCTTTTCAAGTCTTGCAGTCTTACTACAGTCTTTCAATTCGCCCCAATGCCGGATACCTTGGGCTCCCAAGACCGCACCGCATGCAGCGTGTGTCGTTTTGTTCGAAATATACTCTGAAAAGATGTACAATAACTGCAGGAACCCAAAGATTCATTCCAAGCAAAAGAAAAAAATAAAAAAATACTTTGCAGCGCCCCAGAGTCAAAGTCGAGCTGACAAAACCCGTCTTGTGCAGCCAAGGCAGGAGGGCTATAATAACGTTGAGAGGCCGATACCAAGACCGAGACCAAAAAACAGGGTACAGAGTACAGGGTACTGTAAAAATATCTTGTTTCATGTGTGCGCTGGACGTTAATAGCAGGCCGACTCAAACTAAAAACTCAACTGCCGATGCCGATGCCAATGCCGCCTCAGTCCATCTGTTAGTCCCCGCTGTCCAACCGAAAATGTTGCGTCGTTTTCTGCTGCTGCTGCTGCTGCTCTTCTTCTTCTTCTAGAGAGCGCCGGCAAGAGAATCAAGCTTTGTCTGTCCACTGTCCACTTGGGCTATAAAGGCAGTCAGTTCTGAGTTCTGGCAAGTCAACCTTTGCTGCATTTCATCATTCATGCACATTATTTGATACTACTCCCTCCCCTCTCCCAGTCACTATATAGTCTATATCGCTGTTTTGTATGTGTATCTGCCATACTCTAGCAATGAGTAACTTTACAGTTTGCCATTCTTTGCCTTTGATATGGTAATCTATTTTTGAATTGCTTTCCATCGTTTGATAACGATGGCTGACAATTGATTATGCAAAAAAGTTTAAGAAATCAATGGAAATTAATTTCTGTTCTCGTGTTTTATCAAAGCTTTATTTATAAATTCAATATGCTAGACAGTTTGAAGTGAACTACAAAGCAGTTTATGCATAAATTATCGTGTTAGCTATAATCTTTCAAGTGATCTTGAAATATGTTAAAGTACTATGACATGCTTAAAATAATGAGTACTCAAAAATCTATAAAAATTATGTTGCTTTTTAAATTCCTATCACATTAATTAGTTAAATAAAAGTCAAAAACATTTTAACTACAATTTCAATAAATTTATTTCACTTAAATGTATTTAGTTGCTTAAACTTCCAACACATTATCTAGCTACTTAATGGTACAATCTAGCTATAACAATTCTCTTGTTATTTATGTTTAAATTATGCCATAGATAAACGCCGTAAACGTAACCATCTGCAACCTGTTTGATTCTTTTCTTTTTTTCAAAATGCATCGTCGCATAAAAAAGAGTATTTAAGTTTCTGTAGATTGGCATTCACACGTTCCTCTTGTCTTGGTTTCTCATTGCGAAATCCTCGATGTTTGTCTGTCGTGTCCTGCTGCTTGCGTATCGCATTGGCCAGGCTTAGAAGCAGATTGAGTTACATTGCTGTGGATTATTATCAACTATATTATCTTCTTTCTTTTCTTTCTACTCTTTTTTCCCATCTTCTTCTTCTTCTTTTTATTCATTTCGTATAACATCTTGGCGTTGATGGCGGCGGCGGTAAAGAAAACAAAAACAAAAACAAAAAAAAAAGCCAAATAAAATTTCGTTACGCTGCTGTTGCGTTTATTTTACTTCGAGTCTCGAATCCCAGTTGAAGTCTGAATTCAAGTCCAGGTTGAAGCCAGACTTTTGAAGAGACGCTTCGTGGGTAGGGTTTTTGATTTTGGTTTCGGATTTGGGTCTGAGTTTGAGTTTGAGTTTGGGTTAACTTTAAGGTTTCGTTGCTCATTTAATGATACCCGCTCAAGTTGTTTTCTTCTCTCGTTTTGTCTTAATGCTTTTGGTTCGCATAATTTCAGTGTTTTCCAGAGACATGTATCATCGTGGTTGTGTAAATTATGATCTTCGCGTTACATATTTACCAATTGGCATCGCTTCAACGAAAATGAAAAAAAAATCAAGGTTTGGTCTTTTGTTTTTTGTGTTTGCCATAAACCATAACTGAAGTAGGTGTCATCGTTAAGTTTGATGTGGCACATTAAAACTAGATGCGGTGGTTTCATCTGCTCTACCCCATGGGGGCACTTTATGGTTACCGAACGCAAGAAGTGGAAGCCCACATGAATTCGCTATGCTCTGCAAGTCTTAATTTCATTATAGGTTTCTGTTTGTATTGTGTGTTAAACTGATTTCATATTTTATTTTTAGCAACAATAACTTTCCATATTTCTCAATGAATTCTCGTGATTCACAATGGGACTATTATTTCAGGGAATGGCATAAAGAACTTAAAAATTTGTTGCATTTGATTTATGTTTGATGCGGAGTCTGTTCGCTCAGGTGCTTCGAAAGTTGACAAGATGTAAATTTATGGTTTTATTTAAAGTGTTGGAAGTGTCTATATATGTATATATATATAAATAGGTTAATATTGCTTTTGATTTATTGTTGATCTAAGAAATTAAACTTAAATATCCATAATTTGCTTAGTTTTAAATTTGGTCGCGTTGTTTTTTGTGTTGCTTTAAAATGGTTTCTTCTGTTTTTTATCGCTGTGCTTTTATCACTCTAATGCTCATTAATCGAGTGGATATTTCACCTTTATGTACTCGTGAAAATTCGCAATAAATTCACACTAAATCTCTAAATAATTCCACAGTTATTTTCAATTTCACTGAAGCTGCAGTTTTTCACATAGCGCAGCTTGCTGTGGAAATTTAAGATCCTTTCTTACGCCAAATGCTATTACGTTTAATATATTGGCTGCAGTGAATCAATTGAGTAGCGCACTTCAGTGTCCAGAGTTCCCAAAAGCCCTGGTCATCTAAATGTGGGTCACATGCCACAGACAAAAGTTTTAAATCATATTTAAAGCGAGAATCGAGAAGCGAGCAACGAGAAAGAAGAAATGCTGCCAAAATAAATGTGTGGGGCGGGAGGCAGCAGACAAGGGGGAGAGAGCATTGGTTTGGTGTAAAATAAGAAAAACCACAGAAAACACACTCGAGAGTATTGCACCACATGAAATGGTGGCGATGGTGGTGTTTTGGTAGTGGTGATGGTGGTGTAAGCATACCAGGAAACTATAAAAGACAATAGACGGCAATATGCCAGCTCAGGTTTTGTGGTTTCCATTTGAGCTTCCAGTTGAATCGAGACGAGAGTTGAGTTGAATTGAGTTGAGTTGAGTTGAGTTCAGTTCTGTTGTGTTGAAGCCTTAAACATGGGGTTATGGCGTGGGCCTAAGTCAACAACAAAAGCATCAACGGTCACCGCCTTTTGTTATATATGTATGTGTGTACACTTAGATGTATGTATGTCTCTATGTTTGTACTAAAGAAAACCTTTCTTTCTAGGTAGAGTCAAGGGGTGAAGAAGCAGAAGCAGTTGGAAACGATAGCCTTCTTGTATGTATGTTTGTGCTCACGCATTAATATAGTCAGAGAGAATAGACAAAACCACAAGTTATACACTGAGCAAAAAACAGTAGTATGAAAAATAAAATATATATATAGAATAAGTTAATCAGATAAACAGTATTAGTTGAGAAATTTCTCACTAGAAAATTATCCTAAAGTAATGAAAGCTAATTATAGATATTTTTGATTAAAAAATTCAGTAGAAAACATACAATTTCTAAGTAAGCGAAAATATGATGTTTTTTGACCACTTCAAAGGTTCTTAATTGCTAAGTCCTTAAAGCTTAAGGCCTATTTTTAAGCTTACATTTAAATAAGCTTAAAATATGACTTAAATTCAGATAATTAATTTTCATTAAGCCAAAATACCAACAATAGTTAGAAGTCACGTATTTACCAAAAATATATATACATATGTATTTATGTATTATATACACATAGGATGAGGAAATTTGTTTCTAATAACAATAATACCAAGTAACTTTTAAACTTTTAAAATATACTTATAATAAAATATTTTAATTTTTGCTGTTTAAAGCACAGAATTTGGAATTGAATTACTTAATTTCTTCGCGCACAGTGTATATTTTAAGATATACTATATATCAGGCTAGATATGGATGTGTGAGAAACAAGTTTATGACAGGCCAAAGCCAACAATAAAGGGGGAAGCGGCGGGGTCAAATAATGTTGTTTATGTGCACAGGCAAAACCGTAAATATGACGCACAGAGCTGGCGTTGAAGAGGAAAACAAACAGGGCCAGGACAGGAGCTGAAACAGGCAGATAGCAAGATATTTTAGGGACTAGGTAGAGGTAGAGGGAGTGCGGGATGGGAAGGGTAGTGTAAGCGGGATAGCTAGAGAAAGGTATAAACATGGCACAGACCGTAGTAGAAGTGCAGTTCGATTTGCTGTTGTTGCTGTTGCTGCTCATGGGACAAGTGCAAAGTAGCTCATGCCACAACAACACTTGCCACACAATTGCAATGCCATGCTCCCATTGTGGTGTCTGCATTGGTCAACAGCAAGTTGCAACTGCTTCCTGCCTGCGGCATGAGGTATGAGGGCGCATGTGGAAAACTGCACTGTCCCTGGCATTTGCCATGACACTCAAACTCAACTCACCTGGTTCTGCGTCTGAAACGGACTCTAGCTCTGTATCTGACTCTGACTCTGCAACTGACTACTACGTCTGCCTCAACCATTGCCACAGCCTCCGATTCTCTGACTATATGGCATTCAATGGCCAATTCTCCACGCAGGCGTCGTTCTTCCCATGACACTAGCCCAGCTTTGTGCTTATTTGGTTACTTTATGCCTTTTGCTATGCTATGCTGCATGCATCTAGTATTCCTTACCCTTCTCTCTCTCTTCGTCATTGGCTCTGTTTTGCTCTTTCATTTTGCGCCTGTCTGATAATAAAGATGACAAAATATCTAGAAAAAATCATAAACTTTGTGTGTATGTTTGGAAAAATAATATCTTGCAGATATAAAGTACCATTTATGTCGTGCTTATATCTTCTTTCGCCAAGTCGTGAGGATACCAAAGACGTTGCTTCCCCTTTTCCACCGCTCTCTTCCTTTTTCACCTCCGCATACTGCTTCAACTCCTTTCCATCTTCCTCTACTCCTTTCCCTCTGCTCTTCCTCTGCTCTGGCCATGCGCCATTCGCAGTGCTGTCGCAGCGCAGCCGAAGCGTTTCAGTTAAGTTAAGTTGAATCGAATTGAGTTGAGTTTAGTTGGCTGGCTGGCTGGCTGTGTCGCTGCTGTGCACAGTGGACTGCAAACAGTGTGAATGGGAAAGTGTTTGAAGCAATTGAAATACTTTAAAATTAGCTAATTACTTAATAAATTTAAAATATTGGTATTTTATGACAACAGAACAGCTTACAGAATACTCTAACCTTTTCAACTATCGTTTTTAAAAAGTAATATAGGTTTATAAAAAAGTATTTATTAAAGCAAATATATTAAATGAAACAGTGTCTAATTTATTATAGGAAATAAATACTTGGCTATTATTACACATTTAGAATTCGTTAAGCTGCTTGACTTCTTATTAATAGTTACATATCTCGTTGAATTATAATTGTATAAATTTGTATTCCCATTTAGTTTAAATATTGTTAGATAATTTAATAGCATTTCGGGAAACATTACTCATAAAATTTATTTTTTTATATTCTACATTATAGATTCATTAGAACTTTTATAGTTTCTTTTACAATCTTCATTTCCATTTCAATATTTACCGTAATTTTCTCTTTTCTCTTAGAATTGGACCTATTTAGTTCACAACAACTCAACTAGTTAGTCGCAAATTGCCTTTAACCCTTTCACTACTTTGCATTTACTTGTCACCCTTTTGTTCCACTGTGCACACTGCACACTGCAGCACAACGCGTCTCTTCAGATGACGGCAACGGCGGCCAATTGTCCAATACAGCGCCAACGATGCCATTGCAGTCACTATGGCCACTCTGCTGTTGTTGTTGTTGCTGTTGCTGTCGTAGTTGTCGTTGTTGTCGTCTAGGAGCATTGCGAGCAGGGCCAACTAGCCAAAGATTGGATGGGTAAAAAGGAAGAGAAAAGACATAGAGAGGGAGTGAGAGAGAGAGAGGGGGTAACAGTGCACAGCAGACATTGCGTTGAATCGGCTATTGAAGTCTTTGTAACTTGGCCTGTCTTTGGCCATTGGACGTTGTTTAGAGCCAAGTTGGCTACGTTTTGGCTTGGCTTGGTTCGGGATCTGCACGCCTGGTGTATATGCTTTCATTACGAGCTTAGTTCCCGTCACAATCAGTTGTTGGCATCGTTTATGCCGCATTGCCGAAGAATAACAAGAAGAAATAGAAGAGGAAGAAGCAGTATTAGAAAGAGAGAGAAAAGGAGACAGAGAGAGAGGAGAGAAGACCCAAGAGGTAGATTGTGAAGAACTAGTTGCCAGGCTGCTGCTGTTGCTGTTGCTGTGGTAGCAGCTTCTTCAGCAATGTCTTGCAAACTTATCGCACACACATGCACACAATTTGCATGCAAAGATCGCAGCTGCACCCACTGTATACCCCTCCGCCTCTGCCGCTGCTGCTCCTGCTGCGGCGCCTCGTTGCGTCGTCACCCACTTGCTGCTGCTGCATCGGTGCTGCCACCATTGTACGTGCATGTAATTTATGCGTTTAGATAACACTTTGCTAATTTTGAATGGCATAAATTTTTTTTATACTCCTCTTTTTTTTTGCGTACATGCATTAGACGACGGAGCCGCAGAAGGAGAGTGAGAAGAAGAAGCAGCAGCAGCAAGGCAGCCAGTTAGCCAGCCTTTCATAGCATGTCTGTAATTGTGTGTGCGTGTGTGTATTTTAGTTTTTTATGCCTTATTTTTTTTGTACTTTGGTATTCTTTTCTTTGTTTTTTTTTTATTTTGCATGCTATGCTTATGATGATGTATTGATTGTTCGAGGTGTCAGATTTGTATTCTACCTACGAGGCAATCGACTCTGCTCCTTCCCTCCGCTCACACCTCTACTATTATTAGTTGTTAGTCTTGTTGCACTTTTTTTTCTCCACTTCTTGACTTTTTTGCGTAATTAAAGAAAATATTTAAGATATGCCGAGATAATAGTGCTGGAATGTTGTTGGATTAATTAATTGAAAATGAGTAGTCGAACGAGGAACGACGACAACAGCGACGACGACGACGACAACGACGAAGCTGTCCATTGGCTTATTTGGCTTGAAGTTTTACTCTGTACTGGGGTAAGTTTGGAGCATGTCGTTGGACGTTTGCTTATCAGCAGCAGCGTTGGCTTTTTATGGCCAACACACAGCAGCGGCAGCAGCAACAGCCACATGAGAGCGACAGTCGACTCAGACTTGTCTTCTTCTACTTCTACTTGGTTTTCTGCTTCTTTTTCTTCTGGGCATTGTGATTAATAAGGATTTTCAAGTCGTTAGCCTCGCGTTGTATGTTTTTTTTTTTGTTTTGTTCTTTTTTTTTATGGACACGTCTGCGACAAACGAGAAGGCAATACAAAAAAAAAATAAAAGAAAACTGCGGCTAAAAACTTCGAATGCGATGGCAACTGGCGAGGTTGAGGCAGGCAAATTACCGATTTCAACAATGTCGCTCAAGTGGCTTAACTTTAACTTTGACAAAGGCCGGGCCGAACCGAGCCGGGCCTAAAGAAAAAGAAGTTGGAAAAAAATATAAGAAAACCGGCAGCACAGTTGCGAAAATGTTGATGCTTGAATAATGATGTGATAACCGTAGGCATAAACTGGCCAAGCCAACACAGGACTCGCTGGAACTGCGACTGGCACTGGGACTGGGACTCTATGGTCATCGCTACTTACAGCTAGAGATACAATTACCAGCGTCAGCGTCTCTTGGCCATCTTCATTCACGACGCAGCTGCAGTAGTCTCCACAAGCAAAAAAGAAAAAGCTAAATAAAAGTTGCTTAAAGTTTTCAAATTATTCTAAGTAGAGCAGCGCGAAGATAGACTATATAAGATTAGACTTTGGGAAATGCTTCCTGGGGGCTCTTTATACCCAAGGATTAGTTGGTCGAATTAAATTCAAATTAAATTTTGCTTAAAGCGCGTCAGAGTGAACTGATACGTAAGCGAAGTCAATTGAAATTCAACCTCTCTTACTCTCTATACAGAAAGAAAAAGGGGGGAGTCACCCGAAAGTTGAAATTATTTTTAAATTGTGTGGAAATTCAATTAGGAATATGACAATAATGATGTAACCACTTCCATATCTTTAGCTCTATATATCTACTAAGTATTATATGGTAATCAAATTTCAATATTGTGCTACTGCTATGGGAAAGTGGAGAAAGTGCTTTACTAAAACATACCTTTCTATATTTTAACTATCCCGAAAAAAGTCGTTAAAAACTGTTCAAACTATGCTAATCAGGAAACTAGTCTACATGATGGTCACCCTAAAAATACACAAACATGTGTGAATTTCGCAGCTGTCGTTCAACACAGCGGGGCAACTGGCCATAACCTCAAAAAAAACAGTATCGCTAATTAGAAGAACAAACACGTGAAACAAACAAAAAAAGAACCGAAAACTACAAAAGAAATAATGCAGATGTTGCGCGGTTGCAAGTTGTGGAAAGGCTTTCACAGCGGTTAGCACATGAAGTTTGCCGGTTGCAAGTTGCCTACACATTGTTAATCATACATATATGCGGCACTAAAACTCAATCAAATTTCATTGCACAAAACTAACAACGAAATCAACTTTAAAGGCGATCAAAACCGGCCGGGAGAAATGTTCATTGGCATATAAAAACTAAATACGATACAAAAAAAAAAAAGAAAAAAAATGAAGAAAATAACAGTTATATGCATGTATGGTGTACGGTGTAGTCGTTCCCAGATCACGTTTGTCTTAATTACATATCAAAATATATCGCCATGCTGATTGATCTCGGCAGCAGCAGCAGCTAACAACAAACTTGGGCCATAAAAACCAAACATAAATTTGAGTTATAAAAACGCATGTTATGCTGCACTTAATTAGCGGTTGACCTCTGCAGGGGGAACGATGATGAGTGAGTGCAGTGTCATGACATATTTAAACAGTAGAAGAACTCGTGTCACAGTGCCACAGAAAAAGATATACATACATAGCTAGAGAGATACCAGATACATTCTGGCTCCCTTTTTTTTTCTGTTTCAACTCCCGACAGAAATGTCAGCAACTCAGAACAACACCAAAATTAAATGGTGTGAATGGAATTTTATGCCGAATCATGCGAGGAAAATGATGAAGTTGCCGACAAGGACAGCAAGAGACGTGCCGTCTCACCCATACCAATACACAAAGTGTGTCATATCACGCTTAGTTAAAATTATATTGCAAGCCTCATTTCATTTGTTTATGAAGCAAAGAGACATTTGCAGAGTTGTCATTTGAAGGCGTCTTAATAATAAAGATGCGGGACACAAACTTGAGTTGAAAACTATTTAAAATATTTTAGCTAGAAGCGATGCCAAAAAAAAAACAGAGGAAAAGAGAAGTAACACCAGAGGGACACTGTAGTGTGTGTGTTTCCAAACACTTTCGGCCAACAAATGAAGTGGAGACCTTTGGAGACGACGACGACGACGACGACACTTGAAGTTCTTTTTGAGTAATTTCATCTTGTGCAAGTAGTTTGGATGTTTGATGTTGTTGCGACGCGTCTCTCTTGTTGTAGCATGGGAAAATAGGTTTATGTTCACAGTTAGAACGGGGAGTTTGGCTTCTTGTGAAGAGCATTTAGACAAGTTTATTTTAATTTTTCTGAAGATGTAGAACTAGTAAAGAGTTGGCGGCCAAAGAGTTTCAAGTATCTTGGGGTCTGTAAAGAGTTGTGTGAATAACTAATGAAGATGCCTTAAAGAATACATAGCATATGAATCTGTAAGAGATATTTAGGTACTTTAGAAAAACAGTTGAAATTTGAGAACTACTACAATACTATAGCTGTCATAATTAAACCGCAGCTTCTAATTCATAATCTCAAAACAATAGATAGGATTTTTAGCATTAGAAATTTTAGCGACTCATATTACTTTACTTTATTCTATACGCTCCAGGAGCAACTGAAGCGGTCTTTAAGAACTATCTAAACCCATGGACTCCAAACTCAATTGGATGACAATTAAGTGATTCATTAAAAATGACAGAGCATGAATTCAATTGAGTTGAGTTGAGTTGGAGCGAGTTAAGAGCTGAAGTTGCTAGTTATTTCAATAGAAACCCAAAAATAAAAGGAAAAAAAAACTATAGTGGTTGCTATAAAGAGGAAGTCCGTCGTCATTGCTGTCGTCTCAGTGACAGCTCTGGCAAATGCGTGGCTGCGTTTCGTTTCCTTTGGTAAGGAGATGGAAATGAAAGTATTATAGTTGTCGTTCCATCCATGTCCGTGTCCCCATTTCACAGTTCCGTATTTCTTCGACTCGTCGGCGTGTACGTGCACAAGTATATTTTTGGAAAAACTCATTTAAATCGGACACTGGCGTCGACCCGTTTTGCTGTTTGCTGTTTGCCCACTTGAAGACGACGAAGCCGTAACAAATATAATAAAGTAAGGAAAAAAAATACTAGTGAGAATTGAGCGCAAAATGGCATGCAAACGACAAACGATGGCTGTGATGGCTGTGATGCTGACATTTGATGCCAAATTTTCAAGTGGAGCGAACGACCAGCAGCCCAAACACTTGAGGAATTGCCGCCGCCATCGTTTAAAAGATGATGGCATGAGATACTCGACTGACTGACTGCAGAGACATTCACAGAGTCGTAAATATGAGGCACACAAACAAAAAGGAGCCAGACTGTCAGACTGCCCGATGTGAACGTGAATGTGGACGTGGATAAAGATGAGGACGAGGACGAGGACATTAGTTTACGGAAGCTCGCTACAAACTCGAAAAAAATATAGAAGAGAGATATGTTAGACGAAGATTTGATACTCTAACAAAGACATGTGGTTAATTTATGAAAGAGACTAAAAGAAAGTAGCGAAATGCACATGCTGTAAGATTGGTTTAGTTATCTTGAAAGCAAAGCAATCTTTTTGACTACTTTTATGAAAAAGTAGCCTCAAAATTCGAATCAATAAATTGGTTAAGTGTAGAAAAAATCAATCTATGAGTATGCTTCAGATCATCGAACAATCAAGTATTTCTTTGCCAGACTCTTTCAGCGAATTTAAACTCTATTTACACATCGTAACTCTGATATATTTCATATATTTAACATGTTACATAGTTGTCATACCCACAGCAAGGGTATGAAAACAGATAGAAGAGCAGCAATCTCAACAGGCGATGACAGGCAGACAGAGAGTGAAGACGCAGATCAGGCGGTAGATAGTCAGGAACGAGGTCCAGACACAGGGCCGTAAACTGGCGACTATGAAGATATATTAGGCAAATAGATGGATGGCATAGCTCTGCATGCATGGATGCCTAGTCTGTCTCTGTCTTCGTCTCTTTTTCCACAGTTTTTAAAAAATGTTTTTTTTTTTTTTTGGATTTCTTTCTGTTGGTCTTTTTTCTGCAAATGCAAATGGAGTTTGACAGTTTCCCGGAAACAGTCATGGCAGATAATCATAAAGGAAAGAAATGTTATCAGTCCATGTTTGTTGTCTTATGGCTTATGATGAGCACGATGATGATGATGATGATGATGGGTATTAGATGAGAGTTTTCATAAAAGGGAGTTTTCCATTTGAAGTTTTCCCTCTCTGGCTACCTGCACTCACTCAAAAGATACAGAGAAGTCTCAAATTACACGCACATAAGTAGAAAAATCAACAGAGACAGCAATTTTTTTCGTTTCATTTTTTTTTTGATGATTACAATAGAAGCGAACAGAACAAAAGATGCGAAATATTTGCTGCTTGGGAAACATGGCAAATGCTGTTTACAGTGCTGTAAAAAAGTAAACGTAGACCAACAACAAGCAAAAGCAGAAGAAGAAGAAGTAGAAGTTGAAATGTTTGCCAGCTCAGCCGCAAAAATACTCTCCAGGGAGTTGTTATGTGTTGTGTTGCTGTTGTGTTATGTTGTTGGAAAACGCAATGTTGAAACTATTTTCCTTTTGGCATGGGCTTGGTTGGCCATAGGTTGGGGAGGGGGGGTATTCATGACTCAAAATATGCGCGTATTTGGTTGCGTTTCGTTGGGTTTTCTTTCTTTTTGTTTCTTCTGCTTTTATGTTTTTTTTTTTGGGGTTTCAATATGCGGTTCGGTTCCTCAGGCATGCAGTGTACCATGGAATTGCTCTCATGTTGGTTACATTTTGCACCTAGGGCGAATCTATATGCCCAGAACCCTTCAAAAGGGGTGTTGAGTAGTAGTAGTAGTAGGGAGTAGGGAGGAGGAAGGGGAGACCTCCAGCGCTTGGGGCACCACCCAGGCAGCTGTTTATGAAATACTCCTCGTACTTGCGCTTGTATAGCAACATGTATTTATGTATGAAGCGAATAAAAACATAAACAACAACAAGAAAAGCGTGGCAGTAGATTTTGCTGCTGCTGCTGTTGTTGTGGTCGTAACAAAGGGAAATCGTATGCTGGAAAAACGAGCGAAACTGCAAAACGAAACGCACTGCGAGAGAGCGCAACAATTTATGGGCAACATTTAAAAAATACATGCTGAATTGTTTGCGGCAGCATAAAAAGTAGCCAAATGCTGATGCTTCTGTTCTATTTGGGCAGGGCGAGGGGATTCAGCATGTGGCAGGAGTAAAAGGAGTAGCGCTTGTGGTCGCCACTTGCATTTCTTTGCATAAATTGCAGCATTTTGTGGCAAGCAATGCAATGCAAGTGGCAAGTTGAAGCTGCGTTTAGGCAATTTGTCATAGGTGAAGCTGCTGCTGGCATTCTCAACGATTCCTCTGCATTTGGTATTGAGATACAAAAGGAAACTGCAAATTGCTCAGCATGGAAAAACTAGTGATAAAAGCAAAATAAAACTGCCATAACGAAATTAAGATTTCATTTCCATTTAGCAGAGCAACAGAAAAGAACAGAAACCCAGAGCTGACATAAATAAAACAGCTTCAAAACACATTTAGAAAAACTTAAAAAAATAATTCATAAAATATTGAAAAATTGTGTTGATTAATTTGACAAATAAAAACACATATATTTATCTTGTCACACCTTCAAGATTAAAGAGTGCACAATGATATACTGAAATACTTAGACACTATTATGTTATATAAAAACAAAGATATTAAATGCTTTGAAAACATTTGAAACGTGGTGCTATAGTAAATGTTGATCTGCACTCACTTTACTGTGCGCTGTCAAGTTTGAAGTGCACACGCCCAAACAATTTTCAGTAGAAAACTGAAAACTGAAAACGGAAAACTGTTGGTAACACACTCGCTCCAACTCCCTTCGCACACACACACATATATACACACAAATCTGCCAGTCTGAGATTACCCCGTAGCCCCAAAATGCATTTACGCCAACTCAAGTGATGCAAATCTAATACGAGTACTCGGCTGCTGCTGCTGCTGGTGCATTGCAATGGCAAAATATAAACCTCTCAAGTGCAAAAACCATTCAAAAACTAAGCTAAATTTATTTAAGGAACTCACACACACAGATATATACATGCATATACTATATAGACAGGACCAACTACTGACGTTTGCAGTGTAGTTTTTGCTATGCACATTTCACTTAACTGAAATAAAAACTGAAAAGAAAAGCCAACGCAAATGCGAGCAAAGCCCAACCAAAATACGTTGAAGCAATTGCAATAGAGAGTGTAGAGTGCAGCAACAAAAACGACAGGAAAAACTAAAATTGTAGTTGCAAAAAAACGTAAAAATAGTATGAAGAAAGCAACAACAACAACAACAACAGCAAAGAGAAGAACAACAAATGTCGTCAGCAAAGAGCAGCAGAGTTGGGAAATCGTCAGTCGGCAGTCGAGAGTCGCGACGGTGTGGCAGGAATAAAATTCACGTGGTGACTACGCAGCACACAGAAGGATGAAAAAAACAGCTAGGCACTCTAAGGTCAAGTAGCTGACGGAGACATACCCGTTAGTTATTAACAATATATAGAACTGTTGTTGTTTTAATATTAAGTTTCAATGATATAAAAACAATAGCATAGTTTTAGGAAGTTGTATTGTTTAAAATTTAATTAAATTTAAGTGTTTTCATTAAAAGCGTTTTATAACATTCTATGTATATCAAATTTGTCCAATTGAACACCAAAATTCTTCTTCTTTTTTTATTATTACCATAATTCAAAGAAACATTTACTTGAGTTAAAGTTTACAACGTTTTGAAGAGTTCTTAAAAAGACTTTTTTCTATTCTGTAGTTGCGAAGGACCAAATGCATTAATATTTTCGCTGACCTATTAAATAATATGTAGCTATCTGTTGCGCAAATTTTAAACCTCTAGCTCATATAGTGTACTAAGCATTTCTTTAATTTCATACAACCCCATTGGGCAAATTGCATTAGCTCTAGCTCTTAATGAATTTATAATTCGTCTTGATTGCTTTTTACCTCTTAAAGCCCTAGATACCCAAAACACTACTAGTGTGTCGGGTATAAAAATCAAACTCTTGGGGAAAATACTTTGCAATGCCACAGTGTGGGGCAAGTTGCGACTGAACCGACTATTCTCTGGCTGTGACGTGTGCATGCAAGGTGCTCGTATAATGCGTTGTGCGTGTTAAAAGATAGTTTTGCCTGGCTCAAAGCAAATGCCAGGCGGGGCCAACTATACAGCCAGCCAGGCAGTCAGGCAGCCAGCCATAGAGGCAGCTCTACTGGCAATACAGGCAGGCAGTCAGCCAGTCAGCCAGCCATCCATTTGGTTAAGGCAGGCGAGTTTCAGTAGCAACAACAGCGACAGGTAGTTTTACACATTGAAAAATCCCAAACACCATGACACGGTTCTCTTACTCTGCTTGTTCTCGTTGTTGTTGTTGCTGTTGTTATTGGAGAGGATTGGGAGTGGAATTCGGCAGCTACTGTGTGTGCATATGTGAGTGTGTGTACTAGGCACACTAATGGGTCTAGGGATCAACAGACTTAGGCCCCAAACGTTTTTTTGCAGCTACACTTAACGAAATGTTGGAGCAAAAAGTTGAGGCGTGCAATGTTGAAAAGTGTGTAACTAATTGAAGATTGAGTATTTCTAAATTTTTCTATAAAAAATTGCTTAAAATGTTTTCTATAAATTTTCAAAGGGAATTGCCTACAGTTAGTTCATTTTCATTTACGTTTTTAGTTGTGGTAGGCTATGAGTTTCTCTCAGTGCAAGTGCTAGGACTGCACTTATGTTTTGTTGCTGCTGTTGTTGTACATACGTACATACATACGTATATTTCAATTGTTAAACAAACGTTTCGAGGTGACCCTGCATCTAGGCCCTATCGTTTTTATGCGCGTGCTTCTCACAACACTCAGCTAACACCTCTTGGTCCTCTACGTCCCTCGTTCTCATGCTCTCCCCCCCTTTGCTGTGTGGCATTCCCCCTTTTTCGGGCTCATGCCTTTTTGTTGTTGCTGTGTTGTTCCGCTCCTAGACAAATATTATTGTTCCCAGCATGCCGTTATTGCATATTTGCCTTAAATATTTTTCAAACGCTGCTCTGAAGTGTGAATGAAATTAATGCGTTGCGAGCGCTTCGTTCGTACGAATAGGAACAACAAAAAAAAAAAAAAAAAATATGTAAAAGAAATGGGTAAAAATTCAGTTATACGTATGTAGTTATGTGTCTGCGTCTGTTTCCCATATCATTTTGAATGTTTTTTTGTTTTGTTATGTTATATTTCATTTCATTTTCCGTGTGCCATGTTTTTCCCACTTTTCACACACAGATGCAGATACTCAGATACATTTAAACAGCAGCAACCTAAACGTTATTAAATGCAGGCAAATGTCTCGTTGCCTGTTTCTATGCCATTTATAGTTGTTGCTGTTGTTGTTCTTGTTGTTGTTGTCGTGTGTGTGCAGTGGCATAAAAGAGCGCAAAAGAGCTGTTAGGTAATTTTTTTTTTTTTTTTTACTTTTTTTCTTTTTTTGAGTGCTTATTTCTTTTTATAATATTGCCTACATTTAGGCCAAAAGCTGGTGTTGCTAGTTGCCAGTTGGCCAGGACTAAGTGTACAGTGGTATACCAGTTTAGCTATTTACTTAGCGTGCCTTAAGCAATTTCAAATTAGACACGTGTTTAGGTAAATAAATTTATTGAATAGATTTTGTGAATATATATTAATTTTCTAGATTCTGTATTATAAAGAAATCTACCTTTTTATAATTTTAAATCAATATTATTATTAATTATTTTGAGTTTTTACATACATATTATGCATATATTACATATATTATTATTACATACAAATTTATTACTTTCTTTAGATTCAAAATTTTTCACTTAATTCCATAGATTCACAGACTTTTATAAAATCATTTTTTATAGCATAAATTTTCCCACAATTCTTTATTTTTATTGTGCCACATTAAACCAAAGTTTTTCAAGACTTGGCTAATTTATTTATTTATGTAGTATGACGACACACTAAATAAATCTATAAGCAAAGTAGAAGAGTGAGGTATAGAGTAAAATATGGTGAGACACCTGTTCCGTTTCACGCATCAGTTGAGCTAAAGCTACTGCCAAGTCATTTGGACTAAATGTTATGCGACTGTTTTCAACACCTGTCCACAGCTGTTGGCTCCACTGTGCGTGTGTAGAGGGACTCACTGGCCCGGCCTCCTCCTAATGCTAAGTAGCTTTAATGCTTTGGCATGTGCATGGAGAAATACACGCAGGCGTGGTTGTACATACATTCTATATATATATAAATGTATATATTTTCTTTTTTTTTCATTTTTTTTTTGGGTACACAAAATGCCGCCTTAAATGCTACTAATTAATGAGGATTTAGTGAAAACTAACAGTTGTGTGCGAGTTGTAAATGTGAAATGCACATTGCACAACCTTTTTCATTTTTGTGTGTCGCCCCCGCGACATATTTAAAATGGTTTGCCTTTGCTGGTATTAGCATATAAATAGCATTTTAAATATTTTTTTTTTTTTCAGAGTAATCGGGATACGTTACGAGGGAGACGCTAAATAACCTCGACACTGATATGCAACATATTTAAGCGATATTTGAGCATTTCTTTTTTTGTTGGTTGTCGTGTGGGCGGCGGCAATGAATTTCATTAGATTGCGTGTAACGTTTTGGGTTAAAGAGCTGCTCAGGACGCGACGCCTGTGTAAACAGGAAATGAGCCTAGGCACACACACACACTCCAGTTAGGAGCTGAGTGAATGCGGCATTTAACGCACAAACAAATGTAATCAATGAAATTTTATGTGCAACAGCAACGCACTTTGTGGTGTTCTGGTTCTGGGTTTTGGGTTCTGGGCTTGAGTTTCGGTTCAACTTGTGTTTATACTTAGAAATGATTTTGGTTTGGTTGCTGGCGTGTTGCTTTTATTTACACTCGCTCGTTGTTTTTTTTATGCCTTTATAACTTTATTTAGCTGCCGCAAACAGTCTCAGATACAAATAACAATTGCGGCGCGTAAAAGAAATTAAAAAAGGATTTTCTTTTCTGCACTGTATTTATTTTAAGATATATTTTATGTAATATATACACCTTTTTTAGGCAAAACAAAACTGCTGCAAATATTTTCACCTAACTCTCTCTCTCTCTCTCTTCCTTTGCAGACATTCCTTTGTTCGTGCGTTCATTTTGGCTAAGTGCCTTGTGTTTTTTTTTCTGTTGCTATTGCTGTTTATTGGAATTTGAATTAAGCATTTGCTAAGGATGTCTGGATGCTCTGCCGCTCAAGGTTCGTATCGTATTATAATATGTATTCTATTTGTGTCTGATATTAGCAACAACAACAACGAGAGTTTGGGATTTTATCCCCCAGTTTTTTGTTGTTTCGCTTTTTTGGCTTAATTGGAAGACCTCTTTTAATTATTTAGGATTTACTTGAAGCTCACTGAGAGCTAAACAGGCAAAGAGAGAGCGGGGGAAAATTGGAGTAAACAAATCACTTATTGTTAATCAAAATGTTGTTCAGATATTCAGCTCACAATTATTATCGAAACGAAAGCACAATTTAACTGGCAAAAGCAATTTGAATTGAAGCTTGAAATGCAATTAGTTTGTCTTCAAATTATTTAAACTGTATTGTAGTTTGTGTCTGGTCAAAAAAAAACACACAAGTTGATGGCTTAAAGCAAGGAATAATAATTGCTTGTTTGTTTAATGGCTAAATGAACAAATTAAAGAGTTTGTTCAACAAGCAAGTAGTGCTTAAATATGTTGATTATAAATTTGATATATACACTGATAAGCAAAACTTGAATGTTCAAAATTTAAAGTTTTCAATATAAAAAGTTCTGTTTTAATTTTAGAAATTTGTTCTAGAACAGTTTATGAAGTAAGTTCGTTGTTCAGTGTATGTTTTAAACACCTTTAAGCCGTAAACATAAACTGTATCCCATTACGATAACACTAAAAACTTGAGCAATCGCCGTGACTGATTGCCGGAGACACAGATTTATCGATTGATTGCCCGAAAAATCAAAAGTCTCTATAGAAACAAACTCAGGAGTAAAGTGAGAGCACTCGCATTACAATTGCAGCAATTCACATGCTTAAATCTGGAACTTTTACTGCCCTTATCTTTGGCAGAGCTAAACTGCCAACTAAACAACCATAAAAACCACTGCCAACTTACCCTGAAAATAACAGAAAAAAAGTAAAACAACTTTTTGCTAGCAGCACTCGAAAGCATCACAAATCACTTTAAACAGAAGGACAAACTTGAGCAAAAGGGAGTCGGAAGATACACAAAACTCACTGTATGGTTTTCGGGGAAAGTTTTCATTTTAGAACACACATAGCAGTATACTATAAGTATTCTATAGCTACTTCTCGCACCTGGCACGCCCACTTAGTAGCTTATCCAAAGCTATTAAATCTCAGCGCTGAGAGAGTATAACGATTGCTGCTTACCTAAATCGTACTATATCTGTAAGATATACAATCACTTAAATCGCTGAGCGGCTAATCCGCTCCTTTGGCTTATCAGACTTCAAAGGAGAGACACTTCCTTACCAAATATCAGCTTTCAGGCCCAGACAAAAAGGCGCTGAAGGGAACAAATCAATAAACCTCAACATACTACTAATGCTACTACTTGTGAGGAGGGTGGAGAAGGGAGAGAGGGCAGAGTGAAAAGCAAACCTAGAAGGCATATCAAATTTTTCACATTTCTTTTTCTTATTTTTTTTAGGATTTTGATTCCCTTTCTTTTCACTTGCCTTCGATTTCGTGATTGTGATTGACGTCTTTTTGCAGTGCCATGGAACACGCCTGCGGGGCGGAGTTCAACTTCGAATTGGAAGTTCTTTAGAGACACATATATATATATATTTTGCTCTGTTTTCCTTTCGTATTTTTTTGCTTTTACTTTCGATTTGGCTTTTGTATTTTGGTATTTGTGCTGATTAGCCCGGTTGGTTTGCTCTGGTTTGGCAGTGGGTGGTTTTTTTTCTCCGGGTGGTAAAAGAAATCAAATGTTGTCCTTTGCCGGCGACGTCTAATCTCTGGAGCATGCTAATAAACCAAGTGAGTGGAATGAGAGCAGGATATATACACTACTTTTTCTACCCCCTCTCAAGCTGCAATGTAATTTCATGCAAATAACGTATTATACGACTACAGAGCCGACACAGAATGTACGTGTTGTGGATATAGAAAACTGCCTCTGCCCAACAATGCCTCAGACAATAATCATAACAACGGCAATGAGCAGCAGCAGCAGCAGCAAGAGGCGATACTGCCCCAAGGGGGACTTTGGGGAGTATACGGCGTAATATTTGTCAATAGCTCCGGCACAACAATTGACAACGGAATACAAAAGGCACAACAGCGAAATAAAGAAGAACCAAGAATATACTATTGTATATATATAAATAAATACAAAAAAAAAAAGAATATTTACTCTTACTACTGCAAGGGAATAAATATAGTATACGCGTGCTGGCAGCACATAAAAAATAAATAACAAAATGAATATAATAACTAAGTGAAAATGTACAACAATTTGTGTGAACATTGTACAATCTACCAAAACCAAATGGGGGAAGGTTTTATCAATCGGAACTGCAGCTGTGATATTGTTAGGAGGGTTTCTACAAGGAATATACACTGTTCGATTGTGTTGGGTAATTAAGATCTGATTAAGATTAAAGCCAGCAGACGGCCATTGGCTCTAAAAGGGGAATTTACTTTTTAAATCTGGACATTACGCAAGTGATTAGCAATAAAAATTGATTTGGTAACTATGATAAATGCAGATTATTGTAATTGTACGGAGATTGAAAGATATTGTGATTATTGCAGTTGATAAGTTTGACAAAATATTAAGATATGGAATTTATATAAAAAAAGTTCAAAGTTTTATTTGAATTGAATGCAAAACTTTGTTCAATATAGAATATGATAATCAATACTAAATAATATAGTGTTTTAGACACCATATTTCAAGTACATTCAAGCGTTTTTTAGTAATTATATAACATTTCCAAAAAAAATAAACAAAAATTAGTGTAGCAGCCGCAATATCTATTCCAACCTATACTTAACTTAAACACTTTTCTTCTGTGAGAAAATGTTGGTATATAATTTCTACAAGAATTCACAGATCATTTCTTAAATGTGCGTTTAACATTTTTTTTTTCCAAAACGCGTTATTTTAGCTGCGGCTTTAACATGATGTATGTGCATATATATAAGTTTATGTATGTGTGTGTGTTTGTGTATGGTTAACTGCAATCAGCTAGTTAGCAGTGCTTTCAGTGCAAAGCCACGCCCACAGCGCCCACACTTAAACTCCCACTACTTAGCCTCGAACAGATACACAGCAGCGCCACCTATCATTCGCACTAGCATTTCACATCACATGATGCACACAATTGCCTTGCCTCATGCCTCTCACTTGCCTCTCTCTCTCTCTCTGTCTATCTCGCTCTCTCTGTCTCTCTCTCTCTCTACAACACATACACCCACTGCATTTCTTGATCTCTTTGAGGGGGGGTGTGTGTAGTGTGTTATCTGCAGAGCGCCACGCTTGCAGCTAAACAATGAAGAACTAATCCACAGAGCATACAAAAGAATAGCTATAAAACATGTGGGCTAACTGAGAGAGGGGTGAGAATTAAGAGAGTGCCATAGAGAAAGAGAGAGGGAGGGAGATGGAGATGGAGTTATAAAGAGGGCTAGAGTGAGAGGGGAGAGGTGTTTGGTGCATAAGGCCACTTTATGGCTGGCCTTTGCAACAATTGTGCATTGCATTCAATCAACAAAGTTTTTAAAGCGCAGTTACAAAACTCACAGCAGCTGCGAACTTGCAACAACTGACAAAGTACGTGCAACGTGCGGTGCAAGATGCCAAGTAGCAGCTACAACAACAACAGCAACAACAACAATAAGCAACATCAACTATAGCAGCAGCTTTTAATTATGACAATCAATACTCAAAGACACACACACATAAAGATATTTATATATATATATACATGTATATATAATCATGTATGTGCAACTTTATTGCTCTCTGGGTGTTTGAACTTCTCATTTCCCATTGCTGCACACTGCTCACTACTCACTGCTTTCAGCTCATTGCTCATCCTTTGCCAGCAGCTAAAGTGCAAATAAAACTTGATTAAATTCCATTGGCGAACTCCAATTTTGCCACTGACCAAATAGTACATGATATTCAACACCACATGATAGAAAGAGACTGCAGCAATTAAAGAGGAAGATAGCGAGATAGAGAAAGAGAAAGAGATAGTAGATCATGGGCAGGGTAGTGTTGAAAATGGGTTAGGCGACAAACGAGCGTCTAGATTTCGGTTGCATATTACAACAATCAAACATAACCTAATTAGAAGATGCTCAGATGTGCATACACTGCGCCAAAATTGCGCAGATAACTAAATAATGCAATGATTTTGGACGTGCTCGACAGTTGGGTTGATATTTTGTTAGCACCCTTTTTGAAACTTTAACCTTCGTTATATTTGCTAAAAATGCAGCAATTATTAAGCAAAATACCATTCTACACTGTATTTTGTCACATAATTATTTCTGCAACTAAATTTGCATTTTTTTTAGAATTTGATTTTTTTCAAAAATTTTACAAATTTTGCATACCCCTTTGTCATTTTTTAGAAAACTGAAAAAAAAAATTTTTTTTTATGTTCCCAAAACTGATTCCAATCGATTGTAAATTTTGTGTAGGTCAAGAATATGTATGCTTTATGGGGTTGCAAATGAGTTTTATGCTTGTTATGGGCTGTTGAAGTCCCGTTAGCACCTCTTTTAAAAGTTTGAATTACGATAACTTTGTCAAAACTGCAGCAATTTTCGAGCTGAATATCATTTTCAAGATCAATCGACCGCATAAAGAATTCTACAATTTCTTTTTAAAATTATAAAAAATTAATTTAACATTAAAAATAAAATTCTAATTGAATAGGAATTTTGTGTAGGTTAAGAAGGTCACTGATTTCAGTTCCTATAATAGGAATTAAAATATAACTTACTCAACTATTTTGTGCAGTGTAAGTTTCTATGCACTATGCGCTGGTTTACGTACATAATTGCAAGGATTTCTTGGTGTTTGCACAGGCCTTCAATTAACATGTGCGTCGCGCACTTTCTTTGACCATGCCCACACCCTCAAACCCACCGCCCACGCCACCATGTGACGTAGAGAAATTGGAGAGGACACATGGCCCCAAAATGGGCGTTAGTCAAGTGTATTTGCACAGCATTATTATTAGTAAGAGTGTGTGTGTGTGTTAGACTCTCTCTCTCTCTCTCTCTGTCTCGCTGTGTCTATAGAGCCGACAATCAAACACACACTCAAAGATTAATCCTGACACTCACTTGCAAACTAATTACATGGCTCTTAGGTCAGCGCTGTAGTTGCCCCTGCCGCTGCTGTTGCTGACCCGCCTACCGCCCCCCCACAGCCCCAACCATGCTACACAGTCTGTGCAAAATTTTCGCCCTACAGGCATTACAAAACCAAATGAGCTTCCCCTCAAACGCACATTGGCCATAATCAGGTTGCCTCTGTTTGTTGATGCCACTGCTGCTTTTTGCTGTTGCATGTAAACATCAATTGAATGCAACATTTGATTGGCAATAATTGAAAATAGTTGTTGTACATTAAGAGTGTGGACAGTTGATGGTAGTGAAGGTACAGTGGGCAGCTCCCCATTGTATTGACTGTTGTCATGGCTGCCTTTGTGCCCCACTGTATGTGTGTGTGTGTGTGTGTGGGTGTGAATTTAATAAAATGCTCACACACACTCGGGAGAAGTTTTGTTGTTGTCTTTAGCTCAGCATCGTCGTGATTAACATCAACTTCATCATCATCTTGTGCGCGCTTGACCAACAAACAACAACAGCAGCGGCAGTAACAAATGTATGTGTGTGTGTGTGTGTGTAATGATAGCCACTACAAATGCGTATACCAGCCACGCCCACTGTTGCCTCCCACCACAGTTACATGCAATTTCATTTAACGGCTGCGAAAACAAATGAAACGCAAACAAGAATTCTCAGGCGTTGAAGCTACTGCAAATTGCTACTCTCTCTCCCTCTCTTTCTCTCTCTCTCTCTCTCACTCTCAATCTGTCCCTTTCTCTGGTTCATTTGTTTATTTCATCTTTTGTAAACTGTCATTACTTTTGTCATGGTCAATCCGTTGTGCTGACTCGAGTTCGAGTCCCCGGGAGTTTTACCCATTTTGTAGCATCAGCTTGCTCCAATTGTCACAACACTCGTAATTGGCTTTGCGAAACAAAACTAAAAAAAAAAAGCAGAGTATGAACACTGCTTGCAGCACTGCTTGCACAGCAGCAGCTCAGTTAGCAACTGTGCCCCACTAGATTTCATACATATACAAATATTTCGTTCATTTTTTTCTTATTTCTCATTTTTTATGGTTTAAGAAAAAAATGATAAATTGACAGCTCTTATCGGGTATTATCTTTTGTTACAGTCCAGGGCAAACAGTCCCGCTGATAACGGTCAACATTTCTCTTTCTTTTTTTTGTACTTTCTTTAAACCTCTGTTTACTTTCAATTATAAGGTTGCGAAAGGACAGTTGAGAATGCTTAAGTAGGTGTTGAGAAGGGCTGACAATTGATAAGAAGAGTTTCCCTTGAAAACATATATCGATAATGCCAATTAAGGGTTCAAATAAATATAAATTGCACATATATAGAGCGTCAAGTGGCTTTTCTGAAGTATTAATGTTAGTTAAAATTTATTTTTTATTTAATATAATGCATATGAAATAATATTTGTAGCTAAGAGTTTATATTTTGCGATTTTAGTAAATTTGTCTTAAATAAAATTTTTGGACAATAACATGAGTTTTACTATGTGATTAATATAAAAATTATGGACTATATAAAAATTCGATTAATACAAAACACTTCCAATCTGAAACTTGAATGCTAAGAAATTTGAAACCTAAAATATTTAAGCATTTGGCTTTAATTAGTTTACATTTAAAGCAGCTTATGTAATTACATATATGCGCATTACTTTGAAATCGATAACGCTTTGAGCAGATATTTAATTTGATTGACAAAAACAGAACAGGCATTTACTCACACAATTTTCCACATTCTCATATGCATATGTAATAAAGCGCCTTAATCTCTGCAGTTGACTCCGAAAGGTACTCAGTTGAGAAGCGGAGAGCAGGGGGAGCTCTTCCCTGTCTGTCTGCCTGATCAATATTAATCCGCAATCATTCAAACATTTCATTATATCAATTGCCGGTGCTCAGACAGCAACACACACACACACATCATAAATTCAAAAGTTAAACACATAATTAAAAGCACTTCAAATTTAACATCAAAGCAAGGATAATACAAATAACAGATAAAAAATTTGCAATATTGCCAATACGAAAACGCTCATGTGTCAAGTATCGGTTTCTGTTGCTATATCCGCAATCTGTATCTATGCAATTGTTGCTGTCGCATATTGTGGCTATTAATCGCATTACTTATTAAATCAATTAAAAACTTTTTCAAGCGCATAAATAACATTTGCTCTGGACTCACAAATCGGTTCACATATGTATACATTTTTTGCCCCGCTTATTCCCACTCTCTTTATAATCTTTCATTATGTTTGTGTAATGCATTTTGTCTGCCAGCAATTGTTGTTGTTGTCGTTGTTTTTTTTTATTGTTGTTATTGTAGTTGTTGTTGATTTTGATGTAATTATTCACGCTGCAATTATACGAATCATGGCAAACTTTTAGCGCTGCCTTTGCTTTATGGCTGCTGTCATTTATTATGCGACTGCCTATCCTTAATTTTGTTGTTGTTGTTGTTGCCGCTACTGTTCATAATCTGCAATGAAAACATGCACAAACATGCACACACACACAGACATACACACACAGCATGTGTGCATTATTATGTGAAATCATATCAAAGGATTGCCATGAACAACATCAACAAACTCGCATTGCATAATATCATGGAAATGGACAAGTTGAGTCTTTCCATCGTCTATCTCTTTCGTCGCCACTCTCTCTCCTCACTCGCTCTCTCTCTTTGTTTCTCTGTGTTCATGTTGCTGCAGTTGGTAGCATGAGCTCTGTAGCTACCAGATGCATCTCTGTTGTAATTTAATACTTTTCCACACACACACAGAGTGCGCAATTCTCCTTGCACTCTCTTCTTGTTTGCCTCATCTACGGCAAATGTATCTATGAGCTGGCAATGTATCTGCATTGCCCTTTGGTTCATCATCCTTAGTGGCACTCAAATTAAAACTAGAGATTTGGATATTGTGATACTTTTTGTTTACTCTTTGGTAATACATGTTTGCTAAAATTAATTATGGTATTTTCATTTTTATAATTTTAAAATTGCCATCAGTAAATATATTTTAATTATTTCAAAGAAAAAGAGTTTTAAAAACTATTCTGTTTAAAATATCAGAATTCTCTATTCTCTTCTCAAATGTGTTCCTTAAATTTTCAGGATCTTAAGAACCCCTTAACACAAATAAGCATATTTAAATTTTATTAAATAGAATTACTTAATAAGCATCATGACAAAGAAACTTGAATTTTTTTAAGATATATACTTATACCACCAAAGCTGAAGTACTTTTCCGAGAAGTTCTTAAACAAAATGTGACACAAACACATTAGGAATTGTTCTGAAGCGGGGAATAAAAAATTGAATTGAAGCAAAAGAAAGCAAAAAATGGATACAGAGAGACAGAGAGAGAGAGGGAAACTGCAAGGCGCACATAATCTCAAGTTTGTCTGTGTGTCTCGCTCGCACATTGTTTGTTTCTCCGTCTCTGTCTCTGTCTCTGTCTCTAACATTGTCGCCACTGATGATGCGACTAAAAGGGGAAGCGTTTAATTAAAAACATTTTGTATACACTTTTGCTTCCTTTCCAGTTGGTTGCTGTTCTTGTTGTCTGTGTGTTATTGCGATTCCGTTTGCAATTGCTCTGCCTTTGCTTCGCTTGTTAATGATATCACCAAATTGTTGTTGTTGTTGTTTCTGTGTTGTTGTTGTTGTAGTTGTTGCTGTGTTGCTGCTTTTGACTGTTTGGGTTGTCAGTTGTCTGTTGTATTGCTCTGCGTTGCTGTGTTAATGATATTTAATGATGATGCTACTGCTGCTTTTGCTGTTGCTACGACTGCGTCATGTCACTCCCCCTGCCTCCCATACTCTACTCTCTTACACTTTCCTGTCATCTCCTCTAGCACTCAAACTCAACTGCATTTGCAGCACATGGAAATTTGTTTGTCTATGGCATTTGATTTTGGCCTGGTCTGGGCTTTTAATATGCACATGAAATGTAAAATCTCTGACATGACTCGCTCTCTCTCTCTTTCTCTCTAAATCCGTCTCTTTCACTGCTAAAATACCTATTCCATCGAAAACTCATATATGCATGTTGACGCCAGTTATTGCCATGGCTTTGTGGTCCACTGGCCCCGCAGGCCACAATCATTATCAGTTTTTGGTTTGCGCGTGTTGCCGGGGTCTCTTTACGAGGAAGGGTTCTTTACAATGATACCTACACACACACACTCACACACATCAAGATATTCAATTTCTACACTGTGCATTATGAGGCACAATTTTTGGATAGACTTTCGACTCTTTCACTTGTTGCTTTCGACCAAGTTTTGGCTCTAATTTATGTTGGCAGCACTAAGCTTAATTAGCTAATGAAACAATAGGAAGAATGTTTTTTGTAATGTTAAGCAAATATTTGAAAAGATATTTTAAATCTGTACCAAAATATAGGTTTAAATTATATTACAATGTTCATATTACAAATAGCAGCATACTTTTAGGCAAATAATGGGTTAGGTAAATTTAGAAAATTTAAAGATTTAAGAAATAGCAAAAATAAATATGTAAAAAACAGTTGGGAGTAGTAGAAACTTAGTAAAATAATATTTAAATAATAGTTAGTATTTAAAGCAGCTGAAATCATCAGTGATCTGTGGAATTATTAAGAATATATAAAAATATTGCCTTTTAAATTTTGAATAGAAAAGAAAAGGCAAACATATTATTGTTTATAATATTAAATATCCTATAATGCAACTAACAACATAAAATTATTTAAAAATATATATAATTAAAGATTAACATCTAAATATTTCATAAATATGATGAAAGCATAGGATTAAAATATGCTAAAATATATTAGTACATACTTTTCAACCTTTTACTTAATCACTTCAATATTCCCATATTTATTTGTTGTGTACTAAAATAATATTAACCTTTTGTACTAAACACACGCTTTTATATCAACAAAGATGTGTCATATACTACTAATAACAATACCCCTCAGCTGTCATGACAGTGACAATCCCATATTACCTGCATTTAATTGCTCTCAATTCCCTCGAATAACAACACAATCTGTGTGCTTAATTACAAATTCTTACACACACACTCACTCATACGCCCCGCCTTTATGCCCTCAACTCCGCAGCTTAAATCTCTATTCGTAATTCCCATATTCTTAAACACTTTAGCGTTTGCCAATCTATGGCAAAAATTTGACAACGCTAGCTTTTCCTTTGCCACTAATTTATGCAAAGGCTGTGCGAATGTATCTGTATCTATGAGATACTTGATGAGATACTCATTGGCTTTGACGGTGGTGTCTATTGCTTTTCGCTTAGTGTATCGACTGCTCAAATCTGTCGCCACACTTTAGCTATCCCCCTCGCTTTTGATGGCTTTCTATCTCTGTCTAAAGTTTATTTAATATGCGTGCGGCGTCAAAGATGCTGATGATTATTCTGGCAGGGCGTCAGCGTTGGCGTCTGTCTGTCCGCCTGTCTGTCTCCTGACTGCCTGCCTGCCTGACTGCCTGTCTGACTGCCTGCCCAGACACGCCCACAATTCATGCATACAAAAATAACAAATATTGATTTGTCGTTTGTCTAGTCGACTGTCGAAGAGTGAGTGAGAGAGTTGTTAGAGGGTGAGGGTAGAGAGTCAGTCTTGTGTGGAATTTGTGTTGTCAACGCTGAACGCTGCGTTGCTGTGTTGCTGTTTTGCCTTCATTTTGGCGAATGCTTTTAATCATTTTGGTTGCAGCTTGACGGAATTTACTACATGTATGCAAAAAGGCTTGTCATAAACTTCAATAACCTTTTCAACTCCCCCTTTTTAGGTCCCCTCAACGCATGCTGTGCGCCTTTTGCACTGCAATTGTTTTGCATGCTAAACGATAAATTCACAAAAGAATTATAATATCTGAATTAATTTAAAATATATTGCTAGATTTTTTAGCCATTGATATGACATAAATTAAATTGCTTGCGCTATACACTGAAAATAATTTGAACTTATTTACAAAAAAAACTATATACACTGAGCTCTCGTTAATCCGAAATAACATTTGTTAGCACATTAAATAAATAAACCTAAAACTATGTGAAAATATTGTTTAGTTTAGTTAAAAATATATATTATTAAAGTTTTATAGCCATTTCTTTTAGTGTAATGATATATTGAATTGAAAAAATTTTATAACTTGTTCTTTTTTTTTTATATGCGCTTAAGATATTTCAAAGTTAACTTAAGCTACGACTAATTTTGAATTCTCTTAGAAATTAAACTAATGTAAATAAGTTTCTCTCAGTGCATGCTGCGGTTTATTAATTCTGTTTTGTTTGCCAACTCTCGCGCACAGCGGTTTACTCTATTGATTTTTTTTTTTTTTGTTGGACAAAATTTCGCCGACAGATAACCACTAAAATGTGTTGTCTCGCTCTAAAGCACATGTGTAGTTGTAGGTGGCGTATGTGTGCACTATTATTATGCTGATTATTATTATCAACTGTAAGCGCGCACAGACATTGAATGCTGGGATCTCCAGCATTTATCATCTCTCTGTTCTATTGTGTGTGATTCATAGCTAACCGATGTGCTTCAATAGAAACGGCTCTCTGAACGGCTTTGGCACGCTTGATAGGCTCCATTAGGCCTAAAAGTAGCCACTCTTTCCCCACAGTGTACGGCGCTTTATGGCATGCTGTTCTACTTTTCACCTCCCTCGTTTTTTGGAGGGTTTCATGTAATAAAGCGCACTCACTGCACAATTGAAATTTATAATTAGTAGCCAGACTTATACACACGCACACACCCACACACACACACACACACTCACACACACACATATGTGTACAGAATATGATTAATACTTCCGAAGTTATTTGTTATTAGATTACACATATAGCGTGTTCTCTTACAGAGCTGATGGTTTACAACTGCTGTCTGTCTCCCTCTCCCTTTTTCTTTTACTGTTCAATGGCTAGTGCCATCTCTTTCTAGCTTGTCTAAAGGGCACTGTTCTGTTCTATGCATTGTGCGTTTCTATTGTTTTGGCAGAGACTGTGTGCATTGTTGCCTCTGCTTTGTTTTCGGACTAGAGACTGGAAGCTGCGTTCCCTGATAACAAATTTTTGGGGCTGAGTAGAGCAAGTTGGCTTTTGATGGATGGAGGGGGAATGGGGGGAGGCGTAGCCAAACTTCAAATTGAAAACTTTAATTAGAATTATTGTTGTTGTTGCTGTTGCTGCTGTTGCTACTGAAATGTCTGGCGTGCATTGTCAATGACGTAAAACGCGCCGCTAAAATGCTCCATAGTCTAGGTCCAAACATTCAGCTGAACTCTGAACTCCTCACCTTTGCCGTCAGTCAATACCCAAAGATAGATAGAGCGAGAGAGAGTTGAAATGAAAGGGATAGACAGAGCGGGAAGCGGGATGAGTGTCAAGCTGAGGTATGTACGGGGTTATACCAAAAGTTGACGCAAAACTTTGCCTCAGGAACTTGACGCGTGTTCAACATACTTGAGCGCCTCTGTTGTAGAGTTGAGTTGCGGCATGCGGCATGTAGCCCAGGCATGTGGCACTGGTTGGTGGCAAGTGCAGTTTTAATAAGTTAAAACTTTTGCCTCGCAAAATCAGTTAGCCGCTTATATTTTTTTCTCCTTTTTTCTTTGCCTTAGTTTGTCGCTTTTTTTTCTCTCTCAGACCGTAGAAAAGTTCTAATATGTCCGGGAACTGTCTGGGCTTGCTGACACGCCCACATGCCCCCCTCCCATCCACAACAACAACAACAAAGTCTAGAGACATCGAATAGCTTTTATCAATCACTCAATTTAGCGAGTTTTTTTTTAGCTTGTTGTAGCCAACAAACTATTTCCTGCTTAATTGTCAATTAGTGGGCATAACATTTTTGTTGTTGTTGCTGTTGTAAAACTCTATTCAGGTTCAATCAGCCGCAACCAATTGCAATACATATAACAATATTAAGGTTCTATATAAAATAAAAAAAAACACAACCAAAAATAACATAATTAGATTTCAATCAATTTATTTATCAAAAAATGGTCATAAACTATAATAGAAAGGCTACAAAATTGTCGGTGATCAGGCAGAAAACCCATTAATTAGCTATGCCGCAAATTAGTGGAACATTTTCTGCACTATTTATTAAGCAAAATGAATGGATATATAAACTACACTTTGCCAGGGAAAGAAATAGCCAAACTTTAATAGAGAAAGGATTGTGTATTACAAGAACATGTAAACTGCATCGTTAACTAACTGCTTTTAGTTTTTAAATAGTTAAAAATGTACTTTTAATTGCCTTACATCTTGTAAATCACAAATAAATTTTGTTTAAAGTTATTAGCAAATTTTATGGTTAGCGTATTTAAAGTTCTTTGTTGCCTTTATTCTCTTTTCTATTTTGTATATTTATATGCCTACTTTTTGTTTATTTTTTTGGTTATGAAAAATGATTTTCAATCTAATTTATAATAATATGGTTAGCATTTGATTTGCATTGTTGTGGCTCGCTCTCTCTCTCTTTCTCTCTACATACTGTTTTCTGTTTATATTGTGGTTGGTTTATTATTTAGATTTAAACATTTGGCTATAAGCATAAATATTGTTATGCAAAGCGTGTGATTTTCTGTGGCTAAAATCGATTTTCAAAGAGGCAGAGCTCTGTATAAAGCAAAGAATTGTGAACCGAATTCGTCATAGTATAAAGATTTATGTTGCCATAGTTTAATTAGCAAAAAAGCTATTATGAAAAAAGATATATTTAAGCCAGTTGTGTATGCTTTTTTGGGAGAATAAAGCTTAAGCTATAATCGCTTAATTATTATATAGAATTTGCAGCTCAAGGTAAGCTATGGCTTACACTATTTTATTTTAGTGTAAGTGTGCGGATGACTAACGGTCAGAGTTTGGTAAGCAAACGTGCCCGGCTGTTGCTGCTATAAAAATAAACTGTTGAGTAAGCACTGTAAATAAAGTAAATGTGTCACAGATCAATTGTCTGGCAATTGCCACACAACAAGGCAACAACACTAACGATGTATGAAGAAATCTATATATGAATGTGGGATGAAAGCTCTTTAGCATTCGATCATTTATCAATATCAATTCGATTTGCCCTCGTGCCACACATCCGTTGTACTATATGGTACTTAAACTTCTAAAGCGATACATGTATGTGTGTATTTTGGAGGGATATAAAACACATAAATTGGAAAGCGTTGAAATTGGAATATTGCCGCATTGCCATATTGTTCTAATTGCTGTCATTTGTTAGGTTCTCTTCAATAGAAATGCGTGTCGTTATTTTGAAATCATCTGGCACATTTAAGGGACCCTAATTGATATTAAATAAAAACACACACACACACTCTTATACACAACAACCTGTTACGCAAAATAAATTCAGTCGCAACACTCTCAAATTCATGTATAAATATTTTTTTTAATAAATGCAAAGCCATAAATAAACTGATGCCCAGGTACAAAACTGGGACACCCAATGAGTGAGTGAGTGAAACGGTTGCTATATAGAAAGAGCGAAAAAATAAAGTAAATTAATAAAGAACCGTGGCACAACAAAGGCGGCGAAAAAAAAACAGTCAAGAGCTCGCCATATAAATTTTCGAACAACAACAACAAAAAATCTTTTGTAATTTCTCAAATTTCTCAAACGTTTATCAGACGATTTGTTTTGCATTGTTTTGTCTTGAATTTTTTTTTATTTTTTTTTTTGCCATATATTTTATACATTATATACGCATATTCCCGATGGAACCGTGACTAATTAAGCAATTTCTGAGCCAATCTCAACTTGGTCTTTTAGCTTCACCCTCCACTTCTGCTCACTGTGCCGCCTCCCTCAATCATTTTGCGGCTACAATATGATTTTAACGTGCAGCTCCACTAATTATTTATGGCTTTACTGATTATTTATTTTTTGTTGTTGTCGTTGCTCTTCTTTTTTTGTATTGTTAATTTATTTTTTATTTTTATCGCCTTACAAACTTTAATTTTTATGTTCGTCCCATTCGTTAATCTGTGCAGCAGCTAAAATATATATTTATGTGTAGGCATCTGCCCTTTTTTTGTTGAGTGGGGCAGAGTGTAGTTTAGCTTTGTGTTAAGGCTTGTATTAGTGAAGAATTTGATTTAGTCATCTAGTTTTATGTATTCAATTTCATAGGCTGATAAACTGATAAAGTCAATTGTCAATCAGTATAGTCGTAAAAAACAGAACAAATTTACGATGCTATATTGACAATTTCTGTCTACAGTTTGGAAAATTAGTATGCTTTTTATAATAAAAGTATTTGGTTAATTTTTTAATGAACTTTCATATGTTTCTATAAGTTTTATTATATATTAAAAAGAAGTTTCTTTTAAAAATTGATTTAAATATTCTTATGTTTTGCCATAAAATTGTTTGATAAATTGAAACAAAATTTCTATTTCATTTGGATGAACATTAACACTTTTATAATCAAAATTCTAGTCTATATATCCTATAAAGTATTTATAAACACTTGTCAATGTATAACTTTTACTAAATTCGGGTATTTAACACACATTTTGTTTAATTTTACAGGGTATTTCAGCTTCTGTGCTGTTCTGACAGCCAAAGTGTATAATTCTTTGTGTTCTTCCGTTTTTCTTTCTTATTTTTTTTTCGATAGTATTTATTCCCAAAGTTTAGTGCTTCATTAAGCAATTCGAACAGTCTTTGACTTTTGTTTTAACATCGAGTGGAGAGACGTTATCTTTTCTGATTTTCTCTGCCTTCTTTCTGTTTGTTTTTCTTGTTGTTGTGTCTCTCTGTTTTTTATGTATTTTCTTCTCTTTCGTTTCATTTCATTTCGTTTCGTTTTTTCATAAGCGCGTAATTTACTTAAGCTGCTTTTGGCTTAATATGCGCATTTTAATAGATTTGTTCCACTATCGTCAAGGCAATAAATTATAAAATTCTTCACAACGGCTGCCCAAGTTTTTCCTGCTAACTGAATCGCAGTGTTCTACCTATATATTTAACCTCTCTCTCTCTCTCTCTCTCTTGCTCTCTCTCTCTCTTGCCTCTATGCACTATGCGCTGTATTCTGCTGCCACTGAAAGCTTTTGAAAGCGGCCTGAGTGCCTCTAAGATGCAACTAATGATAACGACAGCGTGCTGGAGTTGAGCAGTTGCCGGTAGGAATAGAGAGGGAGGAGCGCTGGTTGGGTGTAGGGGGTATTGCACCTCCGATTAAGCTGCTTACCTGCTGTGGGGCGTAGCTTTTTGGGTGTAGCTGCCGCATCAACGTTGCGACCTCCACACATAGCTGACAGCTCAATGGCCATTGCTCCCCTCCACTCTAGCTATCTCTCCCTTTCTCTCTCTAGCTATCTTCTATCTCCTCTCTAGGTGTGTGTGTGTGGGTTTGAGTTTGTTTTCTGTGTTGATTTACAGTTGGCTCCATTCATAATTATCAGCCAAAGCCAAAGCCAAAACGCAGCAGAGGCGGGAAAGCATCGTTGCGCTTTTTCACGCTTTGGCGGCTCATTAAAAGCAACTTCCTCTACCCCTCCCCGCTTACCCAACGCTATGCCACGCCTTAACGCTCTGCTAGTGGGGGAGTGCAGTTCACAGCTATAAATTATGTTTGGCTATGCCGCAAGATTGATAGCCAGTCTCTCGCCACATATAGCCAAATAGCAGCAGCAGCATAGGCCTCAAAGTGCAAAAGGCCAGTGTGCAAATGGCGGTTTGCTGGTTGTTGCAACGCTTTGTGTTTGCTGCAGTATTTGTATTTGTGTGTGCCGTGTGTCATCTGTGAACACATTTCGAGGCCCGTGTGTCTTGTGACCCAGTTAGGAGGGACCTTTAATTAGCATCTACATACATATGTATGCTTTCATGTATTTATGCATATGCATACATACAATACTACACTGATAACAATAAGAAGCAGCTTCTTGAATCATTAATTCCATAAATACATAGTTTACTTTTGCCACTGCTGGGCACAAAATCACTACTCAAAACTATTCTTTAAGATAAAGATAATTTGTATTTTATTTTTGATGAATATTTCCAAACTTTGAACTCATGTCCTTCAAAATATAATAATTTTCTATTTTATGAATACAAATTTGTTACTGTTTTACTTATTCTGCCCACTCAAATGTAAGCTTTCTTTATATTTACTTTAAAATCATTGTTCATTTCTGTCAGTGTATGCAACTGCGATGCTGCAAGCCAAGCAGTGCATGCGATGCTGTGTTTGCATAGGCGAACGCGTTCCGCTAATTTCTATGCCACAAATTCATGTTCCATATACCAACTACTCCATCTCCATTCTACCGCTAACTCCCTCGCAACCCCCCCACCCCCCTACACATCCATAGTCTCGTCTCTATAGTCCTCATAGCGAATTTCTTAGCTCAACGACAGAGAATTTCAAATTTGCGGTTGTTATTTCAAATGCATGCGTTGCTTCCAGAATGTGAGCATGAAGATAGAGTGACGTGTAGTAAGATAGACAGAGAGAGAGAGAGAGAGAGCGAGTGTGCGCGTACATAGAGTAAAAGAGATAGTAAGCTAACCTCTAGCTGGGTCAGCGTGGACTATTTGATATGTCAAATAGAATGGGAAATGCACTTGAGCGTAGTTTACTTTGCTAAAGCTGATATTAAAGCTGATGATAGTAGTTCTAGAAGTTTGCCTAAAATTTAAATGGAAATTCGGTACTAAAACTTTTAACTTTATATACTCGCTATCAAAAAGTAGTTAAATTGTGAACTTAATCAACTATTAAGCAAAACAAATTGCAAACAAAAATGCGAAGCACACTAATCGAAACAGTTTCGTGTTCTCGAATAAACAAAAGTTTCCAACAGTTTTTTTGTATTTTTCTGATTTTTCATATTTAGCAAAAACAACAAACACCTTAACATTACAATGTAATTTTCACGCTATTCTTTTGCCCCATTCCCCTGGGCACCAAACTGTCGAACTTGTGTGTGTGTGTGTGTTTGGATCCCTTTGGCATTCCTTATATTGTATGATGTGTGTGTGGTGTGGTATGGTGTGCTGTGAACTAATCCCAGGCAATCCATCAACTCGGAGGCTACAAGGCAAATCCAATTCGCTTCAGCTCTTTGCTGCTGCCGGGCGACCACACAAACAATGGCCTCAGGTCATGCAACAAGCAAACAACAACAACAACAACAACCAGCTGAATAAAGCCCTTCCGAACCACTTCAATTTCATGTAATCTCTTTAAATGTGAAACAACGCTACAAATAACACAATAAGCAACAACAAAAAGAGTAAACGACTTTGTGCCGTACCCTTTAAAGGTTTAAGCTACACTTTATATACAGTCAGTGCTGCCTTTAACATTTCGGTATTGCTTACAGGGTATTAAACGACACACGACAAGCTTGCACTTCAATCCTAACTCCAAAAAGTTCATCGATACAAATTCTTAGCGTGAAAATAAGAAACTTAAATGAGGTTTCAATCTCATGAGTGTTTGTGTCAGTCAGTTGAACTTGTCATTTCGTTTACAGTTAAAAATTGTATAAATAAATCTAATAGATGAATGTTGTTTTTGTTGTTGTTTGTTGTTGCTGTTGTTAACTGTTGCAATGTCACAGTCGAATACACTTTATTTGATTTCATTACGAACATTTTCCAGCTTTTGTTGACAGAGCGCAATGACAGCGAAAAAGAGTGAGAGGCAGTGAAGTGAAGAAGATCGGGTATACACTACGCTCTTTTTATTACTTTCCATATATACATATACATATATGTGTACATATTTGTATTTGTATGTGTGTGTGCAGACAAACATTGATGTCAGAATTTAATATGCTGTATAAATCGTTTTGAGCCATTGACACATTCATGCGTTTGTTTCATATTCGTAGAAACAGCAACGGATACAGATACAGATACAGTTATAGCTATAGCTACAGCGGCAGCTAACAGATACAGATGCAGTTACAGATATACTGTTATGAAGCAAATGTGCTACAGTATAGCAATGAACAACTCTAGCATATCCTACTCATAATTATGTTATGCATTATGATAATTTAATGTAAAACATTTTTTCGAATTTTTAATATACAATTTGGTTGAAAAATATATTATCAGAAATTCTAAGAAATTTCTATATAATTTCTGAAAGGGTTTTCTATTATTTCTCAATTTTAACTATATAAAAAATGATAATTTTTAAACCTTAGTAAAACTTTTACAAAATTTACAAGATTTAGTAATTTGTATTTTTGTTAAATAAATGTCTAACTGCCGCTCAAAAAATTTTGAAAAAATTTGAGCTTCTTTGAAAATTTATTATAAAATTTTTAAAACTTTTTCTGCTGCACACATAATAACAGGGTATAAAAAAGTAACACTCTAGAGTCATGACATGCTCGTAACTTCTCGTTTCTATATATGGAAAAAAAATCAAATAATACAACAACAACAACAACAAAATGTTGTGTATTTACACATATACACAGAAACAATTTCTTTCTTTTTTTTACAATTTTATATTTTTCTGTTTTATTTTGTTGTTGCTGTGTAGCATATAAAAAATATTCACTCTTATTGCTTTTCGAAGCTTTTCCATTGGTTCACATTTCATTTATTTTCACTTGCAGTCAACTTGACTGTCCATGTGTGTGTGTGTGAGTGTATCTGTGTGCACTTCACAACTTAATACACTTTATTATTGAAAATATTTTTTATTACCAAGTGGGGCTGTGTGTGTGTGTGTGTGTTTGTATGTTGTGATGAAGCGCTTTTCCCAGAATTTGGCCCTGACACGCGGCGCATAGTTTTACCTACCCCACAGTGTTGTTGTTGTTGTTGTTGTTGTTGTAGTTGTTATTACACTCATTGTTGTTGTTGTTGTTATTGCTGCGGTGGTGGGCGCATTGATTTGCTGCACTCGTTCCATGAAATACAAATACCGAGTAAAAAGCCACTCTATACTCTCAACTGATACGTACCACAGTACCCAAAATTCTGCCCCCCTATCTCTTCCCACCTCTTCTTCCTACTCGTTTTATACTCATCATACAATACGTAGTACATCATTTTTTTTTTTTTTTGGTTGTATCGTTCAGATTTTGATATTCATGTTGCATGTTGCTGACTTCTGAAGTTTTGGCAAGTGGAAATTGTTTTTGATTTCTTTTTCAGTTTTCATTTCTTTTTTACATTCACATTTTTTGTTTGGGTTTGGCGGTGAATTCTCTCCACTTTGTTTATTTTAATTTACATTTTTTCTTTATTTATTTTTTCGGCAGGATATTTTACAATTTTTTCGCTACTGATTATGGCTCAATGTTTTTGTAGCGGTTTTATATACCCTGTAGCAATTAATTGTGGGCAGTGTGGAGGCGTGTTATGGGGCGGTATTCGGTTTAAATCAAGGCAAGGAAATACTCTTTAATGATACAAAAATTCTATTCACTCAAATGTGCGTTACCAAATAAAGATATTATAAGTTTTTAACTATTTCTAGCTATTTAAGTTAGCTATTTTTCCTGAAAGTAACTGTGCGTCGTGTATTTTGTAGAATTTTCTTTTGGGTTTTTCCGGGCGTTTTATGCAAATGGCCGTTGAGCTTCTTTAATGAACTACTTTTGTGGCGCCTCCTCCCTCATCCAGGCTCGACTGCTTACTTATTTGATTCAATTCAATTTGGCGTTTGCCACGCCCCACTCTCCACCCACTTTTTCCCATGCGCATAATTTATGTGCGTCTCCCCCCTACCCTGCCACACTGCTGAGACTGCTGAGACTGCCTCATTTGCCAAAGTTTCTAAATATATGTATATGCATATATACGCTCGATTCGTTCGCTTTGCTTTTGCTGTATGCGTCAGTTTGATAAATGATATCAATTTCTTATAAACTCAAACTCCACAGAACATGAGTGTATGTATGTATTCTATATTCTGTGAAAGGCGTCAAAGTTTGTTTTGGTTTTTGCATTGTTTATTTGTTTGCTTATGTTTGTGTTTCTCTTTCTGTTTCTGTTTTGTTGTTTGTTGTGCGTTGTGCTGTGTTGTGTTGTGTTTGTGTATTGCTGTTCATCAACTGTCGTCATTTTGCCAATTTGACACTTTTAACGGCTGCGCACTTGAAAATTCAAATGCTTTCCGCTGCTCGACAGTTGAGCATATGAATTTTTAATGTGGCATGCGGCATGTGGCAAGCTTTTAGAGCAGAAGAAGCTGCCACAAAAACTCCATATGGTTAAACTTATCAATATGCTAAATATTCTGAGAGTATGCCAGACAAAGTGTGGCTATATCATATATGTCTCTGGGTGTGTTTGTATGTGGTTTAATGGTAATGCTAAGTAAAGCACTAAGCTAAGCACAACAGATGCAGGTTATTATTAGATACATTCTTAAAGGTGTCATGTGGCTGACTTTATATCTTCATTTAGTCGAAAAAGTTGCTTCTAAGTTTAAGTGCACAAATTTTATAGAGAAAAATGGTTTAAGAACCAAGTACTAAGTAACTTTTTATCAAAATTTACAATAGATATTTAATTCGGAAATATTTCTAGTTAAGGTTTTAAGTTTCTTTAGCTTCTATATTATTAATTTTCATAAGGTTAATATAGTTAACATTGTGATTAGCCTTTTAGGTTATTAATTTTCTAGATTTCATATTTCTTTAATTTTTAAAATATAAAAATTTTCTAATTGTTTGAACTACAATACTCTCAATTATTTAAATACTCTACATTATTCAACATCAAATTGCTTTCCACTTTAAGCCTAATCACAGCAGCTATTTAAGCTGATAACTTTTACCAATGTCACATAAACTAGCATTTCTAACGAGCCAAAAAATTAACAAAAAAAACGAAAACCATACAGAAAATTTAGAGAAACGAGACATGTAGAAGAAAAATGTGTATGTGCGTTGCTTACAGCCAGTTGGCTTAAAGGCTAGCTAGCTGTCTGGCTATCTGGCTGTCCAACTGTCTGGCTATTAGCCCAGAAAAACACACATAAAGAGCTGCAACACATTAGCAAGAAAACGAGACACAGAACACAGATACAGATACACAGACCCACCAAGTAGCTAGACGACTGACGACAAACAAAAAAAAAATACACAAAAAAAAAATACAAAAATTGCCGCCAACCAAAACAGTTCCCAGACTGTGTAGAGTGGCTAGAGGGGGTTGGCAGAGAGAATAAGGCGGAGCAGCGAACTAGAAAAACTTTCGGTCACTAATCTATAATGCTGTCAGCCATTAAACAACTGAAAAACCAAATTTGTAACTCATTAAAAAAGAGCCGAAGCAGAGACAAACAGAGAGAGAGAGAGACAGAGAAATGAAATGAAACTTGGACTGAAAATGGAAATGGAATGACTGATAAATGCCATTCCAACTCTGCTCTTTGGCTGTCTCATTTGGGCTGCCAAATAATATTTAATTATAAACAAATAAACGCAACCGTCTAAGGCCTCAGGCCAGGCCAGGCAGCCCAATACAACAACGGGTTCATCGTAGCTATATACATGCTTTTTTTTTGTTGTATCTTTGTCTTTCCATCTTCTGTGTAGCTCGTAAAAGGTGCAGAGTGATTAATTGTATGTCAGGGAATTAAATCAAATATTTGAGAGTTGTCACACACACAGGCATAACGAATGAATGAATGAATAAATAAATGCATCTATAGTCTATAGTCTGGGGTCGGTCGTTCGTTATCTGTCTATGGAAGATCACGAAATGCAAATAAAAATGACTTGAAAATGCCATAATAATTTTACTGGACGTGCATGAAAAATTGAAAAACAACATCAAAAAAAAAAAGCAAAAAGAAAACATATATATACCAAACCAAAAGATAACAAATTCCTTCATTTTTTTCACTGAGCGGTTCACTGTTAGATTAAGAAAGAAAGCAGGCAGAAAAAAAAGAGAGATACATTAGCATATATCAATGCCAAATGCAAATAAATCATCAATAACATTTCTTCTCCACTTATGCACCACTTACAGATACTTAAACACGAAGACAAAGACGACAGCAAGCCAGCTGAGGAAATCGAAAGACAAAGGAAACACGAGAGCAAGAGAGATAGAGAGAGAGAGCAAGAGCGAAAGAGTAAAGTAGATTGAGCTGCAGCTGCAGCAGTACTTTTTGGCCCAGAAGCATTCCTGTGCTCTGTCATATGCATGAAGGCGGCATCTTTTTAGCATAAATTGACGTGAGTCGGATAAGCCAAGTCGAGGGAGTTAAACCAACAGAGGAAAACTCGACAATCGAGCAGATAGGCAGCAGAAGGGAGAAACGTGAAAAAAGAAGCTGTAAGAAAAGCCGAAATGGAAAGGCAAACATAAAGCAATTTTATGCGTTTTTAAAATGCGTCAATTGACTGAAACAACAAAAGCGCGCGCGACGAAGCCCTGAATTGTAAGGGGAAAATTTAGCAGAAATTTCAGCATGTGAGCACGTTTTTTAACACACACACAAATCAAATACAAACGTCGCATAAGCATATCGAAAAGGAACCGCAGCAGAAGGACAACAACAACAACAGCAACAGCAAAGCTGATAAGACAGCGGCAAAGGAAAAGACATTGGATGGAGTAGCAGTGAAAGACGCTGATGGTTTGTTGACGACCAACAAAAAGTTGTTGAGCGTGTAAACATTGAAGCAGGAAAGATAGAGAGAGAGAGAGAGAGAGAGAGAGAGGGGAAAACATACGAGGAAAGCAGCCAGCAGAAAGGACCCTTTTATAAATGCGCTACAGTTACAAATTGTAGCCACAGCTGTGTGTGTTAGCGTGTGTGTCTGCTGTAAACCATTTATAAATGTAACAACACAACAGCCAAATGGGCACAAGTGCAATGCATAAATATCAACAGAGATACAACTTGTTATAAACACAAAAAACAAAAAAAAAAAATACAAAACAAAAAATCGATAATTTAAAGTGAGATACAATTTAAAAAGCCGTCAAGTCGAAACCAAAAGGAGAAAAAAAAACAAAAGACAAAACAACGCTATAACGTTCAATCGCAGAATAAATGCAATTTCTGCAATTGTATCTGCAAGATACATTAGCACACAAAACAAAAAAAAAAAAAACAGGGGTGTGTCTTTAATGCCAATCGCAAGTGACAGCCGCGTGCATAAAATACGTGAAATTTACGTGCCAAAAATGCAATTTGCAAGCCAGAGATACAATTGTATCTCTGCCAGAGGACAACAACAAGTGACAGTGGCTTAAACTCTATTTTCGCAGTGTGAATGAAATAAAAAGCATAAAACTACGTGAATTACATTTGCAGTGCGTTGAATTAAATGCGAGAGCATCAATCAAAGTGTGCAAAAAACGTTGATAACTCTGCTAAAGCTGAGCTGCATTTGTTACTGTGACAACCAACCGTTGCTACATAGAGTTCAATAAGTCAAGCATAGCTTTTCAATAGTGTCATTTGCGAACAATAAGATGCTTTTGTAAGAGACAACTAAAAAATACTATATAAAAACACCAAAGCCAGCGAAAAAAATCGATACGCCAGTACAAAATTCTCAATTGATGGAATTACGCACAGTCAAACAAGGTCAACTGCAAAACATTTACATATAAGTTGACCTGAGTTGGACCTAACTGACTGTGCTGTAAATCCAACATTAATGCAATATTAACTGATTTCTGTTTTTTCTATACTTTTTTTTGTAGAAACATTCACAATTGGCGCCAACAGAGCCAACAAATGGAACATGTTGATGCCAGTGCTGGAATACAACAAACACATAGCAAAAATACCAAATTGCAAAATGAGGTCGCTTAGATCGGAACTGCAACTGTTGCTGTTGTTGCCGCTGCTGCTGCTGCTGTTATGCGGTGGCAACAACAACAGCTTCAGTCTGGCACTGGACACTGCGGCGGGCAGCAGTGGTGCAACAACTGGAGGCAACGGAGGCGGTGGTGGTGCTGCAGCTGGTAGTGGGAATGCTGCTACGGGTTCGGGTTCGGGTTCGGGTGCTGCTGCTGCAACAACGCTGAGCGGACCACCAGGCGCGCTAAATGCCAATCTCACAGATCTGAGCAGTCCCGGTGTGTATAATTGGACAAATGGTTTAATGCTAATTACATATACTAGAAACACACTCTGTCTCACTCTCTCCCTAAACTCTTACGCTAACTTCTAAATTCCAACACTTAACTTTCAACCCCCAAACCAAATGTTTGAGGTGACGCCGCCATTTTGGCAATTATATATGTATGAACAACCCACTGTATGTGTGTGTTGGTGTATTTGTGTGTAATTTCTTGTGCGCATTTCCGGCTTCCATTTCCGTTTGCTATTATGCTGCTTGGCGCAAAAAAATACGAAAAACTATTAGCCACTTTTAGCTAAATAACCACGCCCTCCCGCCCAACTCTTATATACTTAACACACACATACACACAGCACTAAGCATCAATTAACCCAATTTTGAGAATCCATTTTCACCTGACTCTTTGGGTTGTGGCTCTCAGTTTAGCTCTGAGCTGTGCTGTTGGCTCCTCTGCTGAGCTTTAGCTCTCCTCCATATTTTTCCTTTATGTTTTCTTTATTTCTTTATTTTTATTTTTTGCTGCAACTCCCACCTTAAAACCTGTGTGTGTGAGTGTTTGTGTTGTGTTTTAGCCTGCTAGCCTTTTGGCCCTGCCACACAAATACATTTTAGCACTCGTTTGGCATGCCCTGCTAAAATAAGCATTCTCGCAAAGGGTATGCAGATATACAGAAGAAATCTTTAATTAAATATGAGATATATTTTTATTTTAAAGAATTTTAGATATTTATTTAGTAACACAATTAAATTTCTAAATTTAAATTATTAGTTTAACAAATTATAATTTTATCTATGCATAAAAATATTTTTCATTTAAAATGTGATAAATGCGTCAGTAAAAAATATTAATATAAATATATTTATTTGCAAAAAAGTCGAAAAAATTGGGAAAACAAAAGTAAAAAACTATTTGTTAATATTAAGAAAAGGAAACTATTATATATTGGAAACACCAAGTATAAATTTATTTATTTATGCAAATTAAATATTATCTTAAAATCATCCCAGCTCCCTTTATGGAGTATTTAACACTGAGTATCTGCTAGTCTATGTATTGTTTGCCAACATTTTCAACTCCCAAATGGCGGCGTCCTCGTTCAGGCAACTTCAAATTCCCATTATACACCTTTCACCCCCCTCAACGTACATACATATACTATATACCTCCCATAGCTATACATACATATATAATGTGGCTCGCCTGTTTCCGGCAGCTTCTTTTGGTATTTTCTCTCTTTCTTTCTTTTGCAGGCGCTGTCTTGGTTTCGTTGTAGTTTGGTTTTGGTTTTGGATAACTGGAGGAGGATTGGTGTGCACTGGATCATCGAAAATATAATTATAATAATTAATCTATTGATTTTAATTTACAGCTTATTGAATAATTCACATAAATATTACAATCACGTTATTTTTTTCCCCCCTCTATATAACATCTCTGGCATAACATTGAATATTTTAAATTTATTTGCAGCTCATGTTGCTCATTACAAATTGATGAGCTTGTAATCAGTGGGAAAATGTTTTGCAAATGAAATCAATTTTGATTTATTCATAAATAATTCATATAAATTTCACATTTTACAGGTTTTTGCTCTTCTATTAATCAAATTATACAAATATTTTATAATCTTCTTCTTTTGCCCAACAAACATTCAAGTTTAAACGGCGATAATTTTTTGAGTGCTTCATGTTCAACATGCGGGTGTGACATTGCACTACCGGACGGACTACGGACAGCTGCAACAATGCTTGGGATGTTCAAATTGATGTTAATCCAGTTGAGAATGATTGATTTGCCAGCCAGCATTTAACACGAAGAACAGTTATTTTTTGAGGAGCCAGCTGCTGAAGACTCTTGAGATATGAAAACAACCGCAATAACAAACAGCCAAGTGGTAAGTTTTATTGAGAGCACTCTTAACTTTTGTTAATCAGACCCTTGACACACTATGCTATTTATTTATGTAGGTGACTGTTTGTAACGACTTCTCAACACACACATACGGGCCAATGAAGCAAAACTCTTGGATGCTCAACATATCAACTTGTTAGTTATACTTCAAATTAAGCAAAATTGTAAATTTATTTAGTAAATTTTTGTAAATTGACTTAACTATGTCACGAATTAGAAATCCAATTATTTTTGAATGCAACAAGAATGTGTTTTGCATACTAACAAATGCATTTTATTATTAAATTTCATAATTTCATTTGCAACTAGTTTTATTTATTACAGAAATGTAAACAAGAATTTATAATTAAGCTTATAAAATTTGCAAAATAAATTGTTTGTTATTATTATGAGAGAAGAAAAATGTTATGTCTAAATTTATTTTAAAGTACGACTTTGTTAGCGTGTTTAACAATTTCATGTTACGCTTCAGTCTTGGCATGGAAATGACGGTTGCGAGGAGTGTGCAGAGTGAGAGAGAGAGGGAGAGGTAAGGAGGCCAGGAAGTGCACTGCTAGCAAATGCATCAATAAAGATAACGCTGCGGCCTACGTGAATGCAGCTTAAAACGTGTTTAATGCCGTCTCTTTTCTAGTCTCTTGGCTTGTTTTGTGGCCTAAGATAGTCAGTTGTATTTTATGCGTTCGCAGCATCAAGATAGCCAAATACAGCATAGACAGACCAAATGACAGATAGAGACGGAGAGATAGAGAGGGAGGTAGAAAGATCTTGACTGAAGGCAAAGTGTTGATAAGGTACGGACGAATAGATAAAGTCAATCAATCAGTTGCGACAGCGTCTTTTCAACTTGACTTAATTATCTAAACTTACAGACTAAAAATAGCCAGATTAACAACAAATATCACTCCATCAGGTAACTTAATACGACAAAATTGACTGTGAACAAAATAAAAATGGGACTTACATATTTAGAGCTATTCGAACACGACTTTAAATGCCTTTTATTATTATGTTAAACATAAATATTTGGACAACGAAACAATTTGCCAGAAGACACAACAAAAGCTGTATCAAATTTCAATGGTCTTACATTGGAAACTGGTTCTGTTGGTTCTATGCTTATGGAATTTATTGTTAAATTATCTTGAAAATTACTCGATCAATTTTCTAAGAAAAAACTTTTACTGTGGAAATTTTAGTGCAACTAAAAATGAAGAGTACAAGAAAACTTTTAAAAGTCGTTGTCAGCCAGGTCCTTGCAAACTTGCACCCAAACAAATACATAGCTTGGCCATAAAAAGTTCTTCAAATATTTATTTACTATTTTTTTATTTTCTCAACTACTTGTTTCTTTCACTCACTATTTCTATTTCTCTTTTTCTTTCATATATATGTACGTATACAAAAGTTTGGCCGCCACTTTTTGCACCTGAAGAACTAATAACAAATCTTTTCATTAGTTGCGTTAGACAAGTTAGTTAAAAACTGCACTTTATGCTAACAAATTGGCGTCGACATAAAATATACCATAATATGAAACAAAAAAAATTGTTCTAAGCCAATAACCTGGAGCAGAACAAAGCCACAGATGGAGTTAGAAACTGACGGCAACTTTGGCTAAAAAGTTATGTCTACTCTAAGCATAATGAAAACATAACATTTAGTTAGCACTTCTATTTATATAAGCCAAAAACGAGATAGAAACTTTCAGCGAGTGTGAGACCAACAACTTTCCATTAATAACTCAAAAATGTTTTTGGCTTATAAAAGTTCAGCACACCTTTTAACGTTTCCTGGGTTTTGTTTTGTTTGGTTTTTTTTTCTTCTTTTTTTTTTTTGGGTATGGCAAGTGTCTTTCAAAGTTTTCCGTCCACTGTTTTTCTTTTCTTGCCATTGTTGTATAAAACAAATCAAAGGAGTTGGAAAGTTGCTTTGGCATTCTATTGACTTGATGAGCAGCAGGCCAACTGTGGGCAGTATACAATGACTCTAACAACAGCAGCAACAATAACAACAACAACAACAACAAGGACTAACCATCATGACAATGGCAATTAAAGCAACAACGTTGGCAACTGGCAAACTTTGTCCATAAAATACAGCCAAGGAAACATTAAAAAGAAAATCGAAAAACAACAACCAAAAAATGTCCAAATGGGTAAAAACTCTCGTAATAAACGAAAATTATGATGATTTTCTATTTGGCATCGCGTTTTACAAAATCATTTTCATGGCAACTCGACAAAGGAGTCGCAAAAGAAACCGACACAGTCGCACAATCCAGACAAAGAGAGTGTGAGATGCAGATTAAGCCGGAAAAGCAGTCTAAAAAGAAATTAAATGACATGAAAATGTTCATACATACATATATAGTTATGTATATTAAATTATAATAATAACAACAACAAAGTCCGTTTATTGAATTCATTTACAGCTGGCTTAGCAATAAAATTCTAGATACTTGTGAACTACAACTAGATGAAGCGGAAACTGAAACTATGAAATTAATGTGCTTCCTCTCTGGCGAAAACATGTAGTTGTTGAGAGCCATGGAAATATAGGAAATCTAGGGATTGTGATTTAGATAAATGCTTGAAATCTAGACAAGAGTTTCACTATAAGCAATATATAGAATGGTTTATAAAAACAAATCGTAATTCATTTAATTAAAATGAAAACTTAGATGTTTTCCTAAAGTAAGTATAATTTTAATCTAACAAACAGCAATTTAGAAAAGAAAACGAAACTAAATGTATAATAATTACTTGTTACTTTGGGGAAAACCAAGCATCACTTATTGTTGAACAAACCGAGAATATTTCATTACACTTGTAAATATTTCAAGTAAAGTTTGCATAATATGAGTTAAACAACCATTTGGAGGAGTGCTTAGTTCGTGTTAATTCTACCGTTGTTCAGCTCAGCTCAGCTCATTATGTGCCTGGTAATGGCTGTTTATGTGCAATAATACTCACAAAGAAAGCAAAATAAAGTAAAAGTACAGAAAAGGAAACAAAATGTAATAAGGATACGAATAAAAAGGGGAAGTGCTGCAGACAAACAGGAAAAAAAAATTGTGAAAGCGCAAATAATGTTTAAACAATTTGTTGTCGCTGCGTTTCATTAAGTGTTCATTCTGTCCCTCAACTTGCAACATTGCCTCCCACAATCCCCACTCACTCCAATTGAGCAACCGCTTCCTGCTGGACTCAACTAACTTTGGTAGCTGTCGTTATAATTTGCAAAGCTCTGCACAAAACTGAACAACAAGAAAAACAAAACAAAAAAAATACATAGAAAAAATGATAAAAATTAGTAATAAAATGAAAAGCAAAGTGAATTGGCCGTAGATGTCTGTATAGGGAGTCAACTTGTTGCTGCAGGAGCAAAATCAGTAGCAGTCACAGGAGCAGAGTCAGACGGACGCCATGTTGTTGCCAGGGATGCTGGTGATTTCCTGTGAGACGGCGGCAATTGCTAACTGGCAATGGGAGCGACGGACAGCGCTTCCTGCAACATTCACGTCAACGTCCACATCCACAACGCGAAATTATTATTGCCTTTTGTCTTCCTCTTTATACAATATAGATATACATATATTTATGCAGACCCAGCAGCTTGTAGAATAGTTAGGTATAATATATTAAGAAAGTGTATATTAGATTGTAAGCATAAGCAAAGATACCTCCTTCTAGATAGGAAAAGAATATTGAAGTCATAAGTTAAAGCTTGCTGGAAGACAGGCTCCTACTCTAAATTTCATAGATCTTAGCTACTCTTAGATATATGTAAATCCTTAGTTGATCTAAATCAAAATTAACAAACAAACTTGTAGGTTAAATTCTGCTTCCTTTACAGAGTCTCCAACCAGTCGAGCTCACTCGAATTAGGTGAACAACAAGTTGTTTTTATTGTGGTAGTCTTTTTGTTTGTTGCTCTGTAAAAATTATTATTTTAATGCTAGCAGCGCCGTAATCGTGTGGTGTGGCAAGTGGCCAGAGGAAAGAGGCAAGTCTGTCGGTTGCTTCAATTGCACTGAGTTCCGTGCTGCCCCATCTACAGTTTCTCTTCTCTCTCGCTCCCGTTCTCTGCACCGTGCTCATGCCACTTGAATGACTCATTAAAAGTGATTTCATTTTTAAAAACATTTCTCTCTCAGTCTCTTTATTTTTTTTGTGCTGCGGTTGCTGACGGCATCGTCGAGGCTTAGCGCCTTATCAGTGAAGTAGCGTCGAATCCAGTTCCTCTCTATCTCTGGCCCTGTAGCTATTTCTGTTCTCTGTTTCTCTCTCTCTTTCTTTCGCTCTAGCTAACTGTCATTTAATTTACTTGTGAGTTTATTTTTTTTCCTTCGTTTTTTCTTAATTCGCTTAGCTACTTTTGGCTTCGCTTTCTGGCTATCGCTGCCTTTGTGCGTAAATCCTTCACAGAATAAAGGGACATTTGCCTGCTGCCCAAGATAAGCGTCACTGAGTCACTTTGAGTTCTTCTGCTGTTCTGGCTGCCGGTGCTGTTCTTGTTGTTCTTGTGGTTGCCTAAACGACTTGACAGTTACTTTACGTAATAGGATACAGCAGTATTGCATTGCTGCTGCTGCTGCTGTTGCTGTTGCAACTGGAACATCTACAACATGCCACTTGGCAGCCGCCTGTTTGCCTTTTGTCAGCCTTTTCTATATTTTTTTTTTTCACCTAATTCCCCAGATTAGCTGCATTATGCGCCACACTGGGCGCATAATCACTAACATCATGGCATATAGTAGGCCTAAAAGGGAGAAAAGCTCACGCCTAGAGGTGGACGTAGGCCACTTCTAGAAAACCCAAAGGAGCAATTATTTTCTCTATAAAAATTTGCTCAAGCTTTCTTAGTTTTGTTCACCAAGTTCAACCCCTTCATATAAAATTTCCCAAAATAAAGTTTTATTGTCTAATAAATTTATAAATGCTACATTGTGTACTAATTTTATTGCATTATATGAACTGCACGTGGACACACCGTTTTATGTACTTATATACAAATTGGCTACTGGTTCCTGAGACCCAACACGAACTGTAACCATCTCTAGTCACGCCCACGAACATGTTGCATATGTGAGTGGACACTTGAGCCTGAAGTGCAACAACAACTGAGGCAGCTGCAATAGTGTTGACAACAAAACAGACTAACCCCGGTCTAGGATATAGCTGCCAACACACACACACTCACAAAACCCATACATAACCACACACTGAAAAAAACAGTGTTCGTTTTTATGTCAAAGAGCTGCCTAATTAAATCACAAGAATTCTGTGCACAAAATAAATTAATTACAATTTAATAACATAATTTTGATTAAATGGCTTTAGCATATGCTTAAAGGATTTAAATGTCAATACTTAAAAGCATTTAATATTCATAATGTTTAAATTCCAATTAACAATTTTGAAAGAAAAGTTTAGCGACCGTGGAATATATTTTACCTTTTTTTCAACTATATGAATTTAAATAGCTGAAATCTTAAAGATTGACCCCATAAAGTATAAATCTGCTTAACTCTAATAAATATTTCTAATCGATTAATATAGTGTTTGTCAAAAAAATGAAAGAAACATTTCACAAATAGCTACAGTTTTGGCAAAGTTATCGTATATCAATGTTTTAAAAACGTATTATAGGGACTTTAACAGGCCGTAACTAGCTTAAAATTGGTTTTCGACCCCATAAAGTTTACATATTCTTAGCCTACGCAAAATTTCTGATCGATTGCACAAATTTTTGGCAAGAAAACAAAAAAAAAAATTTTTTTTAATTTTTCCAAAAATTTGTCAAGGGGTAGGTATGCAAAATTTTAAAAAATTTGTTAAAAAATTAAATTCTAAAAAACTTTATATTTTAGATGCAGAATTAATTATGCAGTAAAATACAGTCTAGAATGGTATTTCACTTGACAATAGCTGCATTTTTAGCAAAGATATCAGAGTTCAAAGTTTCAGAAAGGGTGGTAACGGGTTTTCAACCTAACCTAACTGCGCAACTGTCGATCACGCCTTACACGGTGTAATCTGCTTTACCTATGTAATCTGCCTTTCATTCTTGATAATATAATAGGAAATAGGAAATATACAAGTATTTTTTATGCATAATTAAACTAAAAGTTGTTTAAAAATTGTACACAACTCTCCGCTAATATTCTCTCAGTGTGACAGCGAAGCTGGTAGTGGGGAGGAATGAGTGATATGGAAAGGGGCGAAGTTTCTAACTAACGGCTACTGTCAGTTCAGGCGGTGGTTAGCTCGAAACTGAAACAGAAACTGAAACTGAAGCTGAAGCTAAAGCTCCAATGAAGCGGCACGTGGAAATGCTTGTAATTGCATCCGCGGTTCCCGCCGGAGATGGAGATAGAGATGGACACGGAGACGGAGAGTTTGAATGGTTTGATGGTGGCACGGGGCATAACATGCAGCTATAATTTTGACGGTTGATTGATCAAAGCAGCAGCCGGCAATGTGGTCGTTGTTGTTGTTGTTGTTGTAGTTGCTGTTATTATGGGTGCTTTTTTTATTGGTAAGGCAGTGAGGCAGTTAAATAGCTGCTTGTTTACTCTGCTTGGTAACAACTATTTTACAAGCTGTTGTTGAGGGTTGTTGCAAGTTACAAACATATACATATATAGATACAGATATAGATAGCGATACAGTTGCAGTTACAGATACAAAAGCGTTGCTGTTAGTAACTAACTGCGACAACAGCTGACTTCGTTTACCCCCTCGTAACTGTCTCTCTGTCCGTCAATCTGTCTCCGTGTCTGTCTATGCTGCGCTCAGCTGCAATAAATCAAATTCGAAATCGCCTTTGAGCCAAGTTAAATTGCAGCCGGAAGCTCGAGATGCGGGAGTAACAATCCAGTATCGACTGTATTGACTGCTACCCAAACAGTTTATCAATAGTTTGTAGAAAGTTTCAAGCCAAGAAGAATTTACGTGCTGCCAGTTAAGCAAATTGTGGCTTGCACTTGATATTCTTAACTTTAGTTGTACAATGCGCACTTAAGTCTAATCAATTGAGTGAAGTATAAATGTATTGAAATCAATTTTATTTATATGAACTCTTTAATGTATATAAAGAAATTAAGAATTGTAGCTAAAGTTTACTTTTAGAAGCTAAAAATCATTGGAAAAACTTTAATGTTTAATGTTTGCACTCGATTAGGTATCTTTTTTTCAAATTCTATTATCTGCAGAGGAAAATGTTTGAAAAACGGTTTTAGGAAACATTACAATACTACTTCAAAATCATTTCCGCAAAGCAACATTGAAACCTTTACTATATTTTTTGCTTTATTATATATATTTTCCTAATAGTATACGTATTATGACTGACACAATATTAAGATTTGCAAAGTTAATTTGCAAAATATCAAAAATTTGATGAAAAACAGCCAATAGTAGACTTGGAAAATCAATATTATATATAAATTTATTCAGCTGTGCTTAAAAAATATATAACTAAATATAGAAAGGCACTCTTTTTAAGTTGAAAAACTTTGTAAGGCAATTGTTTGAATAACTTCTTTGTAAGTTTGCCGATTTTTACTTTGCTGATTTTGAAAAATCTCTTTACTCTGCTAATATAAACGGTGTCTCAATAGAAAAATCATTAGAACGTTCATGAATTTAATTTAAAAATCTATCTAGTGAACTCTGATCTCAGATCTGTATGAATAAAAATTTTTAACGAATACCTAATATGAGTTTTAAATTTAAACAGCTCTACAAATACCCATAAAGCAAAGCCTTGCTTTTGGTAGTTAATACCTAGAAAGGCACTCCAAAACTTAGATAAACCTAAGCTTATATACGATAAAGAAAATACTTAAACAACATACATAAATATCACGTATCTGAAAGTCGTTAAAGTTATCTGCTGCTTAGAAAAGACTTGCTATAAATACTAAAAACCAAAAAAATATTGCATATCGATAATTTGAATGCAAATGCATTGAAACATGACAAACAAGAAATGAATAGACAAACAAATTGTATAATAATTGACATGTCCGAAAAAACTAGAAACGAAATAAAATTCAAAGAAATGCATAACGAAATGTGAGAGAATGTCACATAACAAAGTGCAGCAAAATATTGTATGATTTTAGTATGAGACAAGAACATGAGTTCTACAAAAATGGTAAAATCTATAGGCATGCAATGCATACATTTTGCTTGTGCTTTGTTTGTTACCTTTGACCTGAAATACTGGCCAAAAGTTGCAAAACAGTTCTGTGAAGCGGAGGCAAAAATAATGTCTAAAAGTAGAGAAAGAGACGGAAAATTAAGGTAGATAGATAGAGGAAGAGGTATGGGTGTGCACGTACATGAATGTACATATCTGCAACATACACAAAGTCCACAAAACTGGGCACGGATTTTGACTTAGGCAAATGTAGCTAATAAAACAATTATGCAATGCAACAACAACAGCAACAGCAACAACAGAATAGCAACCGAGAACAACAACAACATCAACATGTGTAACAAAGGCAAGAATAAGTTCGATGCAATGTGCAGTCTTCCCCAGGCAACTCATCTTCATCATCAACAAAGTTATCATCATCATCATCAGTATCATGGTCGTCGTCGTCATCGTCATCGTGCTCATCATCAACATTGTTGCAGTTGTAGCTTTTGTATGCCATTGTCTGCCTGGCGGCCAGTAACTGTAACTATGCGAAAACTAGGCGCAACACACACACACATGTGTGTGTGTGTAAAGTATGCCAAACAATGGCGCCTCCAATGCCAGGCCACAAAAGCCGCTTCGCGCCAGGCTTAGCTCTCCTACCCACCCCCAGGCCCCACCAACTGTCCCACCCTAGCACACACACACACACCTTACACTCCCATCCCTCCTCCCTTTCCACTCGAACACGACTAATGCATGCGAAATGAAATGCAGTCGGCTCATAGCCATCAGCTTTTGGCTGCAGCATAAGTTACATTTCGGACACCAAACGACAACCGAGGAAGATGTCCAGACAATGGCGTTGAAACAAAACAACAACAGCAACAATGAAAATAACATAAAAGAACTCTATAAGACTGATCTAGTCGAGTGTGCATGACTACTGAATACCATTTAGCAAAACTTAGTAAAGAATTAACCGATTCTATTACAAATTGTATGTACATTTTTAAAGTGTTTTCAGTTGCAGTTTTTTGAAAAAAATGTTATTTATACTAAATCTTAGTTACATATTCGCTGTGGATAGCAATTCACGCTAGTAACTAAAGCAGTTAAATATATTAAAAGTTTGAAAACAATATTACCACTTGGTAAATGCTAAAATGTTGATAAAGTTTTGAGTTAAAAAATTTTTTAATGTGTGCAGTAAACGAAATGGAGCTGAAATACAAAATATCAGGAAAAATATAACAATTAAAAAAAAAAAATTACTGAATATTTTAATGCAGGATGAAGTCAATTAAACAATGTTCAAATCACATCAAATATAGTTGGTTTAAAATAGGCGGCTTCTAAAATTCTTTGCCAATTCAAAGCCCATTATTAAGTCTGATCGATGCTTGAGATTCTACTTAATCAATTATTTCATTCTTATTCGCTGATTCCTCTGTAATACAAATTTAAATGTACTTATTTATAATATAATTTTCAGAACTTTACGTATATCTACATTCATTTAGTCTTAATTATAGTTTCTATATCTATATCTATTATATGTCTACTTTTATAGCTACTTTTATCTCAACCTGTGGCCCAATTTGTTTAGCTCGCTTTCGTTACTTCAGCATACCCTGTCTTTGCTACTTTTAACTGCAGTGCAGGGTATACAAATTTTCGTTGTAATGAAACTCGCTCAGCTTGGTTAGCTCGCTTTTGGTACTTTCATCGTCCATCGTCCAACGTCCGTCGTTCGTCGTTCGTCGTCGCATGTATCTTTTAGATAATCTTCATTTCTCGTTTGCGGCTAATGGCCTGGCACTGGCACTGGCACTGGCCAAAGCACTCAAGGATATCGCCTGTTGTTGTTGTTCCTGTTGTTGTTGTTGCTGCTTTATGACCATTGGGGTACGCAGCACTCACTATCTTTTTACTCTTGGTTCTCTTTAAATGGGACACGTTGCGGTTTCCCTCTGCGTTGATGACTAAGTGAGCCGTGAGGCCAAAGTCAAGAGACGAACGAGTGTTGAGTTTTCAAGCCAGTTTTCAGTGCATTCAGTACTTGGCTTTTTTTTGCGGTTTCACACACACACACATGCATAGAGAGGAGCTTTTATAAACACTCACACCTAGACATGTGCATATTTAGAGATACTCAAAATGAGATACAAAGATACATTTGCACTTCCTACCATTTTAGCTGTTTTGTTTGATGGGCGGCACACACACAGACACACACACACTCAGAGAACGGACAACCCTTCAGATTGAGCCAGAGAGAACCTTCTCATTCTCCCTAGAGATTCTCAGTCACAGTCATGGTTCCGATTCCCGTTCAGCTTCCTGGGCTGGGCTCTGACTTGGATGCTGACGCTGACTCTGATGTTGATGCTAAAATGTGTGCCAGCAGGCCGGTCGAGATTTATACATATACTTATATGAGTTTTTGTATTTTCTTTTTTTTTTTGCTTTCTTTCTTTCGTTTCGTTTTCATCTCTTGGCTAAAATGTGCATTGAAATTTGAGATATTTGCCTTGATATTACTACAACAAAGGCTGGGCCCAAAAGGAGCGGCATTACCAGGCCCATACACCATCGTCGTCCCATACAGTTAAACGCATCTTAGCCAACATTGTCTTGGCCCGGTTTGAGTTGGTTGAGTTGGAGTTGAAGCTGGAGCTTGGGTCTCATCGTTTCATTTTGGCTTTTTGTCGCGTGGGCGTCCTCTTGAAGATTGGCTTTCATTTTGGCATGCCAAAAAGATGTTTGGCGACGACAACGAAGAACGATAGCAACATTGGAATGTGGCTGAAAGCGGGTTTCATAATTTTCATGAATTGACTTCTTGGGCTGCTGCTACACCACCAACAAACACAAGTTTTGTAGACGCTGCATGCTGAGACTAAAACTGGTAGCTTGTACATTTATGTGGGTACCAGATATTGTCCATTAAGTGCCATCACTTTAAGCCAAATAAGCGCAGCTTAAAGTACATTTGGTTAGTTGTGATCTATTAGAAATTAATTGTGATTTATCAACTACATAAAAGGTTAAAAACATATACCACTTTTAAAGCCTTCATAAACTTTAGTCTAAAACTGCTAACTTATGTTTAAGCCATATTTAAAGTCAATTTAAATATCACTGACCGCATTTCAATGCAAAAGTTATTTATATTTTAAATAATGCATTTGTAAATCAAATAAACTTCACATTTATTCAATATCATAGTTGTAGTTATTGAGATATATGCATATAAATAAACATATACATATATATGTATATAGATATTTATATTCATTGCCAATATAGTTTTGCATTGAATGCAAACTTGCATTATTCAGGATTTCCACTTTGAAAATTCAATTGTATTCCATTTCATTGTCGACTGGCTGCCGTAATGCATTAAAAAATATGTATTTAATTAAAATTAAAACGCACAACTGCCACGAATTAAATAAACAGTTTTTAATTGAGCACGACAAAAAGTTTAAGCAAACAGAAAAAACCATAGCAAACTTTATTGTGTATTATATACACAAAGATATACGTAGGTTCGTATTTATTATATATAGAGACATATGTATATACATCTGATGCACACACACGTATTAAATATTGTTCCAATTTTTATGATGTGCCAATAAACCAATTACAATAACAATAAAAATAATAGCAATTATAATCTGGTCGGGATTTAATAATTGAAAGTTTACATACCCTATAAGTTAGGCAATACATGCCCACTTGATGCTTTGTTTAGTTATTGATATTTTGTATATTTAGCTTATATTTCTAAATTTTAAATTTCTAAAAAAATTTAGCGTGTTCATATCTAGTATTTGTGACGTACAATTCCATTATATCTGTTATATATAACATTTTCCGCCAAAATAAATTCTAAATTTTTCTGTTACTCTTTTGAAAAAGCGTTTCCTATCGAAATAAATTCTCAATAAATTTATAAAATATTTTCTATTACTTGGCGGTTACCTCTTTTAAATTCTATAATTTCAGATACTATTTCTTTAAAAATTTTTTGATATCATTTCAAATGCACAATTTTCGTTTCGCAATAGCTTACATAACAAGATTTAATCTTGTCCATGAATCAATTGCAAATTTCATCATAAAGCCATTATGGCCCAATGAAAAGGTACACGCAAAAAACAAGGAAAATAAACAATGATAATAACTGAGTGTGACACATGCCAAGGAAATGCAATTAAAAAATATGGCTTTTAATTGGCCCCAACAACAGAGTGTTTGCCCAGCTATTGGGCAACCCTTTGACGACCGTGTCGACCACCACCTGCCGTTTCAGCAATTTGAGTTAGCTCACACGAACCAAAGCCAAAAACAGAACCAAAGCGATTATTTTGATATGCAAGAGAATTATTCGATTCTGTTTGGTTTCTTACATTTCTGGCGAAAGTTTTGTCAATTGTAATTTGAGACAATTATATATCATGAACTGCAAAACTCACAAGGGACTGTGAAAGGGAACTGTGTCATTGTAACATCGTATGTGTGGCGCCTCTTAAATAATGAATCTCAAAAGCAGCATGCAACTCGGTAATTTAAATTGATGGTGCCATTGGCCGGGTCATGATTTAGCAAACGGGTTCAATAAATATGCTTTTTTTTCTCAACATCTGCAGCATTTTCATACATATAAAGTTGGAGGGGGGCTTAAGCTAATTTGTTGAAAAATATTTTGTACGGAAATTTGTTTGTATGCAATTTATGCTCGTAAAGCTGAAAATAGAAACAACCCTAAAGGATGAATTGAATTGAGAAATCGATTGAAGAAATTGTGGAACATTTTTTTTTATAATATTTAAATATCTTTGTTTTTTTTTTTAGAACAATTTTAAAACGTATTTTAAAACGAATCTGATCCCAACTATTCCATTATATTCTAATAGTATTAGCTAATTTTTAATGCACACATTTCTTTCGTTAAAATGTTATCAACAATAGTCATATGCATATTTACATAAAAACAAGAATTTTCTGTTATTAAGAGATATAACTTTATATTATATTAAGAAACGTTTAAAAAACTTTTTAAGAAATTGTTCTAATTTAAGCTAAAGGAAATTATGTATTTATAATTATCTTTTTTGTAAGATTATGCTTGCTTTTTACATATCTATAAAGTAATTTTATGTCTTTAGTTTTATATAGAACACATGTTTTCAATTTAGTACCTTTCCTAACTAGTTTCTAATTGCACTATTTTTGCATTCCCTTATAAGAAATGAGATCACTAGTATCTCACAACTTGATTATCCATTTTTTCCATTTTTAGATTGCTGTCAATTTACAGCATCGCTGTCTCACTCTCTCTCTCTCTGTGTTAACCTCTCTTTTATTGCTTGCGCATAAAAGGCACCCAAAGCGCTGCCTATTAGAAGCTGCCTCTTGTCTCATTTCTCACTCCACACACACACTCTACACTTGGTCCGCCCCACTTTAGCATTGACCCTTTTGGCCTCTTTCCCACATCCTCTGGCCATATGCACAAACCACTTTGGGTTGACGCAAAAGCTCCCATCATGACCCCTAAACAAAGGAAAGAAACAACAAAAAAATAGTAGTAAAAACTACATACAAGTGAGAGAGCAGGGAATAGAAGACCCTGTACTTATTCAGCAGACAGAATATGGAATATTATTTGTATATCAATGTTTGACATTGATTTAAAACCAATCTTTGATACTAGACAAACATTTTAAATAGTTACATTTATTAAATTTATTTAATTATAATTTGTAACCTAACCTATTTAATGGAATAAGGCTAAATACAAGCTGAATGACAAACAGACTTGCATTTAGATGCTAATTAAAAATATATATAACATAGTAGTGCATATGTACAATATACCCTCCATACAGGGTACACAAAATACGAAAGAATATAGAAAGACAAGAAGCATTACCCAAACATTACATAGAGCAGGCTTAACACTCTCTTCCTCTTATCGCTGTCTCTTCCCAACCCCCGTCCCTCCATCCAGAGTTAAATGCAATGCTCTCTCTCTCTCTCTCTCTCTCTTCTCTTCCTCTTTTTGCCGTTTTTGGCCTGTCCTTCATTTGGCATGCAAATGCGCAGATCGAACTGATAACATCAGGCCAAAATGCGAGACGACAGAAACAGAGAAATGAAGCAGGCGTGAAAAGGGGGGGGTTGGAGGGTATGTGTGTGTGAGAGGGTTGGGAAAGGTGCATAGTTTTTGTTTTTGGTGTGCAAATAACAATGCCGCCAACAAGCGAAAAAGCCTAGCCAGAAAATAGACAACACAACAACAACAACAAAGTAGCAGACAAACTTTGCAGAACACAGATAGTTTCGTAAATTAAATTGCGCCAAAAGGGGAGGCAACAGAATGAGGTCATCATCATCATCGTCATCATTGTCATCATCATCATGATGCCGGCAACAAAAAGCCAATAGGCCAACAAAAACGAAAAAAAAGCGCCAACGCGAAGCCGTCAAAAACAGCAGCAGCAACAGCTACAACAAAAGCAAAAACAACATTGACAACTGCCATCATGCCATGATGTGGCAACTGCAACACTTTCGCTAACAAGCTGCTTGCCACGTGTTTGTTGCACTGCCTCATTGCCTCACTTGGCTGGGCCAAATGTGACCCGAGGTCGCTTCACTCTAACTGCAACTTTGACTTTACTCCGTGCCACGTGCACCGTGCACCGTATAACCTATATAACCTACAAACTGCAACCTGCAACCTGCAACCTGCAACCCACAACTGTGCAACATGCAACGTGCAACGTATGCAATGTGCTGCGCGGCAAAACGTGCAACCTGCGTGCATAAAACATTCAGTGGCAACTCCCGAAAAATCCTCGCAATCACTTGCTGAACGATAGAAGGAGTAAGAAGGGGGTAGGGGTAGGGGCGGGGAGTGGCAAAAGCGGATAGTGCAACGCATAAAGTTTGGTTATAAAAATGTTAACAACGCTGTCAACGACATGTCGACGAGCGCGACGTGCAACAACAGCAGCAGCAGCAACTACAACAGCAACTACAACAACAACAACAACACTGATCACTGGGCTAAGTAATAAAGTCTCAAGTTAGTTGCTGCTAAAGGCAACTCTGGCGCTGATGGCAGGGTTGCCTGCATCAAATATGCAGAGCAAAAGACTGCCACACACACACACACACACACCCGAACACACACACATACTAACACGAACATAAAATTCGCATTTTTATGGCAAGTTTTTGAAAATGAATTTTTGATCAACTGCAGCAAAGTTCAAACGCACCAACACTCACACACACACAGCTAACACATATGTGCCACACATATGAGATAGAGAGAGAGAGTGAGAGAGAGAGAGAGAGAGAGAGAGGTTGTGTGTGTGCGGGAAAGAGCAAGCGAATTTCTTTTGAAACGTGCCACCTAAAAAGCGCCACAAGCCACTTAAACTTGGACAACGCCTTCTCTTAAATAGCCAAAGTGAAAAGTTCACCATCGGAAAAACCTAAGGAAAATTCTATGCTTTTACCATGCTGTTCGCTTCAACAAAGACTTGGCCAACTGCTAAAGCAACAATTTGGTACAAAGATTGCAACTAAAATTTCAGCTAAATTTAAAGGAATTTCTAAGAAATAAAAAAAAACTATTTCTTACTTAAAGTAAAAGGGGATATGGACTGGGAAAGTGCAGAGTTCTTAGGGCTGAACTAGACTCTGTCTGTTAATTTATATAGTTTTTTATAAGAAAAATGTTTGTCCATCCACTTTAATGAGCGTATTAATCATTTTAATATGAAAGTGAATATACCAATTTAATTAAACACATATCTCGGGGCTAAGAACTGATTCTAATTGTTATTTATCAAATAAAAATTAAATCGATATATAAAATTTGCTGAGGAGTACTCATCTGAAATTCCCTCAAGGCTCTGATTTCAGAACACAATAAAATAATTTAAATAAAAATATGCTAGGATAACAAAACACATTTAATATAAAGTTTATATTATATATCAACAAACAAATATAAGAGTAAAAGAATTTATGCATGTCTGTAACAATTATTTTAATGTAGCATTCATATATACAATAAATAGACATTCTGCCTAGCAGTATACATTAGCTAAAAGGAAAACTTAATCACAATAAAACCAATTTAAATTATATGTCAGACTTACTATTATTATCATTATTAAAACACTTTGCTTCTTAATTAAGCGTTTATCGACTTGTGCAATCGAATCATTCCCTTTCCTTGTCTGCTATTGATTGTTATTGTTCGACAACTCGTCATTTGATGATTTTACAATGATGAGCAATAACCTTCATTGTCACATTAATCCAAGCATTCTAGTGGAGCTACAGGAGTTTATAACATCAATCAATATGTATTTCATTTGATTGTCACAAGTGTGTTTCATTATGCACTGACACAAAATTTGTTGATAATTTCTATATATTCAATCGGTTTTTAAAGTCTCTTAAATGCTTAAAACATTTGTCTTTTTCATAAGGCAATTAAAGTGCTTCTCTCCGCAAAGTTTTTTAACACTTCATTTTATAAATTTAAATTTAAATTTTGATTTAATATGTACGAAACGTATTTATCTTAAAATTTGTGCTTTTATCCTTTAACAAAAGTGCTTCTTTGTTAAATTTTAATTATTATTTAAATTCAATTCAATGCATAATTTATTTATTTAATTTGATTACGCATGTTGTTGTCTTTTTGTGCAGTGTATGCATATTTCATTCATTGGCTTGCTAGCTAAACTTGGCCAACACACACACTCTCTAAGAGAGAGAGCGAGCGAGAGAGACAGAGTGAGACGCAGTTATACATTTAAAGAGATGCCACCGCCAGCAAAAAAATATAAAGGAAAAGAGAAAGAGAAACCAACAGCAATGGCCCCATTATCAAAAGCAAAAAGGCGTTTGCCCGAGCTACTCTCAAACCTCCCCTCACACCCCGAAACCTCACACCTCAGACTCAATTGGTTTGGTCGGTGGTTACTCTTGCCTTATTCTCTGCCTTACGGCTGCTACAGTTGCTTTGCTTGCTTCAGTTGCTGTGGTTTAGCACCCAGCTTCCTTTGTGCCCCACTCAAAAAGGGATCCAACAAAACCCACCAGCTTTGCTTTCTATTACACTTACATGACACACACGCACACACATAGACAATTGTCGCCCCGCAGTGACCCCGAAAAGAGAAAGAGACGAAAAAAAATTGTGTGTATAACATGTGAGTAGAATAAGGAGGAGATTTGGGTGGTGGGAGGGGAGTGTAAAAACCGAAACGTTGTAAATTCATAAAATTTGCTGTTTGATGCGTTTTCAAGTAAATTGAGTTCCAACCCTCAACGAAGTGAAATGAAATAAAAACCGCACCAGAGCCAAAAGACAACCCCAAGATAAAGTCAAGAAGAGCAAAGAGACGAAAGCGGCGACAAGAGAAGTTTAGAGACGAGAACAGAGCGGAGTAGAGCAGAGCAGAGGAGAGCAGAGCAGACCAGACGAGACGAGACGACGCACGCCGCATGTTAAATGTCATTTTTATAGGGCTTTGATTATATTTTCTATTATCGAAGACATTTTGGCAGCACACACACACATCCAGACACACACACACACACACATATTGGCTTGTTTGGACAACCCTCAAAATGTTTTCGAGTGCCAAACACTTGGAAAAGTCACTCAACAGAGCTTAGCATATAAGCCACTGCCAGTGCGAAAGAGATATATGTAGAGAGAGCAAGAGATAGCTGAAAATCTGTATTCAAATTAAATTAAATAACATAATCATAATCATAATAATATGTAATAATAAATGCTAAATTATGTGGCCATATAACGCCACAACACGGCGTATGCATAATATCTCACATCACATCATCCCCTCGCAATTTTCTCGTTTATCGTGTGCAATGTAATCGCATTGAGTGATGCGATAGACACACTCACACACATACATTTTTGCATAACAAATCCAATGCTGAAATATTAAAATGCATTTGCCAACAAACGGCAAAAACAACAACAACACATCACAAACAACAATAAATAACTAAAATTCATGCTTAAATTTCATAGAACGAGAATGGAAAATATTTGCATATGCAAACAGTTATTGAGACATTGAGCACTTGAAAATGTCCTCCACACATACACACACACACAACACATACATCCTATATGAGTCTAGGATCTAGATATAAACATATATATGTACGTATATATCTATAGGCTGAACTCGTGCTTTAATTATGAATAAGACTGTGAGCAAAACAGTTCGACAAGTGAGTGCAACAAAATTCTTATCAATGTTGCAGCTATGACTATTTATATTGAACTCAAGCATGTGTGTTTGTATGTGTGTGTGTGTGTTTGTGTGTCTGATATTTTTGTGTCAACTCCCCAAAGACATTTTCCAACTGTAGTTGGCAGCATAATCCGAAAAACACAATAAACTAAGTAGAATAGTGTTTTGCTGCCACTCATGTTCTTTCTCTTTCTCTCTCTCTCTCTTACTCTGACAAAGTCGTTACTAAATTTCCCATTGCAAAATACTATTATTTATAAGCAATTGGTTATTATTATTTTATTACTATGCCAACTGTCAGTTGCATTTAAGTTTAAAGTAAAATGTAAATTCTAATTATTGTCAATTATAACATAATGTTTGTTTGGTTGTACATAATATATCCTATGTCCTAAAGACATCAGCAGATATTTAACAAATGTAATTATAAAGAGAACTAATATATATATATACTTATATCCTAGAGTATATTTGCTGCATAAAATCTTTAAGATAGTTAAAATTTAATCTACCTTAATTGTGCATTTTTGTCGTACAAAATTTTGAGCATAAAAAACTTAAAACTATTATTTTTATGCACATAATTTTTTAAGAGAAAGTTCACAATTTTAGTTTTTTATATATTTTTTAAAAATTATTTTTGCTCACTAAAAACATATCACACCAAAATTGTAAGCTAAACCTCTTACTATTAGCTCCAAAAAAACAGTCTTAATTTTACTATAAATTTCTATACAAAACTAATGTTTAAAGCACACAATTCATCACAATAAAAGCTGAAAATTTATTTAGTAATAAAATAAAATCGATTAACAAAAAACCAAATTTCACAGTCTTTGCCCTAAGACACTAGAAGCATAAACCATAAGCTAAATATATTTGCACAAAAAATTCAAGAAATTAAAACCTAAGAAACTTATACTATTGCTATAAAATTGCATATTTGTAAAAGTCATGCTTGAATGCGATTTAATGGAGACTTAAGCACTGACTTGCCTCAAGTGATTGCCACATTTTTAATACCAAGCATGCTACATCCATTACTTAATATTTGCCAATTGTTGCATGGCAAAACCAAAAGAAAAGTAATCTATTATACTTATTCTGTATGTGTGTGTGTGTATATTGCTGAGGTTGTTTTTTTTTTTTTTTTGTTGGTAAAAATCAAGAATAATCCGCTTGGCGCTTGCCGCTTACCGCTTAAATGCAAACAAGTGTAGTTTTATGTAAATACTAATAGATGATTATGTAGTTGAGCAAACACCAACAACAACAACAATCGGTCCGTCGGTCGGTCGGTCGGTCTGTCTATCTGTCGTTTGGTCACACATAGTTACATGTAGACAAAGTGCACTCAACCAAAAGGCAAAGCTCTTTCTAGCATTGTTGTTGCTGCTGTTGTCATTGCCTCGAGGTCATTATATATCGAGAACAGCAGTTGCCAAAATGTTCCCAAATGCTTTTGTGTGACAAGTTAAGAGGGTTGTGGCGCGGGAGGGGGGTATGAAACAGACATGCAAAGGGGCATGCAGTCAAAGGGCGGGGTGCTTGCATTACATGCTTCAATTACAACAGCAACAAGAACAACAACAACAACATTAGCAACAACAATCGTAACGACATTGGACAGCAGCAGCAACAGCAGCATTGGGATATAGTCGCATTGTGGAAACAAAACATGCAGAGAAAAAAGTCAAATATATATCTGTATATAGTATATGCAGACATCAGCTGAATTGGTTAAGCAATGTTGAACTAAACATACCCTATTAATAGCGAAGACAGGTTTAGTGTTATGCTTTATTTATAGTAAAGAAATTGTAGTTCAACTTATTGTAAAAGAGTTAGAATGAAAATTATGCTAAAAATAAAAGTTGGCTAGGATATATAATCTTAAAAAGTGTAGCTAAATATTCCAATATTTTACGAAAAAAAAATACTGGCTTTTTATTTTCAATAATTACCTATTCTGAAATGGATTTTCAAGAAAATAGCCATTTCTATATAATGGGTAATTAATTTTACAAGTGCTGTACATACATATTTAAAGCACTATAATTACATTATATATATTAACAACAAACTTACATTAAAATACAACACTTGTTTAACAAGTAGTAATACTCCTCATACACTCAAAAAAAAAACTGAGTATTAAAGGAGGATAAAAAAAACAAGCAAAGTACATGAAAATAAATGTCAATGACTAAATGACAAATATCTTGACAATTTTTACATTATTGTTGTTGGCTGCACAAAATACTCACACACACATGTATGTTTACATATATATATATAGAAAATTTATAGATATGCATATCGCTTGATGTGTATGTGTGTGCGAACAAACAAGCATGTAAAGCAATCCATAAAGGCAAATAATAAAAAATAAAGAATTGAAGACAAAAGCGAAAAAATGTTTTAATATTTTGCAAATGTTTGTGAAATGTAGAAGAGCAGTAAATGGATGCGTGTGTTTATTTATTTGTTATACTCTTCTATGTATTGTAAGGGGGGGTGTTAGACCGCATCCCATGAACCGAGCTTCTGAATGCATTTCAAATACAAAAATAAACACACAAAAGCTTTTCCAAGCTGTCAAAGACAAAATCACAAATGCGGCCAAAAGCAGCAAAGCATTGTGGAAAACAACTCAAAAGCAGTCAAGAAAGTCAACAACAACAACAAGTGCAACAGAAAATACCACAATAGCCAAAAGGGTTTTTGCCTTTACTGTCATTGACAGTTGATTGACCTGCTTTAAAAAGCCAACAACAACTGAACGTCCGAAGATAAATTGAAAGGTTTTAACAAACAAAAGCAAGCGCACAAAAGTAGGCAACGATTTTTGCATGCGAAAGCACAAACATTTCAATATAATGTCGATAATTGAAAAGGCAACCTGAAATCGGTAATTTATCAATAGATTAATCGAATTGACTGTGATTAGAGATAATGGGTGTTATAGCCGATGTATGTATCGTGCTTTATATGTGTAAAGTAGACTAAAGAACTAAGCAGAAATTTGCGCTATGCAATGTTTAATGTTTGTATTACTGAAATTTGTTATTTGATTTTGGTAAATTGCATATTATTATGCATTAAATATAGGGAAACTGCCGTTTATTTGGTTGTAAATATATTTTAAATGTATTCTAAAAATAGATAGCCTTTCAATTAAACGATTTTTGTTTATTTACTAAACATTCACGACATTTGTTTATTTTTATATCAAATGTTTAGTATTGGTCAATAGCTAACAACTAACAGCTTTGAATATCTAATCATTAACTAATTATTACTGTAGTAGCAGTGTTTAGATTCAGTTTCATACTAAAACTAGAACCAAACTACTATTATTTTAAGCACTATTTAAGTGAACTCACAAACATAACAAGCAATTACTTTAAGTAATTTTTTATGTAATTTTTTTGTGTGACAACTGTTAAGGTCTTGTTGTTGTTACTTATAGTAGTTACTACTCCTAGTTATTAATAGCTTTATTAATAGCTGTGATTAACCACATGTTCTTTATAAGTTATGCAAATAATTAATGCTTAATGCTTAGTGTCGTGGCCATTGACCAGACCAATAACATTAACTGAAATTACAGTAAATGAATTTGGCCTTCGACACCAGTGGAGTATATACATAAGGAGTTCACTGTATAATATATAATATATGTATGTATACACAAGTTATGGTTGTACAAGGAGTTTTGTAAATAATTTGGAGATGTGTAAGGCGTTGGGCGGAGTTCAGAGTTCAGTAGCAGCAGTAAAATGTTTCACGCCCCGCAGTCAAGTCCGTGAATCAGTCAACACACACAAAAGGCAACAAACTAAATGCGATTAGTATGAGTACCACAACAACAAAAAAATTAATGGATTTTATTATTTTTTTACAAGAAAAATAGGAGAAGCAGCAGCAGCAGCAGCAGCAGTGGCAGGCAAAGGTCAAAGTGCAGCTACGTTTACGATTACCAGGCGCATTTATTATTCATTTGATGTAGAAGCAAACATGCAAACTACACTTCACACTTATCACACACTCAACCACACAGACGATAATAAATATAATGGCTTGTCGAACAAATATAAATTGACACATAGATAAAGTTTCAGGGCGTCGGTTTAACAAATAATAAAGACATTTTTGTTCATTATGATCATGTGCTTGTTATCAGTCCACAGCAAACTCAATTTCAATATCAGACCATGTGTGTGCGTGTATGTGTTTGTTGTGTTTGTGTTGAGGTCAGCTGTCCGCCCTTTGTTGTGACTGTAGTCTGTAGTTTCTTCATTTTGACCTCTTCCATTGACCTTTACTTGATGCGTATTTTAAAATTTTTGTTATCAACTTGACAGCTTACTGTTATTATTTGTCCACCTTAATCGCCCACATGGATCCATTAGAGCATTTTAGCTGTCGCCTACACACATGTATTTTTAGTTTCTATATTTACTTTCATGCATATTTAATACTTTATTGATTTTGGCGAAAATGTGGTGTTTTTGGTTAGGAATAATAATAAGCTACAATGTACTAAAAAATTCTGAAGAAATAGATATGGGACTGGAAAGATTGTGTGTATTTCTAGTAGAGAAATTATGTTTCAAACTCAGGAAAGAAAACAAGTTCAGTAGAGAAGAAATACCCGAACGAGTAATACCCTCTGACTTTTATTTTTAATTTTATGAAATTTTTTAAATTTTTAACTAATAAGTTGTTGAATTCTTAAGGGGGTTAAATGCAGTTTTAACTGGCTATTCCGCTCAGTAATAGCATGCAAGCTTGACAAAGTTATCGCAGATCAAAGTTTTAAAAGAGGGTATAATGGAACTTCAACTGCACATAACTTTTTTAAAACTCATTTGCGACCCCATAAACTATCATATATTCGTAACCTATACAAAATTTCTAATCGATTGGAAAAGTTTTTGGAAACATATTAAAAAAATTTTTTTTTTAGTTTTTTAAAAAAATGGAAAGGGGTATTTATGCAAAATTTGGAAAATTTTAGAAAAAAATTAAATTCTAAAAAAGCTAGAATTTAAGATGCAGAATTAATTATGCGGTAAAATATAGTGTAAAATGGTAATTCGCTCGACAATTGCTTCATTTTTGACCAAGTTATAACAGTTTTTCGGTCCCAGATAGTGCATATAATCTTGATCAGCAACACAAGCCGAGTCGATACAGCCATGTCCGTCTGCCTATCCGTCTGTTTATACTTCTGACTGAATATTAAAATAACATAAATTTCGATACGCTCCTTAGCTTCCAAAGATTTTAATTATAAAATTTCTGTCTTTCGATTAACACAGACTTAACTTTTATCATCCACCAGTTACTAATAACACTTCATTTATAAAACCAAGTAATCTTGGCAACAAATTACACAAATTAGAACAAGTTCCATATTTTATATGCAGTTGAATAATTACACAACTTTTGAGTTTTTTAATGTTTCTAGTATTTTCTAGTCTAGCTTCTACATTTGTCTTAGAGTTCATCACGGATGGCAAATGCAAAAGTGACCCCAAAAAAAATTCAAAGACAAACTGTTTTCTTCAATTGCCAGCTTAAGATTTCACTGCAGCAGTTGCTGTGGTGGCATGCAACATTGAATTCATGCCATACCTGGCCACAAACAATGCCACGTTTCTGACACCAAGTGCAGCAACTCCAACTTCAAGTCCAATTTCGATTTCGATTACCAACTTGGCCATTGCAATGCCAAAGGCAACAATGGCAACAGCAGCAGCAGCAGCAGCGGCAGCAGCAGCAGCAGCAGCGGCGGCAACAGCAGCTCTTTTAGACAATATTAATGATGCACAATTGTCAAGAACTTTCACTTTGGGCCTAGGCCACTTAAATTGTGGCACGGGCAGTTCTCTTGCCACAGGCTCACTGCTAGCTTTGCAGCTCACCGTTGCCGTTGCCGGTGCCACTCTTTTCCGTTATTGACCCACTGTACGCTAACCGCAATGACACGCGTCGTTTGTGTTGTTGGATTATCAACTGCGGAAAACTCTGCCCACTCTGTCTAGCTCTCCCTCTCTTTCTCGTTCGCTCTCTCTATCTATCTGTCTCTGCTCAATTGAGACGCACTCTAATGGCAATAATTATGCGGCTGCCAGCCAAAGTGACGCCCTAGCCAAGAAGAGCAGCAGTAAACGTACAAAGCATACACTGAAACAACACAATGGTTTTCAGAAAAGTTTTTCTAGATTTAAAAGAACAGAACGGTATAATATAATCTATAGTTACCTTTAGATTAATAGTTTTTTAATATTTTCTACAATTGTTCTCAAAATGTGACTAAGTCTCTTAAAAAGATACTTTTAACAAAGAAGAAAATGTTATATGGCCTTTTTATTATGTATATACTTTAATACTATGCCTATATTTCTATCAGAGAATCAAAAATTATTTATAAAAATAAATAACATATTTTTTTAAATTTTGAAAATATATTTTTTCTATTTCTTTGACGGTTACGAAGTTACAAAATTTTGTCCTTTTTTAAGATTTCTTAAAACTTTCGACTAAAATTACTAAGACGCACTGTTTTTCATTTAAAAAGTAGCTAATTTTTAACAGTGTAGTGGCAATGAGAAAGAGAGGTTCAAAAGTAGATGAAGAAAGAGCATTAGAATCACCATTAAAAAAGACAAAAACGATGATTGAGTGTGCGTATTTTGGGTTTCAATGCAGCCACAGGGCGAGACAATAGAACTGCCGTTTAATGGGCAGGGACAGGGGCAGGGACAGTGGCAGGGGCAGCTGATGTGGAGCAAGCTGCTTTCACCACAAAGATGCCACCCCTCCCTCCCGTAGCGCCTCAAGAGCAACGTCAAGAACGACGATAATGCACTTCAAGAGGCTGCAGCAATGGCTCATTGTGTCGGGCAACAACTTCCTCCTCCTTCTCCCCCTCTACACACCCAAGCTCTCCTACTGCCTCGCTTCTTTGCTAACCTTACAGTGCCCCTGATTGTTTGGCGCACTTCACCCCTGTAACAGTGCCCCTGCTCCATCGCCCCCGCTCCCTTCTAACGCTTCTTTGAACTAGACTAAGTTCCAATTATTTGTGCGGTCGATGCACAGTGGGCGACATGAACTGCACTGATAGAGCAAAGTGTCGACAAGGGGGGCGGAGCGTTAAGGTGGCAGTTGTGGAGAGAGAGAGGGGGGGGGAGTGCGGAGCGGACTGGGGACAGTTTTAAAGCTCCTGTTAAAATTGTGTGCTTGTGGTAAAGGGCAGGCGCTTGATGGGCGTGCGGGGCGTGGCTGTCGACGGCAGTTGTTTGCAGGAAATGGCTTTTTTGCTACTCTATGCGACGAGTGCTTGCCCACTGCCCTGACCGCTTATTATACCCTGTAATCATATAAAATGCAATAATGTTGACAATACTCGAATACTCAATGCAACCAGCTATATTTTTAAAACCATTTTTAAAACGGTTTTAAAGTTAAACTGTTCCGTATCGTTTCCGAACATAGTTTGGAGTCTATAAATTTTATACAGATTAAGTTAATAAAATAAATAATATCAATTCGCAATTTACATTACAGGGTATCTTCGTAGTTAAGCAAACTTATGCGAAACACATTTGATTTTCATTCATTCTACTTTTATTTTTTTTGTTTTTTGTGTTTTTGGATTTAATTTTTTTCCACTTTGTGTGTGTGTGTGCTCCATTTTGTTGTTCCCATTGTTGCATTTGTTTTTGTTGTTGCGGTTTTGACTTATGTGCGCGCTTAATTGTTGTTAAGAAGTGAAAATCAACGGCAACAACAGCAACAACAGCAACAACAGCAGCAGCAAAAGGGAAAATAAATCCAGCAAAAGCCGCTGCTGTCAAGTGGTGGGCGGCAGAGGCAGAAGCAGCGGCAGCGCCAGCAGCAGCAGAGGAAATGGCAGTGGGTCGCTGTAGATGGGGGCAGCACTCAAGAAGAGCCAAACACAGAGAGGGAGAGAGAGAGAGAGGTAGAGTGAGGGGTGTCTGGGGATAGGGGGAGCTGCTGGCACGGCTGTGCGGTCGATTAATGTGACTACCGTCTTGACTTAATTTCATTTTCGTTGCATGCATGCCCGGATTCGGAGCCAGAGAGTTCAACCCAAGCGACCTACACAGCTACAAGAGAAGCGCAGTAAAGCAAGGGAGATGGTGAGTGGTTATAGGGGGGTTATGGGGAATAGAGGGGCTGGCAGAGGGACAATGGCATAGTTGATGCAGTGAACACAACTGAACTGAGCCGCAATCATTTGGACGTTTTTGCATATTTTCGTGCAGTTTTGCAGTTTGATGGTTTCTCTCGCTAGCGGCAACAACGTCCGCAATGCGCACAGTGGTTAAGGATATAAATAAAATTGCATTCTATATAAAAAAAAATACTTAAAGTGTTATAAATAACAATAAATTACTTACCTTCAAAAATTGTAAATCACTTTTTTATCACTCACTTAAAAAAATTGAAAAACACAATTATTTGCAACATTAGCACACTGTGCAAGCTCTGCTTTACTGCTGTTATTGTTGGTATCATCAACGCCTACGAGAGAGCTTGCCAAAAAAAAATAAGAGAGTGAAAAATGCATAGGCAAAAAAAAAAAAGAGACAGCGCACAACGCAAAAGCGAAAAGAAGACAACGCCGCGTTGATAGACTGCGAGAGGGAGTGTGGAGAGTGTAGAGAGTGGGAGTGTGTAGAGTGTAGGGAGTGGAGAGTGGGAGAGCAGCTCTACAGATTCGTCGTATAGTTCAAACAGTTGGTAGTTATGCGCCGCTTAGTCACAGCTGTGGCGCTGACAAGCAAAGCGCCCGCAGATCCAATCTCTCTCTCTTCTCTTCATCTACGTTTCACATCCTCTCTTACACTTTGCATATGCATGCATGACTCCAAGCAGCAGCAGCAACAGCAATGCAGCGACTACAATGGTTCGCCCCATAGAAAAGTGACGCGCATATTTCTTAATCTTTTTCTTGCGCTTTCTTGCTTCCTTCGTTGTGCTCGCTTGCTTGCCTGTGTGCATACATTTATCCATCATGCCTGGCAAGCGACCTATGCTCCCATCCGCTCCTCTCTCTCTCCCTCTTGTCTGCCCCGCTCTTTGCTTTACTCTGCTACTGCATTCATGTGCATGCCACGCGCCGTTGCGTCGTCGTCGTCGTCGGCGGCGGCAGCAGCAGCAGCACAACTCTATTTGGAATCTATGTTGTTGTTTTTGTTGTTGTTGCTTTACTGCTGTCGACGCTGAGCTCCACTTGATCTTTGACCCAATTTGTATTGCATTGTTTGAATGGGAATGCAAAAATCCCCTCCGTCTCCCCCTCCTCTTCCTCCTCTGCTCCTCTTCCTCTTCCTCCACAGCCAACCGTAGTTTAATTTTCTGCTTTGTCGTCGCCATTCGCCCGTTCGCCGCTTCAATTTGATTTGATTTAATCCCGCGCTCAAAAAATACACTCACACACTCACACACACACATGCATTGAGGAAGAAGCATGCAAAAAAAATCAACGGTTGCAGCATTTTTTTCTCGCCTGCCATTTTGTTTATGTGATGGCCCCAAGGGAAACGCACTGAGCTCACCCCTCCTGAGTGAGAGGCAATGCAAATTGCATATGTGTTGTCTCACTTGCACTCTTTTCACTGCTATTACGGCTCTTGCTCTTGCTGTTGTTGTTGTTGTTGTTGTTGACATTCGCGCGTTGCTTTAATTAAGCGCATTAATGTCAGAAACTTATGAGAAAAAGTAGCAATGGCAAAGGGCTGCAGGGTGAAGGGTGCAGCGGGAATACTACCAGTAGTACCAGAGCACAAACACACCACGTGGCGAAGGCACAACAGAAAACAGTGGGAACAGGCCATAACTTTAAACGCTTTGTTGATCTTTAGTTTTAAGCGCTTGCCGCTGATTTTTATATATTTCTACACTAGCAATGCGGGTAACATGACTTAAGCATTCACTAAACGCGTAGATTATGCAGACCAAGGTACAATAGGTATAAGGTGTTCGCGTCGAAAACAGCCGAAACTTAACGAACGACTGCAACGACTGACCTTACTCTTATTCTGCCATGATACTGCACTGCGATCTTTGTTGAGCTTTTAGCGAGAGAGCGCATATGTAGTGTGCGCTTACATGCAAAGAGAGCGCATTCGATAGTCGTTAAGCTTTTGTGGCTCACGCTGTTCATTTGATTGCCAATGCAAATTTACGCCAATTGGTTGCTGTCGCCGTCGCCGTCGCCGTCGTCGTCGCCATTGACAACTCTGTGAGGCTCAGCTGCTCATCTCTGCAGCTTTGCTGTGTGCGCGCAGTGACTCTCTCTTTGTTGTGTTTGTATTGACAATGTTGTCAGCTCTCTGGTAAGCCGCCTTTATTATTATGAAGAGCAGCACTGAACATAAAAAGCTGTTTGTAAGAAGATGATGCAAAAAGCGGTTAGCATATATATGTACATATATATATGAAGTTATTCCCGCTTTAAATACACGCAAAAAGCACACACAAATGCTGATTAATGCATACGCACAACAACAACATAGAGAGAGAGAGAGAGAGAGACATGTTTGTATGCATACATTCATAAATGCAACTGTTAACATTTCTATGCGACACCTCTTCATTGTCGTCGTCGTTGACTCCTCTATGCTCTACCCCTCTCTCTCTCTTTCCACTCGCTCTCTTCATCACTCAGGTGCGTTGCGGGCCGCCGAGTTTGTGAAATTTATGTTATTTGCGGTGGACGTTTGCATAATTTGCGTGTTTGTAGACTTGTATGTTTCTATGTGTGCGTGTGTGTGACATTCTCTCCACATCACTCTCTCAACTCCACCCTCTCTCTCTCTCTCTCTTTCTCTCTCTCTTTGACTGTTGCGTTTTCATTAGCACGAAAATTAAAAAATAAGTGTAGTACGTGTGTGTTTGTATGTTTGCACTACATGCGAATAAGGACACAAAATAACCCAAAATTAAAGAGAGTGCAAAAACCAAAACAAAAACAAATTCATTGCGGGCGGGTTACAAAAAAAAAACAACAAAAACAGTTTTGTATAACAACACTTTTTGGTCAACTTTCGACCGAAGCCAACAGTGAGTAAAAATCCGATAAAATTCGCTATATAATACGCATAGAAAAATGTAATTAAAATTCTAAACGGAATAAATAAACTGTTAATTATAGGATATATAGTATATTATTAATTGAATAATGTTTATACAACTTGTAGGGACATTAAGTTCGGAACTATATTAGTTACTCTAAAAATTAATTGTAGAAATTTTTTAAATGTATTTCATTTATATTATTTTGTTAATATTAATTTCAATTGAAAAAGTTTCATCATAAAGCCCGAATCGGTAATAATAATGTATACAGAAAAATTGAATACCTATTTAGAGGGTACTGTGTTTTTGACAGGAAGTATCTAGCGCATTGAAGGAGTATATAGCCATGTCCGTCTGTCTGTCCGTCAATTTTTATGCGATCTTGATAAAGCACAACAATTGGTTAAGGGTATTCCGTTTTTAGGGTTCCATAAATAACATTTTAGTTTTTTTTACTAGACTTTCTTCACTCTGAAATGTTTGCCGGTGTTAAAAAACCTTTGAATTTCGGCAAATCGCAAACTTTTCATCAGAAAAACTATTTAATGAAATTTTATAAATCAACTTGGCTTTTGGAAATCGCAAAATCATCCGCTTAAATAAAGCACTTTCCTGCGTATATGTTTGTGTGTGTATTGTTTTATATTTTCGTAAAAACTGTGTAAATAATATGGAAAACATAGTGCAGAGTAAGAGTGAGAGAGAGAGGGAGAGAGAACTGCATGAAAAGCCGTTTGGAAACTGGCAAGCGCATTAATTAAAGCCCCATACGGATTAAAGTTTGCTGAAATGTTAAATAGAAACAAAAATTATTTCCATTTCAGGAGAGACGACGAAACTTTTGCGACCTGAAAACGTTTTATCTATGCATAATTTGACCCCTGGACCAGAGCGAATTTTCAAACAATTTCTGCATTAAAATATATTTTTGTTTTTGGACCCAGCACTTGACAACTGTACAGGGGGTATAATAAATTTGTTAAAAACAGTGTGTTAAGAGTGGAAATAAAATAATCTACGATCATATTCTTGATCAGCGTCTGGAGTTGTGTATAAACGGGTTACAAAAGGCTGAAAAGGTATTTGCATCCATGAAATAAATATGTTCTTAAGAGCTAGAGCTACCAAATTTGTTATGTAGGTACTTTCATGCCGTACGCATATCAAGTTGGTTTTAAAAAAACCTTTAGTATAGAAATATTATAAATATTCCAACCATACCAACATACTAGACCTAATTCTGATTACGAATTAATTTTTGATTTCATCTATGCAAAATTTCAAGTGTGCCCCTAACATTCAAATCCAAATTTTGTTTGAATTTCTACAAGTTCTCACTAGAAATATTTGAATAAAACTTGAAGATTATATATATAATACCATCTTAAGTACTCTAAACCAATTAACCTTAAAACGTAGTACTCTAAAAAAATCCCAAATTCTCCTTCAAAGCAGTGCAGGGTCTTTAGCAGTCGTTTCGTTCAACTGTACCAAATACTTTTATTTTGTTATAGAGTTTTAGACAAAAAATTGTGAAAATGCGAAAATGTGAAAATGTTTTGCTAATTGGGTCAGCAGTTGCGTATTGCAATTGCAAGTGAATTGTTGATAGTTCCGCTCAATTGATATTAGGATATAATATTGTTCTTGTTTCACAGCTGTTGTTGCTGTTTTGTCATATTGGTTAATTAAATTATTTACGTTGCTCGTTTTCGGTACAAAAAAAAAACAAAACACACACACACACACAAAAAAAAAGCAAAAACGTGGCTTAAATGTTGCATACGCATATTTTAATTAGCATTTTCTGCGGCTGCCAGTTGCAATTATATATTGCATAATGCAACAATTCCAATTAGCGTTTGTGTGCCCAAAAATATTCAATTACAATTTCCATCAAGCTATAACACTACACACATAAACTAAACTATACTAAACGAATTTCTCTATAAAATATGCATAGTACATAATGTTGCAAATAATGTGTTGCATAGTTATCAGCGCAGGGTTCGACGAGTGTGCGTGTGTGTGTGTGCGTTTTTGTATCATATCATTTGTTGCTCATTTAAATACCGTAATTAAGTGATAGCATGGTATCTATTTATGTGCTGATTACTGTTGTTGTTGTTGCTGTCTCTTGTTTGTTGCCGTTGCCGTTGTTGTTGTTGTTGGGCCTCCTAAAAGCTCTCGCGTGCACACACGCCTCGCTTAGTTGAGCGCAAACAGTTGCTTATTTTGAAATTTTATTTAGAGCTAATTGTTTCCTGCTGCGCCATCTAGCTAGCCACTCGCTCCATTTCACTCCCACTCGCAGGCCCCACCGCTTGACTGAAGAGTGGTCAGCTACAACAACAAACCACAGCTCACTGGCACTCTTAAAAACACACACACAAGCCCACACAACAAGCAACCCTAGCAATGGCTGCCACTCTCTTCGACTCTCCTCCTCTCCTTCTCCTTACTGTGTTAATTCCACACTCTCATAGATATGGCAACCTTTGGCAAAGCTTGACCGAAAAGCTACTGCTCACCGTTCGTTCGTTCGTTCGTACACTTCGATTGTTTGTTTATTTGCTTGTTTGCCTTTGCCTGTTCACACCGCGTCGACTTTTGGGGGGCTATTTTAGGGAAGGGAGGCGGAGGCGGAAGCTGAGCACACTCATACACCGTTAAGCATAAAATTAAAGTATAAAGCTTTAAGCAATCGATAATTAACAAAGAGGGAAAAGGACAGTCTTTTCACAAATCCAACATACCCCACAAAGGGTATAAAAATGTCAGATTTAAGATCAATAGCTTCAAGTCAGTTTCTTATGCTCTCTTTATAACAGTGCAGTCTCTTTCCTCTTCCTCTCTCCCTCTAGCTGCAGTAACCTTGTCAAACGACCGCAGCAAGCAGCGCAGCAACTGCAGTCTGTATCTCTTTACTCTTAAGCTTCTGCTCTCTTGCTCGCTTCAGCTCTCGCACAGACCACAGTAAGACGTGTTTAAATTTAGTTTTTGTTAATTTTCATTTGTTTGTTGTTTATATGCCTGTTTGCTGTTCATGTTCTTGTTGTTGTTGTTGTATTTTATATTGCTATCATTAGCAGGCAGTGATAAGGTCGCTGGTTCCATTTGTAGCATAACATATGTTTACTTTAACTGACAGCCGCACTCAAGCTGCGCTGTGACGTTGGCATTGCCATCAACGACGACGACGACGTCGACGTCTCCTGCAGCCGATAAGCAGTGCAGGCGAAGGAGGAGCAAGAGCACACACACACACGCACACGCGTAACCTCTTATACAACTCTTTTTATCGATATTTTTCATATTCCTTTTCGGTTTATACTCTTATTTACCTTTTGCATTTCACATAATAATGCACATTTTTTTAATTTTCCCTTCTGCGGTTAATTAAGCCCAGTGCATACTTTTTTTTTGAAGTAAATAAAAGATAAAAAATATAAATGAAAATAACATGCATTATTATCAGCAGCGCTGCAGGCAATCGCAATGGATTATTTGTGTTTGTCTTCATTTATTTGTATATTGATATGACAAAATATGTATTTCTTTATGTTGTGAGCTGCAATAAATATTATTAAAAACAGTCGTTACATTTTTAAATTTAAAAATCATTTTTCCGTTATCTGGCAGCACTGCTAGCAAAGCAGTTGCTTTATATTTAAACTGCTTGCGCGCTGTTAGTTAACATGCGCTGTTAGTTAACCATAACAATTTAATTTGCTAAAGACTTTTATCGACTTTAGTGCGCATATTTATCGATTGTTTTTCTGAACAGCTGTGTGCTAAATTTAAATTTTCATTCCTAAAGACGATTTATTGAAATTTTGCTTGCTTAACAGCGAACTAAAAACGCTGGCTGTTAATTAACAGTTGAGCGCAATGTTAAGTGCTTTGCAGTGCCGAACAGATGCTTTTCGATTGTCTGCCTGGCGTCTATTAGTGAGTGCGTGCTCGGACAATACGACAGTTGCCGGCGGTCGCCAAGTCTTAGTATACGATCAATCAATGTAAAGTGCTATCGGCTTAATTCTTCTAATATTCAAGTGCAAAAGTGTGCGAGCAACAAAAGCCGCTAAACAACAATAAAATGCAGCAATGCCGGCAAATGAACAACAACAAAAACAACAACAGTTTTTTCTATCTGCTGCTTTTGGTCAGCTGCTTAGGTGAGTAATTGGCAAATGTATGAATAGGAATAAATATTAAAGAATTTTTAAGCAAATAACAAATGCAAAGCATGTAGAAAGCTGAAAGTTGAATGAACTTTTGTTGTTGTAACGCAACGCAATCGAAAAAGCAGAAGAACCAAAGCCGATGACAGCTGATTTAGCAGCAGCGCCAGCAACTGCGACGACTGCGACGCTAACAGCAGCAGCAGCAGCGGCAACTTGTTGATAACCTTTTGAACTATTTTTTTTATTTCTGTGTATTTTTTGGCGCTCTAAGCTGAGATATGTGAAAGTTTTAGTTGCTAATGACGTGTTCTGTTCTCTCTCTCGCTCCCTCGCTCTCTCTCTCTCTCTCTTAGCTACTGTAAGCTGCTCTTTGATACCGCATGGCACACAGCAGCTCTTTGAGCTGGAGAGCAAAGTGAGCTTAGAGCAGCTCAATGGACAGAAATCCACCACAGATGAGGTGAGTTACAGTTTCGGAACCAAATTAAAGGTGAGTTCGGTGTGGAGCAAGGCGGAGGAGCAGCTACTGGAAGTTCAACTCAGTGAACATCGTGTTAAGACTCAAGCCAAAGAGCGTGTTATCAGCACTTGGCCGGATAGACCCTTCTACATAGCACTGGTCAAAGGTCAACCGGAGCAGGTGATAGCGCACACATCGCGTGACCAATCGCTGCTCAATCTGGAACGTGGCATTGCATCCCTGCTGCAGTTGCGTCTCTCCTCCGCTCCATCTAGTGCCGAAAGTGTGCTCGATGTCTCTGGCCATTGTCGTGTCACCTACAACGTTAAATCGGCCACCAGTGTGCTAAAAACCAAATCGGATTGCGCTCTCTGGGATCTCAGAGTGAGCTATCATCCCGAACAGGCTTTGAGCGTTACCCAACACTCCCAGGAGCAAATCGAATACGAACTCAATTCAGCTGGCGCTCTGTTGCGTGCCTCATCCACGGAGACGCATCGTTTGACTCTCGCGGCCAAGCCAGATGCGGGCAGTTTGGTGCGTGCTCAGCTGCAGCTGCAACATGTGGCAGAGGGTGTGGCGGAGGTGCCACAACTGGAGCATGCTACGCTGGAGGCAGCCATTGAGAGTCTGCTGGAATGGTATCGTGTGTTCCCGCTCGAAGCGGATGTAGATGGCGCCATGAGCGAGCTGAAAGAACAGACAGTAAGTTATCGATAAGTTATCGAATGTATTATTAAGTGGCCCAGTTAGCGGAGGTAATGTAGATGAGAGCACAGATGGATTGGAAGAGTTTTATAGCTTATCGATATATTATCGATGTTATCGATTAATAATTAATACTCGTATAAGCTTCAACTAGGTCAGTGCTCAAAATGAAAAGAGCTCCACAGGCAGTCTGAAAGAAAAAACGGCAAATTATCGATTAATTGTCGATAAATTATCGATAGCTTAAGAAATGGTTTTTTCTTCAGTGTCCGGTGAAAATGTAGATTTGGGCATAGGAAAGTTACTTGAGTAGACAGTTTAATATCGATAAGTTATCGATAATTTCAAAACTACTTTAAACTTACACTTCACATTTAACCAGTTGCAGGAACAATTTGAGCGCAGTGTGAAGCAGCTAAGTGGCAAGGACGTGGGCAAATCCTCGCTAGCTTTGGCGTACGTCCAACTCTTGCCGCTGGCGAGGATTGCAAGCCGAGAGCAGTTCGTAGAGCTACTGAAATCGCCAAAGCTAAGCTCACAATTGGTGGATCTATTTGGAGCCGTGCAGACTTACGAGGCACACAATGCCACATTCGGACATTTCTATAGAGGATCAGAGACATCCGCCGAGTCGTTGGAGCTGCTAGAGAAATATCTGCAATCCCTGGCGGTGGCAACACATCCGGAGCGTGCCATAATCGAGCATCTGTTCCAATGGCTGCAGCAGGAGAAGATTCCCACAAAGCAGTCCAAACTGCGGGACAGTGTGCTCCAAACTCTGGCCACACTGACACGTCAGAGTGGATTCGATTCGAACGATTCGTTGTTGCAACAGATACGTGACTACATTCTAAACGGTCTGGCCAGCTCAGAGGAGGATGCAGGAGGGTCTTATGTGCTCGCTCTGCAGAATCTACGTGAGCCTTTGACCATCGATGAGCTGCTCAAGCAGGCGATTCAATCGCAGGACTCCAAATTATCGGTGGCCGCATTGCAAGCACTCAAATCCTTTGCAGCTTCCAGTTTTTCATCATCGCATCGTCAGCTGTTCGAGAGCATTTTCTATCAGCGTCAAAGACGCTTCGATAGCTCCGCTCGCACCTTGGCACTGGATCTGCTGCTCTCCATGCGTCCCAATGCCGAGCAACTGGGACACCTCCTTGACTATCTGGCCTCCAATGATCGCCAGTTTGAGATTAAAACCTATGTGCTGCAGAAGCTACGAATGCTGGCCGAGATCTGTCCACGTTTCCGTGGCATGTTTACGGCGGAATTGCGCAAACGTGATCATGTCAACAACTACAATGTGCTGGGACAAAAGGGTAGGCGAATTTTTTCTTTAAAAAATTTGTGTCCAACTAATTCGTTTCCCCTCTTCCACCCCCCCGCGCAGGTCTCACCACCGTCTTGACTCGCCAGCTTTCCCAGTCGCCCGCCTTCAATGAGACACTGCTGAGCACCCAGGAGGTTTATCAGGGCATTCTCAAGCGTGGCTCGGTGGAATTTCTGCTCCACGCTGGCCGGGATCAGGCGAGCAGCTTCAAGCTGGGCATCTACACCGCCGGTTTGGGTTCGCTGGTCGGTGATGGCGATACAGATGATGGCAGCGATCGTATTCCCGCCGATGATCCACTAGAGAGCGATGAAACTGTCACCGCTGGCATGGAGATTAGTGTACAAGGCGCACAGTTGCGTCCTCTGATCTTTTTCACTGGACAAACTGAGCTCATGGGTCATGTCTGGGGTGGCAGTGCCTCGGATTCGACACCAGCCTATCAGGCCACTACTCTGGCACAGGATCATGAGCATTATATTGTTTTGGCATCGGGTGCAACGCTACATTTCCGTGTGCTTGGTGCTCGCAGTGTGGATCTCAATGGCAAAGTGGGTTTCAGTCTGTGGAATCGCAATGCTCAAACGGAGATACAACAAAAGTAAGGAGATTTATCATTTTTCGACCCTAGAGTCTGGTGTTCCCAACTCACTGTGGTTTTCTTTCTTAATTTCCCTTTAAATTTCAGCACTGGTAGCGCTGTTTGGGGTCACATTGCCGTGGGATTCACCTATGCTCGCTTGGTGCAGGACTTTACACTTAGCCACGAGCCCAAGCTGAGTCTTCAGGCGGATTTGGACTTTTATAGCGGCATTAAGCTCTGTATGCAGCTGCAGCGTCCCGAACAATTGCTAACGTTAGTATAATACACTCTAAGAAATTACTACTATTCTACTGTTAACACTTAACATTTACAGCTATGCCAATGTGCGTTCGGTTTATCTGCAAGGCGTGGAGAGAGCGTATGTGAAACATTTGCTCTCAACAACTGAACACAAATCAGCGGGTCGCACTTTTGCATTGAATCAGAAGAACAACGAAATGTGCAACATGATATTTGCCGATTCGTGAGATTAAACATACGCATTTATATATATATAAAATATATTGGCTAATGTAAAAAGCGCAGAGATTAAGACTCACAGAGATAATAAAATTTCAATAAATGTAAAATTTAAACGCGCGCGCGCACACAGTGTTGCCATATTTTAGTAGTCAGACTGTTAACAGTCGATGAGGTGTTAGTTTAACAGCGGGTATACAGTGGTTGCAGATGTTTAACAATTGTTTAAAAACACAGTTATCGTACAGTAAATTAAAATTAAATGTTTTTATTAACATGTATTTACTTTTTATTGTTTTAACATTTACGATAGAAAGTTGCCGCGCACAGTCGATAGTTGTGCATGTGTTTAGCGATAGTGCGATAACGAAACACAGCCTTATATATCGCTAGCGTTATCGATAGTTTAGCAGCTCTATTACGAAGTAAACAACACTTGGCATTATTTATTTATTGCAACAAAATAACGAAATTAATCAATTAAAAACAGTTGTTTGATTTAACGTGTAAAAGCAGATGGGCAGAGTGTAAATGGTAAAGTGTGTGTCTATTTCGACTCTTGCTGTAACTGTGATAATTAGGCCAAATCCCAATTGTGTCGCTTTTCTAATGTGCGTGTGTGTAATTTGCAGTGTGTGTGTGTGGAGGCCTGGCCCGCACACATTTGCACACTTGTAAATGTTGAACAGTCCCCCCCCCCGTCCCATTTCTCCATCACATTGTTATTTTTGTTGTTGTCGCGGTTGTTGAAGTTTTTGCTAAATTTAAAAACTCGTTTAAATATATTTTGTTTGCATTAATCATTGTCGGGTATTAAAAAGCGTTAAAAAATATTAAGTGACGACTTCTGTGCGTGTGTGTGTGTGGCGAAAAGTTTATTTATAAAGAAAGGTGCTAACTAAATGCAGACAGGCGCTAACAACAATAAAAATATACACGCATTTTTTATTATACGAAAAGATTTATTTTATTTTTCACAACAACAACGCGTGTCAAGAGCGAGGCAGTTTGAGAGCGAGAGCCAGAGCGAGAGAGAGCAGTAGTGAAGCTGAGAGCAACTCTCATGAGAGTTCTGTTGCGTGTTTTTGTTGTTGTTGTTGTTGTTATTGTGACGTGTTCCGTTTTGGTATGTGTGTGTGTGGGAATTTTTGTGTTGTTGTTGTGAAGTTGCAATATTTAGGAACCACGTGTAGAAGAGAGCGTGCGCTGCGCTGCGTTTTGTGCAGTCAACGCATATTTGCCATTTATTTGGTATTTAAAACCAACAACAACAACAACAACAACAAAGGCACCAATCAGAATGTCGCTCGTGTGGCAAACAGCCGTTATAAACTAATCAGCCGGTGAATTAGTATACATTAATACACAAATAGAAATAAATAATTATACTCGCATGCAGAGCGTTTCACACGGAGCGAGAAGGAGAGAGAGAGAGAGAGCGAGTTTATTGAAACGACTGCGCCAGTGTTGCCAACTTAGCTTTTTTTTAGCAGTTCGCTAGATTTTGGAGTGTTAAGGTCGGAAAATAATATTGCCATAGTTCTTAAGAATTTATTAATAAAATTAAAACTTTAAAACACAGAAATTGAATTTTTTAAACCATTTATAGTTTTTTTTTTTAACTTTTACATACATTTGCATATATTTAAAAATAGTTTCTAGCTTCTTAAAGTTACCAAAACAGCAAAAGCTTTTGCTCTAAATATTTTTAAACTTAGTTTAGCTTTTTTTTTTGGATTTAATTTTAGCTTGCTTAGAGCTCAAAAGTTGGCAACACTGGTTTTGCTCTTCGCAGGCACACGCACACACACATACACGCACACTTGCGCAATATTGGCGCTTTGGTCTCCACACACACACTCGCTCTCTCTCTCTCTTTTTGTTGTAACGGTATCAAAAGCGCGCTCACGCCTCAGTGGCGACCAGGCCATAACGTCACAATTCAGTTGATTTTTAACGCTCGCAGCGCAAGGTAGTCGCAGGCAGCAAAACGTTCATCGGATTCATTGTGTGTATGAGAAAAAAAAATATATAACAAAAAAAAAAAAAAAAAATCAAGTAGAGGTCTCCACTGTGCATTCTGTTCTGAGCACAAGCACAAACAACAACAACATAAAAGAAGTGTGTGCGGGCACAGCCAATGAAATTCTCTCTCTCATTTTAACCACTTCCTTTATGTAGAATTTACCTGTGAAAGTGAAAACGCAAAACGAACGAGGCAAGCAAAACAAAACGCGTGTGTGCAAGCAGCAAGCAAAAACAACAACAACAACAACAAAATAAGAGTGTGTGGGAGAGAGCAGCATAAAGAACCCAAAACATAACGAGAATACAGATATCGACAACTGCAGCAGCATCAAGAAAGAGGAAGGGCAACTAAGTGGACTAAAAAGAAGTAGACGAAAGAGCAACGAAAACAACAACAACAACTGACAAACATCAAGGTAAGTGCAGCAGCAGCAGCAGCAGCTAATGCTCTTTCTCTCTCTCTCTCTGTCTCGCAACTCTCAACTTCAGAATTTGCATCATCTTGCGTTTATCGCCGACCTTTTCTATGAGTCAGTTGTATAGAAATCTGTATTTCCCTCCCGTATTAAATATTATACAAAACGAGCCTTAAAAGGTTTATTTTTTTTCTAATGATGACTCAGTTGGGTGCTCTAACCATAAATTTTCAATGACTTTTGATATTTGGTTTTTTTTTGTGTATTTTAGACACATAATCTACATATGGTTTTATAGTGTGCCTGTGATTCTGATAAGATAGACAACCAAAAATTCAAGAGTTGTCATTTATATAAAAACCTTCCACAATTTACAACACTACTGAGGGTTTTAAATTATGAAGATTTTAGATTTATGTGCTTTAGAAATGTCTATAAAACATTTGTATTTTATCTATTTGTATAAAATTTTATAGTTATCATATTTTAAGGCAAACAGTTTAGAAATTTTAAACTTTACACTAATTTGCCAAAGGTTTTATTACAAATTGAATCATGCTGCAATATAGAATTACTATTAATCAGAGGCACTGATAAGTTTTTTCGTATCTCAAGTGTTAATGTAGCTATCTATTATTATCTGTGTTCATAAAATTAACTAATAATTAAAAACAAAATAGAGAATTTGATACTTTTGACAGGTGACTCATAAAATTCACACTTTGTTTATCGATTTATGTTGAAATCTGAACTTTTTTACAAGCTGCAAATATAATTAAGACAATTTTCATAAAGTTTATTAACTGCCACCCACAATTTCACTTGAAACCGTTAAGTTTACACTCTCAACATTTGCCCCACCTTCTCGTATACCTGGTACTTCAAAAATATTCCATAAATTTAGCATAACACACATGCTACATGCAAGGCGCCTTGGGGGCATGATGATGGGGGTAATAATAAACAAGCTAATTGCTTAATTTACAGCTTAATTTTTGAGCTTGGCTGAACTTTGGCAAAACAAAAAAATAATAACAAAAATAACTTTTTGCTAAAATCAATTTCGCTGGCAAATAGCTCTCTGCTCTTATCTTATCTGCCTGCGACGACCCAATTAAGTTGCTAAACACGTTTCAGCGGAGGAACGTTACAGCAAAAAAATTATTTCTTAAAATTTTTACACACAATTTAAGTATATATTTTTTTTTTTTTAGTTTTTTATCTCGCAAAGTGTATAGACAAATTATGTTTGGGTAGCTGTCACAAATTGCCATTGGATCATTCGCTCAAATGTGGCCAAAAAGCAAAAAACTGGATCCGTCTTTATCCAAAATCCAAATCCAAGTCGCTCACGTGACTGATCAACTCAGCAAAACGACTTTTCAAACTTGTGTCCGATTCATTTAAGCTTTCAAATGTAAGCAATCAACTGCAAAAATATACCTATTACCGATCCAATCCAAGCGAGTAAAAAACAGTTAAGTGTCTGTAGAATAAACTAGGCTATGCTAGACGCATGAGATACTCTTTTGAACTATTTTGTTGCATCTTGAAAGCCAGTAGTTATCTAAGTAAACTTAAAGAGTAGAAAATTTATAGTTTCTAGCTACATATCAGTAAGGTCACTATAAATTTATATTAATCATTTTTATAGCTAAAATTGCCCACAACATTTATGAAAAACTATTTAAAACTGCTGAAATATCTAACAATTAAGTATTCTATAAATTTTAATAAGAGAATTTTGAGTCGAAGAAAGAAATATAGTTTCTAGAAGTCTTTAGAAAATTTGTACATGTATTTTTGTACATAATTACTACACATATAATAACCAACTGCAATATACCCTTTGTACTCAATTCTAGCATAGGGTATTCTATAAAAAAATCTATAGAAAATGCGAACGGACATGCAATGGCAAACGCCTTCGAGGAGGGGCTAAAAAATCAATCGATTTCAATAAGTCGACAGAGCCGCAAACTTAAATCTAAAATCTCAAATCGCATATCGCGAATGTCGCCGATGATTTGTATACGTACGTACGGACATACGTACGTCTGTACGTAGAAGCATACGTGCCTAGACACAATCACAGCCGACGACAACTATGACGATCGATTTGATTTATGATGTGAATCATCATAAGCTGATGATGAAAATTCAGCTTAAAAGTCAACCATGGAATTCAAGTCATGATGATGTTAATGATTTGTAACTTGAACGTAACACTTCTTAAGTTTTTTGTTTCGTTGTCGGTTCATTCAACTTTTGGCTTGTTAGTTGCTGCTTTTATCTATTTGTATTTGTGTTTCTATTTCTATTTCAATTTCGACAAAAAAAACCGTCCAACCGACCAGCGACCAACTAACCCAATGAAAAACTCACCCCAACTTGTGTTGGACTTTGTGTGTGCTTTGCTGACAGGTGATTGTATTTTGTTTTTTTTTTTTGTTTTTCGCCCCTCACAAAATCGATAAGTTTCATTTGGGTTTTCGTAGTTGATGTTGTTGCTGTTGTTGTTCTGGCGTTTGTCGAAAATTGCTGAGCTGTGCGTTATTTATAGGTGACAACCCTACTCCCTTGTCGTTTGACCCTGCCTAGTTCTTTAGCTGGTGGATTTGTATCTTCTTCTCTTTTGTGTCACATGTCTGCTTGTGTGTGGATTTTATTGGATAGTATGCCATTTGATTGCCACTTTAAATCCGTTACTAAATTTATGTATTTAACGAGATTGATTCTACATTGTAGTTGATGAGCATTATACGCTTTGAGCTCATTGCATTCAATTTGTTTGTAATATTATACAACTTGTTTTATGATACATTATATGTGCAGTTAGCATTTATCTGTCTATTAGCCACTGATATACTTTTTTACAATTGGAATTGCTTTTCTACTGATTTCAGTGTAATTTAAAGTTCAGATGCACTTATTTGCGCTTATCTAGGAGGAATGTGTGCATTATCCGCGCTATGTGGATTTTATAAAAATAACTACGCTTATCTGTATTGCTTTAAATATAGTTAACTAAGTAAAAAGTATAAATTTTGCATATACTTTCCACTTTTATTTGTTACCAAGCTAATTTATTTGACCTTTCCAGCAAACTGTTGGCTTAAACACATTTTATTTGTTAGAAAAAAATAAAAAAATATATTGAAAAACTAACCACAATTATCCGCAGCTATATAAAAAGTTTTAATTATATATTTAGAGCACTTAAAGCAAATAAGTTACACCATATATGTGGCTTAAATTGTGAAACTTGTATTTATTTGTAGATTTATTTGCGGTTATCCGCAAAAGTATTATATATGTATATATTTTTCTTTTATTAATTAATTCATAATTTGTTTAAAATTTTTTACGCTTTAAGTTAGGACTTGCTAAATTATATATACGTTTATTCGCTACATTGATCACATGATCGACTAATAAACTTTATACAATTTTCGTGAATGCTCTGCTCGAGCTTTGAGTCTAAAATTAAAATTAAAAGTTCCCCCCACACACACACAGACATATACACTCATGCTCATAAATCCCAATCAAATTTATTAAATCAAGTGCAATTCGTGTGCGCGACTCAAAATGTGTTTTTAACGCCCACAATTTCCTACACACAGAGAAAGCGGTATATAAAAAATATAAAATTTTAACGAATATGAGTTATAATTTGTATATGTATATACATATATATAGATCTATATAGAGCGATATACGACGAGCAGCACTACAAGCAGAGACCGACAGTCAATTGTCCGGCTCTGTCCGGCTCCGATGTGGGAAATTGTGTGTGGCATTAATTTGTGCAAGTAATTTCATTGACAACAACAGAGAATATTTACTCTGGGTATTATGTATGTCGTACATACATATAATACTATATGTCTGGCATAAAAGTTAATAACTAAATGGTTACGAACATTCAATGACCTTGATTTTTGTTGCTGTGTGTGTGTTTTACAGGTTATCGGGACTTGTATACGATAGTCGCTGGATCAACAGTTAATTTATGACCTAGACTCTGATTAGGTACTAACTATATACACTAGTTAGTTGTTGTCAATCCATTTTTTTTTGCAAATTTATTTAATTAATGTCCTCCGAATTGTATTAATTGTGATTCCCAATAGATAGTTAGATAAAATGTTAATTTATGATCAACTATCGACAGGATAAACTAGAAAAAACCGGCTATGCTCGTAAAATTGTTATTCGTATAAGTTGTACGAGTGCTATCTTCAACGGATAACTTGTTGCCTATTGATAAATGCTTTATAACTGGGAAAATAGGTTTTTAATGCTGCTAGGACGCAAATGTCATGACCTATTGTCAGTTATCCGGCCTTATGCGCGTTACTTTAAAGCGCGCGGATAAGCTCTTATTTCTTTATTGTTGACAAGTGGCTTGCAGTTAGGCTTTAAAGTACACATTGTGCGCATTATCCGTTGCGACACAATTCATATTGAGTTAAAGCAAGTGATATCAACGAGCAGCACAAAACGTTCCCTCATTTGCTGTTGTCACTCTTCATTGAGATAAGTTCAATTCGCATAGACGAGAAGCGCGCTCGAGTCGAGTCGCGTTGAGTTGAGTCGATTTCAGTAAAAAACATCCGGCATCATTTGTAAAAGCAACAGCCTGGATCCCCAAATGCCCTCTCTCTCTCTCTCGCACTTCAACAAGTTGTCTCCCTCTAGTTGAGGTAAACAAGGCAGTTGTGTTGTTGACAATGGCGCGTAGTTTACTCGTTTCTGCCCATTGTATTTAGCATACAGGCATTTTATTATATTATACATTATTTGAATAAAGTGAATTATGTACTACAAAAGAAGTTCTTCTGCTTCTTCTTCTTCTTACTCCCCATTCCCCACTTTAAACTTCTCTTTGCTTCCCTTTTGCCCTTTTGCTCAGGTTCAACTGCTCAAAGCCAATGGCTTAATTGAATTGAACACCAGAATTGAACAAAGAAGAATTTTACTTTAGTTGGCAAATTCTTGAGCTTTGCTTTGTTTTCGCATGCCTTTCATTCATTCGTTTCTCTCTCTCTCTCTCTCTCTCTCTCTCTGTTTATTTATCATTTCAATGTTTCGCATAGTCAATCCCCCCATTAGAATCATAAGATTCTCTGCTTCATCACAGCGCTAATTCAATTTATATATTCGAACCAATCCAAATGCTGTGTGGGCGATTTTTAGTTGGGGAAAATTTTTCGCACGCCTCTTCATAATTTAAAAAGATTTGTTTGTCGCTTCATCATTTGCGACTCGATCTCAAACTAGAACTGCGGCAAACTTGAGGGCACTTCAGGGGATAATTGTAAATGTCACGTCCACATCTGTGCGGCCAATGGTCGCATATGCCCACTAATTAATTAGCTCTGGTTTCTTTAATTAGCAATACCGAAACCGAAACGAAAATAACAAAATCTCAACAATTAGCCGAGCATTTTTAGAATTTGTGCACGTGCAAATATTTTGTACATTTTTTAATTGACTTTGGGTAAGGTCTAAATACCGCTGTGTATGATATGTGTGACGTTAGCAGCGTTATAGAAATTTATACCCAAGTGTATAATAGTTAATTTTAACTAATTTTGTAGTGAAATAATGAAATACTTAAGCATTTTTAGCAAACCGTATATACTACGCATAACTAGTATTATCTGCGAATGTAATGTGCTATCTGAAAGCTTTTCCTTTGCTTTTTTTTTAATTTTTATTTAGCCGACTAAGTTTTAAACGACAGCAGTCAATTTATACGTATTTAAAATATTATGTGTTATCCGATAGCTTTATTTTCAACGGATAACATTATTCAGATTGCCTTTAATTTTTGCATTGTTTCTATCCGTCTATATTTTTATTTAGTTGGTTAAATTATAAATGACAGCAGGCAGATTATATCAACGTATTTAATATATTATGTGTTATCCGATAGCTTTGCTCTCCGCGGATAAACTGAATCAGAATGTTTGTTTTTTTTTTCAATCCGATTACATTTTTATTTAGCCGGATTATATATAAATAACAGTAGGCAGTTCATAAATATGAATTAGAAATATTTTGTAATATCCAAAAGCTTTGTTCCTCGCCTATAATTTGAATTACTTTTGTTTAAGTTGAATATTATGTTATATACACTTGGCTCTTCAGTTATCCATTTATCTTTTTTAAAAACCATAATACTTTTTTTAGGGATACTTTTATTGGTATTATTACATTCAGAATTTGGTGCTTATTTGAAATACTGCGCATTTGCTGATACGCTCTAACTTCTATAGCGGACTAGCTCATAGATCGTTTCCATTTTCCTGTCTATCGCCTTCTATATTTAGTATGCAAATCCTTCGCTTCCACTGTTGCATTTCATCCGCTAATGACGCAAATCGTGCAATGATCTTTTTCCGTTGCTTTTTGCGTGCTCGTGAAATTAGCAAATTTTTATACGCATGTGGTGAACGTGATCGCACAGTACAGTAGCAGTCTTAGCAGTTCAGCAGTGTTGGACAATATACAATTGTTTTGCAATTTGTATACAAATTGAAAAAGAAACTTGTCGCCCACATGAAACTATTGAACTCTGTTGCAAACAACACACACAAAAACAAAAACGAAATCTTTGAGCGAAACGAAACTCGTGCTTTAACTGAAATTGGTTTTGGGTATTGTCTAATAGGCGAAACCATAAATATTTAGAAACCAGCCTCCCCATTGTTTACAAAGTGCACAACATAAATAATACAAATAAATACTACTGAGGCGATTCGCAAAGTCAAAACTGGGCGATAAGTCGAATACACGACTGACTCTCGTATACTTGAAAGCACGTGATGGAGCTGCGAGTTTCAGTTTGCATAAAGTCTCGCGTTCAGCTGAGGTTCTGAGCTCTCGAATATCATTGAAGTTCGCTGGAATGCCAAACAAGTGTAGAACAATTGTACAAGTCGAGTTATATCAGCTGAGTCAGGCCTATAGATGGGTGCGTGAAAGCTATAAAATGAACGATAGTATTATAAATTATGGAAATAGTCAAAAAAAACATCACCTGTGCCTACTGTTTGTTTATACTGCATACAAATCAGTAGATTTGTTGATATAAATGTGTAACTAATCGAAATTATCGATTGTATCTATAGATACAAGAGTTCTTTAAATCTGTATTTTGATTAATAAACAGAATTGAAATTTATTCAGGATTTATTCTGTTATTTTGTATCTATAAAGCAAGTAAAAAATAATAATAATCGGTTTTATCGATATATCGATTAGGAAACCTTATTATTTAATGCTCGTGCCTCGTGCTGTCATCTCTAGTTATCGCTTTACCTTTATTTGCTATACGACTTTTACACATTTTGGCAACACAACACATTCAGTTGTTGTCCGTAATATATATATATATAAAATATGGCAGACATAAGTACGTACAAAATGAAATCATGATGACATCGGACCGGTTTCCCCCTCTTCGCCACAATCCCCTCTTAACACCAAATTTTCAAATTTTACAGTCAATCGATTGCAAAATATAAAAATATATGTATATAAAATTCCATTTGGATAACGATAGAATTCGCAACTGTTGCTGATTACTGATTGATGATGATGATGATGTTATGGGCTGCTGTCATAAAAAGAAAGATGAAAATAAAACAAGTAAGTAAGTAAGTCTGTTGATGACGTGCACATAATCTCAGTATATTCGCACTGGCCCCGCCCACTTTTCACATTGAGCGCTGCCATTGCCAAGATTTAGAATCAATGTCAGCAACTTTGAGATACTAAAAATAGTCAAATGCTCAGCTGGCTTATGCGCTTGATAGCGACGACGACAACGGCTACGCTGAATGACTCGTGACAGCGTCGCGTTCCCCATGTTATTTAACACAGCTTATCACTTTGGCCAAAATGAAGAGGCAGACAGCGAGCGACACAGAGAGAGTGAAAGAGAGAGAAAAAGACCAGCGACCCAGTCTCTAAGTGCTCCGCTTATCAGCGTATGTTGTATGTTGTATTTTGGGTGCAAACCAACGGCGTTGACTTTACCTCAAACTACCTCAACTACATAAAGTCTGGTAGTACATTTTTAAGTACTACTACGATTCTATCTTATCAATCTATATTCTACGTCTTTTCTGCATATTTTGTTGACCTCGAAGCAACCTCTTTGAGAACTTGTCAACGTTTTTGTCACGACATTTCTTTAGATATGTTTTTTTTCTCTCTTTTTGTTAATGCTTGTCATAAATGTATATTATATAGACTGCAATATCTGCTGGGGAAAAGCCTGATAAGCTCTGCTGATTAGGAAAAATATCTCTTGACGTTATAAACATTATCCGACATCATTTTAAGTTATTAAACGTCATTACCATGTAGATTAATGGCCTACAAAATAATTTCCGCTATAAACAGTGCATAAAACAATACTTATTTATATTTTATATGCTGTAAAGTAGTTAAGGTATTTTATAATTCTGGAATTTCAGGTATAAAGAGATAGACACTGCTTGCATATACTTATCCGATCTTATCCGTATACACTTTAACGCTCGGATAAGTCTTATATAATTGTCATATATAAAACCTCTTTTAAAACTTTGAGAAATTATTTGAATTTATACACCTTCTATATGATTATCCACTTTTATCCACGTTGCTTTGCTTGAGCCGAATAATTATGAAACGCATGCCATGTTATAGACAATTATTCAGGCTTTTCCCTATATGTTATCCGAACGCTATCCAACTGCGAAAATTATAGGATTTTCAGTTATTTCTGATAAATGTGCTTTAACCACATGATTTTCTTCAATAATTACTTCATTTTCTTTCCAATTCATTGTAAAATTTCATCATTTTATTTAAATTTTAAAATTCATACTCTACACACACACACACACATAGGTAGCATAAACAATAATAACAATTGCGTTCAGTGTGTGCAAACTGCAGAATGTTTGAATGTACATTTGCGAGTAAATTATAAGTTTTGCGCCACATCGACATTTATGGTTATAGACATATATATATATATCTTTCAGACTGTCTGACTGAAATTTATTTAAGCAAACGAACATTTGGACATTGTTGTAGTTGTTGTTCGACTCAGTCGGTGTGTGTGTGTGTGTTGCAATGTAAACAACTTGCAACAGGCCGCCCTGCTGTTTGCCGCTGGCCTTGACGAGATCCCCAGACGAGCAGCTAAAGGCCCCTCAAGTTCCCTCAGCTTCTTCTTACACTGTGCGATATGCTTCGCTTGACTTTACATCACGTTGTACTCTTCTTCCCTCTGTCAGACAGTCTCTCTCTTATTTCTCTGTAATATTATTGCCACTTTTAGTTGGTTATCATCGTAATAATATTTTGTTTTCGGCACCATTTGCTTCCCTGTAGTGTGTCGGCATATGGGGCCTACTATTAAATGCCGTTAGTGTCTGTAATTAGGTGTAATTTGAGTACACTTAAGTCGCCATAAACATTTCATTGGCCATTCCTCCCCCAAAATGGTTTCAAAACTAAGTGCACTTAACATATTTTTCATTTGATTAGTGGCAATTCCAGTAGCATACAATTTGACGCCTCCAGTAAGCTAATCATTCAATTTTGCTTGACACGACCAATAATTGTGATATTAACATATGGAAACAATAAAAAAATGCTTTTAAGCTTTTAATAGCTGCAATAATGTTATAAATGACATCAAATATGGTCCTTCGTTTAGGAAATTCATACAACATGAAATTTCAAATTGCATCATCATTTTTGACAACTCAATTTAAGTCAGCAATTTCTTGGAATTGCTATGATTAAGGTTTAATCTAGATGTAGACAATTTGCGTTTTCTTGGTAAAAATGCAAAATGAAATGTTGAAATTTGTTTATAAGTCGTGTAACTTGAAATAATTTTTAAAAATATATATTTAGCTATAAAACTAATCTACAAAATGTAAAAAGCCTTGACGTTTCATTTTAGCACTTTTCCAACAGTTAATTAACTGTCTAAGTCTTAATTAGAAAATTTAAAAGTTCAAATTGCAATTTAAAATGCGAAAAGGGTTTAATAATTGACGTGTCAACATAACGTATGCGCGATTTTAACTATTTCATACGCCATGTTGACCACAACAAATATTAAATAAAATAAAAAAACTAGAAAACTTAAAGAGTGTTGGTGGAAAAAGGAAAAGCTCACACACATACACTCATACACACACACACATTGCTGGCTGACACACAACAATTGCGATGATTCATGTTCTTTAATTTTTTTCCCTTTACTCACACACACACATGCTCTCAAGAGAATAATTCTCTTTATACGCTGTCGCTGCATTTTCTACACATTCTTTGCTTGCCAATCCGACCACAAAAAAAAAAACTAAAAAAAAAGCAGCTCAAAATATAGAGGGAAGAAAGAAAACTTTGAGAAATTGTGCTTGCACTTACATAACTTTTGTTGTTTGTTGGCTGCACAAAGTGACTGAAATGTGAAGCGAATCCGTTTGTTGTTGTTGCCTCTGCATTTCCCACATGCAACCATATTTCAGTTGGCTTTTTTTCTAGTTTTCTTGTTGTGTTTTCTTTTCTATCTTTCTGTTCGTTTCGTTGCAGTAGAGTTGAGGCCAGCACAAAATAACTGTGCCTGGGCCAATGATTTTCCACGTGATTTTTCTAGCCACTGCGCTTATGCCGTCGTCGTCGTCGTCGTCGTCGTGTATGTAATTATTATGAAATAAAAAAAAATTGTATGCTGCCTGCTGTGGTTGCAGTTTTTGGTTTTTTATGTGCCACGGTTCAATGACCCTCCCCTAGTCATTGTTGTCGTTGTTGTTGTTGCTGCTGCTGCTGCTGCTGCTGTTGTGGCAAGTGCAGTATACAGGTTTTCCTTTTGTGTTGCCAAAAAAATGCTAAAAAAGAAAAAGCCTTGCGTGTTGGCATTTTCAGCGTCGCAGCGTCTGCCACACAAAACTTGGCCAAGTTGTTGTTGTTGTTGTTGAGAGCACAACAGTGCGGTGCGGAGCAGCGGTTAAGGTGGCTCTGTAAATCAGGTCAAGCCTGACGGTTCGTTATGGCCTTTGGTCTGTGCAGCAAGCGCCTGGGTCTTTTAGCTAGGTGTTGCTGTTGGTTTTATAGGGTTGGAGGTTCCGTTTTAATTGTCTTGACTTGACTTAACTTGGCTGAAAACAAATTTTGTTATCTGTCTGCCTGCCAGCTAGCCTGCCTGTATGTCCTTGCCAAAGTTGACAAGTTGATTTCCTTGGCGCCGCGTGTGCGTGTCCTCTGACTGCCCTTTGCCTCTCTCTCTCTCCAGCCAACCGATGTTGTTAACATAAATTGATTCAGTAACTTTTCGCCCACTAGCTGTCTCGCTCGCACACGCGTATGTTGCGTGAGTTCATTCATTGATTTACTCACTCTCTACATACTCTCTTCCGCGCTCACTCTCCACTCCAACACACACAGCTCTCCATTCAATTTGCTCTCTGCAAGTCTATATACTCCATGACTCTCTCTCTCTTATTGTTTAGCTCTCTTTCACTACGTAATTCTATTTGCTCTGTTTGCTGACGTAAAGTGTCCTTACCAGCTGTCGCTCCCACATACACACCCTTACTCCTACTCATGGACACTCTCAATATGCTTACTGTTAACCCACATTGAGGAACTGCTTAATATGCGTCTGTATGCGTACTTAAAGGGCTTACTTCAAGCATATGATGGCAAAATTTTTATTTCTATTTCGCTTTTTTGCCTTTTTCCTTTTTGCTGCTAAGCAAATTTGACACAATTTCACTTTACTTTTTTCTCTCTTGTTCTTCGTTTTTCATTTTAATGTCCTTGGAAAGCGGTGGGGATTTTTGTGTGGGTGTTTATGGCCAAGTCAGTGCACTCAGAGTCCAAAGAGGGTTGCTGAACAGTGACAGCTGCCAGGTACTTAGCCTAGTTTAGCATAGTGGTAGCACACTGCTCTAAACGCTTGGCAAAAAAAAGGGCCGCCCACAAAACATCATCATCATCATGTCATACCTTAATATCATACCAAAATATCGTATGCAAATTTAGCTCAAGTGTGTCTAAAAGTCATAAAAAACGTATAGACGGTTCAGTTGAGTGACCTAGTTGGCAACTCAGCTATAATTAACTAAATGTATTTACGATGGGAAAAGTTGGGGAAAACCTCAGGCAATAATAAAATTACTTAAAAGCGTAATAAGTTTTGACATGAAGTCTATTTGCATAGCATTTTATATATCCATCTCTTACCAAGGAGATATATAATTTCGTTAGCTATGTTTAGAAATAATAAAGTTATCAAATAGGTGAACAGGTTTAAGCCAGGCTTTTATGAACATAGCATTATTTAATATCCTGTGTTTAAAACAAATAATTCTAAAATTTTAAGTTAACATTTGAAGCTCATAGATTTTATGACTTTTCTGATGGACAATAAAAATGTGATCTTCATAAACTTATCTATAGAGCTGACCTTAAGAACATTAGCTATAGTTTGCTTGTCTGTTACTTAAACTACTTATATATCGCTTCGTTTGATTATAGCAATATGACACTTCACTTGCTGCCCACTCGGAATCAGATTAGATTAGGTGTGTCCTGTGTAAACAACTTGTAATGCACTTTGATAATAAAAACGATGCCGACGCCACGCAAACGTCAGTTTAATCACATTCATGGCTTTTACATTTACAAGAGGCAAACAATGGAAAGTTTTCGTATTTTTCTCTATTTTCCACAATTATTTCAAGTAGTGCACAATTGCACAATATGACGTAAAAATTGTTTAGACAACTGTAAAGTCGTGCAAAATTTCCATCTTTAAGTTATATGTTGCACTTACGTCACGAGCGTGGGTGCAACAGCAAACACCAAGCACACAGTAGTAGTCGGTGGTGCGGTAGGTGCAAGTGAGGCAGCAGTAGTGTGTGTATTTGAGTCTACAAAATGTCTGTTGATTAGATTAAATGCGTTTTGGATTAGCAAACAACATTTGGCAACTGCTGAGAATGTTTAGGTTGAAAGACATTTAGTTACTCTGTGAATTTATTGCTTGCGATCTTAGAACACTATTAGTTTATGATAGAGCTGGTAAACAATTGAGGAAGAAAATTTAAAATTTGTTATAGTTTAAGGGAGAAAATTCATTAGATTTGATAGTAAATACCTCGATAATACCAATGTTAGTTTGCCAGTTCTAGTTTATGCTTTACAACTCTGTTGTATTTATGATTACAGGGTATAACCAATTGAGTTGTCGATGCTGCGGTCAGTAAACAAACGCAGCACTGACATTTGCCAACGGCAGCCGCCATGTTTAATCTGCGCAACTGTCGCAGTGACAGAGAGAGAGAGAGGGAGAGATATAGTAATGCTGGCATAGAAAGAGACGGAGAGGCAGCTAGATTGACCTCCAATGCGACATGACATCCCGTGTCAGCTAATTTGCATAAACGTTTTAATTAGCCGTACCATATTGTGTTCTGTACTGTATGTTGTGGGTTCTCTTGAGGGCGACTAATCAAATGATGTAAAAACAGCAATTTTATTTTTTCTGTTCTTGTCCAATTGAATTCAATTGACTTGCGACAAACAGTTTAAATGTTGTTTGGTTGCCTCTGTGATTTCCATTTGATTTGATTTCAGTTTGTTTTTTTTTTCATTCTTGATTTAATTAGCTTAAATTAACTGCAACATTTGCAAGCGAATAGATAACGATAGCCAATAAACAAATGTTTGCCAATTGCACACACACAAATGTCATCGTAATGTCAACAAAAGTCTCACAAGGCATTCAATAATAAACATATACGTTATTAAGTTTGTAATTTAAACGGTTTGTTAATAACATAATATACCTAATTCTCCTCGCAAATGTGTTGATAAATAAATTGTGGCACCTTGAAATGCAAAGCAAGCATAATATTGACATACATATGAAATTTGCACATGAATTGCAAAATGTAAACTAAATACTTAAATGCTTAAATGCCAAATGCACATACGGAAAGCCCCTAATGAGGCTATTGTACTATATAATAATTAAACTTGAATGGGGATCGTCAGCTTTATGTTTGTTCTATCAGTTTGATATTGAGACTATGACCTGACACTTCCGCTGAATACTTGCAGACAATGTCTGACTAAGTAATGTCATAGAACTTTTTCTAAGGCAAAGATTCATGTTTTAGGTCTTTTTATAAAGCGGAAATTACCCAATTGTTAAGTTGTATAAAATACTTTGGATATTTTAAGCTTTGTTAATAACTACTATAATTGAATACTTAAGTTTTTGTCAGAACTATTGCAAATCACTTACATTTTTGTTTAAGAACGCTTTTTTGTACCGGAAATAAACCCTTCTTAAATTATAATCAGCTTAATAGAGTAAAAAAAAGTTCAAACCCAGCGCTGAGGGTATAATAAGTTTAATAAAATGTACCTGACAAAATCAGGCAATTAAGAGGCTTAAACAAAAAGATCTCTGAGCTAGATGTACCAAATTTGGTATATAGATTCCTTTTAGCCGCAGGTAATGATACCACACTCCTTACCAAGCCAACTGTTGTAAGTTTTCCTACCTCAAACTAAACAAAAAACTAAATACTCATATGTGAAGCGTTGCTAAAAATTTCATAAAATTCGTCGCAGATATAGAAAAGTTATAAATTAAACAATTTTATTGCTTACCATATATGGCAGTGAGATAAAGCGATGCGATAGCAAAATCTATTGTACTTTTGCTGGATCTTTAAGAACATTTCGAACCGCTTTAAAATGATTTGTTTGACAAACTTACCCTAAGTATTTCCCCCTATGATATCATGATATAGTTGGCTGTGCTTTACCCCAAAATGTTCTTTACCATATTTATGATATAAAAGTTCTTAATTATGCTAACAATTCTGCATAGTATGCAGTTAACGTTTAAGAAATTTTAATGGTATTTCTATGTTTTGTGTTTTGCAGTGTTTTGATATCAGTTTAGTTGTTTGATTAGTTGCAAGTCGATTTGGCAGGCAGCTGTCTTTCACATTCTAAGCGCTTAACACCTCTGTCGAGACATGTGAAGTCCGTCGAACGCAACGATCTGTCTATCAGACCCGTCTGTCTAGTCAGTTAATGTGAGCGTTCCTTCCTCTCTTCGCTCTCACCTCTCTCTGTCTCTCTCTCTGTGCGTTAAGTCAAATGTTGTTGCTGACAAGCGAAATCATTAAAAGTGTCAAATGAAATTGAAAGAAGTTGTTGTTGCTGCTGTTGTTGTTGTTTGTTGATCTCGTATTTTGTTGTTGTTTTGTTATTTGAGTTTGTTGTTGGTGCTGGTCGTTTGGTTTTTGATACGTGCGCAGAATTTCAATTGAAATTTGCAATTCAATTTTCGCATTTAGCTTTTGTTTTTGTACGTACTAACAGTAGCTGTTAAAAGGGATACTAGGGGGACCGGAGAGCAGTGTGTGGAGAGAGGGGGGAGAGGCTACTTAACATGCGAATTGCGGCGCAGGCGATGAAATGAAAGCATTCGACAAAAATTATGCGCTTCGAAAAGAATGCAGTATCGAAATACAATTATTTAAAAACTAATTTGTTTATTTGTTTTTAAATTGTGCGAAATTTAGTTTACTCTTTGGTCTGAGTGTAATTATCATGGCTCTGCAGCTGCATATTACGCATACGCAGCGTGTGCGTAAGGGATTTTTTTTGCTCTCGCTGCATTAGTCAGTCGCTGAAATATATTGATTATTTATTGTAATTCATTCAATTAGGAGTGACATTAAATATTATTTTAAGCTTGTTACGCATACGTAGCGTATGCCAGTAATGTTAATTTAAAATGAGAAACGTTGTGTTTATGGAAAACATTTAATAATATGCATTTTTTCGGAATAAAATAATTTACAAAAATCCCAATTAATATTTATTTAAACTGAAATGCACTGTGTTAATTTAAAACGTTTAAAATATCCAAATTTATGTTTGTTAAATAATTTTGGAAAAATACTTTAAAATCTCCCTTAAGAATGTAAAATGTAGTTTATATAAATTACATTGTTTTTATGTTTGTTAGATAGTTTTTCTTATCACTGATAAAAATTTATTATAACAACTTTTCAATGATTTTTGTTGTTGTAGATGTTTTTATGATTTTTATTTGAGGTCGTATTTTTTACATTTCTGGTTTTTATCACCAATCGAGATATATTTGTGCCGGTTTCGTATTTGCCAAGTATTAATTAGATGTCAAAAATGTAATTGAAATTCGATTTGATTCAGAATGGGAATTTTGGAAACCGGCTGTAAATAAACGTGGCCAACAGCCTCATCCCCATCGGCGAGTCGAGATGATTCGAGTTGTGTTGAGTTGAGTCGACAATTGGCACAGACAAGGGCGACATTTGGGAGCCTTATAAGTATGTTCATATACTACACATATATACATATATGTACATATAGTCGTAGTCTGTCGCTCTTTATCTGTCCGGTTGAGTTTTTATTGCTGCCGTTTCATGTATTTTATGGTTCAGAGGCGCCTTTTGCGCCTGTCTTGTCTACAATCTGAAATACATTTTATATCTGTTCTCATGTTGTTATTTTTGTTTTTTTTTTATTTCGATCCAAAATTCATATTGAAATGTTGTTTTCACTTGCGTGTCATTGAACCAATTGTCGAATTCAGATCATTGTGCGGGTGTGAGTGACAAGGACTTTTATGTAACCAATAATAAACAAAATCTAGATCGGCTTGTTTGACTGATTGCTGCTATTGATTGGATCACACGGATTTTGTTTATTATTCAATGAGTTGGAATGTCAATAATAAACATACAACAAACATACATACAATTCTGTTGATAGCTTATGCCTAGAAGTTTCTAAGTTTTTAAAATTTACTAATAATTTTCTGATTTCTTGATTCTTTTCAGACTTGAAAGGGCCATTCTTCATTTTGTTCAGCACTATGCTATCGCAGAATTTGCTTTAAATCGTTCACTATAATGAATTCTGCGCGGCATCATCGTATTGGAGTGTTTCTGTCTCCATAAATAATTACAAATTCCAACTGGAAGTCACAAATAAAGAACCAACTGAGCTATTACGTTGATCTAGTCACATTAACTAATATTGAGGAATACAATTTAAAACAAACTGCGCACAAATCAAATACTGCAAAAATCAACTAAATTCATTTTTAAGAATTAAGTGAGCATATAATTTGCTCAATTGAAAGACGACGTGACGTATTATAGACGGAGTTTAAAACTGGCAAAGAAAATGCCCTATCATCGTGCGGATACATCGGCTCAGGCCGATAAGTTGAGCGGCATTGTGGAGGAGAGTGATCTATATGAAGGATTTGCACCGCATGTGGAAACATCGGAGATTAAAACGCTCGATTTTTATACTCTACCCAAGCAAACTGGTGAGTTGAATGAAGAATTTTATAAGAAATGTATTTTAAATAGAAGTAGATTTAATTAAGTTAAATTTTAAGTAGAAGATTTCTCTAAAAAAATGTTTTCTGTATATATGTTAGCACTCTATAGCGTAGCAGACCCTTTGTATCCCTTAACTACTGATCTTGAAACACATTTGAGTTCTTAGTTTCTTATTCTTTATTTGTCCACACAACTTTTACTTAACAAGTTGTTTACAATTTAAACAAAAGTCATACAATTGATAGCTACACTTTCCGGTCATCAGTTTGATTTTTTTGGAGTAAACAAAAATCGCCTAAAGATCTTCGATGCAAATAAACAAAAAATTTGATATATGGATACAATATATAACCAAACAGCAGGCGCATAAATAAAATTCTGCAAAAAAATAAATACGAGTTTCCATTCTAATGAGCACCGGTTGCAACTGTTAAACTATACGAACTTTAGTTACTCTGCACAAGAAAATTAGGCATGATATTTTATTTATATTATGATCACGAATTGAACACGTGTTTCCCGACAACAAATGTATTAAATATTAATTTATGCATTGCATGAAAAATGATTTGTATTTGCTTCTTGCTTTTGCCGATAAAATGAAACCAAAAGGAAACAGAAATCGGCAAACGGACAAAAAAGCACAGAAAACAATTTTCGTAGAGCAAAAGTAAATTAAATATAGGCATTTGTAATAATTACGGCTAATATGGCTTGTATGTTCGCCGTTCGGGCCGGGCCAACTGCTTCCACATTGCCCCCAAAGCAAAACTGACTGAACCGGCCAATTGGCCTGGTCCAAACGGTTTTGACTGGATTCCGTGTGCGTGTACATAACATTGTACTCCACACTTGTTTTAGCTTTTGCCTTCTTTTCCCTCTCATATCAAACTGTTCAATTTATATGCTATTTTTTGGCTATTATAACACGCAAGCAAAATTGTAGTGAAGTGGATGAAATATGGCACTAGCAGATATCCTATACCTCTCGAATATAAAGTTTTCTATGCTCTTTATATACACTTTATACTATATGTTTCTCCATTTGTCTGTCATACCCCAACTGTTGCCCATTTCGGGTGTGTACAGGGTATGTGTATAAAAATGAAAAAATAGCTCGCAGGCTTCATGTCAAATTATGTTAACAGTTCTGTGTAAACATGAATAGATCAAAACATTGTTCAATCGAATTTAAATCGTAATCGAACTAAGAGATGCCCTATAAAAACTGGAAACTTATTTAAAATCAACTCTCTTTCTATATATTAAAACAACTTTGGAAATATTTGGCTATAATCCAAAAAATGATTGAAAATTGATAATGAAACTGAAAGAAATGCCAGCTAAATATGTATATGCATAAAAAAGGAGTAGTTAATAAAAGTATTCTTGAACTGTTCAGTGTCTGGTTCTTTAGCTTGTCAGTTCTGGAAAATGGAAAAAATAATTACATTTTTGCTTTTCCTACTCATGAGTGATTGTATAACTTGACCCTTTTACTGGGAATGTTAAAAGTTTTTAATTTTTTCTGCTTTTTCTCTTGTTTGTTTCTTTTTCCATTTTTTGCATTGCTTTTTGTTTACTCAATTCGTTTTTGTTATCGTTGAGCCATGAAATTTCGTTGATTTGTGCTTATGTTTGTGTTGCAAAATGCAAATTGCAATATACACACAAAGTACGCTATAAATATCTATAATATGTATATTTATAAAATTGAAATCCATTTCTTTATCTTTTGGGTATCAAACAAAAAAAGGGCAATCAATTAGATATTTGACGTTGATCACGCAACCAGCGATTGCAGCTTATCAATAAATTTATGAAATGGACTGATAATGATGGTTTCACTACCCATTAACCTACATTTTTAAGACCTAAACAATAAAGGAGTAGGATACAAAAGAGGAATCGAGAACTATAAGCTGAAAGCAAGAGAAATCTAGTCATCATTTTTACATTCGGCGTAGTTTCAATTCCCCATTTCTTTGCAGTGTAATAAATATTAAAAAATCAATTACGAATTTACGATAATTGCAATGAAATGGAAAAAGCTAAAATCAATTTATTTCTATGGCACATCAAAGGTAATACAATTTTACATTTACCAAGGAGACCACCGACCATTCAGCGAGGGTGGATTAATAATAACTCTGCTCACTAGTACTCGATCTATGGTATTTAAGAGTGTATCTTGCACTCATATTTTGTCAAAATGCCAATTGCAGTTCCAAATGCAATTGTACGGAAAATTGTAATTCAAAGCAATCCAATTCAATCCATTAGTGGAGGCTCCTCTCAGTCGTTGACGGCATTGGCCTTGATTTTGATTTTGAATTTAGCTTTTTTTTGCATTCAGATATATATGAAAATGCATATATATATATAGATTGTAAAGAGGCCTTGCACATATATACGGATATTACCTGTCCGTGTATTGTTTTCTTGGCGCATTTTGCGAAATTCTTATTGGCACAATTATTATTGTTTTTACTGTTTGCGACACACACCGCGAAATTGTTTTTGGGATAAATCCAATTGCAATATATAGTTTTATGCATATATACACAATAAATATATATACGTATATTATTTTGACATAATGCTAAAGAATTTTTTCATTATATTTATTATTGCTGTTGCTGTTCCTCTTGTGTTGGGTAAAAACAAAAACGATTCACGTTTTTATGGCAGCTGGCGAACAGCCAATTAATTTATTTAAAAATAAATGCAATTTTCCTGCCGTTTTCTTAATTTTCTTCTGCTTTTTTCCTTTTGCTTTGTTTTTTTGGCTTTTCCCTAAGTTAATAATTTCTTTTTGCGTTGTGATAAAATTCTGGGGAAATTATTAACTAAAATATTTCAAGACGAAATCATTTGAAAAAGTGGTTTAACCGTTCTATCTATAGCTATCATATGGTTTTTATCCAATTAGTCAGCACATTTTTATCGTATTTTTAATATTTGGAATTTTCTTGTTCTGAAATACACACACTTGAGAACTTTTTACTTGTTGTTGTGCTACATTTAATTATCATCGCATATGATTAATATTATTTATAAGATCTGTTTGCCATTCATCATGGGTTAACTCTTTGTGCAAATATTTTCGATTAATCACAGAGCTCTCATGTGAATTTTCATACATATTAAATATTCCATATGGAATTCTCAGTGTGATTGAATTGGATAGTCTTTTTGAGAAGTATAAGTTCTTTAATGAGTTACTCACTCAATGTTTTTGTTGGAGTTTACTCTTGGGAATTTCTGTTCAAAGCTTGTTTTTATTTTATTGTTTAAGGAGAAATATTCGAGAACACTTTGATAAAGTTTTGTATACAATCGCTGTATATATATTTAAATATATTTTTCTATATATATAAATTCCTGTACTCTACTCACTTCTTATTAGTTTGCTTAAAAATATGTTAAAAATCTTGTCACAAGCCGCGTGCCATTGCTATAACAACCAATTTAGCTACAAATAAATATTAATATATATAGAAAATATACTTACTTATAGAGATGTTCAACATCATCTTTATGAGCTTAACATTTGATATTTATTTGTTTTTGCCAAGCAAAATTTTTGCTTACGCAAAACACAGAACGAAAATGTTTTTGCTCCTGTGACGCGAAACAACAAGAGATTTGTAGGAATTATGCATAGACCTATGCCACACATATATTTGCTATATGTTTGCTATAATGTATCTGCTGTTGTTTTCATTATGAATAAAAAATAAAGAGATGGGGAGAAAAGTAAACATAAACTAGGAATTTTTTTTTTGGGCTAGCGGTGTAGCTCTTCAAATTTAGATTCAAAGTATATTTTCCAAATATTTTTCAAACCAAATTAGATCACATTATATGTATACTATATCTTTTTTTTGTATAAGTGCCACACGCGCTGCGTAGTCAATCGATAAATTTTGAAAAAAAAAATAATGAAATAAAATATATACACAGATGCAGGGAGGAGGTCAAGAATTTAAAACTGAAGCGATGCCACTTGCCAATTCCAATTCCCCCTTCCTTCCCGATCTCTATCTGTCCTCCGCTCTCTTTGGCGCTGAAGAAAGAGCGTCTGCTACGTCAGTGTGAGCACGTGCCTTCTCTAAAAATATGCGAAAGGTGTGCGAATGCGTTGCTTCGAGTGGAGAAGAATCCATTGAAGATGATTTCTGTAACTGGCCGAAACCAGTTTTCTTTTGTGAATGTGCCAATTTGGCGGTTTATGCATTGTTTTGGTTTTTATTTTTAGTTCTTATGAGTTTTTAAAAGTGAGAATTCCTTGATTCATTTGGTTTTCTGCTATTTTTGTTTGGCGTAGGCGCACGTCGATTGCAATTTGTAATCTATAAATTATTTAGTGTCAACCCATTAACTATATATATATATCGGAGCTTCTGATTGCAAAATCTTTTAAGTAGTCGTCGTTTTAAATTCTTTTCAATAAATTGTGTTGTTTTAAAAACTTTGACCGTTTTGACCGCTGGCAAAAGAACAGAAATCAAAATGGAAATCAGAACAACACGAATAAAAACCAAAACCAACAAAAAAACATAAATAAATAAAGCAAATAACACTTGAAAAACATTTTTATAACTTTGGAATGGATTAAAGATTAAAAGCAGAGTATAACAAGTGCTTCTATAGATTTCTGTTACTTGTTCACTTCTATTCTGGGATATGCTAAGCTTGTTCTCTCTCTCTTTCCTCTCTCGCTCGCTCTCTTTATGTATTTCTATTTGTTTTTCTTTATGATTAGATTAGTCCAATTAAAATGATTAAAGCAATTCCATGAGCTCTGTCAAAAATATTGTATATATGTATGTATATATGAATTTTGTCGTTTTATTTAAAGATCGTTAGCAATTTCTTCACTTTATTTTTGGCAAAGTTCGTAAGATCAAATCCGTTTAAGTGATATGGCACGCCCACTTGTTTGCCCTTCCATCAGCTCCGTCTGCCTTTAGTTTGTTTTTTTTATGTGCTTTTGTTTCTTTGATCCGCATTCACATAAAACAATCAACATGTAGAGAGTCTGTAGAGTCGATAGAGCAGAAAGGAGAGGAGAGATGTGACTGTAGATTTATTAATAATGACTGCCAAAGGCGGCTGTTAAGTTTATATGTGTGTGTGGGTGTGCTTGTATGTGTGTGTGTGTTTGTGTGTTTGTAAATTGTATTCGTGTGCCAAGTCACGACAGCTTGCGTGCGACAATAATCTCACGAGTTCTCAAAGTGTACTCACTGTGTTCTTTCCCAAAACTTTGCCTTAGTTTTGGTTTTGTATTGTTGTTTCTTGCACTGGACTAAAGTTAGCTTCTAATAAATGCAAGCAAGTGATCTTTAGTTACTTTAAGCTTGATTAATATAACAAAATCACAAACTAAAAGGTCAAGGATTGCATAACTACAAATGTAATAAATCTGCGAAATGTAACAGAGAGCTTAATTTAGTATATAGATTTTATGACCACGAATTCGAAAACTTTAGTTATAATAGATTATAGTAAAAGTGAAACATTTTAAATTAAAATTAACCATTTTGCCCTTAAAAATCTGTTCCAATTGCCATGTAAACCCATAAAAAATATGGCAAAGGTATGGCTAAAATCTGTTATAGTATACTATTTATTGTACACGCTTGAACAATTCACAAGCGTAAAAATCAAATACACGTCTAATTGAAAGTCATAAATATTTGTAGTGCTTGACGGGAACAGCTGTTGAAATTTGCCAGCTGCCTTCATTGATTGATAGCAATGAGGCGTTGAATTCCCATGCCATTTTCTTTTTTGCCATTACCCCGTATGCCAATTTTTAATACACTTTACACTCGTTGGCAAGCGAAAAGAGGCAAAAAAGCGAGCGACACCCTTTAAACTTGGCCAATTCATCAAATACAATCGATAAATGTTGCAGCTAGCAAAGGAAAAAAAGGTGTTGAAAACTTTTTCTACGCTTTTCTTTTATCTTTTTCGTTTTCCTTTTTTTTGGCCTCACTGTCAACAGTGGCGCTACTAATTACGCACACATTCATATATGTATTTGAGGTGAGGTCAAGCGTTGAGTGTTATCACATCTACTGAGAGCAACGCTTTGTCTCTATCTCTTTCAGTCACTGGTATTGTTTTGTTTACATGCTCTTTGATTGTCAAACACTCGTTGATAAAAAGTGAGCAATTGAAACAACAACAACAAAAGCAAAGCAGATTTAAATTTAGCTACAGCCGGCAAAGATTGCTAGCAACTAGCTATTGTGTGTGATCCAAGCCCCTGTGTCCTCCCTCTTCTCTGTTATCCGCACTTGTTTTGACAGTGCAGCTTTCATGTTGCTCTTTTATTTACTAAAAAGATAACATTGTTTGTGCATTGTGCTAAGATAACAAGAAGCCATGCGAGAAGCGGGTCAAAGAGATGAAAAGCAGCAGTAAAAGAGAGAGAGAGAGAGAGATAAAGTGGGGGGATGGCGGAACCGTAAACTGCTTTAATGCAGCTGTTCTTCTTTTTTCTACTTGCAAATAAGATGCAATTTGCATATGTTTATATTATGTGTATGTCTGTCGAGCGGCGTTGAGTGCATTGCTCTTGATTTTTTATATTTTTATCAATTTTTCCCATTTGCATTTGTGATGCTTCAGTGCGTATACTTAATAAATATGTTTGCTCTTTGCTTAGCAAAGCAGCTGTCTGTATTTGTTATCGTGTTTTATGGGGTTTATATAAATTTGTGTAGTACACAAATACATACTCAGTTGCTGCGCAAAAGTATGCAACACGTTTTTAAGCATTTGCTATTGGTGAAAAATTTAATTTATTCAAACGGCCTGAAAGTATGCTACAAAATTGTATGCAATTGAATCTGAGAATAACTTACATGCGTTGCGGACGCCACTGTAATCGTTTAGTGTTCACATTAAAATTTAATTTGAATTGATTTATATGCATTATTTATAACAATTTATTTAAATTGTTTTGCACATTTTCAAATTAAATTGGACAAAAGGTACTTGAACCTTTGCTATAGCTGTAATAAATAATGGCTTGTTGTTATTTGTAATTAAAATTGTTTTTCTTTTTCCACTTCACAAGCAATTTGGCTTAGTTCAATAGCTTTGTCAACTGCTATCAGTCACATTGATTTTATACAAATAAAAACTTTGATTCACACTTCTCTGCGTCTTGCACAACGCATCAACAGAAGTAACAATAACCACGATCATTTCAAACTGACATCACATGATGACAACAAAGTTAATAAACACACTTGATTTTGCCGCTAGAGCTCATTTCAATAAACAATTATAATTATAAATCATTTAAATTAAATGTGATTACATTTATGGCTCATTGAATTGTCACTAGTCATGCCTATCAGAGCAGCTACAATTTTCATTAGTTAAGAATAATAATTGTTAAGCAAATGAGCTATATACTGAACTATGTTACTACTGAACAGTTGAAGGAACTGACTCTCTTTCACACTCTCTTCTCTTTATCTGTAATAAAAGCTTCTTTAGCTTTGGCTAATTGCAAAAGCTTTTGCGGCAAGCTTTTAATCGTTGTTGTATCTTCACCCCCAATGTTTGATGCACCTGTGCGCGTTAACATTCTCTTGCCTGCTGTTTGCTGCTCTCTTCACTACACACAAACTCTCTTCCACTCTCTTTCGCTTTTTTAACTCTTGCTTGGTTGGATGTGTGACAGAAGGTGACTGCTGCTGCCTGAGCGCCGATCGTGTGATCTGCTCGCATGCTCAGTTTCAGTTCAACCCTCGGGCGTTGCGGTTTCGTTTCGGTTTTGTCGCAACGTGCGCCTTTTTGCCCAAAAGTTGTCAACCGTCCAACTGTCAACGATCAACAACAACAAAAACAACAACCGCAACAACAACAACAGCGACGAACACAACGAACATTCAACGAAACGAGTCGCGTGTCGATTGCTGTTTTAAATTACTTTAAGTATGTTTACGCACTCAATAGGTGTGCGTGTGTGTTTGTTATGTAAATAGATGCACACACTTAAATACATCGGTTTGAGTGTGTGTGTGTTTGTAGCCTTCAAAAAGTGCAATCGAAATGCACATTAAACCAAAATCGGTTTTAAATTGACAACTTGTTAATTATCGCACCTCGCCATAACTCAGCTCTCGATCTTGCGAGTCTCGTGCGTACGATTCCAAACAGTTGGTCAGCCTGCCAGTCGGTCAGTCAGTCAATCAGTCAACTAATCATTAAATCACATTACAAATATTACGCATACGACATGTATTCAACGCAGCTGTGTTTCATTTATTGAATTACGGTTATAATAGACTTTTAAAAAGTAGAACGCAACTATAGCTTAAACAATTGGGGTTTAAATTGTTTATAAAGTACAACTAAAAGATACATTACGGCTATTCAAAAGTATTTGTATTTATAAAAATATAAAATTGAGTTCATCTTCACTTCAGTAAAATGCATATTTGCAAAACAAGTCAAGCTTTGATATAAATCATTTTCAAAAGCTTTTAGGGCTCAAATAATGTTATTTTATTTTCAAATATGCAAATCACTTGCACGCTTTATGAATTCCAATGAAAACAAAACGAAAAAAATCAGAAATTGTTTTAGAATTGAAGCCGATAGAATTATGAACGGAAAACCGGTTCAAATTGTTTGCAAAACTTTTTCTTTATTTTGACACATTTTATTCTCTCTCTCCGATTCGCAAAATATTTTATTACGGCTTTGTGCCAGGCTCAAAGAGGCGCCAATAAACTAATCAATTTCTTAATTTGTTCGATATAGTATAGTATATTTTATTAAATACTAAACAAATTCGACACGCCTGCTGCTCGTGTCTTTCTGTTCAGCAGCTGCCGCCCACTTAAAACCTTAAACAAACGCAAATTTAATTAATATGCATTTGCGAATTAATCGAAGCAGCTTAGAATTTATGCAAATAAATAATTAAATAATCGAATATAATTTTTCCACATGGAAAACTGAAAAGAGATCTCTGCAAAATAACTTTTGGACTCTTTGTCATGTGCCTCTTTGTTGTGATCAGAACACTTATAAAAAGAAAAATAAAACAAATCAATGTGTTAATTGTTACTCGATCAGAGTCGTGTTTTAATTGAGTTCCATGTGCGCTCGAGAGTCTGCGTGTGTGAGTGTTCAAATCTATTTTTAAAATATGCTAAATATGCAATGGGACGCTTGCTCGTTGAGGGCCGTAAATAATTTAATTGATTAACTGATCAAAGTCGTGCAATTGTCCAAGTGATATTGTAGGAGAGTGAGAAGAGCATAGCTTGCTGTCTTGCTCTGTTGACATTTGTGAACCGGTTCATTTATAGGTTAAATATGGTTCAGTGTGCCATTAGCTTTATGGCTTTATATGTGTTGTAAACCCAACTAACAATGATTGAGATATATGAAAATACAACGCTGATAAAAAGAATGTTGCTAAATTAACTTTCATTTATATAATAATTTTTATTTACTTTTTGGGCTGTTATTAACTCTGCAACCTTTACCAAATTGCACTTTGAACCTCAATTTGCTTGTCATATTTATAGCACACTTTTCGGTGCCGAATGTCACAGCTCTTAGCCACGTTTTTAGGCCCAATGCGTTAACTGTTGTTAATGCCGAGCTATTTTTAGATTCCTTACTTGGAATTAATTTATTTAAAGCGCGTGCTTGAGATCTATTTTCAAAGACGCGTTGTTTCAATTAGCAGACTTTGTCACTTTGGAAATCAACACAGAGACACAAACAAGACACACACAAAACCGCAACACGAATTTTCTGTTTCTGTTTGTCTTGCCAACAGAAAAAAACTAAATAGAATAAGAAAAGACAATTGAATAAAAGATAGAGTGAGAGAGAGATGAAAACCGAAAAGATTTAAAAAGTTGAAACGTGTTTTGGGTTGCGGTTTCCTCAGTTTTGTTGCAAATTGTAAATTTAGCTGCAGACGTCTTATAATTGTTGTTGTTCTAATGGTATTTAGTATTATAATTATTTTTGTTTTTGTTGTAGTTGGCAGCGTTGAGAATGTCGTCAAGCGTCAAGCAAAATGTTTAATAAGTTGCAATTGCAATTTGCTTTTTTTTGACCTCCCCGTTCAACCGAGTGAGGTATAAGGTTTTCCCTCGGTTGTTTTCTATTAGTTTTCTTCTCTTATTGTTTCCGCTTTTCTTCTTTTGGGCTATACTAAAAATTGCACATTAGATCATGTCACAATAATTTCACTTGTTTGTTTTGCTGTTGTTGTTATCGTTGATTTCAATTGAAAAATTGTCTTGCATTTTGCTTTCGATTCTCAATTCCCAATTCTCTTGACAAGCAAATGGCAATATAAGCAAAATAATGTATTTACCGGGAAATGCAATTCGTTGAAGAAGTGCAAAGATAATTGTGCAATTGCTTTTTGGACAAATATTTATGTTGAAATTGGCCCCCAAGTTTCTAAAGCGATTATCATTAAAGTGCGCAATTTAATTTGAATTCGATGCTGTAGAATTCTTAGGAATTTTACTGGATTAATGTAAATGTCATAAGGGGATATTGTGATATTTTTATACAATTTTATGTTAGCTTAACTTACAAATAGGTTTATATAATGTGTTGATAATCAGTCAAAAAGTTTTAAAGGCATAAATGAAACAAATAAATTCTAAATAATGCAACTTTTATAAAAAAAATTTATTCATGAAACTTTTATTATAATTCCATTTCCTTACTATTTTACGCCTCAACTTTGAGTTAGTTTATGACTCACTTAAGGCCTTTTTCGGCTTTCAACGCCCTGCGATTCTAGCAATATTTTGGCATATTTATCACGAATAAATTCTATATGGCGCACATGATGTGTCCATCAATTAACAAACCTTGCGAATAATTGTGAAGAAATCGTGAGTTGTGTGTTAGAATCTGTTCATGAATTGGTTAATAAACTACGTCAATTAGAAGTAGTACACACAAATTGGAATTTCGATTTGGGCATATACTTATTTTAAGTATAGTGCATATAGATTTTAACCCATAAAGATATCTGATACTCTCAATTGTTATCTTTAATGAGTGCTCAATTAAAAGCAAATTAATTTTACGATTGTGAATAATCACAGAATTGAGTGTCATTTTAAAATGAATTTTAAACAGTTTTTTTTTGTAAGTTATCTGTTTATCAATTAAGGCGATTAAACGCTGATTAATCTAAAATACTTGATGAGATATAACAAATCCCTCTTGAGACAGATTATTTTTAAACTCTTTGTTAGGCTGTAATATTTATGGCTAGAAAATCTAGGAAAATTTTGACTTTGCTGAAAATATCTTTATGGTACTTACGCTGATAAGAAGCGTCTATTAATAGTTAAGAAAATTACGTTTTTCACAGATCTCACTTACTTTTATCTAGAAAATTATAACTTTTATTGTTGTTAAATTTCGTGATAATAATCTCAAAGCAAACGATCTAATGAAAGTTCCACAGAACTACGTATTACAGTTGTAATGTAACAGAGTAACATCAAAGTTCTAAATGCAAGTGCATATAATAATCTTTAAATAAAACTATAAACTTAAATGGCGTCATTAGTTAACCACTAGAACAAATACATTTGTTGTTGGCCAAATTAAATGTCGTCGAAACGTGACGGAAATTAGTGTCAGCAAGACACTGGGTTTATAGTCTTCTCCTACTATCAAAAATATCATTATAATGATCTGTATAATTAGAAAGTGTCGAGATGTTGAGCAAGAACTGTTTTTTTTTTTTCATTGTTGGCATTCAAACATCAACATTTTGAGTCATGCTAGAAGATATTATTTGATGGTAGAATGTTTATAAGAAGCTGATAGAGGCAATTCTTAAATATAGCCAATGTTTTTCGTGTTTTCCCTACATATTTTCCTTTTCTTTTGCTGCGAAACGGGTCGCCTAATTAATCATTTGACTGAAAAACCCAAAACACAAATCTGTATGTACATAATGTTATATATAAACACGGCATATATTCACCTATATATACATTTAAATAAAATATATGTATAATTGGTGTGTAAACAAATGGCAAAAAGATTTCATGTACCTTGGACTAACAAAACATGTGAAAAATCAATTTGTGTATACGGCGAGAAACGAAAAACGAGAAGCTAGAGATGAGAATTGAGAATTGTTCAACTAATGCTAAAAAGCGTAAAAAGAAAGGTAAACACACAGCAATGGGAAGCGGTAAATGAAATGTTTTTCATTGTTGTTGAATTGCGTTTCGCAGCAAAGGAAATACAAAATATCACGTGAGACTAAACGATACCTAACAGATTGAACATTTTCCTCAATGAATTTGAAAATGCTTGAAATACGCTTATAAAGGGGCAGTAAAAAATACAAATTATATTTATGCAAATATCTGCACTATAAAATACAAACATAATTTTTAATAAGCTAATTTATATTGACGTTGTGGGAGAAATTCCCATTCTTCCATCATCTCAATATCATTGCCAAACTGAATCGTTTATGTAGTCCATTTTAGCCATAAATAATTATGTACATATATGCAATAAGCAGCCGTTAGCACACAATTTTTCCACAAATATTTCAACAATTTCCCACTTGCCACCAATTGGGACCACAAGCTGCGGCAATGAAAGGCGGCCCGAAAGGCTCATAAATCTAAAATGCTGTCTAATGCAGAAACTTGGCCGTAAACAAATTTTTATCGTGGCATTTCCCAACCTGAGCTCGTTACGTATACGTAACGTAGGCAGGAATTGTTTTTGGATACCAACATTCTTTGTGGCTTTTCCAAACATTTCATATCATATATGCTATATACATATTCTATATGTATATGTGCATTGCCAAATCGTAAGCTTACGAAATTTCCCTCACTTAACAGTGGCGCAAGCTATTTATAAAAGAATTTTCACTGAGATTTGGGTCGTGCACTCGCTCTCTTAGCCTAGCCCTCTGCTCGCTCACTTACTCTCTTTAAGAGTTATAGCTGTCAACTGCTGAGCAACAGGCCGCAAAGAACGAAAACAGAAAACAGCTGTTGACGCTCTTGACGCCAAAATAATCACACACACCCATACAAACAAACGGCGGAGAGAAGCACCAAAAGCTCTAGCAAAGCTTGCACGCGCCGCACTGTGATCACACGTCGCTCTGCCGCTCACCTTAAAGCAAATGCCGACGCTCTCTTGCTAAAGTTCGCTCTTTCTATCTATCACACTCACGCTCTGCTGTTCTCTCTTTGGTTGACTGTTTAGCCACCCCATTTGGGTTGGCTTTCGGTTTCGTTGCCGCAAGATACTGGCCGGCTGATCAGAACATTGAACACATTTAAACGAGTCGGACGCATGTAGGCCTACGGAATAATGAGTATGTCGAATCGAATCGATTCCATTTTGAATTGATTTCGATTGACGATCAAAAACAAAAAAAAAAATAATACAAATTCGCACGAGACCATTTTTTTAATGATGTTTTTCAACTCACACGTACGCAGGCTAACCGAGAGACATCAACAATCAATTTAAATTTTAATACAACATTTATAAAGAATACTACCAACAACCAAATGAAATAAAAATAACAATAAAAATATAAAATGTGAATTGATAAATTTGAATGTACTGCAAATTAAATTCAAGTGCTGCGCTGCGTCGCTCGCACAGCGACTAAACGAGGCAAACAAATTGCAGAGCGCAATAAATTAAAACAATAAAAAAAAAAACAAGCAACGAAATATAAATAACAGAAAACCGAAAAAATCTACATAAATGTATTTGTTGTGGCTGTGTGACATAAAGTAAAACCAAAAAAAAAAAAAAAACAACAACAGAAAATACTCGGTGCCAAAATAAGCAAAGTAAACCAAAAAAGAAAAAGAAAAAAAGCAACAACAGACTACAATAAATAAATAAATAATAAAACAAAATACAAAAAAAAAAACAGCAACTAAAAATGGTTGGCAAAGTTTTGGGCTTACGCGACTTGGAGCAGTTCAGCAGTCGACGGAGCAGCGTCTATGTTGATCCCGAGTGCGAAAAGTTCTTTGAGTTGCCACTCTTTATAGCGGCTAGCTCGAATGATATAACCACCAAATGCCAGTGCTGGCAGTTCAGTCCAGGTAATAAACTCCAAACAGATCATAAAGAAACCACCACAACAACAATAACAACAACTGAAACTAATTTCGAAAGCAAACTCCATAAAACCCAAAACTTTTCTCTCAACTCTCGAAAGTTTTTATCGATTTTTAGGCTAAAATAAAAGTTACAACAAGCTAAGATTGTAATCAGAGTAAAGAGTCTGTTTTATGGCTTTATAGCTGCTTCAACACAATGAGATAAAACGTTTATAATCATTGTTGAGTAAATTTGCTTAACTAAAAATAGTTGAATTCGTTTAGTTAAGTTAAATAAACAGCTAGTGCTAATGCCTCTCTTTCATCACACTCTCCCGAAAGGGCAGCGTGTTTGACGTCATAAATTTTGCTAGAAATTCGTGCAGGAAATAAAAATAATTAAGAAATTAGCATAAGGAAGTTTATAATTTTATGTTTAAACAAAGTTTCTTAAAAGTTCAAACAAAGCTGACTGAATAATTATTAAAATTATAATTTTTAACAGTTTAATATAAAACCATTACAAGCAACTTTTACTTTTACAAAATTACTTTATAAATTTGCCATTATTTTAATAAGAAAATGTATTGAATAAAATTGTTGATGTCGATAGGAAAATTACCACATCGAACGACTATTATATGCATTATAAAATCTACAGTGTATGTATATGTGTTTGTGTGTATCTGTTGCATCTTGTTGAGTTTTTCTCTAAACATTTTCATCATTTCAAGACAGTCACAAATGCAAATGAACTGAGTCGGGGATTAATTACAGAACTGAACGCTAGAAATTCAAACGCGCCTCAATTCATTATACCAGTTTTTATTGTTATTTCCAACACCCTGCTGCAACCCCTTTGCCCTAGTGGCCCTTACAACTATTACTATATCTAATTCTCGCGACATTTGATATACATTTTTTTTGGTTACATAACCAACATAATTTTTTAAATTTAATAATTGATTGAATATTTTCAAGGCGTAGTAGTCAACAAAGAGAAAACAATGCAACTGTTTATGTATTTTATATATATAATTGTGATTCGTAGAAATTAACACAGTTTGTTTGATGACTGGCGCTGGACTTGACTTTTCAGTCTTATCAGCTATCAGTTGGCCAATAACAACAAATAACAAATAAACCCAAACCATGTGTGATAAGTGTGATAAGCGGACGAGCAACTGGCATGCAAAAATCGATCAGCTGTCGGTTAATGTACAAAATAAAATGCTCAATCAATTATCCGCACTTTCGATAACTAATCAATATGGCAGCTCTACTTCGATAATTCCACCAAGCAGAGTCTTGTGCTTCCAACGATGGCGTCAGTTGCTTTTCTTTCGTCCTTCTACTCCCCTTCTTACTCTTTGACATCTTAGACCCCCCATACCACAAAAAGGCAGCTGACCAACACTGATAACTTGTTAATCACAAAATACTCGTACTTAAACAAAGCATCGTACAACATTCATTTAAAACTGTCAGTCTGTTATATATTTGGATCAGATTTTGTGGGTTATACTTTATAATTGTATTTAGAAATTAGTCAAAACAATAAATTGTATTTTAAGTAATATATATTATAATATTTAATAAGAAAAGTTCAATAATTTACTAAGATACTTGGAGTAAGATAATTATTTTGTTAGATTACTTAATCTAGAACTTTGTAAATAAAATTTTTAAAACATTTACCATTTAACTTTCAATAAAGATAGTTTTAAAAAATAACTTTTGCTTAAATTAAGCTTACTTTAAACAAACACATTAGTAGAACGATTCGCATATTGAATTTTAATTTAATTTCGTGGTAATTAAATGTTCAATGAAAATAGTTAACTAATTTACAAATTAAGCACATTTGTAGATAAACATTGCTTATCAATTCAATTTAAATTTGAAATTGAATGTCCGACAAATGAAATTGATAATAGTTGTGATACCATAAATTCGATTTTTTGTTTACATACAATTTAATTTTAATTACTTATTATCAATAAACGTACACACATTGATAGTATATATTATATATGCTTAGTGATTTAAACCCAAGTCAATGATAACTGTCAATGTTGCACTTTAGAGCGTTATCAGTTCAATTTTATTTTAATTGCATGTACAAGTGCCACACACCATTTCAAACAAACTAACTGTGTGTTTGTGTGTGTGTGTGTGAGTATATGTAGAACAAGCATCTATCAATAAAGCTTATCAGAGAAGGCAATAAACACATACACTCACACACCAACCTACACACACATTGACACACATTAATTGCAGGCTCAAGCAGTTTATTTGCCACTCTGACGTATACGCAATTTGTTTTGAGCTATTATTGACAAATTTAGCTGCTTATTTAGAGACTCATTTATCTATCTGGCCGCCAAGTTGCAAGTTCAATTGCTTAGCTGTTGTGTAGCAAGTCTGCTAAATTTATTCAACCATTACTTATCAATACAGCGTATTATCAGCTGCCACTTGAACTGAAACTGACCAGCAATAAATACATAAAACTAATATAAAACATGATATATAATAGAGTAGAGTTTATAAATGTATTAAGTCTAGCTGATTTATAAAACAAAGTTCGCTTTCGTGCCGCACGTCAGTTAAAAATGTTTCTCTAATTTAGACATTTAAAGTTGATGACCTAGGTCAAGTGAGAAACTCTTGAGTTTTTCATGTCGATTACTAATTACTCTTTACTTCTCTTCTATCTTACTTGTAGGCAAAGAGCCGGCATTGCGTTCGTATACGGAAATCCAACAGCTGTTGCAATTGGGCAAAAAACACATTGTTAAGAGTATACTCAGAGAGAATTCCTGGCCAATCAATTCGCCCATTCGCTCACAATTATGGCCAACACTGTGCGGCCAACATTTGACCAAACAAAATATGCTCGATGGCTTCTACTGGGAGATGGTACATCAGGTAAGTTTAAATTGACAACCTTTCGCAATACAAGTACTTATAAAATGTTTCGATTTATAGGTCTTTGGCACCACCGAGCTGTCGGAGAAGCCCATCATGTTGCCGGCATTTGTGGATGCCACACATTGTTTACCATACCATCTGACAAGCACGGGACGCGCTGTGGCCGATCGCATTGTGAATGTGCTCGGCTATGATTGTCCCGACATTACCTACAGTCCAGTATTGTATCCAATTACATCATTACTTTTGCATTTCATGTCGGGTAAGTTCATTATTTCCCTTAGATATACAAATATCTTGTAATACTTTTTCACGTGACTTTCCGCAGACTTTGTAATTGTCATTAGTGTGGCATTTTTGTCTAAACAAATAATCGAATACAATTGTAATTCACATACATTTTCGAGTAACTCGCAACTCTGCGCAAATTGATGTATCGTGATTTTTATTTAGCCTAATTGTAACGATCAACAGCAAGCCTTTGATTGTAAATATATAAACATATATTTCTGCAAATATTTCCGTATTTGTTAAGCCGGCAATTTGTCTGCTTAATTAATTTGTATGTGTTTGTTTTTCAAAACAAATACATTTCGAACGCTTTAAGCGGTTTCAAATGGGATTAATCTGGTCGCAAGTGGGCACAGATTGAATGAGCCGCTTAAATCTGACTAAGGCAATTGAATTCGCATACTGTACTGTATAAATTAATAAACATTTATGAATTGTACCCTACCATATTGTTCAATTACTTTACATTTTCACGCATAACAATCATTTAACTATTTAAATTGTGTTAAATGTGTGAAAATTTAAATGAATTTAATTACGAATTTTCTGTGTGTATTTTGCGGAAATGATTACATATTCTTGCTGTAAATATACGTAAAAACCTTTCTGATTTCCTGTAGCACTAATTACCTGCTTGAGTGACCCGGTTCTATAACCCTACAACAGTATAATGAATTATGTTATACTTATTTAGCACTTGTAATCTCAGCTTCAGCTGAACTCTGTACACCCCCAATCGGTGAAAGAAAGACAATAATAACAAGACAATCAATCGATTTCAATCTGAGTTCAAGTATGTCGTGCACTTTATTTAGAATACAGATTATCTCTTAAATAAATACATACAATACATATGCAACGGTTCTGCGACTTACTTAGCACAGCTTGAGAATCATATGACAGACCTGCCTGCCACTGATAGGGAACTAGTATGCCTGATAAGAATCGAGGCATGAAAAGAGGTCAGACTTTAAAAGTTGACAACATTTTATTTCCCTTTGTCTTACAGTCCGACTCACCGGCTGCCTGTCTATTTGTCTGGCTGTCAGTTTGTCTCACTGCTTTTTGGAGGTTTGTTTACAGTTTTTTAGTGTCTGATTCCGGGCCAGACAAAAGCGGCACAGTGTCTATAAATAGTATTCTCAGCGATGAAGCAAAACTCCATTGTTTGCACAAAACAACAAATTGAAAATGAAAATTATTGCACATGTAAACATTATTCTGTCTGTCCAGATGAAGGTCACAAATAATGTAACCAAAAACTGTAAAGAGAAAGCAAAAGTGCTCTTCCTCTCTCCTGCCTCTTTGGATTCGCTTGGAGAATTGGCGAAATGTAAAAGAAAAGCAATAAACATTTAAATTGCATTTTCAATCAATATATATGCACAGTTGTATATATTTTAACAGCATTTCGAACATTTCAAGTTCAAGAGTCTCGTATAAATAATGTACAAAATGATTCTATATGTATTATACATATACATATGTACATGTATCTGTCTCTTTATTGACACTTTGCATTTCTTCTCGACATCTTGTTGACGTCATTGACTCGTTATCGTTGTCGTTCAATTTTATGCAAATTTGTTCGTCTTGCTGCTTCTTTTTTCGTTGTACATATATATTTCATGTTTTAGTAGTTTGAGACTCGTTTGGCATGTGACACACATTTTCCCAGCAATTCTGCAATAGATAACAATAATCGTTGTCTATTTTTATATCGTATATTCCCCGTAGAAGTGTGTTAAAGTGGGTGGGTCAAAAGTCATTATCGATTCAGCAGGCAATAAAGTGATTCACAGATACTCTTCAACTATAAAACTGTTAATAAACGAGTTGATTTATAATGAAAACTTTTACAGGGTATCTGTTTAACGTTGCTCTTGCTGACTTTGTACTGGTTTTATATTCACAATTGTTTTTGCTAATGACGCCAGCACGTGAGCATAAAACTCACATAAAATGTTATATATTTGGGCAAGCCATCCAGCTACGTATTCAGATTCGTATTCACATTCGCACTCACATTCACATACGAGTGTATTCGTACTCTGATTCGCATTCCCATTTCAGTTCCCGAAACCCAACGAAGCCAAACAAATGCGCACTTTTTATATCATCTTTGCATTTGCTTTTGTTTTATGACTGTTTGTTATTCTGTTGTTCTTGCCGTTTATGCCCTACCCAAACATTGTCGAGCTATGCATATTTACTTTTGCACGACTTTTTATACCACATAGTAGTATAGTATAGTATATCCCAAAAAAAAGAAAACAGAAACTCCAACACCTCAGCCACTCTTCAAATACTTGAGCATTACGTGCTCTGTGATGTCAAATACTGAACTAAGGGTGCAAAAAAGAAAAATAAACTACTTTGAACAACAAAAACATTGTGCTCTACATTTGCATTTATTCATGAAGCTGAAAGCTCTCCAATATCATTACACAATTCATTTGTGTGAGTGTGTGTGTGTGTGTATGTATTTATGAGTGCCCAAAAGCTCTACCTTTTGCAGCTGTGTCTGTGTGTTTGTTTTGATTTACATAAAGGTAAACATTGTTGGAAGCCGATAAAATTTACATTTATTCAACGTAGTTTGAAAGCTTTAAGAGGCACTGTTGTAAAAGTATTCCTATTATACTATTATGTTTCAATTGAATATTTTAGCTTAGCTTTGGAAAGGATTGCTCACATAGTTATTAGAATTTAAGCTTAAACTTTATTTAAAATTACAGATATATATCATTTATTAAAGTTTTTTGTTTACTGAAACTTTACCTACATTTTATATTTGCTTTCAGTTTTTCACGCTTTTCAAGTTCACTTAGTTTCATTGATCGACCGATTGCCATAAAGGGCATTACAACAATCTTCACATGTTTGCAGCCTCAACCCAATTAGCGTCTCCGATTTATATGTAGAATGTGCTAAGACTTTTATTCAAACTTTTGTTTATACGCGCCTCCAACTATTTTTGCCTGTTAAATATTGTTTACGTTTTTTTTTTTTGTCTTGTCTATTTCTTTTTCCTTTTTTTGTTGAGTAAATTAAACCAGACGTCGAGTCGTTTTTTTGTTCATTGCTTGATCGAGTTAAGGCTATAAATGTGAAACATTCTTTGGCATGTTTATAAGGTATATATCTTTTAGCTCCCAGTGAACACGTGTTTTCCTTTTCACTGACGTCAACTTGGGGAAACGTGAAACGAGCTGCGATCTTGTGAACCAGTTTTCTATATGAAATTAATTGCTGTTACTTATCGGTTGAAAATTGAAAAACCCCTTTGCCCCTTTGCTTGTTGAACTACAATTAATAGGCCAACATAGCGTATAAATAAATGCAATTAATGCGCAATTAATTACTTGACATTTTCGGATAAAATTGCAACAAAAAACAAAATATATATATATATAAAATATATAGTATATTTTATTAATAAGCTCTGCGTCAGTCTCTTTAAGCAGACCTCAATGCAAATATTTGATGATAAATATAGAAATATTCTGGAAAGCGACTATTTATCAAAAGCTCTTTGCCTGTTTCCGCAAACTGATAAGCCGCAACCTTTAGAAACAGATAAGCCTGCATGATGATGTGTATCTGTTTGAATGTCTGAGAACAATTGATAACATTAGAAAGCAATCAAATGAATAATCATTGAGGGCAATAATAAACCGCGTTTAACTGCTCAATACCAATCCAAACTAAATCAAACAACTGATAAGACGCAGTCGCATTGCAGTGATAACTGCCAGCTGGCTGCTGTAACAATTATTGTTATTATTATGAATTGTTGACTTACTGCTGTAAGTGACTGTATCTAAATTGGCATTTAAATTCCTCGAAATATACGCCGCTTGTTAATTGACTGATAAAATAGAATTTGCTTTGCAATTGCATTTAAAATACTTTATAAATACATTTTTTTGTTATAGTATTATTATTCGTATTATTATAATTGTGATTGCTATTACTATTGCATTCGTAGTTGTTGTTGTTGTCGATTATCAGTTTTGTAAACAGTTAATGTCGCTAATGAGAAGCACACGAAATGTGTAGCAAAATGGAGGAGCTGAAAAAAAAGAGTCTGAACATTATTTTTAGCATAATTTGAGCTAATTTATAAATCAAATATGTGTGCACAATTGACTGACTGACTGAGCACAACAATGACTAATTTAATAAACAAATTGTGTGTATGGCAGTTAATTGTAGAGTCCAAAAGAGCAAGGTAGATATAAAGAGACGAACAGAGAGGTAAAGAGCGAAAAGTGAGAATTAAACCCAATTGCAGAGACACAACACAAGGTTTAAAAACGGAATTGCGTTCTCTGTTAAGCCAGATGAGGTTAAAGTGCAGTACGGAATTACTGCGTTGCATTTTATACCCTGCAATTGTTTGAATAAAAGGCATATCGAATAAGGTTACACGAAGGCTTACCAAGGTTTAGTAGGAGTTTTGTGAGGCTTCTGAGTGCTTCTTTGTCTTAGCATGTGCTCTTTGCTTTTCTTAAATCCATTTGACTATGCTTCTATTTATATTTTTTATTAGTTTTTCAAAAGCATACATATTTAAAGGGTATATTCAAGGTCAAGCACCTGCCTTTGATATTTCAATGCTATTTATGCAACGTCATTGCGGTTACGCCCCCTCGCTTTTGTCTCCCTTTTCATTATTTCAAATGGAAAATCGCCTCGAACCACAGAACGCTCAGCAACCGCAACCACAGACCACTGGGCGTATGAATGTTGAGAGTATAGCGTGGAACGACCTCAGACAACCGACTGCAGTGCAAATTGCAATTTGAAATTGTGAAATTGTGTAATTAAATTAAAGACAACACTTGCTTAAAGCTCAAGGGGTAAAGTGTGTTGCATGTGTCTCTGTGTGTGTGTGTGTGTCTGTGTGGGTGACTTTTAACTATGGTTTTATCTCTATAACACTTAATTGCCAACACAAATGCAATTTGATAGCTTTGTGCACGCTGTGAGCAACTGACACAGTAAATGCTCCAATATTATAATAAAATTATGTCCAAGCAACAGATACAAATGTATAGATAGAATTTTTGTTAAAATAGTAAAAATTATTATAGAAATTTTTTAATTATAATAAAATTAAATGTATTTTATCATGTTTTTCTATTTTGTTAATTACAGAGGAAGAGGCATATCTGTGCCTGGCCGGTCTAGTGGGCAGCAAGGAGAAGACATTCATCAATCAGACCAAACTGCAGAACGAGGTCACCTGGAAGACAGTTATGCAGATAGCCAAAAAGCATGCAGTAAGTAAACTACTTATATATAACAAATATAGTTGTTATATTTCTATTTCTCTACTCAAACCTTTCTTTATAGAAAAGCGCTGTTGCGTATTTCCAACGCATCTGTCCGGGCCAAAAGTTGGAGCGCGTTTTCATGGATTGGTGCTGGTGGATATTGGCCGGTTTGCCATTTCAGCATTTGGTGCGCATTATGGATTGCTATTTTCATGAGGGCATCAAGGTGCTTTATAGAATCGCACTGGTCATACTCAATCTCTTCCACAAGGAATGCCAGTCGAACAACGAATGGAGTCCGGATAATATTAAAAACGACATTGGCAATGCTCTCATCAAGTTCTGCAAAAAGATACCAGTATCGCCGGCGAAGCTGCTCCATGCCGCTTTTAGTATTAGGGGACTCAGGTGAGTACTACTACTTGTTACAGGGTATTACAGTGTAACTAATCGATGTTCTATTGCTTACAGTACCCAGTATATTTCTAGAATATTTATCAAGACTGAAATGCTACTAAAAAGCCGTTCCGTGCTTAATAGCGGTTCGAAGCAATTAATTAAATCGCGTTCAAGTGATAATCTGCCCACTAGTCAGTCGCAGGTCAACATACAAATGATGTCACATACATTGACCATACGTGAGGTAAGTAATACTCAACACTTAATGCTCAGTACAGTACTCAGTACACACACTCAACATCTAAAGTCTCTATACCCAAAACCAAAACCAAAAAACCTAAAGGAAACCACACAAATAAGCTAGGCAGATACTATCTACAATACATCCAACTAAATATATACAAACATACCATACATACTTAACAAGTCTTCAAGGGTCTTTGACATCTTTGCACCGTATTTCAGTTGAGTCTCTTAGTTTAGGTTCAGTTTCCATGATAATACTAAATGAAAATGGTTTTACATTTATTTTTTTCGTACTTTATTGACACACCACAGCACAGCACACATTACTTTATAATACTCTACTATAATACTATCTCACTTTAACTAATTACAACTGTAAAACTCTACTTCTATTGATTTATTGTTTTTGTGTTCTTTTCTGAATACTTGCACAACAACAACAACAACAACCACCACCACCACAACTACAACTACAACTCACTTGAAATATGAAAAAAATTTGAAAAACAAAATCAGAAGCTGCACTCCGAGAGCTGTCGCAATTTGGTATGGGGCTATTTAGATTTGTATATTACGTATACGTATATACACCTAATTTGTATATATATAAAAATAATACATATTATATATATACTACTACAATATATGATATGATTGATAATGCTGACTGATGTTCCAAACTCTGCTTGTTTTGTTTTTCGAGTTCAATTTCTACTTTCTCTAGCTATTTTATGGCTAAACAAGAGCAGAACATGCCAAAAACTAATTTGTGTTGTTTTCAATTGTTAAAACTTTTAACTGAAATTTATATTTATTGTTATAAATGAAATGTTTGTGTTGTGTTTCAACTTAAGTTTAAGTTTTCTTGCTGCAGTTTATGATTTGAATGAATGTTTTCATGCTATAAAACTAAAACTAAAAACAATACTAACTAGAAGAATTTGTTGCCCAGTTTCGTTGTTTCGTTTTCTTCATTTCTGCTTACAACAACAACACAAACAACAATAACAACAACACTTGAAAACGCTGCTTAACTCTTTCGTTGCTAAAATTTGCATACGAGTTTTATTTTTATGTTTCGTCTTCACACTTCTTTTGCACTCCAAGGCCACAAGAAAAAACAGAACAAAACAAAACACAAAATCAACAATAAACAAAAACAATTTAACGCAAAAAATATTGTTCCATACATAGTACATATATGAAAATAACATTAACTCTATATAAAAACTATTATCTCTATTTTTCCTGTATTTTGCGCTGCCTTGGCAATCCATGAAAAAATAATACTACTTAAAAACTATGAAAAACGAATATGAAAATCTTGAAATGAAATAACAAATAACATAATAAAATATAATAAAAATGCGTGCGCTTTATCAACATGAAATATCATATTTCGAAACGTTTTCCAAACTGACATAATATCATATGCATAATCTGAATAATCTATGTACATATCTATATACATATATCTATATATAAATAGGGCGAAAAGTCGCCCGGTCATAGAGCCATCGCCATGGGCGTCTATCCCATACACAATCTAAAAAGTCAAGTCTGTAAGAACGAAGATGTAAGTCCAGAGAGTCCAGTCGCCACTGAAAACCATTTCGATAATTTTTGCTAGCTTTCATTATAAATTTTTCTTTCTTTCTTATTTTGTCTTCGTAAAAGTAAAGTATATAAATATCCATCCATGAAGCACCATGGAATGTAATGCTTTTAAATTGCACTTTGAACTTTCCACGCCCAAAACGTCTCAATCTCCGTTTCTCTCTCTCTCTCTCCCTCTTTGTCACACACACCCAAGCACTTTTCTGTGTCTTTCTCTTTCACACAGTTACCAGTTACAAACCTCGCAACAATTTGCATGATTAGTCTGTGCAGTTATCAAATAAACTTCTTGACATTTTATTCATTTTAATATTTAGTTACAAATTTGAGTTGTTTCTTTTTACTTTGTTTTAGCTATTAAGCAGTTTATAGTTCAGTTTACAGTTTAAGCAGCAGAAGAAGTTTCCGCCCCACAACTATCCATTTTTAACCGATATATATATCCAAATCGAAGCATTTCATTGGATTTCATTCAATTCAAGTCGCATCTAATTTTGACATTGCTATATATCATCTCTTTTCATAGCATTTTGGTTTACCGGGCACAACGAATTTCATTAAAACCTGGACGGATAGACAATTTGTAAGCATATCAATTACGAGCCAAGAAAATCCAAAAATATATATCTCCCCATAGCCCATAACCCCCTTCAATACCAGCCACACACCCAACCATTCCTTCAGCTACATCTTGTGCCGTTTTATTAGAGAACTTAACAGTTTCCCACCCATAGATCTCTCTTACTATATCTCGTTTTCTATTTCTCTATATCTTACATTCCCCCCGAATCTCTGCCTCTCTCTCTCTCACTTTGTAATTGTGTGTTTGTGTGTGTGTGTGTGTGTGTGCGTCCCATGTAAACTGGTAAACTAAACTCCATAAATATATAGTGCCTACAAGTATCGCAATCACACCATCCATTACGATCCAACATTTAAATAGAACATTTCATGGCAATTTACAATCTAGTCACAATGACAGTTTGACAGTCATTCTCATACAGTTTGACATGAACTGCGCTTTTGCTGCTGGCCAAAAACAACAAAAATAGTTATGAAAAGAAACTGAAAAGCAAAAAAATAAACTAAATATATTAGCGATTTATATTTTTGGCATTTGTAAATGTAGAAAAAATAACTAAACTTGTTTATTTTGACTTAATTCTTGTATTAACCTGGCTTTTAGTTTGTTTGGCCTTTTAGTTTATGTCTTTCTATTTCACACACAAACTGTTTATTGCTCTGTAATTACCTTTTACCATCCAATAACGCCTAATTATGTTTTGTTGTGTGTGTTTATATCATTTACATGAACAATATATATGTATATACAATATATATTTATTTTCTTTAACTGTTTAAAAACATTGGCTAATGCTACCTATATAGTTTGTTTATTTATTTATTTCTTTTGAATATTTATTTGTAGTTAATTTTTTTTAGTTAGTAGCTTGAATGTTTGCGAGTGCTTTACTAATTTGAACCTTTATTCCCATTGTATCCCCTACTCCTTCTCACAGCTATTCACGCTGTGGTCCTGGCTGCCCGTAAGGATCACAATGTATCAACCGGTGCTGCTATACACCACCGAGGAACACGGTTGCTCCCTGACGACCTTCTACGTACGCGTTGAGCAGCACGAACCCACACTGCTCATGATCAAAACGTGCAATAATGAAGTGAGTGTTACAAATAATTATCATAACATGCTGTTTATTTTATTAAATTCGTATTATGTTTTAGGTATTTGGCGCCTATTGCTCTTCACGCTGGTTCGAACGCAATGTCAAGGATGACAAGGGCCAGCGACAGGCCTACTTTGGCACCGGCGAAACCTTCTTATTCTCCCTGTATCCCGAACGTGCCAAATACCCCTGGGTGGGTATCGAAGGCGAACGCGATCTGGGCCACAGCTCTGAACTCTTTATGGCAGCTGACTCCAAAATGATAACAATTGGTGGCGGGTAAGTTGAAGAAACTATGGAACACTTATATTCTATAAAGAAGTTCTAAAATACTTACTGTAACTGTTTTATTTAATATGTTTATTATATTTTGCAGTGAGGGCCAAGCTATCTGGATGGATGAGAACATACGTTTTGGCAAAACGGATAGTTGCAAGACATTTAACAATCCGCCGCTATGTCCGTCGGGTGACTTTGAGATACGGGTACTGGAGGTCTACGGATTTGTGGGCATCTAAGGTCAATTGAGCCCTAAGGCCAAACACTCAACATAAATTGAAACCAAATTGCCCGCCGATGTTCAAAAGTGCTCAGCAAAATCTGCACCCATTATGCTCCTCTCAGATCCGCACACAAGCACCCAGACACACACACACATACACAAAACTAAACACTCAGACTATAATGTGGAACGCTTGCGTTTCCGGCCATAACGGAAACGGTAGCAGAAGCAGAAGAAAAAGATAATGAAAGTGAAAAACAAAAAAATGAATAATGTTGATAGAGAAGCTGGAATATGATGTAAACATTTATAAAGATTTATTTATAAATATGTATCTAAAAGAAAAACAAAAGGAAATAAGTAAAAGGCAGCAGTTGTCGTCATTGTCGTGTTAATGTTATATGTTTAATACCAAGCAAAAAACAAATTATTATTATTATTATATATTATATTATGGAAATACTCTGTGAGTTCATGTTTCAAAACACAACAAAGCTTTGAAATTATACAAACAATAGTTGTTATGCTAACGTACATACTATAAAAACAAACAAAACAAAAAGAAAATTATATAATAATATATAAACATATATTCTATATATCTGTGTATATCTGTAAAACGTAAAGCTATTTCTATACAAAAACGAGTTGGAAAATGTTGGCAGACAAACAAAAACAAAAATATATATTCCTTAAAGCGAAACGAAAATTAAGTTTGTAAATTTGCAAGTTTGCCTGCACATTTTGATTATTATTATTATTATTATTATTACTATTATTAGTATGGTTATTATTACTATTAATATTTTTATGTTTATTTGCGTATTTGTATTTTATTTTATTTGACTACGTTTTTTTTCTGCTTCTGTAAACCAAATTTACTGACTTGACTGAATTTGTTATAAATGTTATTAATATTATTATTGCATATGTGTATAAAACTTTTATTTTGTAAATTGCATCGGATATTTTTATTTTCTTGCTAGGCTTAAATCAACACACACACACACACACACAAAACATATACAAAGTTGCTAGTTGCAAAGTTGTTTTAAATGCTTAAATTTGACTACTTGTTTGATTGTTAGCTACCCAAAACGTGCAGTGCAGTGTAAAAAATACGTACATACAAAACACCTAAATCATCCAAAGCTACTTGGGCGTGCTACAATGAGAAGAGGGCGGGATTACAGTGGTATAGAAATGTGCACACATGTCAAATTGATCTCATTTATGCGCCAGATCCAAAGCTTAAGCTTAAATAGCTAACAAATTCAAATGATTGTTTAAGATTCATTCCATTAACGCATTGCTCAAGCTCAATTATTTTGCTGTAAACAAGTTTTTTAAATTTTCTTTTCCATTATTTGTGTGTTACCCCCAAAAAAACCAAAAAGAAATTTCTTTAGAATTTTTCTAGTCAGAAAAAGAAAAACAAACGAAAATTCAACATGTTGTGCACAATTCTGTAGCCGTTTTTGGCACGCCCATTTAGCAACTGCTCTTTGCACTACTCAAGCGAATTGTTACAATCTGATATAGTCTAAAACAACGAATACAGAATACATATACTATATAGTAATTAAAATTATTAAATTATGCCAAAAAACAAAAAGCGATACATATATAAAAACTATATATCTGCAATTGTTGCAACAGTTGCTGCTGCTGCTGCTTGCCTCTAGAGACTCAAAAATTCTATGTGCTACTCAATTTTAGTTTACATGAAGTGCATAGATACAAATTTCTAAACACATTTTGGAGCTGGATCTCCACATGCAAAAAGGTTTTTCCCTACACACACACACACACACATTAAACACTTTTCCGAGGCAAGTTGGCAGCAGTGGAACTTGTGGCACAATGCTGACAATTTGTGGCAGCAACATTATTAAATGATATAAATATATATACTATAATTTTAGTTTTTTATTTAAATTAAAACTCTCTGTGTTGTTAACGAAATGTGTAAAGAAAAAAAAAACAAAATAACAGTTATAAAACTATAATAGCCTAGTTCAAAACGTTGATCAACGCAAAAAAAAAAGAAAACAAAAAAAGATTATGATAAATTCATAAATATATATATACATATATTATATTTGTTACTTGTTTCTGCGCTGTTGATAAAAAGTGTTTTTTTTTACTTTACTTTATTTGGTTGACTATTCATATATTGTACTGATTGATGTTTGCTCTGTTTGCGTAAAAGAAGAAGAGACAGATTTGCTCATATCAAGCAAACGGACAAAGAGAAATACACATACTAAAATAAATAAATAAAAAAACAAACAATCAACTAATTCATTATCTTTTGTACATACAATTGTTTATACTGTTTGTTCTTCTATGTGTAGTTGTTGTTAGGTTTCAATTTTGCATACAATAACCAACCATTATATGGTACATTTAAATGTAAAACAACAATATATGATTATTACTACCGATATATACAATATATACATATATAATACATATACATACATATTTAATATATTTATAAACTATGCAGTGTTTTGCTATTTGAATTAAAAAGCGTGTTGTTTACTTTTATGATTACAAATTATGATAATTTGTATTTTATTTAATTACACACACACACATACAAAAAGTAAACAAAAGAATATGCCCCAATTCTATATATTATAAATATATATAATAATATATGTATGTTAAATCATTTTAGTGGATGTATAAAATCAAACAACTAAATTAAATAAAATGAAAAATGTTGGAAAAACAAAATCTATGTTTAATATCGTTTCTTAATCGAATAGGATCCATAACAGAAACAGCCCCATAACAATGGCTCCTAGAGCACTTGGGCCGTCTGAGCCAGCATTGCACAAATCTTTGTGGCAGAAGACGCAGCCCAGAAAGCTTAATTGTGGCACCACCGGATCCGGCTGCTCATCGCAGACGGACAAATGGCCGAATGCACAGGAACGTCTCACAAAAAGCTCATCATTTGGCACTGCAAATTGTGAGGCACATAAGTATAGTAATAATTAAAGTAAATTTAATATTACTTACAGCCCTTGTAATACTTGGTTAGACAAGCCGTTTCCGGTCGTTGCAAATAAATAGCGCGTAAATCCTGCGGCAATTCCATGGAATCACAATCGGTTTTGGCAATGTCATCAGCACGGAAATCATCACCGCAATTTAAATCATTGACGGAATCGCATTCATAGCAGCTAACAGCCAAAGCTGCGACAATAATCATGAAGATGATGATGATGATGATGATGATGACGATGACGACATTTGGTAGATAAATATGTGTGTCAACAAATGTGCGCTGCGAAACTCACCTGTGGCATTCAGTGTGATGAAAAGCAGAGCGAGTGCCAACACCGTGTGCCGCATCGTTGCCATCTCAGCCACTAACGTTAAATGCTACAGATCGACTGGGATGCCCAGGTACGACAGCGACGTGTCTGGCAAACAGATGACGGATTTTACAAGTTCAATGCGTAGCTCTAATACGTATCTATCTAGTTTCTAGACTGCGTATCGTTCCGTAGTCACATGTTCAATCGATTCAGTAGAGAACCAGCCGAACGAGCTGCGCACACGAGACTGAATCAAGACAAAATTCGCATTCTGAATGAGTTGATATTGTTCTGTCTTTTTTTTTCGAATTTTGATTTTTTTTTCTCTTTGTTATTTTCCATACAACACATTTGGTTTTCATACGACTGAGCGCGTCTAGTTGTAGTACATGCCACATACACATACGTGTATACGGGCATACGAAAATGAAATGGGAATGCGAATGAAATTTTGATAGCCGAAAATAAAATGTACGTTGACATGAAACATGAAATTGGTGGAAAGCACATACACACAGACACACACACACCACACTCACTCACTGGGTCCATTGTTTGTGGAGGCGTTGGCGCCCTTGGTTCATTCCTCACGTAGCGCTCAAAGATCATTGCGGGTAAATAAACAAAACATTTTCGCTTTACTCTACATTAATTTAGCTTTTATTGGCTACCATCAATATTCGTTTGTCATGGCCATTTACAGCCACCACTAATGTATAATACTAAACGCTAGTCGTTAAAGTCAACAACTGCAACGCTGCCATTGCAATACAAATTCCCAATGTCCATGTCGTTCGCCGATCGGCTCCATTGCAAAAGTTCTCATTATTACAGACGTGACAACTCGCATTCTGCACTGAGGTCAATGTGGGATCAAGTTTACAGCCAATGTCCGTCTCATTGGCCTCCCCAAAGTAACAGCCGCGCACAATTTTGCTGACGCCATTTTCTGTCAAACAAAACAAACAATTGAATAAAATGTGTAGCATACTTTTAGGCAGGGTCGATAAATTGCTTTAGCCTACGATATGGGGCTATTGGAAAGTTAACAAAACCAATTAACTAGTGATTCGGCAACTATTTTAAGCTGGGTTTAAACAAACTTAATAAAGTGTAAATAATTTTAGTTATGCAGTATAAAATCGTTGCTCAAATAGTTCGTGAAGAGAACGGCTGATAATATGGATGATTAAAAAATTCTAATAATATTCTTACACAATTTGACAATTAAAAATTTTTTTTGTAAACAAATTATTTTAAATGAATTTGCGAATCTAATAGATAATGTTTTTATTATAACAGCAGTATTAAAAAGCTCCTATCGTTTACCTTTATTACGTTCAATGCTCAGGTTACCTTTCTAGCGGATACTTAATGAGGTCATCAGGTAAACCATAAAAATGTACATACATAAGGGAATTGGTTGTTAACGAATCGAAGGAAACTCACCACGGAAAACACGTTTAAGGCACGCCGTCGCATTTTTGTTGGAGAGCTCGTTGTCCAGAAAACGGGGCGGAACACCGTAGGCGCAATCGTACTTGAAATGATTTTCAATACTAAAATTCTCACCACAATTCGCATCGTAGACGGACTCGCATGTATAGCATTTGATGGCGTAAGCTATTGGCAATGAAATATATATACAAATATATATGTTCTTTAAGATTTATGACTAAAGGTCGGCATGGGGGATGGTAGGTGAGGAAAACAAACCTGTAGCCAGCAATGTGACGAGGACGCCAATCCAAAGTAAATACTGCATTTCAGCGATGTTTTCTTTATGTTTGTACTACGCGAAATCTAAGCAAATCAAATTGAACTCAGATCAACAGCAGCAATCCAAAGCAAACAAAACCAAAACCACTTGCCACACTATTTATTATATAAATAGAACTTTAATGGAAATTTTTGGGTATTTTTTAAAGGCGAATTTCACTTTAATTGACGCATTGCTCTTTCGGTTGGTTTATGGAAAAATTCTGAAAGCGGTTTCTGCAAATCTATCTTTATATTTTTAACTTATTCCCTCAGCGCAATTGAAATGAATGATTTGAATTAAAAGTGTTCTCGTTGGGTATAAGTTATACACATACTTCTATAAATTACTCGTCTTTTGACATATTTTTATTTTTATTTTCATATTTATAATTGTATTTGTTTTTCTTGCTCTTTTTTGCAATATAATGAAGAAAACAAAAAAAACACGCGCCTTTTCTCCGACGCGCTCTCTATACAGTGTGACAAATTTCACATAGTTTTTCTCTCCGGTCGTTTAACAACAACAGACGCCTCGCACTGTCGTCACTATAGAAATTTGTGTTGTTGTTTTTGCTCTTGTTTTCGATATTTTCCGGCGTATTTCTGTTTATAATACACGACGCCGCAGCCAGGTCTGTCAGTCGACGGCCACGTTCGAAATTATACTGAAAAATGCCGAAGCGTTTCCAAATTCCACTTCGACGAGACTCTCTTTGCTTTGTTCCTTTAGTCTTTAGTCGTCAGTTTAGTGTTTTTTTTCCTCTTGTTTTCAGAAACCTATAGAAATTGTCTAATTTTAATGAATTTTCCTCAGACGCTCATCGCGTGCACCATAAAACCAAATATACTTATAATCTGATACAATTTATAGCACACATATGGAAGGGGGTGGCTGCCGGAATTCTTTCACTCTCTTTTACTCTTTGCCACTTTTAATAACAGCAAAGAGAGCCAACAAAGTTTGCTTAAGAGCACCACAACATGTATGCTGTTGTATACGTATGTGTGTGATGTGTTCGACAGTGTGAGAAGGAGCTTTAATAATGGTCCTGCATACAAGAGCAACTTTAGCTGGAAACGCTTTTCAATACATTTACCCCGAACAGTTTAGGCGTTTATTTTTAAAGGATAAAGCTTATTTTAAGCGGTTTACTAAAATAACTCCAATAAAAGATGAAAATATAGTGAATAAGTAATAATTACTTTCAGTTGAAAACTTTGTATCGCCAATAATTTAGAAAAGGTGATTTCAGCCTAACCTAATCAACAGTATATATGTATACTTTATGTGTTCTGCCACTTCTCCGTCTGCATATCACAAATACAATATACCCTTCAGAGGTTATAAATATAAAAATAGTTCAACTTGGTAATTTAGCTGCTTTAATATGTCCTCAGAATGTATTGGACTTCTTCATTATGTTGTAAAGTTTCATATTAAATTTGGATGCAATAATTTATCTTAAAAATTTAAGTTAATGATCTTGAAGACATGTGCATTTAGAATGTTCAAGTGAATAATACCATAACTGAAACAGTTTAAGCCAAGAGGCGAGCTACTCCGAAGAACAGGATAATTGCTCCTGCAATGGGTGCGAGGGCGGAGGAACTGTTACATTCGTCCTTGTTGCACACTTCACAGCTCAACTGACCGACATGGGGAATGGTTGGATCAGGTTCACAGCCCGCCTGGGTATTATGCAGATCGCCAAAGAAACAAGAACGCGTGATCTGTTGTTGCCCGGGTACTGAAAATAAGAAAAAAGTATATTGAAATTTGTTTGAATATGTTAAACTATAGGTGTATTTTACAAATTCTAAGCCGATACATTGTCATTTTAATACTATATAGGATTTATTCAAATTTTTAAGGCAGTATTCCATTCCCTTAAATTGACAACGACAATTACGCGACGAGTTTATTTGTAGTTACTTAACTGCAACTTACGATACTAAAATAAGTGTGACGAATTCATAGATGACGACTTGACAGTCGGCTAATTGATTGCGAGACAAGATCCGTAACTCTTTAAACAGTTCAGTTAAGCAATTTAATTTTTCTTTTCAATTCAATTAGCAGTAATTATTGGGTGTCTTTTAAACTCGGGAGCGGCGAATGAAACGAATGAATAATATGGGTGTAGGCTAAGTTAAAGATGAATCATGTGCTTGCAGTTCAAGCCCAGTTCAAAATGATGTACTCTAGAGCAATTTTATAAAATATATTCTCATAATTAAATTAAATTAAGTTTGTATACAAACTGTAGGTGTGAGCATTATAATTGCTTCTGTACATTGCAAAAAAAAATATATATAATTATTCTAACTACGCAATTGAGATAATTGCCATAAAATGCAAAACAAAACGAAATAAACATAATTTAGAAAAAGGTATAGCTTGAATATATACTACAAGACTATAATATAGCTTAATGTGTATTACCTTATTTGCTTAGAAATATTAATATTGTGAGATTATTACTTACGGCCTGCAAAAACGTTCTTCATGCAACCTGTGGCATTACGGTTACTAACTCTCTGATGCCGTGGAGGACTAACGTGGCTACAGTCCACCAAGTTGCTCGGATCGGCTTCAAACTTCATGCCACACTTGTTATTGACCAAAGAATTGCACTGATAGCAACGAATGGCATACCCTGTAAATTATCAAGTATTTATAAGCTGATGACATACTTTCTGCGAAAACACTTTCATACCCGTGCTGGCCAATACAGCCAGAATGGCCAGAACCAATAAATTCCTTTCACTTGACACCATTTTCGAGCACTATTAGAGATGATCTGTACGGCACGGCGATTGCTGAGCGTCTGGTCTGCTAGAAATTTTCAAAAACTAACATGAGTAGCCACAAAAATGCGCCTACACTCGCACATGCACTCATATTCACACTCACAATCATACTTCCACTCACACTCATCTGGTGTGGGCACACGTCATTGTTTTGAGTGAGATTCGTTGTGTATTGTTAGCAAATTTTGGAATTAAACTCACTCGACCGCATTTAGATGCTTTCGTTTGACACACAAACGTTTGAATATTGTACATACTTGTATGTATATGTATGTGTAAGCCGCAACTTTTGTTTTTTTCATAAACGCATTGAATACAATGAATATAGCGTAGAACTTGTTTTAAGGTGATGTCAGACTCAGTTTTTCTTATGTATTCACGCATTTTACTCTTCGATAAATGATGAAACTCATTTCCAAAACATAGACACGCACATTGTTTATGTTGGTTATTTGTTTTTATACCCTCTGAGGGGTATATTGGGTTTGTCAGAAGTATGTAACAGGCAGAAGGAGGCGTTTCCGACCCCATAAAGTATATATATTCTTGATCAGCATCAACAGCCGAGTCGATATAGCCATGTCCGTCTGTCCGTCTGTCCGTCTGTCCGTCTGTGCGTCTGTGCGTCTGTCCGTATGAACAAACAGATCTCAGAGATGGAAAGAGCTACAATATCCGTTTTAGTCAGTATCGACCACATATTTAGTCAGTCAATACAAGAATCTTTTTTTTTTTCGATGCCACGCCCTGTTCGCCCACAATAAGCGAAAAACCAGACATACCTCGGAAAAAATACATGTTTTTGGCGAATATCTCGGTAACTATAACACCTAGGGATACCAATTTTGGCGCGCAGATTGCTAGATGTAATATAAAGACAATGCCATCAACATTTTTTGGATACCACGCCCCCTTCGCCCTCCAGAAGCACAATTGGGTTGTAACTTTGCATGCCGTGACATGACACTTATTTCTTAACATAACGTTTTGTAACTTAGAATATATTTGAAGACAAATAATATAAAACGATTGTGAAAATTTCATCAAAATCGGACTATAATTAAAAAAGTTTCCTAAACAACCAAAATCGATACTTTCAAGCAAGACATAGCCACGTGCATTGCACTGTGCAAGCGAGACAGACATACAAATATGTGTGCATGTTAAGTTCTTGCAGCAGCTACTCCAATTTGAACTCATATAATTAGAAACGAAGCTCAGAGGGTATTACACGGTCGGCATGCCCGACTGACAATTTCTTTCTTGTTTTTTTTTCTTTTTGTTATTGTTTAAAAAGAAAGAGTCACAAAGGCGTTAAATAATTTTTATTTATGTCATTTTGTCTATGTGAATATTGGTTGGTGCATAGTAACATCCAGTTTTCTTTTCGTCTTACTTTTTTGTTGTTACTATAAGTGTAAACATTTGATAAAAATATACATGATGTTACATACACAAAACAAAAACTCTGATTTTCTACTTTACATCCAATAATGATCTAGTTATCTGATTCTAATCAAACTTAGTCAGAGAGAGGTTATCCATATGCAAACTGTGCAAGTTTGGTTGAGATATGTGAAGAGTTTATGTAAATATTTTATGCTTTTTTAAATATTTATGAATAAAATAATTATTTTTACTGTTGAAGCTAAAGTGTATTAAGTCTTCGGCGTCTTTAAAATTTTTTTTACTGCCCAGCTTTTATTTTGAGCTGCGCAATAAAGGCAAGAAGCGCTCTTACTAGAAATGACTCAAATCAAATATAAATTATTGCTTGCTCAAGTATATATAAATTTGTTGGCAGATTGAAATAAATGTTTTATTATTTTATATGAGAGTTGTTTGAGCTTTGAATAATTTATAGTTATTTAATTGTTTGTAAAATTCAAGTATTTCAAATTTTAATCACTTTATTTTTTGGGGGCAGTTCAAATTACTGATTAACCAAATTTATAATTTCTCTGGCAGCCCACAGAATTGTTTCAAGTGGACTTTCCCAAGCGACTTTTGAATGCATTTCTTTTATAATTTCCCCTACTGGTCAATTGGTTAATTTTTTCAAATTATGCTAAATGAGTTTGGGTTAATTGGGTAGTTGGAGTAGCTGCTAAATGGAATGAGGGGAAAGAAGGGGCAAAAGGAAGAAAAACTTCCTACTTCAATTTGCAGTTTGCAGTTTCTTGACCTTATCGATGTTGTACAGTGTTAAACACTTTGTAAACTCAGATTCGACTCGGTTAGAAATTAAACTCAATTAAACAGAATTAACAAGGCAGCAGCAGACATTAATACACACAACCCACATACATACACCCACACACTTGCATAGGTTCATTGATGAATATGAGGGCGTTTTTTATTCTTTTTCAAGAGGGTCAACGGATTCCCCGACCTTTGTCAGTTAGGAAGGGGGCTTACAAAGACTGTTTGTTATTCAGACTAATTAGAATTTACCAGGTGCGAAGTTATATGAAGCATGCAACTGAATGTGACTCATAAGTCATATGAGGTAAGTTCTGTAAATAAACTTCAGTTACATGTCAACTTCAAAAACATTCTCCGAATGCATAAAAAGTATTTAAGTATATACGTGAAATTGATAAACATGAGTAATGTAATGTGTACAGTCATTTACAAATAAATAGTTATTATTTGTACAATTTAAAATTGTTAAATCATTTAAGACGCTGTTTAATTACAGTAGCTACTTATGTACATTTATATTACAGATAGATTCGCAACTGCATTGCGACACGTCTATTAATATAAAATATAAAACGATCTCTCATAGAATATATACACACGTAAGTGCTTTGAATATTGACTAGACAGTATTATTATGACAAATCTTTGCAAATTTGAATGCTAGTTCTTACGTTGTATGACATCACTGAAAATTAAAAATAATATGCTATGACAAAAGTCTTTACAAATTCTTTATCAACAAGAAAAATATCTGAAATATTCATTTAATTACCCCAATAGATTCTTACAATGTTTTTAATAAATCTATCACACTCATCAGTAATTACTCGTTTTATAGTGTATACATTTATCAAAATCTTTATTAAAGTATCGAAAGCATTTTAAGAAATACATAATTTTTATTAATTGCATTTGAGGTAGACACAAATTTAAACGGAAATGTTTCATAACTATGAGAAAAGTTCAAATCAAATGCAAATTAATATAGAGATAGTGAGACAAATGCATAATATACAACCAAAAAGCTAAGATCTATGATGAAAACTATAGACAGGAGATCTAGGCCAAGATACGGGCCAGTCCAAAGAACAGCAAGATGGCTCCGGCCAAAGGAGCAATGGAGGAAGAACCGTTGCACGCATCCTTGGTGCAGACATCACAGCCCAACTGCTTGACGAAGGGCAGAGAAGGATCCGACTGGCAACCGCTCTGGATGTTGTTGACGTCACCAAAGTAACAGGTACGCACTATTTGCGGATGACCGACAACTGAAAGAGAGGAAAATTTGAAATTTAGGAAATACATATTAATGAATAGAAAACTTTCGCTATGATAAACAATCTTAAAGCCGCTAAATAAATGTGTTAATTATGTAGCAGTCGGCAGTTGGCAGTTGGCAGTTAACAGGTGCTCTTAACAATGCCACTCATTTGTAACATCCATGACAATTGTAATTGTCGTTGTTTTGGTAATAATACAATAATAAATACTTATACTATATTTATAGTATATATGAATGCCGCAAACAATTCGCTACGATCTGTGAGCAATGTGTACAGTACAGTTCTGAAGTGAAACGGGTTTTCGTAATTTGCCATTTAGCTGATGAAGTCAAGCAAAATGGCAGCTGAAAGTATTTTTTGCGGCTGAGTTAATCTCAGATAAGACGTAGTTCACAATTTGACTAATCAAAACTAATTGTAAAAATATAAAAATTTTAATTTAAAAACTATGTGCACAATCCTCATTACTCTATGCTGATAAAGTCAAGCTATAGAGCATCCGGAGCTAATTTCAGATAAGGCGTAGTTCAAAATTTGACCAATCAAAACTAATTGTAAAAATATAAAAATTTTAATTTAAAAACTATGTGCACAATCCTCATTACTCTATGCTGATAAAGTCAAGCTATAGAGCATCCGGAGCTAATCTCAAATAGGGCGTAGTTCACAATTCGACCAATCAAAATTAAATTTAAAATATTAAAATTTCAATGAATGTATTATGTATTACGTTATGTATGTTTCGCATAGCCATCATAACCCCGCTTTTATTAATTAAATGCGCACCCAAAAATAATCTTCAAATTATACAAAACTACACGAATTTTAACAAAATACGTGACAAATGCCCAAAAATAAAGAACAAATTTCACAACCGAAATGCAGCAACTGCGCAAAAAGTAGAAACAAAATTTAAGAAGCATTTTTGTATGTGGATAGATGTTATGACATCATATTCATATTGACTGTGATTTCAAAAATATGTATAGATGTTTGCAACTTACCGCTCTCGAGAGTCTTCTTCATGCAACCAGTGGCATTACGCAGGGGGAAGAAGTTCTGCAAATAGCGTGGTGGTCCAACACGAGAGCAATCCAATAAGAAACTATCATCAGCATCAAACTTAAGACCGCACTTGGGGGATGTAAGCGATTCGCATTGGTAGCACTTGATGGCATAGGCTACAAATTACAAAATTTATGTGTTGTTTTTGTTAGAGAAAACTTTAGAAACTGGTTTTGCTAAATGCATTTTTTTTGAAAGACTGCACAAATTACACACCCGAACAGGCCAAACTCAGCATAACGGCCACAGCCAAACTGCATTTCAAGGCGGACACCATTTTATATTGACAAAAATATGTTTTTATTTTATTTCCAAAGTCTTGGGGATTATTCTGAACCTTCACTGGCAATGTCTGCTGCACGTCTGACTAGTTCAAAATGTTGTTCAACAGTTCAGACGTCGCCAGAATCCACAATCCCACCGTATTCTACTTCAACCAACCCCCAATATCATGCCACACTCTGTTCGCTGAGCACAACGTCGCGACGTCGACAGCGCTGTCGGCGTCTTGAGTGTTATTTTGAGCGAAAACTGCAATCTTAGATGTAGAAATCGTATATACTGCATAAAGGCAGTTTTAAGTACCTAAAAAACCAGTTTTTATTGTTGTTTTGTTTTGCTTGTTGAGTTTGTTTTGAATCTTCAATTGCTCGTTTTTGAGTTGCATTTTTTAGTGAGTTTTCCGTGCACTAAAAGCAAATTATACTTATAATAACGTGCACGCAAATTTTGAAGTATATTTCATTCGCTTTAATTCTATGTACTTTGGCTAATTATCTCTATGTATTTGTTTGTATATAGTTTTTAATTTACAATGACTATTTAACAATTGTGCAAACATAAGGTGTCATTAACCATCTATAATGACATCAATGCTTCCTGACTGCTAATGCTACTAAGATTTATTTAAATAATTCGAATAATTTTAGCTAAAAACTTATTTGCATTTGACTAAAATAGTTGAGACTTATTAAAAATATAATATAGACAATTCAATTGTTATATTTTGAGTGAAAACTCTACGAGTTATAAAAAGTATTTAGCTGTTGTCTGTTGAAAAGTATGTTAAAAACTAGAATAGACAATTCTTAAAGTAAAAGCACAGTATGTTTATCTCTATTGCTATTTGAGTGCAATTGGAGTGAAAAAAGCGAATGATTTCAAGTTGTCACCTAAAAGTATGCACCACTTTTTGTCGCACAAAAGTCGTATGCGATATTTTTAGATGATATTAGATTGTTGAGATGCATTTAGCTTAAGAGAACGAGTTAACACTACAAAATAAATAGATTGAATTTATTCTGTCAGCGGGAGCAAGAATCCCAGCACAGTGGGCAGCAATTGCCTTATTGCTTGAGACAGTGGGTAGATTTATTTGTAGGGGATGAATACGAAGGTTAGATATGAAATGAGGTCAGCATAGGAAACCATAGATTATGGACTTGTCTTCAAATTGGATTTGTCAGGCTTAGTGACATTAACGAATTAGAATTGTTGTGCGTTAATAAGGGAGCATAGCTTTGGGTTGAATATTCGAATTTAGTTCAACCTTAGCTTAAGTGTAACTAAAACTATTGAAAAGTGTTTTGAGGCCCGAAAGTTCCCAATAGAAATACAAACCGCTTTTGTCATCAGCATATTTTTAATCAGATATTATCAACTGAAATTTATGCAGTGGCAAAGGCAACTGTCAAATTGTCGCAGATTGAGGACAGCGATTGCTAGAAACAAAATCACTGACAGGTGGGAAATATTTAAAACTGTCGTAGTTTTTTCCTTGATCATATCAACTAATTGGATTAAACATTTTTTGCTGACTTTTTAGGGCGGTGAAGTTTTTATATAGAGTGGTACATGGTATCTGGTGAGGTGTAAGCCCATTTAACCCTTATATTATTTTAGATTTACCCACATAAAATATAAATTTAAAACACTGTCACATAGATAATAAACTTTATTCGGTGTGTGTTTGTGTTGTATTGTAGCTAATGCAATTATGATAATTACATTGGAGTTCACATTAAAAGTATACTTGTTTCTTATACATTTGAGTATTTGTTATATTCATTTTAGAGCAGTGCTTATTGTTTGTTGGTATTTAATAGTTTATAGTTGTGCATAACGAAGCAGTTCATTAATAATACTCTGTTAATTATATTTTAGTTGAAATTCGTGTTTAAGTTATTTTATTTTTGTTAAAATTATTTAAAATGCCGCCGCGGCAGGTTAAGCAAATGTGAGAAATCACTTTAAAATTTAACTATAAATTAACAGCTTTAATTAAGAGCTTGAGATACGAGTACTACAAATGAATACAACTATAACTAAGGAAAGTAAAATATATATATTTATTTGTATAGATGTTAAGCCGCAGCTGACTTAGCGTTTTGGAGCTAAACTAAAATATCACGTTCGAACTAAAATGGAGAAGCAAGTATAGCCACTTAGTTGGCCAAATAGTTGCCCATGGCCAAGACGGGCAATAAGATGGCGCCAAAGATGCCGGTCAGGCGATCGGCGCCATTGCACTCCTCATCGGTACAATCCCCACAAAATATTCGGTGAACATTCTTCTCGGGACTCGTCACATTGCAGAGATCCAAAGGATCCGATTTGTTGGTGTAGTAACAGAAGCGTTTCGTTACTTCCTTGCCATTAACTGTAAGAAAATTTAATTTTGAAGACCAATCTTTAATAGTTTTTACATTTCCAGTACTCACTCTCTTCGACAGTTTTGCGGCAAACGGGACGCTCGTGATCCGAGTTAATGGTGCTATTGCAGTAGCGCTTCAAGTTAATGTTACGCTCCTTAATCAGATCACGGGGTATGCTATCCTCCTGGAAGGTTACTCCGCAAAAGTCCTCGGCTCCAATGGTGTCCGAGCTGCAATGCCAGCACTGCAAGGCTGTGTCAGAATAAATAAGATATGATTAGTGCGTCTACTCTATGTATGACCTTTGAGTTTTGACCTCAAAGCAGATGTATTTGTGCTAAAAACTATCTGTCCCATTCAGCATTGAAGTCAGACGCGTACAACAAGAACAATGGCGACAGACTTTTCAAGTTTTTGGCTGTTGACATCATCGTTTTTACGCTGACCCAAGAAGCAAGCACAACAACACCCCCAATTTACCGCCCCTAAAAATGTGGTACAACCTCCCCCCGCTCAAGTTTCATTCAAGAAACTGCCACAGACAGTGTATTTTTTTGCGTAACCAGTCAGAGCGGCGCCGTCATTGAATTTTTATTACGTATACGCAACGCTGGCGTATTAAAATTGACAATAAGTAAACGAGCCGTAACTCACTTTATGCAAGGCATGTGCACTTTATGGTTCTAATGGGCCTTTAAAAATGTCTTTCTTAAGTTAAAAACTGAGCTGAATAATAACTTTTGTGGGCAGTTTGAATTTCGCTAAAGCATTAAGTTTTCTTAATTTTAGAGTATCCAATTTTAGCACTAAAAAACTAATTAAAGTTCGTCATTTGAGCACTTTGAATATTTCTTAAAATTTTTCTTAAAATTTTTTTATGGATTTAAATTTTTAACATTTTTTGAACGCATTCTTCAAAATTTTTTTGTTTGCTCCAATGAAATACACGAGTTTATAGAGGTCGTAAAATTATGAATGTTTTAATACAGATTGACCATGGTCATTACAGTCGGCAAGACGACTTATTCAAGTTAATGAACTCATTAATTTAAACTAGACAAATAATGAGTTCTTTTCACCTTAATAATGAAAGTAAGCAATTATTTTATAATTGAAAAATTTCATAGAATTTTACTTGGCTGCCTTCCGCCTTCGTTTTATAAATCTCTCGGCACATTTGTTGGCAAACGTTGATAGATTTGCCTTTCGCACTGTGGTCAATTTTTGATCAAGCTCTTTGTTTATTTATGTTTTCAATATAATTTGTTTTTGAATTGAATTCCAATTCGTAAACATTGCGTATCTTAAAAAAAAGTTTCAGTATTTTTAGCACTGATTCGCATAAAATTAATAAGTGATGGGATTACTTATGCTTAAAGAGGCCCGACATAGCGGGTGTTCGTCACAAACACCTGCGGGGTTCAAATCTAACATGCAAATTTATTTAGTTTGCGTGTGTTTTTCAAAACAGCTAGGAAAATATGACTGTGCGTGATTAGCTCGGAAAATCTGACACACTAAAGATCAAGATGGTTTTTGCTGCAGACCTTGAACTTTTTTTTCACTATTTTCTGATGAACGGGATAAGCTTTGTTTGAATATTTAAACGTCAAGTTGCCGTAAATCTTAAGTAAACATGCCACATTTATGAGGGGAAAAACTCTAGACCTTGACACTTCAGGCTCAGTTTTGCATGCGGTTTGAGGTGCCAAAATATTGACGCTGAAAATATTTGCATTTCATTTGGTAATTGTAAGTATGTGTACATGTATATTAAATTACATTATTATGAATTTAAATTTAGCTGGCAACTCTAACGTCTGTCCACTGACGTCCTTCGGCTGTCAGCCACAAAGACGGCGCGTGTATTTAGATTTCTAGTTCTAGTTCTTGTTGTTGCTGCTGTCCACCCCCTTTCAACTTTAGCGTCCACAACCATGCCCTCTTCTGCTTGGCTGTTAGCCTTGTTCGTTCTAGTTTTCAAGCTTCCTGCAGACTGACGTGCAACTGCAGCTAATTTGCCAGAACCCACATCAAGAAGTCAGACACACTCCCACTTCCACTCCCTTTCCCTTTGCCTCTCTATCGTTCTTACCATCTCCAGTTGCTGTCCTTAAGGGCTAACTAGTACAGCTTTAGCTAGAAAGTGTGAGTAATTGAGTGTATATAAAACATTGCGGCCAAGTCAAGGTCGCGTCTTATTATTAAATAGCTTAACTCTGATACAGGCGTACAAGACTGCTTTATAGTGTGTCATAAAATTTATTTTGTTTTAATAAAAATAAATTTGATAATTATTTTTGGTAACAGCTGCATTATACTAACTTTATTACTAGGCCCACACAAAAATACATTAGTTAATTAAATGTGGATAAAATCACTGCCATAATAACAGCTTATCTTTAAGTAGTGGAAATATTTCGCTAGAAATTAATTACGTTTGCTCAAATGAAAGTACATTAGTTAATGAAATGTAGATAAAATCTCACGGCTTGCCAAAAAAGAAAAGATGCTTTAAAGGGGATCATTAAATAAAGCAAATGATGGCCTTAAAGAATTAAATAAATTTTTTTTGATCACTGCTTTATATTATTAAAATATTTATATTTATTTATGATTAAAATATATTAATGCATATATAAAGTTTGTGATTATAAAACTTAAAAGCTTTAAGACTTCAATTGGTTTATTTTATAGGGTAGCTGCTAGCACAGCAAACTACGCCTTTTACGCCTACACTTGCCACCATATAGTAAATATCGAGGCACTGCAATTGAAGTTTACAGGAAGTAGTTGTTTTTATACCCTCTGAGGGGTATATTGGGTTTGTCAGAAGTATGTAACAGGCAGAAGGAGGCGTTTCCGACCCCATAAAGTATATATATTCTTGATCAGCATCAACAGCCGAGTCGATATAGCCATGTCCGTCTGTCCGTCTGTCCGTCTGTCCGTCTGTGCGTCTGTGCGTCTGTGCGTCTGTCCGTCTGTCCGTATGAACAAACAGATCTCAGAGATGGTAAGAGCTACAATATCCGTTTTGGTCAGTATCGACCACATATTTAGTCAGTCAATACAAGAATCTTTTTTTTTTTCGATGCCACGCCCCGTTCGCCCACAATAAGCGAAAAACCAGACATACCTCGGAAAAAATACATGTTTTTTGCGAATATCTCGGTAACTATAATACCTAGGGACACCAATTTTGGCATGCAGGTTGCTTTTTGTAATATAAATATAATGCCATCAAAATTTATTGGATGCCACGCCCCCTTCGCCCACAATTGCGTTGAAACTTCGAATGCCTCTGGCTCACTTATTTCTTAACGTATAGTTTTGTAACTTAGGATATACTGGGAGACAACTAATATTAAACGATTGTGAAAATTGCATCAAAATCGGACTATAATTAAAAAAGTTTCTGAAAGAACGAAAATCGTAACTTTCAGGCGACGCATAACCACGTGCGCTGTGCCAAGCAACGAAAACGAAAAACGTGCGAGCGAGACAGACATACAAATATGTGTGCATGTAAAGTTCTTGCAGCAGCTACTCCAATTTGAACTCATATAATTGGAAACGAAGCTCAGAGGGTATTACACGGTCGGCATGCCCGACTGACAGTTTCTTTCTTGTTTTTATTGTTGTATACTCGTGTATGCAAATTTTGTAGCTGTCCTTAGTGTGAAGTTGTGCAACCCTTAAGCTTTAAAAACTTGCAGCATTATATGCCTATAGAAAATGCTAAACCAGAAAAAATATAAAGCAAAACAACAATAAATTCATGATTTTATGGCATAATTTGATACGCATCGGAAGTGTGTTGTCGCCTGCAATTAAGCAACCCCTCATTGCCATGTGTGGGCAGAAGGGCAACCAAAGGGGCTAAGAGTTACTACTGTGTGTGTGTGTATCTGTTGGCATCCTGTGAAGCGTGCTCAATCTGCGCATCCTGTTTTGTTGGCTCATTTTGTGATGACAACGCCTGCTCATTATCAGTTTCGTACAAATTACGCAATTCAAGCCAAAGAATTTGAGCAAACTCTACGTATCTCTTTGTATCTGTACCCCATCCCTCCTGATGATGGTCTACAATCGAGGTCTCTGACATAGTTAGCACAACAAGAAAACAAGCCAGAGCTAGGGGTAGGTGTTGGGTTTTTTGTGGTACAGTTGGGATGCTCTATTCGGTCGCCGCTGGAAACTGGAGCAGACGCCGTTGTGGCGCCAGTTTGACATGCGCATTGTTCCAAACAGATGCGCAGTGGGGTCCTCGACATGTCACTGATTGAATCCAAGCCAATTAGATAATTGCAGGACCTCAGACAAAAGCATCTAGTATCTGCGTGCATATTTTAAATGAGCAACAGGGCGGCACAGATTGCAACCCAATTCAATTAACATACATTTAAAATTTACTACTCAATTCAATGGTAATTAAAATCAAATCCCATTCAGTTTTTATAGCCAAATAATTGGCATATTTTGCCAAAATATTTTAAATAATTCAATGGAAATTTTTCCAAAATAAACCATAACAATTGAATGCATACATATTTTGCATGCCAATCATCGATCAATGTGAAAATCAAACAAAGCTGCCACAACAATTTGACATGTATCTATATATATATATAAAATATATATGTATTTATATGTGCTTGCCTGTGTGAAAATTGTGCGAATTTGCTGTGCATTGACCTACAATGACTTTGTGTTGCACGAATGCTGATGAAAATAGAGCCAAAAGGAACTAAACTTGGCCAAGCCCTTCAACATAAAAGTATCTATTGAATTCAATTTGCCGTCATAAAAATCGGCCATTAAATCCAAAAGAAATGTCTATAAGTAAACTTAAGATGCATTTGTTATAGCACCGTTTAGTTCCACAAATTGCAATTATTCAATATGAACTTGTTTATGACATTCATGAAGCCGTGAAATTGTTTCGAAATAAATCTCGCAAAATCAACAAGAAATTTTCATACTCTCAGGTGTGAAATCATTTGGTTCAGTTGAATTATGGAAAACAATTGTTTCGGGCTTTTTACAATATGTTATTATGGGCTATTTTTAAGCATTCTATAAATTATATAAACACCGCAACAAATTCATTAAAAACTTGCCAAAAAGCACAATGAAGAAACATATAAACAAAATGAAAAGTATAACAGTTCATTCATAGAAGTGATCGGAGGCACACCTGAGTTTTGGACCTAGTACTACCCAGACTACTGACGACCTTGTCGAGGCAGCTGCAGTTACACATATGTATAGAGTATGTATATACATAGTAAACAGTAGTCCAAAAGTGGCACTCATTATGAATATTAACACAACAAATTTTGTGTATGTTTATAAATGCATTCACGACACGTGCATCCGAGATTTAGAACTCACCTTTGATGTTGTAGGCGGTGGTCAAAAGACAAAAGCCAGCAATGAAGAGCTTCAGGGATGCCGACATTGTTACAACTGCGAGTGTTTCGCTTAGCTTTTACTGGGGAATGGCAAGGAATCTCTACAGGGTATGTTTTGTAGACCAATCTGCGACACAATGACGCCGGATTTCCGTGAGAACGGGTTTCCTAAAATGCCTTAAGTGTGCTTTGTGTGTCTTCTCTCTACCAGAAGTAACTCTTTATTTTCCTATTTTTTAAGTAAGTATTTTTTTTCTTTTGTGGTTATTTGAAACTGCGCGCGATGCTAACGGTTGCTCGGCCGAGTAACGACTGTGCGGCCAAGCGACCCGCAGGCTCTGCTGCCACAAAGCCACAGCTCAGTCGACGTCGACTGCAGCTGTGGCAGCGTTTGTGAATTTACTACCAGTGTTCTTGGGTCCCTGTGTGTGTGTGTATGTGTGTGCTGATGACGTTTCCCGTTTCCTGGGGATGCCCCATGCTGCTGACTGCCAGCCAGACTTACAATTGAGACTAGATTTGTACTCACCGCAAGTTCTTTTCGCTTTATTTTATTAAGTCATTTTAAAAGAAACCTTTATGTATAAATTTTTAAATTTTCATAAAGTTTTAGAGCATTAATCTTAATTTAATTTTATTATTTAACAAAAATAAGCAGAAAGTATTAAGTTTATCAATTTCAAATTCATCTTACGTTTGATAAGGTCACCCCAATCGTGGTGTAAAACTTGGCTAAAGCAGCAGGCAAAGCTTTTGTGCTATGCTTTCTTGACAGCTAAGTTGAGTAGTCAGTGCAAACTGTTATACAGTGTTATACATTTCACAGATTTTTATCAACTTTATTACTAATAACTTACTTACTTTAACTTATTTTTTCCGAAAACCTGATATCACAATAAGCAGCAGTCCACATAACATAACTCATAACATAACGACACTTTGTTTCTATGTTTATACAACCATAAATATATGTACATGAGTGCAGTAATAGGATCCGCCACTTATGCGGACTGGCCGGAGCGTCAGATCGCTAGCGTAAGCACTTCTTGAGTATGTACCATCTGTACATACTTACACATATACATATATACATAACTAGTAGTTATTAACTACACAGGCACATATGTACTGCAACTCCCTCTCTCTGCTGACACTGTTAGCGGCAGAGCTCACTTAGAATATGGTATGTAATAAGTAAAATATAAAATTGAATAAAACGGAGAGAACACTCTCGAAAACCAAACCGAACAAACAAGACCTTTTATTTGTGCTAAAAGACTTTCAACTTAGCAATGTAACACAATGTTATTTTTTTTGAGTACCCTCTGGAGATTCGTTTTATCGAACTTATAAATTTATAGTTCTTGCAGCAGCTACTCCAATTTGAACTCATATAATTGAAAACGAAGCTCAGAAATTAATGCACGGTCGGCATGCCCGACTGACATTTTCTTTCTTGTTTTTTTTGGGTCTGCTCTCATTACTAGTGTAGACCGCCGAGCTCTAAGATCTATAAATGTCAGAAAATCAGCCTGAGTGACTGTGTTGATTTCTTAACTAATATTAGTAACTTAATTTAAGTTCAGTACTCGTTCAGTTAGCGTTACCCTATTAGTATAAATTTAAAGCAAGCTGCTTGCTACTTTTATTAACAGCTAAACCAAGCAAATAAAATAAGTCATCTGTTTATGATTCATGAGCACGCACATACTTGTGCCCAGTGGCTGTAAGTGTGATCCGTGTATTGGCAAGTCTGCTGGCCAAAATAGGCAGTCGAGGCGCTGACACAACTAAACAGATATATGTTTTCATATGCAAATCTTGACATTAATCTGCAGCATTAGACGACAGTAGACTCCCGGTTGACTCCTCCTGCTACCAAAAAAAGCACACACTTGACAAAGCGTGAAAAATGCGATTTGTTGCGGTGACACGCACACCGCCAAATGAGACAACGATCGAGAGCGACGCCATCGACGCACTTGGAGTTGATTGGTGAACCGGACCAGCAACAACAGCAACGACTAGAATGTTTATAACCAAATCGTAATGCTCACAACGGATTAGGAGGTTAAGTTGAAGCTAAAGCCTAAGTCTAAGCAATAAAAAGTCAAATCACAATCATAAAACTTGAATACAGCAGGCAGCAGGTTTGGCTTAGACTTATACAGAGTTACGGCGTAAACGATCGTATTGACTATTGACAGCCAGCCTGGGGCCATCGGGGCGTATGCGTAACATTATTGCAGCAAAAAACCAACGCCGCCAAACAATGTCGACTTACAATATTTTTTCCATGTCCCCCTGCCATGATAAATGGCTAGTTTTATTGCATAAACTGTACGACATTTTCGCTAGGCACGTCATAAAATACGATAAAACAGAAAAAAACAAATAAAAGTAGAAAAATTAAATAAAATACTAACATTGCTTGCGTGTAGCTTAAAAAAACAAAATTAAATAAAAATTCAAGCCGTGCGACAAGTTTAAATGCCCGAAATGTTTACTTGGCTTAGTTGCCACCCATTTTAAATACCCTGCACTCGTGAAATGCCTGAAGCGGGTAGTTTTAAATAGAGGTTTTGAAGAAACGATCAACACTTATTCATACAAATCCATTTGCTGCATACAGAGTAACTTTAGGTTGTGCATTTGTTGCTTCAAACAAATTTTACATAATTTTGTACGAAAAACTGCTTTTAGTTTTACGTAAGTCTGTAATTATTTTAATTAAATATAATACTAACAATTATGAAAAACAGCATTATCATTTCAAAAATAACTTCCTCTTGTTTCGCGCAAATCAAAAACTCAATTGACTTGGGTCAAATGTCACAGTTTTTTTTTTTGCGTGGTCGGCAATTAATTTACAAACTCTTAAATGTGGGCAGACTTTCAGTTGTGAACTCATTTCCGTTCTGGATTTGTATATTTAACAGAGGCAGAGCAGCGAAACGACAACTGAACATTTAATTTTTTTCTACATATCTTGTATCTTTATGGCGCAAAGTTTTTATTTTTTACAATCGCAATGTCAAGCGCAATGATGTGAGACAATTATTTTTGATTTGCTTTTCAAATTAAACAATTTAAAAGGCAAGGAACTTGGACTTGTACGGTAAACATCAATCAGCAATTTGCTTACCGAATATAATTAACTTATTGCACTTGAAATTTGGGGGATTAGTAATATATTATCATAAAAATAGAATTATAAATATTAAGTATCAATATAATAAGGAAATGTTAGATTGTGTTTATATTAAAGAAGGAACAAAGCTTTATTTTTAAGCCGAAAAAATATAGTTTAGTGAACCTAATTAGATTAATATTATTCTAAAAGAAAGTTGTGAGGAATACAAATTAATTTCGTATTTACTTTTGAGTCAGTTGCGTACTCCTTTCTCATGGGGCTGCACGATGATCAGTAAGTTCATAACAATAACAACTTTTCAATCTCTTTTAAACAGTAAAAAACTTGTTAATTCATACAATCTAATCAATTTATTTGTAATACACCATAAAAAAGTGTTTCAATTAGAGTTACAATATGTATTACAATATTACAAAGGTAAACATATATATAATAATATACATATATTCATATGAATGCATTTGTATGCGTGAGTGTAAGTGTGTATGATAACCAATTTGTGAGTAGGTGAATCTTTACCCATTTTTGAAGGCAAACCAAGCGTAAACCTTTGATGCCCTATAGCTAAGATGCATAACATTTATACAAGTAAAGTTCTTTATATTTGTGTGTGATATACAACATTTTTGAATGGTTTATATATAGCGAATGTGACTGGCGTTTGTGCATATATCGTGATTGACTTTATATTATGAAATTTTATTAATGAATTCTTTTTTTTTTTTGTTTAATTTGTTGCTCGAAGGACTCTTAGCTTTAAATTTAATTTGCATTCAAGCAATTAAGTGCAGGCTCCTTCCATGCTTCCAGTTAGCTGCCTGCTCATTTGCATAGCTGCCGCAGGGCAGCAAATAGTGGCAGCACTAACAGACCCATTAAACCCGATAGACCCGCTGCGGAATTGCAACCATCCGTGGTGCACGTGCGGCAAAAGATGGTCTTGGTGTAGGACGAGGTTGTGTCCATGGCGCACTTGTCAGCCGGATCGTCCATATCCTCATAGAAGCAGGAACGTTGAATCACTCGCTTGCCATAGACTGCAATGAAATAAATAAAATGTCGTTATAAACTTTAAATATTTTAGCTTAAATAAAAAATATTTTAATTAATATCTCTCTCACTTGCTGACCGTTGAGAAGGGGAGAAATCTATTGCGCACATTAAATGTGATTTATATGTCGAGTATACAGTTTGCGTGGGCATTGACTTTTTGATATTCTCGTTTTTGTTTGCTGTTTATTTTAGACCCTGTACATAAATGATGTGTAAGGGTCTTTAAAGTGTGTTAAATTAAATATCGTATATAAAACAGAGAGAGGTTATCTACAAACTACCTAAACTCTTATACTGAATATCCGTTTGAAATTTAGTTATAGTTTAATTTAGTTTGGAAATCTATATTTTGTATTGGAAACTTAATATTTCTTGTATTTTTATATGTGCTGGGTCTGTTTTAGTCCGTTTACTAGTTTTTATAATTAATTTCTAGTTTATTTATTTAATTTTTTGTTGATTTTACGGCGTGTCTATCTCAGAAATGTCATTTCAAATGTCGTCCAAATCGTCGATCACATGCTGGCTAATGGCTAACTGCCAAATAGTCGAGCTGTGAGGTAACTGCAGCTGATGCAATTGGAAAAGACCAAAATAAATAACATAAACTAAGTCAAAGACAAGACACAAAGTCATATATTACTTGAAATTCATCTCATGTCTTATGTGTAAACAGTATCTAAATAAATTTAACAGTAAGTATCATATACTTAACTTCCTTTGCGCATTTATTCGGAAGCATTAAAAAGCTTATCAAACTTTTGTCAGACTTTTGTAAGCTTTTCCATAGCAAAGACTCTTTAAAATACTAGACATTTTATATAAAATTATATTAATTTATATATAATTCTTAAATGTAACTAGCTGACCAACAATGTTGAAATGGGTTCAAGGCTTTCTGAATGCAACCTGAGCGACCAGGCTTGGCCGGGCTTAGTCTGGCTTGGCCTGGCCTGGGCCCGCACTGGACTGAACTGGACTGGCCAACGCGTTGAACAAAAACGCAATTGAAAATGAGGTCTGAGAGACTATGTCTATGTGTAGAGCCGGCTGCAACATACACTGCCAAAACGAACGCAAGAATCAGTAAAACGAGACAATTTGCAATCAGCAAACTGCAAACTGAAAACTGCAAATGAAAACCAGAAAAAATGCACAACAAATTGCGTTTTCTCAATGCGTGTGTGTGTGTGAGTTAAGTAAACAGAACAAAATAACAACAAAACATAAAACTCAGCAAATAAATCGCAATAAAATAAAATAAAACTTTAAAAGCTGCTCGAAAAGGTGCGTGTTGACCATTTTTGTGATTGGCTCCTACGAAACAGTCGCTTCAAGTGAGTGTAAGCGAGACAGCAAGCAACAAAAGAGACACAGACCGATAGAGAGAGCGAGAGGGCGAATGAGAGGTTAGGTAGGGCGGAGATGGAGATACAAGTATCTAATAAAATTGTTGACAATTGTCGCCTTATCACGGCCGCAGCATCAAACATGGCACTCAGAATGCAGTTTTTTGCTGCAGACTCCAAAGAAAATTGCAAAAAAAAAAACCAAAAATAAAAGCAAACAAAAAAATTGCGCATACGCCGCGTGCGCAGCGCGAAACAAAGTTGGAAATGCTGCATTGTGTCATAAATTTAAATTTTAATTAATTTAATTATTTATTGATCGAAATGTGTTGTGGCAACATTTTTCACAGTAACAACAACGAGAGAGCAAATAGAATAACAACAACAAAAACATCAACAAACTAACAACAAGGAGATGAAAAATGCACGCACAAAAAAAAAAGTCAACGCAATTGGCCAAAAATAGGCAAAAAGTGGACGACAACTTTTCGGTAAGCCCAAATGCAACAAGTTGCAAAATATTTGCACAGTGACGCACAGTGACAACTAAAATGCAACGTTCACTCACACAAGCACACACACACACACACATACAGCTGGACAACACTGCTAGCTAATTGCTTGGCTTGACTGTTGGTTTTATGGAATTATGGAATACATTTTTAATTTGACATTTGCCAAAAACTCAGCCAGTCGTCGGCCCAAACTTCATAAGCAATTAATTTAACGGCATATAAATTGAGCAGCAACAACAGCAACAACAACTGCAGCATCGCCGAGTTGCATTTTTCTCAGACATTTTGCTGCTGTCTCTGTCAGTGTTTCTGTCTCAGCCTCAGTCTCTATCTCTATCTCCTTTACACCTCATTGCCGTAATTGAGCGCTTCACGCTGTGCAACAACTTAATTAATTTATATTTTTTTTTTTGTTTTTGTTTTGTTTGTTGTTGTCTATGCGTAGTTTATTCGTATATTATGTGCTCGCATCTGGCTGTTCATTTGGCGACTCAAAACTTAGAAAACCCGAGTCTCTGTTTAAGATTTGCAGTTGCAATTTTAATTGCCAGCCGCAAATCTTTGCAAATATTTGCAGCGCCAATTTGTAGACGCTTGATTGCAAAAATTTAATGGTGTTCATTAATTGGCCATAAGAAATTAGCTAAATGCTAAACGAAATACACAACAACAAAATCCAGACACCCGGCACTTGATCTCATGCCATTTGATAAGATTATGTGCGTTTTACAGTTCATAAATAAACTAACTATTCATTATAAATGTACCACAAAAAATGGCAAAAATATGAAATTTATTAGTTAACAAAGTACAGCTGTATGCAATTTATATGAAAAATTTTATTAAATATGACATTGAGTTAAAGAGGTATAGAAAATATTATACAAATGGCTTTGTTGATTTAAAAAATTAAGCTATAGATATGTTGAGTAAAAAGCTCATTAAAGAAATTTTATGGACAAGTCAGAACATTTAAAATGTTCATTAAATTAATAAAATGAATCAAAAATCAAAGATAATTAAAGATAAATGGATTACTGTAAAGGCAGCTAGTATATTTCTATAATTTTATTATAACAAAATCTAAAATATGAATGAATAATTCGTTTTAAAAAATAGAAATTTATATATAAATTAACTGAATTAAATTCAATTTACTTATATCGACATTACAGTCATAGCTACTAAAACATGTAATGCATTTTTAGATAAACTACAAAATTTACTATAGTAAAATGCTATCTGCCGAAATAGTAAATTTTTATTTTTGTGTTTTATTAAATTATCGTTCTTTTATAAAGACAAATATTAATTTGTATTATTAAAGATCAAATCGAAAGAATTAAAATATCTTTAATATAGAGTTTTACAGTATTTGAAATTTTTAATTTAGAATTTATAACATAAATTAATTTATATTCTCTTTTTTATTAACTTTTGTTGTGCAAAATGTTAACAAATTGATTTATATTACTTAATGTACCATTGTATTTATGACTTCAAATAGCTGAAAACCTCATCAAATTGTGTCGTTCTGTTTAGCCAGAACAAAGCTGAGTAGGAAATAATAACTATAGGATTGTAAAATTCTGTAATTAACAACAAATAAAATAGATAAACAACAAAATGTTGACCAGTTGAAAGGTTTGCAGTAAAAACAAACTGCAATCCAGATCAAAATGCCGCGATATGCACTGTTTGGCAAATTGAGCAGCTTACAAATTTTCAATTTCATTTTGTTTGATTTTTTATGTGGACTTTTATGTTTGTATTTGGTTTTCTTGTTTTTGTTTGCGTTGTGTGTTGTTGCTTGTCAAATGCAAATGGCAACAAGCGGCACAATTTGCCACAGCCGCAGGCTGAACAATAAAGTGCATACAAAAAAAAACAAAAAAAAAAAAAAGGAAAAACAGTTAAAGATCGACGACTGCGACACGAATATCACTCATACGCCGCGTGTGTGTTGGCGTCTCTCTATCTCCCTCTCTGTCTCTCTCTCTGTCTATTTATTTAATTTTCATGTGTGCGCTTGCCACATAAATTTGCCGTAAATTAGCGGCACATGCAAGGGGGCATGGCTTGGTCTCCCCTTGACTTCAGTTGGCCCAAGTGTCGCTACTTGTGCCTGTGCTTGTGTGTTTGTAGCTGCTGCCACGCCCCTTCAGTCAACGCCCAGCAGCAGCTGCAGCTCATAAACACGATCGCAATTGTCTCCGTTGCCATTGCCCCTATGGATTTGTATGCCGCACTTGTTGCCGACATTGTCAGGCCAATAAATCTCAATCTTGTTTGACGCTTTGTGGCAGGCAACAACATGCGGCAGCCACGGCGGGTGTGAGCCACTGGTGGGTCTCTGCACCACACCAGCGCACCACACGCACCACAACAATAGCCAGCTGACACTCCACAGACTATAGCTAAATAATTGTTTATGTCTACGCTGATGGGTGCATGCCCCCTTGTGGCATGTGGTTACTTACCTTCCTGCACCAGTTTCTTGCACACGGGACGCGCATTCACCGACTTAACACCCACCGAATAGGTGCAGTTCACATAGCTCCAGTAACGCTGCTGTTCCGATATACTATCAGGCTGGAATGGATCATTGCAGAACTCCCCATTGGACACGTCCGTTGAGCAGCGCCAGCAGCGCAACACGGCGGATGCTGCAAGTAAAAACCACAGGAAACATTTTAATAAGAAAGAAGGACCAAATTTAGCAAGTATAATTTAATTTATGGCACATTACTTAAGTAGAAAAAATGTCTGCATTTAATGTATATTTTAAAAATAAAAAATAAAGAGGTAAAATAAATTTTATATCCTTTAAGGCAGAGTAAACATTGTAAGTTAATTTTAATATACTCATAATTGTACGTTTAACGGTCTATATCATAAAGACTTCACTATAAGTATAGATACGTGCTTAAGTTATTATTACCATTTACCGCACTATTCGGAAATGTCTACAACTATTACCATAAATCTCTATTTTCAAGGTGCTTACGGTCTTGGAATGCAAAGTAAGTTTTCTTCTATCTACAACCCATCTATAGAGTGACTCATTTGCAGCCCTTGTCACGTAGCAGCTCAAAGGCAATTATAAGTTAACAGCAGACATTATGAAATACTTATTCAAGCTGAAAGAATTTGTCAAACTAATTGAAATGCACGATTGTCGGGCTAGAAAGATATATGAGTTATATTTCTTTGAAATTGAATCCCAGCTTAGTAGATTGGGGGGGGCTTATCATAAACTAAGTAAGTAGTTACGCTCTAAAATGCAATCAAGCGATGATTTTTTATGTTTGCCAGTTGAATAAATAATGGGCCAATAAGCGTAATAGATGCCTGCTGCGATTTTTGGCCGTTAGTTGAACAGTTGGCCCGTTGGCGGTGGCTTTTGAAAAATGTTACAGTTGAAATTAATTAGACACGGGAGCCTTTTGGCTGAGTTATTTATGGGACAGTCTATGGGAAAACTGCCTTATAAAAGTGTCAAAACTTTCAGCATTGGCGTTGTTTATGCCCACGATTAACCAAAAGAGCGTGTAAATAATTATCAAACATTTTATGTGGAAAAAAACTGAGAAACTCAGAAGCCAAGTAAACTTCTTGGTCTGGCATCTATTGAGGCATTCTGGCAACGGATGTTGAATGACAACAATAAAACTCGTTTACCCATTGGCTGACCAATTTAAACGTCAAAACGTTAACGTTCAGGTTAAATGCACTTAACCAACACTTCTGAGGCGCGTTTAAACGAAAGCTTAGATAAGCTTGGCCAATGGGTCCCAAAAAAAAAACCGCAAAGTCAAAGAGAAACGTGTTTGGCTCTAAACGAATTTGGCCATAAACAACAAACATAAACATTACAATTTGCTGTAGCATTTGAATAACGCATTCAAATCAAATGCAATCGATACTTTTCGAGTTCGATTTCGATTTCGAGACTACGGCAACGATTTGAAGTTTGTCTGTGCTTCGTTTTTAGAAATTATTATCATTTACAATATATTGAAATTAATTGACAGTCGAATTGTCAAATGGCTGTTCGAAAATTGTTTATGTATATGTTTGCATGTAAGCAGTGCGGTGGCAGTTTACTAATGGTAATGACTGTAATTGTATGCAACATGAAGATTGATATTGTGCGCGCGTTTATGCCAAATGTTTTGGCATTTAAAAAAAAAAGCACAAAAAATAAATGCCGACCTAAAAATGGTAACACACACGTCTCACAAACAAGCGACTTTTATTTTATATGCATATCAATTGTGCGTAGTTTTCCATAAGTCAAACTACTTTAAAGTATTAGATGAGGTTATAAAAATTACAGTAATGATCTGTTTAGTACAATATATTTATAAAGAAATGTATTTTATATAGTACATTTAACTATTTCTATTTTTATGCTTTTTTATCCCAAAAAACAGAATACCGAACTATTCCACTGCTAAAAATAAAATGTTTTTCATACCCAAACCTATCTAATTTCATTGATAACAATTTGCATACTTGAACGTCAATTTAGGTACTATTTTCACTGCTTAAACTAGTAATTTAAAAATGTCATATGTTAGCGGGACTCGAATTAAGTCAGAGGTATATATAAATGGCAAGTTTTAAGCAATTTTCTTTGCGTTGCCGGTGTGAGGTACTACGCCCCTGTTATTATACAAGTTGAATGGCCGATGGAGCCCTCAGACTTGATATAGTAAATGCACCTCTAAAGTCACCAGCAATAAACTGCAAACTTGGGCCTGTGAGTTTCCCACTCAAACACACACATACATAAATACAGTACACATGCGGAAAAGTTCACATGCAATTTCAGCATTAGTACTGTGGGGATTTACTGGTAACTGAAGTTACAGTTTACAGTTTGCATTCAGAGTGAAGTTGCTGTTGCTTAAAAGCTGTAAAAAATGTGTTGATTATCAGTTGTGGGGAAAACTGCCTCCCCACCCAGAAAGCCAGTCTAAAGTCGGCGACATGCGGCGCCCTATCTTAGCCATAAAATCAGCAACTTATGAGTGTGGGGTTAAAGAGTTAAGAGACCAAAGGGAGTGGGGTAATTTCAGTTGTAGGGTTGCATTGACTAGCATGCAATTGAAAGTTTGTTCAACTTTAATGACGACTTGTCGAATGCAACTATTTGGCTCAAATTCTTGCATAATTAGAGCTGCCGAAAAACACTTTTAGGATTCAGTTTGAATGCCACACACACACACCCACAAAAACGCACCTAGTTTATTGAAAATCTAACACATTCCATTGAGTGATTTAATGACTTACAAGTACTCGAATCACATTGAAATGATGACAGATTGTCTGGTGTATTTTGGGTGTGTTAGACTTTTAGGGATGCAAAAGGTTGCTTTGCATTATAATGATTACACTGATTGTATCTCAAGTAAATTGCAATAAAATCCAATGACTGACATGCATATGTATTACGTAGCTAGTTTGAGCTTAGTCACTTTTGTGACTTGAGCAATTTACAAGTGAAATTGCCTTAATTATGACAATAATCAACTGCACTCTTACTCACGAATTCATTATGATTTCTGATGTGAGATCATCGTAATACTGAATGTTATGACCTTAAGTAAGGCAGTAATACAATTTTTGTATATTTTCCTCTAAATTAAATTGCTTTAATTTTCCATCTTCATTTCGGAAGTGGGTGCGACAGATGGTAAACAATTAACTTTATTGAAGACACGAAAACTTCATATGTCATGTCATGTCGGACTGTCCACAGTTTCAGTGAGGTGCGTGCAGTGGACACAATCAAAAACAAAAATGCCTTACATTGTGATAGAGCAAAGAAATAAGGGAGGGGATGTTGTGGGAGGCAAAATGAGCAGCACACTCCCATAAAACTTTCAAAACGAACATCAACTGCCAGTTACAGATATATGACGACATCAAAAAAGTTGTGGGCGTTACAAAGGGCGCTATGTTGTACGCTACACTGCACAAAATTGAGAACATAGAAGGCAACATAGCTTAAATACAACAAAATTGCGAAATAAAAGCGAAAATATAAAAACTTTTATGTGAAAAGTGTATAAACTTAAAAACATATTGTATTCAATATATTTTATTACGTACATATATTTTATGTAAAAAATCAAATTTTTTAATAATTGTCTGCAAAATTGTACTTTTATTTAATATTATTCTCTCCGTGCAGTTCTTAGGCAGCACAAGAAATTCCCCCACATAGAAATGCAGCTGACAAGTTTTGTTGACAGTCTCATTCTGTTTTATTTTCCAGCTTGTTAACAGCTTCAATTCAATTAAATGTAGGTTCCATCAATTTAAAACTAAGAAACTTTTCTATTGTAGTCTGTAAAATAAACTAATGTTTATTTATTGTTGTTGCTTTGCTTGTGCCTGAAATATATGGCACAAAAGCTACGTGGACATCTGTAGCTGTATATACATAAAAGTATGTATGTATATGTAAGAATTTTCTTTAATTTTTTAAGGTCATGAAAATATATTTAGTAGCTACGTAAAGAGGGTGTATACAGTCTGTCAGCAACTGATGTATAAATAAATACAGAGAACGACAAGTGCATAAATATTAAAAATAATAAACGATGAAATAATGTGTGCTGCAAGCACTTGAGGCAGTGTTGAGTATACGCCTCGTGTGCTTTATTGAGTGTGTCATTGTGGAGGCTGTTGCAGGCAGCGTCTAATGCGAGACAATGAATGCCATCTGCGGCTTATCAATCGAGGTCAAAAAGGCAATTGATTGATTATTACCAGCAACAGAAATTTATGTGGAACTATTTACACTTTTTCTGCATTAAAAACTTAAAGATTAAACGACGCTTTAGCTGCTAAAGCTGTTTGCAAGTTATTTAATTTTCAAAGAGTTCTGCTGGTTCAGTGAACCCGTTTCAGCTAGGGGCAAGTATATTAAGTGGCACACACACACACGCGCACTTAATTAGCGAACACTTTTATGCAAGTGCACGCACAGGATCTGAAATGAAAACCCACCTGCATTCAAATTGAGCGCCAGGAAAAGCAACCCCAGCAATAGCACACAGTTTGCATAGGGAGACATGGCCAAAAGGGTTAACAACTTGTTGTTTGGCTTTTGAATGGAGGGCGAGTATCAACTTCAAGTGCTTTCCCTTTCGCTTTTATTTCGCACTGATTTTTGCACTTTACACTTTTTGGTTATTTCGTTATAATACTTGAAGAAAATTCGACACAGAAATTATGTATTTTATAAACGAACTACGACAATGAAACCACGCATGCGACCCGTTGACAAACTGAAAGCGAACTGAATCAAAACTGAACTGAACACGAAAACGCGCCACAAGTCGAGGCACATCAGAAATCTCAACGACAAACGAACCAATAACAAAACGAACGAATCCACAAGCGAGACTGCAACTCAAAAACAGAGAGTGAGAGAGAGAGCGAAAGCCTCGAAGGGAGAGCGAGAGAGAGAGATCGTTTAGTTAGTCCCCATTCAATATACTCGACACACTGAAAGCTCTGCAGCAAGAGAGAGCATATAAAAAGAGTGAGAGCGAGAGAGAGAGTAAGAGAGGGGTGGAAGGAAGACAATGATACGCACTGAGAACTTGGAGTGTCGCTGGATTTTATATTGAAATTAGTTATTTATATGGGACTGGGTTAGGAGCTGGTTTAGGAGCACTCGACTATGGCGCGCACTTCTAACGCTTGCCACAATCACTTGCAGTTTCAGTTAACAGTGGGGCAAGACTTATGAAAACTATGCCAACATTTAACTAGTTTGTTTCATGGAACTTCTAAACCAGTCTTACAGCCACTCTTGTGCCACTGTGCATTGCGTTTTCTTGCACCATTGACGTTTAATGGCAGCCACAATCTGCACGTCTAACCGTCCGTCTATCCGCATGTCCATCTGTCTCTTTGTCACTATGTCATTTCGTCGTCCATTGCAATTGAATGTTAAGAGCGACTTTGTCGTAAATGTTGCATTTCGCGTCGTCGCCATCTAATCAAGCGCGGGTTTTTTTTCGTTTTTTTTAATAAGGAAATGCAATGTTGACACTTTGCAACATGGACTGTGCAGCTCCACTCCACTGCAAGTGTCTGTATCCGAGTCCTGGCAGTGAAGTGGATTCGTTACTAAATTTCTGACAAATATTTTATGCGTTTTCTATGGCATCGTGATTTGTGTTTTATTATGTTGCTTTTAACTTGTTTGTTTGCTTTTAGGGCATCGTTTAATCAGTTCACAAATGGAGTACATTGACTTGAGCGTTAGATGACTTTACGCTTAATGACACTTTGGCGGTTATTGATAAAGAATAGAGTGTAGTTAACTATTTGCTAAAACAAAGTACTGAGGAATTTATTAAGAACAATTTTTGAACTCTTGAAAATTGCCATAAATAACGCTGTAGAAGGTAAGCAAAGATTGTATATATTTTTATATAATTTTACAATTTAAATATAATTTTTTTGGCATAGCTATGTTATTTATATCGACCCATGACAATATTTTCAAACCAAAAAAATACTTAATACCATATTTTGGCCTGTCAGCACCGCCGTCTGCCTAGTTTAGTTCAATGCCCAACAAAATATATCTTAAGACAGCCAATAACGTAGGTAAATATAGAGTCCTTTCAGTTGAAATTCGTAACCCACAATATGCAATTACTTTGCCTACGATATGAAGTACATGAAATGAGCAAGAAAGTTCGTTGTACACTAAATGTGTCAATGGATACTCAAACCAATCCAAATAAATCCAATAAACTACGCCTTCGATATATGACAATGCACAAAGCCAAAGGCAAAGACAAAGAAAAGATGGTATTAGGCAGATATGTATGTTGTCTATGGAGTTTGACATATTAATAGGTGACTGGGGGGGCGTATGCGTAATGTGCTTAAGAGGACAACGACGTCATGGTAAGTAGCTCCTTTAGGTGATTGACAATACCAATAGACATTCTACATTCAAATTAGAAAATAATTGTAGTAGAGACGATTATTTATATTTTATGTGGAGTTCTAAGAACTCGATTAGGGAAATGAGTATTATTGGGCCACGTTTAGTTTTATGTTGCTTTGCTGGCACTAATTAAATGCCACAAACATAGTTAATTACTAACTCTAATGCTTAAGCTTATACACTGACCGAAAATGTATAAATTTAATAAAAGTTTAAGGTGAGAAAAGGGATAAACCAATCTGTTTTGAAATGATTTTCGGTAAGAATTGAATTGAATTTTCTATTTGAAGTAGCAAAATATATAATTTAAATCTTTCTTTCAATAAAGTTTTCAAAGATGAGTTTCCACTTTGAGTTTTATAAGATATTTTACCGATTATACTAGCAATTAAAACAGTTTCGCTTGCTTGACTTATTAAAACACCCCACTTAATTATAGCTAAAGCTTCTGAAAATTATTGCTAAAACTTCAGTTGAACAATTAAATCAGTGTAATCTGATGTAATTTTGACTTACATGAACGGAAATGGAGCTAGTTAAGTTTTGTGCAATTAAAATAATAAAAAAATTAAAGATCAGATCACTTAATGAGGATGTCATTAGCCATAGCAACAAAATGAACAGTATGAATAAATTGTTAGTCGAGCTGTCAACCGTTTAGCCAATGCACACACCCATTTGTGTGTTGTATGCAACCCTTAGAACTATCGCTTTCCTTAACGTCACCTTGGCAACCTAAACAAAAACAAACCTTTTAATAAAAACTATACGTCTTAAAAAATGAAGCTCAAGACACGTATTTGCAAAAGAAGTTCCGTAAAAAGTGTTGAAAATACGCAGGAGCGCAGTAAAGAATCCTCCAGTTATCCCTTGAGCTGCGTGGACTGGAGCAGTAATGAGGAAATCTACTTTGTCAGGTAACTGAAAGTACTCTCTCTTTTAAACTACAATTAAATGTGTATAACACTAACTTTGAACAGCGATGATCATCAGATTTACAAATGGAGCGATGTGAGTCGCGATTCTGTGGAAGTCGCCAAATTACCAGATGATTTCATACCCACAGATCTGGATTGGTTACTGCTCGGCGGTCGCAGCAGTGGAGGTGGCAAGGGCAGCGATACTCTGCTCATATCCAGCAACGATGGGCGCTTCATTATCTTGAACAAAAGTGCGAGGGTTGAACGCAACATTTCTGCCCACACAGCGGCAATTAGTTCCGGTCGCTGGAGTCCCGATGGTGCCGGCCTCTTAACAGCTGCCGAAGACGGTGTGGTCAAGATCTGGTCCCGTTCTGGCATGCTACGTTCCACAGTTATACAAAGCGTTGAGGCAATACGCTGTGCTCGCTGGGCGCCGAGTTCCACAGCAATTACCTTCAGTCAGGGTGGGCACATTTCTATTAAGCCCTTGGCAGCCAACAGCAAGTTGATAAGGGTGAGTCTACTTATGAGTGGGATTATCAATGGTTGCATTACTAATCTAGCAATATACCACCAATTTAAATTTTAGTGGCGTGCCCATGATGGTCTAGTACTATCGCTCAGTTGGTCAGCTCAGTCGAATATCATAGCCTCGGGCGGAGAGGACTTTCGCTTTAAGATCTGGGATGCACAGGGTGCCAATCTGTATAACAGTGCTGCTGAAGAATATGCCATTACGAGTGTTGCTTTCAATCCGGAGAAGGATTACCTATTGATTGGCACTTTTAACATGCTCAAACTCTGTCACAGCACTGGAGTAAGTTTCGAATACTTTAAACTCCAAGTTTTCAGCTAATTTGCATTTCCTTTAAGTGGTCATATAGCAGCGCTCGTTTTAGCTCACCAAATGTTGGCTCTTTTCACACATTGTCCTGGTCATCGGATGGCACTCAGGTGGCATGTGGCACCTCCACGGGGCAACTGATTGTGGGCTATGCAGTGGAGCAACAACTTATCTCACGTAATCTGAAGGCAACGAGCACCAGTCGCAAATCGATTGCTTTGCAGGACATTGCGAATGGCACAAACGATGTTCTCGACTTTCCACAACGTGTCATCAATTTTGCTTTGGGTTATGGCCATCTCGTGGTGGCCACAACCCACCAACTGCACATCTACAATGAGAAATATGTCAACACACCGATTATAATTGATGGTCGCAACGATGTGCGGGTCATTGAAGTGGGCAAAAAGTGTGTATTGGCAAAACTGACCTTAATGCTATAAGCTATAACTTTTCAAGATACAAATTGTTAATATTTCTAGATATTTTATGGTATTGGATGCTAGTTCTATTTGGGTCTATACGTACACAGGTCGCCTTCATTTGAATCCACGTTATCCCGGCTCTCAGGCTCAATTGCCATTGCTCAACTGGCGCTGTATTTCGCTTGGTCTGGATGTCCTAGTTATACGCGATAATTCGGAAACATCCTTGCTTCACATATTTGACTTAATACCCGGTGCCTCACGACAATACGAACCGCAATCGCTGAGGGCCAAACAACAATTGGCCGAAATCGCCGCTTGTCGTGCGGGAAACTCAGATGATCAATTTATTGCATTTATCGATAACAATCGAGAATTGTACATCAGTGAGACGCGGAATCTGGGCGGAGCCTCCTCTGGCGCCTCTGCAGACAGGTAGTTGAAGTATTTATACACTCTTTTATCGAAACTTTTAATCTTTTCTTCATTTATTCTAGATCAACAAACGCCAATGATGAAATCTATAAAATTGGCACCCAACTAACGGCCATCAGATGGGCCAGCGAGACGAACATTTTGGTGGGTGTACACGATTCGTGCTATAGCATTTGGTATTGTCCCGGCGAAGGAGCTGCCGATCCCACGATCATAGCTCTAACCACAATAACCTTCGACACGGCGTAAGTTCAAATTACACAAATTATAATTCGATTCTTACACGTTAATTTCTCTCAGTGAGTTTGGCAAGCATGTAGCGATTGAGAGCTTTGAGGATGCTGTGATCACATTTCGCTGTGCCGGCGCTCTGCTGCCCGTGAATGTGAATATCTATTGCGAGGTTCTGCATCGTTCCCTGCAGGAGGGACAGTGGCAACAGGCATTGAAAATCTGCCGCTTAGCGCAGCACACAAGTCTTTGGGCAACCCTCGCTGCGGTGGCCACCAGAAAGCATCAGCTGCAGCTAAGCGAAGAAGCCTATTCGGCTGCTCTACAAATTGATAAAGTCTGTTATCTGCAACATCTAAAAACCCTATCCCCATCCAGTGCCGAACAAATGGCCGAAAATTCCCTGATGCTGGGCAGAATGCTAGAGGCAGAGACGATTTTGTTGCACAATCGCAAATATGAGCAAGCTGTAGCCCTGGCACTACGTATGCACAATTGGAAGCGGGCTCTGGAGATAGCGCAGAAGCATCAGGGAGATCAGTTGGACACGGATCTGGTGCAACGGGTCCTTCAGGAGCGACTACGTTATCTCAAGGCTTTGCAACGCGACGAATGGGATGCACTCTATCTGAGTTATGTCAGCAGGGATGACAACTCTAGTGACTAAAGTCAAGAAAAAATAGCTACAAAATATCGAGGTGAATTCGGATTGGTTGAATTCCGAATAGAATCTTTTTTACAGATTTTTTAGATATAAGAACATATAGTATGTTAAACAAAGTAATATTTTGGAAACTTTTTAGTAGGAGTTTTGTTTATCTTAAACACTTCTCAAAAAGTAATGAATATATTTATTTACTTAACTAACAAGCAATAACAACTTGTCTTTAATATGCTGGTCTTATCATGGGTTTTCCCTCGATGGCATTGATGATATTGTTAGCGGCCAAAAGACTCATTTCAATGGTTGTCTTCCAGGTCTGTGTACCCATATGAGGCAGCACCACTACAAATTCGAACAAATGAAATCAAAAATGAATTTTCTTTAACTTAAACTCCAAACATACCGCAATTGGGCAGTTTTAGGAGCGGATCATCGGCGGGCAAAGGTTCCGGAGTTGTGACATCCAATCCAGCGGCGAATATTTCACCACTGCGCAAAGCCTCACACAAATCCTGTTGCTGAACGAGTCCTTAAAGTGCTTGAGAGTGATGGGAAAGGTATTTTAGAAATATTTACTATATACTCACCACCTCTGGCCACATTGACAAAGATTGCGCTGCGTTTCATTAGTTTAAAAGCCTCGGCATTGAACTTGCCACGCGTTTGATCGGTAAGCGGAGCTGCAACCACCAGAAAGTCGCTCTCTTGCAACAAACGGTCAAAGGTCACGTGCTCTGCCTTAAAGTCCACATCGTTCTCCTTGCGTGTGCGCGTCGTGTAGAGTATTTTGGCCACATCCCAACTCTGCAGTCGCTTGGCAATCGCCTGACTTATGCCACCAAATCCAAAGAAACCAATAATCGAGTCTCGAATCTCGTGTCCCATTTGCCAATCAATGCGCTCCGTTACCCAATTTGATCTGTATCAAAGCAATTTACTTTGATAAACTATAAATATTAAACATATATTTTAGGTTTTTAAAGATACCAAAAGATATACCACACTGCTCGTAAACACAGATCGTTTGGCATTTCAAAAACAAGTTGGCAGCACTCTCGCAAGTTTTAAATTTAATGCGCGCCTTCAACAGCAGAGCTTTCCACCAAAAGCTCAACTAAAAGCTTTGTGTCGCACAGCTGTTGCTCGTGTACTCACGTCTCAATCTCATTGCGCCCTGCATGAAAATTACGACCGGCTGCAATCATTAAACCAATTGCCAGATCCGCGACCGCATTCTTCACCACACCCGGCGTGTGTCCCAATGGAATTTGGCGACGCTTGAACTCATCGATATCCACAAAATCAATGCCCGATGACATGGTGCTAACAGCACGCAATTGGCTGCCGGCTGCATCTAGAATTCCAGCATTTAGGGGCTGATAATGCGCCCAGTAGATGGCATCCACACCGGGTACCTTGGCCAGTATCTCCTCTCTGGACGGCGGCACACTTTGGCAGATTATTGTCTCCGCGCCACGAGAACGGAGCAGCTCCAAGGCTGGAGCCGGCACAGTGGGATGCGATATGAGCACTTTAAATGCCCTTGAAATGCTCATCACGAACTGTTGTCGACAAGACACACCGCTAAACTAATGCAACTTTTCCAAAGTATCTGAAAACAAAATTCTAGAGCTTTTTCTCTTAGTCGCACTCTCTTATTCTCTCTTCCTTAAGCTATGGCTCTTAAGCTTCGAACACTGGGTTATTGAATAATATAATAAGTTCATGGTTGTCACAGTTTGCGATTAAACAAATTTTTCAACTCAAGGTTCAATAATTTATGAAAATTGGCAGACCATGTTCGTCTGTCTATCCGTCCGTCCGCTTGTCCAACTACTTCTATGAGAACTATTCTCTCAGATTCGATGAAAAATTAATTGTGTGTTTAGTTTTAATCGTCTAGTTTGGAAAATATTAAAATATTAGTAGGCTATGTACTAGAAGTTTTAAAGTACAGAAAATTATTTCTTTTGTTTTTTTTTTAACACTCAATGACAAAAACGTTAGTGTTTTGTAATTAATATAAACAACATTTTTCTATCAAAATATTTGTAATAAATTTTATTGAATTCTTTTATTCGAAATGTGCAAATGTTGTGACTGCGAGATATTCGACGATGCATGTTGCACGAATCGGGACAAAGCCATATTTTTCGGCAGCTTTACTCTGGCACATGCAATATTTCTGCTTTTTGTCTCGATTGATCAAATAAGTAAGTATTGAAACGATCAAGCGGATATATACATATATTTTGATATACTATATGTACACTTCTCTTTAAAGGTGATTTGAAATATGGTACTAGTGTATTGTTGCCTATCTTTAACGTGTTATTTTTTGTCTGCCATTCAGTGGGTGCAATATTATTATTTGTCGGTGTCTATGCAGTAAGTTGTTATCCATTTTACTATAGTTAATATTTGTGTTAATATCTTCTTATTAACTAGGAGATGGCCAAGGTATTTCTATGGGGCATCATTTTTAGCTCAATCTATTGCTACGCCCATTTCTATTTAATATATACCCTAGGTGAGTAACACAGGTTTATTGAAAAACTATGTAACTTACTTTATTTTCCCCATTTCATGCAGTTATTCAAATTATTTTTACTATAACCGGATTACGCTATTACAAGGAACTTCAAGGAAGCGACTGATGGAATCTCAAATTCAAAGTTAATTAAATTCAAATGTGCTTTAAAATAGTAGTCAACTAAATATGGACAGTTTTTTTATATACCGAAAATAGATTTGTATACATATATATATATATATTTTTATGTTTTATTCACATAGTACTTGAAATAATTTGCATAATTATTATTGTTATTAATTGTTCACAGCTGGTTGTAGTAGACACCAAGGTCACTGTAAATCTGACTTTCCCACACTTTATTGGTTAGTTAGTTTTTTAATAAGCTGGCGATAGCATACGTTCTCCGGCCATGCCACGTAGCACATTGTGGGCAGCTATGGTGGCCATATCGGAACGAGTTCGCGTTGTAGCCGATCCGATGTGGGGCAGAATAACTGAAATGAGTGCGAACATTAATCAAGGTGAAGAATAGGTCATAGTTTTACAATTTGTACACGTTTTTTTATATATCTACAACAATTACTAAAGACTATACCATATATACTCTAAAATTTTTTGAAAATTTGCTAATTAGATAACCTACTATTAACCTTGAACTGAAATCGTAGATGCCCAAAAAAACCAAAACATACTAGAACAACTGATACGACTAAGTCGCACTAGCGATAAGGAAGTTAGAGAGTACGGCTAATTAACACTACAATGTCAGATAAACGAGTTCGTTGATTTCCGGGAGAATGGCAACTTTTACTCACCGACATTATCGAGGGTAAGCAACTTGTCATTGGGCGGTAGAGGTTCTGGATCCACAACATCGAGACCGGCAGCAAAGATGCGATTGCTCTTGAGAGCATCATACAAATCATCCTGATTCACAATTTCTATATAAAAACAGATAAAGCAATGAACATACGAATCTAATTCTTACTGTCAAGCATTACTTACGTCCACGTGCAATGTTGATCAGTACGGCGTTTCGCTTCATCTTATTGAAGGCGGTGGTATTGAAGATACCCTGTGTGGCAGAGGTTAGAGGTGCGCAAATGACCACAAAGTCACTCTTGGCCAGCAGCTCATCGAATTCGACCTTTTTGGCATTCAGTTCCTTTTCAGTTTCCTTATTGATGCGACGCCTGGTGGTATATAGGACCTGATCGATATCGAAGCCAGAGAGACGCTGGGCAATAGCCTGACCAATGCCGCCAAAGCCAAAGAAACCCACAACGGAATCACGAACATCTTGACCCAACAGCCAATTCAAATGATAGTTCTCCCAGTTGCCACTGAAATTATCAAAATATACAAGACAGTTAATGGGAAAACGCAGCAGGTAACAACTGTGTATAACGTACGAATCGATCTTCTTGCGACCTTCGTGGAAACGACGACCGGCGGCAATCAATAGACCCACAGCCAGATCGGCAACGGCATTATTGAGCACAGTGGGTGTGTGTCCTAGTGGAATCTTGCGACGTTTCACTTCGTCCAAGTCCACATAATCGATGCCCGCCGACATGGTGGATATTGCCTTCAATTGGGGTCCAGCTGCATCCAAAACTTCGGCATTCAAACGTTCGTGTCCACCCCAGAAAACTCCATCGACACCACGAATCTTTTCCAGCAATTCGGTGCGATTGGGTGGCAAACTCTGGACCTGAATGAGTTCACAGTGCTCCTCGAGCAGATCAATGCCCGACTGCGGTATCTCGGGATGGGTGAGCAATACCTTAAAAGTTTTCGACGACGACATGCTGCGATTTTTTTGGCTAAACATAAGCGAAGCATTACTTGGTATTAGACATGTGCCCACAAAAAGCAGCAAAAATAATAAAAAGTATTTTAAAGTCATTCTGCTCGAGACGAGGTTTGGCCAACAACTGATCTGTGTACACACCCGAGAGTTTGTCTTGAAATGATCGACGATAAACTTCTGAACCTGTTTAGCATTCTGAACGTTCTCTGCTATGCTCGTGCCTTTGCTCTTTTCGTACAAATGAAACAGGTTTCAAGGCGCTGAAGCAAAGAGAATCACACTGCAAAGAGTTGTATGTTACAATGTTAAGAGAGTCTGGCTGCCGGCTGCCTATTTGGAAATTAAGCAAAGTAGCTCAACAGTTTGTGTTTTAATTGAAATTACATATGTATATGAATTCTAAATTGTTATTAATTTATTACAATAGCACAACTACAAATGTATTCATAAAATAATAGACTAGCGTTTTTTTATTTGCTATCTAATCACTGGCACTCGACATAAATTTTGATGCTTGTGGAAAAATACTAAAGTAACATTTACAATGTCAACAAACAAACCAGACATGTTCTCTCTTAAACACATACATACTAGCAAACAGATCACTGAGAGAGCGTTTTAATTGATGCAAAACAAAGCAAATAGTATTGAAAGCAAAAACAACTTAACACTACACAAATTACAGCTGAGCACAATTAGAACTAAAAGTCAAAGCAAGCTCTCCCATACTCAAATTGAATTACTCTCTTTGTGTTATGCGCTCTTCGAAGTACTTACTCTCTTTTAGTAACACTTTACTGCTGGGTGTTTGCCGCACGACTGAATGAAATAAAATCAAGGGCTAGCTTTTTATACCGTTAGTAACTAGCACAGTTGACAATCATGCAGGTGTCAAAAAGCTTCTTCTTTTCGTTTTGATTTGCTATGAGCAATCAACTATTAAAAAGGCATATGATTAATATGGATTGATTGTATGTATGGCTCCATTTGATATTGCTGCTTATCCCAACAACGATCAGTTTTTTTTATTCCCCCTATACACACAATTCTGGAATGCCTTTTTGTTTCGTTGCTTCCTTTTCGGTTTTCATTTGTAGTACATATGAATGCACATTTTTTTTATTGCTGCTCTTTTGCTTATCTTGTTTTGTTTGCGTCGCTTCTTATCTCATTGGCCAGTGTTGTTTGTCTCTTTCTTTTCTTTTGCGTCTCCCACACCCCTTCTCCTTGCTTTCGTATCTGACTCAACTCTGATTTGGATTGTGAACTCTTTGGTTGTCCCGCTGCTGGTGTAATCTGTGCGCCTGTTGAAAATACCAGTTGGGGATTTTTCCCATGTCATTTGTGGCGCTTCCAATTGGAATGGGCACCACACCAAAGCACCACCGCCAGAAGCCCAAACCAAACCACCAAGTGGAGCCACCAGCTATTGGAACGTTATTGTGGAACCTACTACAAACACACTACTATCTATGTACTGCTCCAATGCGCCCCACAACACACAATTATAGCGCTGTCTGCTTTTTTTTGTGAGCGGATCTGCTCAAATTTTGTCCGCAAAGCAGCAGGCGCCCAGAGTACACAGCTGCGCTGCCGTCCCGCTCTCATATCGCGTGTCACTGTGAAAGCAGCAGTAGTAAAAGAAAACAACAAACGACGCGACGTCAGCGGCGATGCCTATGCCGATGCCGATGCCGAAGCTGGCGTCTGTTTGTTTGCAGTACATATGGCTATGACTATGGCTGAGTGTGTGTGCGTGAGTACGCCTTTGCATGGATTTGGTGGGGAAACAAAACAGTCTTGCAGGGCTATCCCAGAAGCACACAATTATACCCTGTAGAAATTATTATAAGAAGGGTATGTTGGAATACAAAAATTAATATGTTAAGTATTTATGTATAAAGAGTATTACCATTTTAACACATTTATTGATAGATTTGATAATTAAAATATGATTTCAAAAATGTTTAACCTTTTAATCTACTAAAATTACTTCAACTGCGTAATAAAACTTATTAAACAATTAAACAAGAACATCTGGTCACACTAAAGCAACTTTAAAACCCAAGTAAAAATATGTTTCTTAAATTATATTGTGTAGTATATATATTTTAAAGCAGTTTTAAAGTTAATATACTTTTAGGCTTGTTAATAATTTGCTAATTTGATTGTTAGAGGGTATCAACAAGCCGACTAATGTCCAAACTACCTGCTGCAATTTGTTATTGTGACGCTGACGTCTGAGAAGCTTTTGTGCTTTTCGTAGACGCTGCTGCAATTTTGTCTAATTGCAGCAAAAGGTTATTGGACCCCAACGTTGTTGAGTTGTCTGAGTTAAGTTGAGTTGAGTTGGCTCCAAGTTTATGCGAGGGTGGTTCGATGTGGGTGCCAAAACGTGTCGCGCTCTTTTGTAACTGCTGGCATTGCTGCTGTCGCTGCTGCTGTCGCTGCTGCTGTCGTTGCTGCTGTCGCTGCTTGCGCTTTGTTCTTTTGTTTTGTGGTGATTTTCTTTTGTGGTGTCTCTCGCTCCAGTAAACGCACAGCGTTAGTTAAGTTATGTGCTGTGTGCTGTGTTCTGGCTCTGTTGTTTGTCTTTTATGCTTTCCTGTTACCAAAACACGATGCGTCATTTTGACTGACGTAACTAGGAGACAGCTGTCTATCAGATGCGACCGTCGTGCCGTCGTTTACCGTTACGCCCGCTGCCGATGGCAATGCGCAGCGCTCTCTGCTGCGGTTAACCCAACAAGTGCACAGCATTTGTGGAAAGTGTCGCGATAAGATGAGCAACAAAATACAACAAATATAGGTTATGGCAGATAGTTACAGTTACAAGTGTAGCTAACGGTTGTTGCAAGCTGCTGCCCCGCTTTGATCACGACTAACGGCAAGTGTCAAGGGCATTGAAACTCCAACCACACCGCCCACTTGTATGTATACGTGTGTGTGTACACTGTCAGCAGCATCCAGCAGCCGCATTCTGTTTGCTTCATAACCAACTACAGCGCAATCGAAATCAAAAATGGTGGCCAAGCTGCAAGCTACAAAGCTGCAAAGCGAATCAACGCCTCGTCGTCGCCTCCAATTTTGTATTGCAACTCTGCGTGGGCGCTTTTGCTTACATTTTGTACTACTACTACCAAATGCGCCTGCGTCAAAAGACGAAGCGGCGCCTACAGTGTCTCAAATGGGCCACTTTAACCACAGCAACTTCCCATACCCATTTCCCCACCACACCATTTTAATGCCCCACAAAAAAAGCAGCAGCAGTCGAAAAAAAATGAACGCGCAGCATTGAGGCAGGTCCCTCTACGCGATACGAATGAACAGGCGCACAACAGACAACAGCAAGTGGCTCAACGACGCGTCGTTTGGCGACTGAGTGAAGTAAAATCACACAACACACAAAAGCTTGCTCTCGGGTTGTCTGCGTGTGTGTGTGCTTGTGAGCACCGTCGGACCCAACGAAAGCAGGCGCCTACGTCACAGCAGCACAGCAAATGAGAGAGTGTTTACGTATACGTGCTTCAAGCTTTGCGGAGTGTGAGAGAGCCAGAGAGTGAGAGAGCGTGGGAGTATTTGTGTGTGTGTACACGTTCGCACGTTCGTTTTGTTTTTGGGTTTTGTGAGATAGCCCAACCACTGGTGTGCTTAAATTACCGTTGCATGTGCACATAATGATGTTAACATTAACTGACGTCAGGCACGGGTCGTAATTAACATGCCTCTGTACTTGAACTGTTAGGCCATGCATGTAAGAGCCAACACTCTGAGAGTAAAACTGTAAAATGTCATGTTGTTGTTGCTTGAATTGAGCACACGTGAGTTTTTATACCCTCTGAGGGGTATATTGGGTTTGTCAGAAGTATGTAACAGGCAGAAGGAGGCGTTTCCGACCCCATAAAGTATATATATTCTTGATCAGCATCACAAGCCGAGTCGATATAGCCATGTCCGTCTGTCCGTCTGTCCGTCTGTCCGTCTGTCTGTCTGTCTGTCTGTCCGTCTGTCCGTCTGTCCGTCTGTCCGTATGAACAAACAGATCTCAGAGATGGTAAGAGCTACAAGTTCAAAGTTGGTCAGTATCGATCACATATTTAGTCAGTCAATACAAGAATCTTTTTTTTTTTCGATGCCACGCCCCGTTCGCCCACAATAAGCGAAAAACCAGACATACCTCGGAAAAAATACATGTTTTTGGCGAATATCTCGGTAACTATAACACCTAGGGACACCAATTTTGGCACGCAGATTGCTAGATGCAATATAAAGACAATGCCATCAACATTTTTTGGATACCACGCCCCCTTCGCCCACCAAAAGCACAATTGGGTTGTAACTTTGCATGCCGTGACATGACACTTATTTCTTAATTTAACGTTTTGTAACTTAGAATATATTTGAAGACAAATAATATCAAACGATTGTGAAAATTTCATTAAAATCGGATTATAATTAAAAAAGTTTCTCAAACAACGAAAATCGTTACATTCAAACAAGGCGTAGCCACGTGCATTGCACTGAGCTGTGCACACAAGCAACGAAAACGAAAAACGTACGAGCGAGACAGACATACAAATATGTGTGCATGTTAAGTTCTTGCAGCAGCTACTCCAATTTGAACTCATATAATTGGAAACGAAGCTCAGAGGGTATTTCACGGTCGGCATGCCCGACTGACCATTTCTTTCTTGTTATACTTGTTATCCAATTGGATAAAGTGCATAACAACTTGGAGGCAGCAGTAGTTATTATTTTTGGCACTTACTGATCATCGCTCAGCGCAAAAATATAAAAAATTTGTATTGTAATTAAAAAAAAAAGTATTGAAGCTTACCAAGGTCTATGTGATATCTAATCTGTTCCCTGATCTCTTTAAGCTTAAAATAACAAGCTTAAAACACATTTTAGACCCCATACAGTATATATATTTATAATCTACAAAAAATAACTAATCATTTGGAATAGTTTTTAGAGGTTTTGGAAAAAAAATTTTTTTTTTTTATTTTTTGAAAATTGGTAAAGGGGTAGGTATGCAAAATTTGGAATTTTTTGAAAAAAAATTTATTTTTAAATAATTTAGAATTTTGAATGCAAAATTAAAAAAGCGGTAAAATAAAATTTAAAATGGTATTCTGTTTGTAAATCGATAAATTTTAAGCAGAGATATCGATGTTTAAAGTTGTAAATAGGGTGATTAGAGGATTAACTGCCTATATCAAGCTTTAAACTCATTTCCGTCCCAATAAAGTATATACATATATTTATAATCAATACAAACGAATTGGAATTGTTACTTGTATATTTATATGTATAATTCACAAATAATTTAAGCTGCAACGCAACCAATGAAAATCTGAGTCTTATTTTAAGTGTGATTTACATGTTGCCACACTTTCTTCGTTCCATGAATCCCCTGCTGCCAATCTAAAGCACAAGGTCTAGCGATTCATCGGATTCTGGTAGTTCCACATTACTTTCGGCTACAGCAACAACTCTATACGGATATGAGCGATGTGTCGGAGCTCTCTCCGTTTCCCTCGGTGAAGAGTCGTCTCCTCGGTTTACTGGATTCCTCATGGGATCAAATAGATAATGAAATAGACTATACGACTGCGATGGAGGTGCATTCCTTTGAGTTGCGGAACGTTCCGAGGGGAATGCCTGTGGCTATTATTGGAAAAGCATTAAATTACCTAAAGAAGTTCGAAACAAACAACTGATCACCTGCAGCAGCGTAGTATACATTTGATCGGCATAATTGAGAAGCATACGCAAACCCTGGAATCCCTCTTCACGTTCCGGATGCTGTCGCAATTCCTGTGCCGCAGCATTCGTCATACGGGTGAGTATCTGTACCACCGTAGACAGACTGCTAACCAAGCGCATAACATCATTATCGCCATCAACCAAATGGGGCAACATGAACCACTCTGGATTACTCGAAGCGGTGGTGCTGCTGTTGCTTCTGTTGGACGCAGCTGTAGCTCGAATTTGACGTGGCTCAACAATGACAATTGCTTTCGGATTTCCCAAACGTTGCTATTATAGTAATACTTTATTTAAAGTTCTATAACTAATGTAGGTAAAAATTACCTGCTCGTCTTCTTTCAGCTTCTTAAGATCGCCAATAGATTTGTTTGACGCTATAACCTTAGCACTGTTAGTTTCTGTACTGCACCACATTAAGCGATTTTGATTTTCTAAAACTTTAGATTTGAAACAAGTTCTATTCATTGTGCGTATTTTAATAATTATTGAATGAACCGTACATAAATCATATAAACTTTAGAATATACTTTTCTAAGCCTGCTATAATAGCACTATTCTTAATAAATTTTAAAATAAAATATATAGAAAAAATATAGAATATGTTGAAAACTTAGAAACCCAGACTCTTGACACTTGATAAACATTTAAACAATAACACTCTTACATCGAATACACAAGTTGAAAAACCAAAACACAAGTCACACACACACTTCCCCGCACACACACACACACACACATACTCCCACACATACTCCCACACAAAATATATATACCATGGACGATGCAAATCGGCGAAAATTAAAAATCAATATACGCCATAGCACCGTATTTATGGAGAACTTGAATATGGCATATCCACTGCCAGAAGCACCGTCCGATCAATGCAGGGATGCATTTCTAAGGGAACTTTTAAAGACCTACGAACCACCGCTTGAGAGTCCATCAAGCACTTCGGAAGAGAGCCGTATTTCGGGAAAAATACGCTTTGCAAAATTTATTGAATTTGGCGATAGTTTCGATGCCGAAGAGGATCTGTTGACGCATATAAGAAAGACAATGATCGTAAAACATCATTCACTGCCAGCAACAAAATCAGATAATATTCGAGCACTAGCCCCGGATCTGAGTAAACTGATGAAGGATCGATTTGATAATATAGCCTCGGCCCTCGGATTTCTGGCCGCACTGTATCAACTGCAGGAGCTAATGAATCGCTTGAAAATCATTCACAAAATGTGGACTATGAATGTTTCGACAGATAAAAGTCTTCGCATGTTCAGCTGGTCCATTAAGGACTATTTCACTCGCTTTAATCTGCCCAATTCCTCATATTTAGATGCCGTAGAACGCGAACTCGGCAATCAAAGGGATTGTTTCAAATTCGTCGTAGATTTGAAGGAAATCGAACGACTGCTCGAAACGGTCTACGATGATTTTCGAAACAAAACTGATATGTGCAAGAGTTGCATGCTAGTTATTAAGTTAGTAAGTATTGGAGCATTAGAGGAATACCTCTGACTAACTAAATTTCAGGGATGCCGAACAAAATATCGAGGAGCTTTTGACAAAGTCGCAGCAGGAAGCGGCAGATGAGCATCATAAAGTCGCAATGGCGGCGTTTAATGCACCTCGATCCCCGGATCCAGATCGTTCAAGAACCAGGGCTGTAGAAACCAAGCTCATCTATAACGATTGTAGGTTATTATATAGTAATAAATTATCTATTATATATTACACTATTAAAATACCTAGTTATATATCCGATTGAGGCACGATATCGCATTAATTGGGCGCAAACTACTATGGAACAGTCCATAATTTATGATAATCTTAGTGTTAAGGTAAAGAAAAACATGTCTTTAACATAAGAACTTATCTTAACCAACTTTGTTTTTCCACCCATCGTAGGAAATGAGCGATGAGCTATTTCACTTACAACATCAGATGGAAGAAATCCAACATCTTTGGGAAATCAGCAGTATTGCCTACGATATGCAGATAATGGAGTTCAAGAATAGCATTCTGAGCCAAGAGTTGGCATACAAAGAGCACCTGGAATACTGGGAGAATACAATACAAATAACTCGCAATCGTTTGGGCAAGGCCAAGGAAGATCTCAAGTATTACAGGGAGCAAATACCGATATTTCATCTTCAGATCGCCCAGATACGTGCAACTATAGCACAAAAAGAAGCCGAAGCGCAGCGAGCGTCAGCAGAGGTAAATCAAATGCTCAACAAACGATTAATCGGTTAAAACTTAACCTATAAATTTGCAGCGCAAGTCGAGAAAATCCAGTCGCCATTCGAGTTTAAAGAAAAAAGCTCAAAAGAAAAAATAAATAGAATTTTAGTAGACATGTTTTGATTAACGTTTAGCTACAATAAAATTTATTAATACCACAAACTAAAGTTGTATATAGATATATGTTGTATATATATATATTTATGTTTATGTATTGTATATAGTATTTAATAATTTTGTTTTCAATGGTTTTTGCATTTGCAACACATTTTATTCTGGTTTTCTAATCAATTTCGAATCGCTTGACATAAAATAGTTGTTGCATGCGATATTGTTATGAATACATGTATATAATATATTAGGTATTATCAATCTGGCTTAATCCAATACATATTCGCTCTGACTTACATGCTAAAAGCTACAATCTGCCCTGTTCTCACACATCAAATATCGCAATCTATGTGACTATACCTAAACATATATCTATATATCTCATTCAGCCAATTCGGTTTGTTTTACGGAAGATGAAATTGTTTAAGAAACTAAAACTTTATACAATTTTTACACGCACAAATTAAGCATAATAATAATGATCATTATAACATTCATATTAATAATAGTTGTAATTGTAATTATAATAATAATGTTTCGTCATACACATAATGGCTTAATATCAATCAAAAGTTTAAGAGAACGTTAGTCGGGGTTTTCAACACGTACAAAAAACATATATATATGTATGTATGTATACTATGATTAGGATAATTAAACAGAAATTTGGTTAGTTCACAACTAAAATTAGTTATATAAATTTAAAAATCGTTAATTAAGCTTATTAATTGGGCGCAGCATTCGCCGTACGCAGTTTGGCGCGCACATTCAGATACTCGGGATTCACATATTGCCGCTCCTCGGCCTCCTCGGCATCCTGCCGCTGTGCCGCTGCCTCATGCTTCTGGGCCCGCTCCATGATCACACGTCCCAGTTCCCCCTTTAGCCCTGGTATGCCGCCAACCAGTTCCGCTTCCGGTGAATGCTGTTCGGCCGCAGCAGCCGCATGACGCTCCTTTTGCTTCTCGTACGCCCGCTGCAGTTCCGTCTTCTGATTCAGCACACTTTTCCCACTATATGCAGATTAAAGAAAACGTCAAATTAATATGCGTAGATTGCAGTAATTTGATTCAGTGTTGGCATTTTAAGCTAATATATAGCTAGATTTTATTATTTTAGATTTTTAACTATTTGAATTCTTGAAACAAAATCAAGCAAATGTTGAAGTTGTCGCATAATTTGTTTAAAAACAAATGTGTTTTTAGTAGCTACTAAACTTGAAACATTTTCTGAACATTTCTAGCTATTTCTTGCTTAAAATTCTAGCTATTTTAGCTCTGGCCACACTGTTTTTCATTAGTTCTACTTACACTCTCGCATTGAATTTGAGCTCTCGATGTAGTTCCTTGCGATCGATGTTCTCAATGCAGGGATTTATCAGTTTCTTTGGCAATATCAGACCCTCGGCATCGGTCTGTACGCCCGTGGGCGTGGCTGGCGGTGAACTCGACATGGACATCATTGTGCCCGCCGCCGTATCGATCTCCGTTAAGCTCTGTGCTCGCGTTGTATCTGCAAGAAGATGATAAGATAAATTCCTTTTTAATGCAAATCGTTGTTGAACTTTCTACAGAGTACTGAACCAATACTACTCGTAAATCTCTCTCCTGTTGCAAAAGTTTAATTGGCACTTGGCCTTCGTTCCATAAATCAAACAATGCAATCACAAGAACTACAAATAACAACAACAAAAAGTAACCACACACAAAAGACCGGCAAATGTCTTGGTCGATGTCTTCTGCTTCGGCTTCTTGACTTGCCTCTCTCGCTGTCTCTTGTTTATTAAGGTTAAATATTTCTTGGCATTCATGTCATTGTCAATTTGTTGTTACACAAAAAAAACTAAAGCTAGAGCATTAAAAAAAAAACAAAACCCGACATAAAAAAAAAACGAAAATAAAAAAAAAACTTGAGCAGCAATGCGACGCCAACTTGGCAGAAACAACAAACTGGCAATCCCAAGCGACTGAGAGACACAGTCCAAGTCAATGTTAAGATTCTTGCCATCTCTATCTAACACATCTTTCTCTTTGGTTCGTTCTTTCTTCGGCAGCAACTGGCTGCCACAGCTCATTGTGTTCCGTTCGCTCGCATCGTCATAATAACCCACATTTAGGCGCACAACAAACTGAACTTAAACCAGAACCTTAACTAGATTAATAGGTGGCAGATAAGGGCCAAAAAGAAGAATCACATACATAAGTACATAACTGCACACACGAAATGCCATTCAAAATTTGCTGATGAGACAGAAATCACATTGTGAAAGCAATCAAAATATATTCGTTTTGATTCGTTTTTATGTCTTTCTCTTTACAAAACTGTAAAAATGGGAGCGACTTAAAAGTGGAGGGTTTTAGGAGAAAGCAAAGAGCGTCTATAAAGTGCTATTGAGACAATAGTTTTATAAACATAGTGTAATGCTAATAATATAACTGATTAATGTCCAAAGCAAGTTAGAAATTATTACAAATTGCAAATTCTCTGTAAAGTTTATATATTTAATTCTAATAATAGCTGTGATTAAGGCATAAAGCATTCAATATTCAATCCAATAAATTAAATGAGACCCCCATGTAAAAGAAATGTATGTTAATGAAATATGTGATTAATCCAGCAAGTAATGCCTGATGAAAACTAATTAAAACAAACAGTATTTAATGTTTAATGTTTATTTAAGACAGGCATACCCTTTAATTGCAACTATAACCTTCCTAAGCTCTAAATACCCTATAAACACCAAAAAAATAGCAAAAGCTAAAAATTTAATGACTTGTCGTCGCACAGATTAATGACAAAGCTAATGAATAGTGAAAACTAATAAAAAGAAGAATGCGTGTAATCAGTTTAGCCACGGTTTTTAATGCTTTTAAGGGCCCATGTCAATACCCTGTAACACTGACATAATGTGCATATACTACACATATGTATACTATAAGTAAATTCATGTAAATAAAATTTAATGACTTTGGCTTTTATGAAGCATAAGAGAACAATGCGGAAGTCAGTACTAAAAATTCTTTAAGAAAAATGTGTAAAATGAGCAAAGTACAAATTTTAAAAGGGAATACTCTACAAAAATATCTGAGTAAAAAGAGATACTCTAAAAAAATGTTAAGCATTCCAACTAAAACATTTTTAAGTTAATTCTCAGTTTGTTCTACTTCAGTTTATAAAAAACAACACACTTATTACCCAAAATCAAAGCTTAAAAACGAAGAAAAAGTTACATTAGATTGATGTGATGTATATGTCATGTGTATCTGGGATCTAACTGTATTTGAGTGTCATGCCTAGTTTAACTGAAAACTCGCTTCGAGTTCTAGTTTAATTTAAACTCAAGTTTTTCTTGCATTTGCGGTTCATCATCAAAGTGAATTTTCCAAAGCGTAAACATGTACAGTTCAAATGAAAGACAAAAAAACAAAAACTTTCATTCAAATGAAATGATAATATTTCAAGTTTTTTCTTTTCAAATGATACATTACAATCACAAATGTATATAGCATAGCATACAAAGAGACATTATTATATTATGCACAATGCTATAAAGTATTAAGTAGTCTTGATTTATGTGCAAGTCGTATAGAGTCTTATTGTCTGGTTCATTGTGGGTCGCAGACGAGACTAGGGAGTGTGTTTTGTGTGTTGCTTCTTGGTCAGTCGGTGAAATCAAATTGCATATAATTAGCATGAGTATGGGCTGAGTATTGCTCGTATTGTTGAGACCCTTATATAGAGAAAGACTTGACTTCATTGCACACCCCACACACACACACAACACATGTAGCTTTCCCCATTAGTTTTGCTGCGGGTTTTCTAATAAGGCAACCGGGGAGGGAATTGCGCAAGTGAAAACTTGTTAAACTGCACTCCGTAATCGTCATCGTAATCGTAATTACAATCGTCATTTGTAATTTTCTTGGGTATGACCAAGTTAATAAACGGAGGCCTCAGAATGTTGCAGCAACATTTGTGTTGTTGGCTACAAATCACACAAATCACACAAAAATTTGCATACAATTTCCGTTTGTGTTAAGAGTATTTCATCACTTTACTTGCACAAAAGGTTAATAGTTCATGGATCCACAACGTGTGTCATGGCCAAGCTTAGACTCAAAGACAACAAAACAATCCAATGGAATTGAAACACGAATTGATGTTGTTGTGGAATTTAGTGATCATTTGTTGGAATTGTTTGTCGCTTATGAAACTCATTGATTGATCGATGGGAAAAACTGTGTCAACTCGAACTTTGAGCTCTACAAATTGAGCTCCCTTTATATTCAGAGTTAATAGAGTTAATATGCTTCTCCAATTAGCTTGCATTATTGGCTATTGTGCTGCAAGTTGAATGAACTCAGACGACAGTTTACAACACTGTATGCAGTTAAATTCGAAAAGTACAGTGCGTAAAAGTATTTAAATGAAATGGAAAGTGTTTTTATCTTTGGAAAACTGGCATAATTGTTTATTTTGAAAGCTCAGGACTTTTAATAAAAGAATATTTAGAAATTTTTCAACACTGAAAAAAACGAACTCAAAGTTCAGATACTTTCCAGCTTTATTAAAAAAGTTTTTCAATTTCAAACAAGTCAGTTTAACATGCAGTATTGACCAACACAACACTTTTAATACTTTTCAACACTTACTGGACTAATATTTTAATTGAAATAAAGCCATTTTGAACAGTGTATTATAGAAACTAATCGATAAACACTTGAACTCACAAATCACTTCTTATTTAAAGACTTTTTTCAACAGATCTTGAAAATTCCCTTCGAACCACAGCCAGTGTTGGCTAACACTACACTTTTAAACACTTTCTAGACTTATAGTTTATTTGAAACAAAGCTATTTTGAACAGTGTGTTATAGAAATCCATTTATAAACGCTTGAACTGGCAAATCATCTCTTATTTAAAGAAATTTTCCAGCAGATCTTCCAGCAGAAAATTCTTTTTAAGCCACACCCGCTTTTGATCACTTTTCAACACTCTTAGTATGCATAGCTTGAACTCTGCACTTTCTTTTGATAGCTATTGTAAAAAGTATGAGTTAAGATCTGCATTTAAATCGTGTTAACACTCTTTTCGAACAAATCTCAAGCTATGTTTGTTTGCTGAGTGTGAAATTGAATACATTTATCATTGTGTTTTTTTTTTTGTTGTCTTTAGTCTTTTGTCATTGTCTTTGGCTTCATCTTGGTCTTGTATTCATGCCAATCTCGAGCACGGATCTCTGAATACTTGCGGCATGCAGCGGAGTGAGTCTCGAACACTTTATTCACTTCTGGACACTCGCAGACAAAAGATCTACATGCCATTTACATCTGCAAGAAAACAAGCTTTAAGTTTTGCATTTGCCAGACATATCCGAATATTTATGGCCAAGTAAACAAGAGACAAACGCGATTTCACCTCCAGACTCACAAAGCACTCGAAACTGGCATTCATTTGCACACTCAAAAGCTCTTAAACAGATGTTAAGTTTGGAATTCTTCTCTTTTTTTTTAGTATTATAGAAATTCTTTGTTCGACTCACTTTCAAAGATCGACATGCGATTCATAATGTTTGTAGAGATATGCGGTGGTCCTGAACGCTGTTGCATGTTTATTGTTTATCGTTGCAACAACAAACTGTTACTGTTACTGCTACTCTGTGCTTTTCTTGTACTTGTTTTAGCCGTGTTTATTTGCTCGGCTAATTGAAAGGCCGAGACTGTCAATCGATCAATCAACTGTCGGTTTTATTTTGCTGTTGTTGTTCTAATTGTTGTTTCCGCGTGCATTCACCATTGTTGCCACTTGCCCCATTGCCACTTGCACTTTTCTTTTTATTTTTCACTTTCGCACGCTTTTAACGTGTTCTTATCAATGCAACTTATGGCTTTAAACTGTCCCAGAGTTGCTGCGGACTGGGGATGCGGACTTGCAACGTCTGCAATCGATTGCAGTGTGCTGTGGCAGCAAGCAGCAAACGTAACGTGTTGCCATTTTAGGCTTCCTCATTTGTTGCAGCAGCAGCAGCAGCAGCTCAGTGAGCAGCCAAACAGCTAAACAGCCGAGCAGCCAAAGCAGCTTGCCACCCAAAAATGGGTGGCGCTTTTCTCGCTTTTTGCTTATGCAACTGCAACACACAACGCAATGGCGACAAGTGACCCAAATTTTCACTGTATGCGTTGCATGAACACAGAAAAGAGACACAGATAGCTAGAAGCAGATACACAGTGAGAGAGAGAGAGAGAAAGAGAGAAATAGGGAGAGAGACATGCTAAAATTGCAGCTTTGTCTTTTATCCTTGCGCTGCAAGCGCTGAAAGTGAAAGCTTTTCCATAACAAAGAAAACTTCCCTTAAAACACACCACCTACCGCCACCCACCACCCACCTTTGGCAAATCTGCTATTTCTATTCTCAAACTCAAACTAAATTAAAACCTTTCACACATGAATTGATGGCAGTGCATATGTACACTTTGAGAAATTATAGAGCTACTTATTATATTGTTTATATTTTAATGTTTTACAAATCTATTAAGGTAAAATTTTCAATGCCACTCTTTTAAAAATGTAAAACAAAAATATAAATAAAACAAATTATTGCTTTTGCTTTTGCTTCGACTTCAAAAATTTCAAAAATTCAATAAAAAATCGTTAAATTTTAAATATTGTAGTTTTAGGTAAGTTTTTTTAAACTGTTTAGCTATATATTTATTCAAATTAATAATATGTTTAAATTGAATGCAGTAACTGTCAAATCAAAATTACGAAAGTTAAATGCTGCACTAAACATTTGCAATCATTTTAGACATACCTTCTCCTTTTTAAACTAATTTATATTAATCAAATTAATATTGTCAATGTTTAATTTTCCATTTATATATAATTCTATGTACATTTTACAAACTTACTTTAAAAATTGTTATGGTTTTCTAAACGTAAATGTTATTTGATCCATTTAGCACATTTTCTTTGCTTACAGAAGTAAAAATTCGACTTTTATTATAAATTTGGAATTTAAAGTGCTAATTAAATAAGTTTTTTCTTTGAATATTCTTAATAAAATTTCATTATACAATTATCTATTTTTCCATAGAGTTCCATCCATTGAAAATTACTCACTTTTTTTGTGTTTACAATTATTCGCAGTCTTTGTTTTTGCTGTATACAAATTTCATCATTCATATTCCGCCTCTTACAATAGCCCTGAGTTCATTTGTTTATCTTCAAGGCATTTGCGAAACACACCTGTGTACACACGCTCACTGACAAAAGCTGATTGTTGTAACTAATAAACATATGTATATTTAATACATGAAACCTTTTGTATCTTATCTTGAAGGAATTTACGAAAACAAAACGATTTCAGATGCGCAAATTTAAGACGCATTTAAAGCTGTTAAATATAAATATCTTTCTGTTTTAATATACTAAATATACTAATTTTGAATTAAAAATTATAAAAAATAGTAGCACTCCTTTAGAATAAAAAAACCTTTAATTTTAACTACAATTAACTACTTTTCAGCTGTTCTTATGCACCATCAATTCATATTGTAATTATTTTGTTAAGTGCATGCGATGTTATTTTGCAGCCTTGGTTTATTGATGCGCGTTGCGGTGTTGCCTTGACCTGCAGACATTTTGTGGCAAGTTGTTGCTATTGTTGTGGCAGCTGCTGCACACACACGTGGACAAAGTGGCAAGGCCAAAGCTCTGTGGAAGCTGCGTACAATCTGTTGTGTCTCTCTTTCGCTCTGTGTATGTGCCACACATTTCAGGGGCAAGCGTAGGAGCAACTTTTCAGACAGTTCAGCTTACCAGGGAAAATTGCCCCCTCTACGAAAAGGAAAAAAGGATAACGTTGTCCAGGCATTTGCTGTTCGCCTGGCCTTAATTGGCTCCATGGAGAAAATGGCCGCTCCAAAGGCACAGGGAAAACGCACACACACACACACACACTCTCTCTCTCTCTAACACCCACACTTGGGGAGAGCATGAAGATGTCTGGCTAAAATGTCTAAGACATTTGTGCAACTTCTTAGTGGTACAAGACACACTCCATTTTTCGCTCAGTCACTTCTCCAATTGAGAGTGAGTTTCCCAAAAGGGGAGAGCACGTGCGAGAGAGAGAGAGAGAGCACTAGAGAGGCGAGGGGCAGGGGTAGGGTGTTGCTGGTTGGCGCCATTCAACAACTCTAACTCAAATACTCCGCCTCAAAAGAACAGCAGCACAGGAGCAGATAGCAAGTAGCTGCTGCTGCCACACACACACACGCACGGCAGGAGCAACAGGAGTCGCAACCAGGAGCAATGACGTCATCAACACAGGAGCACATACGCTAAGCTTTTCACAAAAAAAGCTCTATGCTATAAGCTTTCAACACACGACCCCATACCAGACACAAATACAACAGGTCAATGGGCTCTGTGACGTCACAATCCGCATTGACTTTACCCCCGCCTACCGACCACTCCCCGACCCCCTCCGCTACCCACGTTTGTCTTTTGCACTTGGCGAAAAACATCAATAAATAGATTTCCCTGATTTTTCAACAGGATAGCAGCAAAAGCGCCAACGTCGACAAATTGTTGTTAAAATTCACACAGAGACGTTTTGTTGTTGCGTCGCGAGGGTTGTTCAACCCACTGCTCAAAAGGGGGGTTGGAGCCACCCACAAAACACAGCTGTGCTTTCGTCTACGCAAGTGAAAAGGGAAGGGGAAGGGGCCGTAAGGTAGTAAACATCGCGGCATTGTCGCATAGTTTCGTCTAGCACACAACACACAACTGGGGTGCGTTTTTTGCTCATTCCCCGTTCCATAGCATTTTCAGCTATATTTACATGTTATGAGCTCAATACTTTGGAATGTGAATTTGAAAACTGCTGTGTTTATTTTGCCAAATCATTTCAACAATTTTGTTTACTCTATAGAAAATTTTATAGATTTTCTACAATTAAATGAAAAGTGAAATAAGCGAAAGTATTTCAATTATGCAAATTTTGACTCAGCAACGCTTCGCTGACAACATTAATTTCAACAATAATTTAATTAAATAATACATGCTGTTTTTAATAAAGTATTTGTTTAATTAAATAAAAACTGAAGCTGTTGAAAGCAAAGGTCTTTTTAGAGATAATTATGCAGTTTCTAATTATGTTTTAAAGCTATATAAAAATTGGTAAATTAGTTGTAATAAATTAATCTTTAGAAGAAGCTAATCAAGTTTGGTAAATTACCTTAAATATGCTTTAAAACTTAATTTTTTGATATCTAAATCAAAACTAAGACTTCAAGCATTCCTTTTATATTCCATGAAAGACCATTTTCCTTTATGTTCAAATAAAAATTCAAACCTTATACCCTCTACTCCTACTATTTTGATTATGATATGTTAAAATTTTTTATACCTTATTTATAATTAAGACCTTAAAGTTTAAGCAACCCTTTTATTTTCCATGAAGGACCAGTTTGCTTTATGTCTACATTAGAAACAAGACTTTTACCTTCATTTCTCACTTTATTTTAGTTGACACTATTAAGATTCACTTAAGATTTGCAATCTTTATGAATTAACATAAAACAAAGTACTAGCACTTAAATAATATATCCTTAATTTTAATGAGTTAATTAAAAATGTATAACTATCTAAAACTAAAACACAATTTACATGAGCTGTTATCGCACATTTGGCACGTTACGTGGTTTATACCATTATAATGCTTGAACGTAGCCAGGAGTATCTAGTATCTAGTAGTACCTAGGAGTATTTCTCCTTCTTAAAGTATTTCTAGTGATTCTTACTTATATCCTAAGTATACCACATGCCTTATATTCGTATTAATATCGCTTTAGGGGCGCGTGTTAGTCATTGCCAGTTGTGTTTACTATTTGTTTGTCATTGTATTGGTATTTAGGAATTGTTATTGTTATAGTTATTGACTTGTTTGTCTGCTTTGACATTAAACGAGCCGAAAATGCGACACACGCAATGCCTTAAAGACCTCGGCAACCCAAAAGAGACACTCGTCCACCCCAAAAAACACACCTAAAACAGTTTTTCACGTTCTCAAGAGAGTTTCTGTTTAATACCCTGTAGGTGTGGAATATCACAGAGCTTTTCTAAATGTGCTAATCAGTGGAAAATATAGATATTATGATCTAGTCTTATTTTCTTGAAGATTTCATGAAGATTTCTTAGAGTACTTATTATACATTTTGGAAGACAAAAACTTACAGTAATTCGTTTAAAAAGCAATTAACTTTGCACTGGTTACAATCTTTCGGTCTGTTTTCTACACCTCAATTATTATTCAATTTTTATTGAATTTCTTTGAAAATGCCTTTAATCTATTTGCTCCCTTTACAGGGTATCTTTGCTCCCTTCATCTCCCCTTTCGAGCTTTGCCTTGTTTCACTTTTGAATTTTAGTGGCGTGTCAGAATTTATTGGCTCACTCATTTTGTGGCCCATTAACGAAGGTGGAGCGCCTTGGGGCAGCGAGGAAAAACAAAAACGGTCATTTATACGCTCAGCTGACTCATGAATAGGAAATTAGCTTTCTTCATGTACACACACAGACAGGCAATACATTTGTATCTTCCCCCATTTTCCGTTGGCCAGCGATGTTGCAACATCTGTGGTGCATCGCTCAGCGGGAGATGCAACTGCAACAGCACGAATAGTAGCAGCATCACCACAGGAAGTTGCATTCCAAAAGTTGCAGTCGCGTTCACAATTTGCTATTAACAATTCACAATAATATAAGCCAAGACATCAAGTGGCTTACTTGGCTTTCACTCTCACAGCCAGCGAGCTATTCATTCATTCATTCCGTCAGTTAGCCAGTTTCACACACACACAGACTCATTTAGTCATTCATTCAATCGCTCATTTAGCCAGTTTGCCATTTTCCGCGTCGACATCGTTTGTCGTCTTGTTTGCCGCTTTTCAATTCAACAATTTTCAAATTTTCAGCCAGTTTTTAGCCATTTTTGCCAGCCACTTGACAAGTGACTCCATAAAGAAAATAGCAACAAAAAAGCAAAAATTCAAAAACTAGAGAAGGTTTCATCGGCTGTAAAAGACCATTTATTTAGTCCGATTCGAAATAAGCTTTATCAGAATATAGATAATATTATTACTATAGATATAATGTATGGGCGATTGGCTGAGATATTTCACACAATATAAATTGTTAATAAGGCAGCTATAGAATGTATTTTATATAGTTAAGTTAAAGTTATCCAATTCGTAGAACATGTTGTCAAGATTCAGATAATAATATTATGTTCCATAATGTGTCAGTTTGGTTAAGATATCTCAAATACTTTCCTAGTTGTACCCAAACATAAACTACTTACAGCATAGACGCCTCTACGAGCCACATTTAGTAGCTCTAGCTCTTAGAGTCTCTGGGCTACAGGCGTTCAGACAGACGGCCTACGCTACATCGTGCCTGCTTATGACGCCGACAAACCTAAAACACCACTGCACTTTCTTTCACAGTACAGGGTCTCAAAATGAAACTACACAAAAAAAACAGGGTATAAAAAAACCAGACACATTTTCATTGCGCAATGGGCAGACAAGCTGAAGTTGCAAGCAGTAAACTGACCTCTTCTGTGAATTTCTGTTTGTCTAACAAATTATTCAACTATTTTATTTCTATTTCATTTTTTTTTCAGTATTTTCCACATGTTTTTTTTTCGGTTTCCACGAATTGAGCTAAAAATTCTATGGCTTGTTTATAAAATAAACGACCGGGGGATGAGGGCTGGCGGCAAAGAGGGGGGTTGGGCGTAGCAGTTTTCCACATTCACATGTGGCGTTCTCGTTTGGCATTCCTCATAAACAACAGAGTGAAAAACAACAACAACAACAACAATAGCAACAAGCATAAACATTTACGATAAACAAATTGCGGCTGGCAGCACGTTTAAGCCAACAACAGCAGCAGCAACAACAACAAACAATTTTTAAACTGCATACAATGATAGACTAACAGTTGCCCTAAGAAATTCCCCAAAAAATATCTTAAACTTTATATAATTAATGGCACTTTGGCATAAGTTTCTGTTAAGCAACAGCACATCAAAAGTTTTATATACAGATATACCCCTTAGCTGCTGATTTTACAGGGTATTACTTATGTACATTTCTAACTCACTCAGTCGTTGGCATTTTTCGAGTTAATTTCAACAAAAATTTCATAATCCCGCAAGAAAAGAGAATGAAAATAAGTAGCTAATCAAGCTATATATTCATATCTGAGATACTTCACACTGCAAGCTTATCAACTTATCTGCCAACTAGAAGAACTAGAAGCAAATGAAATTCCAAGAGAGTCAAAAGTACATAAATTCTAGACTCTGAAAATTTGACTCTCAAATGAAGTTTGCAAAATATCTCAATAAAATGATAAGAAAAGTGCTTCAAAATTGAGTGTAATATGATATTATGAGTATTTTAATAAAGATAGCTAAATTATGTAATAAAATATATATTTAAAATATATTCAGTAGAATTTAAATTAGCAAAGTATTTCATAAGCATCTTGCTATCCACTTGAAATTACACTAAAGTTTACGTCATATTTTCATAATCTCATTGTAGCCAATTCCATTTTTTATCTTTAAGCAAATATATTTTTATTTTGCTAATAAAAACCCATTATAATGTAGACATAGTGACAGATAAGAGGCTTTTAAAGAGGTTTATTACTTTGCTTTAAATAAACGCAAAACGCCATATGGCAAACTGAATGAAACAGAAGATAATTCTCTATATACAGTAGAACTTAGCTATAAGAAACTTGTAGTGTTTGAAAATATATGTAGCTAAATATTTTATATTTATTTTATAGCAGATATATGAAATTTATAGCTGCATATTATGCCTTTTATATGCTTAGAAAAAAATCTAAAAATCTATAAAATCGCCATAGCGAATGCACACTGTGCTGTAGAATTATGAAATTCTTTTTATTGATTTCCTTTTCTTTTTTTTTCTTTTCTTTACTTTATTGCCATGCAATCAGAATTAATTATAGATCTACCGATCATCACTTTACGATCGACGTAGCTATTAAAATGAAAAAAAAAAAATCATTTTTATAGCCAATAACATAACAATTTATCGTAATCAAAATCGTTTGGAGCTTCCTTAATATGTACTAAAAGTTCTGCAATCAAAATATCATATTTCTGACGACTGTTTAAACAATGCAATTGTGTTTTTTATTGACATATTATGCATAGCTTATTTTCCTTATAAGCCCATTGCATAATGTACAAGTTTTCCATCCCCCCTCCCCCCGTTTAACAACAAGTTAGCGTTAAAATATTTCACACAGCGGCGTCTTTGAAGGAAAACAAAAAAAATAGTAACTGAAATCATAATGCGTGTAAGAGTGAGCATTATAGCCAAATGGCCTTCATGCGGTGGCTTAAACCACACTAACAATTTCACAATTAGCCAATCAAAAGCAGCAAAACTAAATAACTAACTAACGTTTAGCTTTTAACAAGAAATGGCGTCAAGTATTTTTGGTATTTTGTATTTGGAAAGATACATTTTATGTAATAGCAAAGCATTAACAAATAAAACACAGGATGAACAACAATTCGAGTTAAACAATTAAACAAAAGAGCGACACACTTGGCCTTTCACTTTAAGCCAAGTAAACTTGGCTCGGTCTGCCATTTAATATAAAGTTATTAACAAGTGTGAGTACTTGCAAATATACATTTTGGAAAAATATAACTCACTTCATTCTCTTTTTTTTACGAAACTTTCTCAACCTGTTTATTTTAGCTCACTTGATTAGACCTCATTAACATAACAACAACAGAACATTAACAGTGTTGCAATCTTAATAACATACTGTTTGTGTATCTCTATCTCTTTTTGTGGATGTATCTCGCATGCAACAAGTTTCTTTACATTGAAATATCCAAAAGTTCACAGGAAATCATCAAAATGTGCAAGCGCATGTTGTATAAGAGTACATATATCCAATAAGACTTTTTGACACACACAGACACACGTACGCACTTCTTTTGCTCTTGCTCTTTGGCTCTTTTTTTCTTTGCTTTTGCTCGTTTGTTTATTATTACTGTTGTTGTTGTTGTTCCTTTTTGATTTAGCTCTCTGGCGTATGCGAGAGAGAACGAGTGAGCGAGTGAGCGAGACACACAACTGGATTGCTGCTTATTTGCTCATTTTGCCCCCTTCCACAACACATTGGCTGCGTGTGGGGTTGGTTAAGGCAAGAAAATCGAAAGCGCCATTGCGCGACGTCAGCGTTAGCGTCAACGTCAACGTCTGCGTTAGCGCAAGTCGTTGTTGTTTTTTTGGACAACTGCACAGTGGTTATCAGGCAATAATAACAGCTGTATGCATGGGAAAAATTTAGAGCGAGCAAATAAATAAGTGTAGCATAGAGCTTGTAAACTATCGCACATTTGTCCACTATCGCCAACTATCGATAGTTTGCCAGCTCTAGTCTGATATGCATCTACTGTTGTTTACAACTTGTACCACTGTGTGTGGTGGCTACTGTTGTTGTTGTTGGTTGATGTTGATGACGACAAGCGGTTGAAAAGTCAAAGTCAAATGCAAGAAATAAAACAACGGCAAATAATAACAATAACAGTAATAATAATAATAGCAACAACAACAACAATAAACTATGTACACACAACACAGAAAGCACAAAAACAAGTTTTCACTTTTATTTCTTGTTGAGTTACTCAGGTTGCTTTTTCGACCGGGGAGAGGGTGAGTGAGTGAAGAGGGGAGCGTATGGGACGCATGCTTCATGTGGCATTCATTACCAAATGGCGGCGATTCAATTGCATTTGCCGCTTTGCTCGTTATTGTTAGCAAATTGTGGCCATAGTGATGAATTGCATAAGCCGGAATCCGCAATCGCAAGCCATTTTAGCCAACTGTCCAGCTGCCACAGCGTCTTATACGGGCAAAACGAGAGAGCGAAAGAGAGAGAGCGTTAGCAATAGAGAGCAAAGCTCACACACGAAATATATAAAAAAAGCTGGCTTATCAAAGCATAGAAAACATGACCATAATAAGTAAATAGTAAATACAACACGCAAATGTCTATTTGTGGCTAATCGACAATAACAAAAACAACAACGACAACAATAAAACAATGATGATATGTAATCAGCCACCCCTAACAACGTCTTTCACTCCAACCCCCTTCTCATGCTACGCATTAATCGAGGCGACAGCGTATTCATTCATGCCGTTATTTTAAGCTCATTCTCGTTTCCATACTAGTCGCTATTTGCCTTTTGTTCTGCTTCTTCTTCTTCTAATGTCCGTTGCGGCCTTGCCAAATTCAAATTGAATACCCATTTCTGTGAGTGTATTGAGAGCAACACCGTAATTGGAACTGGGAAAGGCTGTGTGTACTTAGTTGTTATTGTTTTTTTTTGCTCCTTTTGTTTTTTTGTTTTTTTTTTACATTGCTAAATTTGGCATTGCAGTCAATTACAAAAGCTTAGTTTTGGCTGCGTGCGAACGAGACAGCCAGTGCGAGAGAGCTTGAGTCAAGATGCGTCATTAGAAGAGCGCCAACTGTGCAAAGAATGGCAACAATGGAGAATGGGAATGGAAATGGGAATGAAATGAAATGTACAAAGTACACGAGTGGATTATGCTTATTGTGTGAGCTAATAATGGTGAGCTGATAAATGAATTGGCAAAATTCAACGTTAAATGGAACGTTTGTACGCTGGCAATCAATCAAATCATTGCATTATATAATTTTCATTTAAATCCAATCGAATTGTATATGCAAAATATGTAAAAATCCAATTAGAAATTCATTGACAAAAATCCAATATCATTCAAGTGTCTGTCGTCAAGTCATGTGAATGTTTGAGTGGAGTGGAATGTAGTAAAGAGGAGTGCTTTTTCCCCAAATTGATTACGAGTGGTTTTCAAAGGGCTCTCTCGGGCGCTCTTTTTCTCTCTCACACACACGTGGCTAGCATGCTAATCACAAAAACGAAACGAAAAGAGTAACACAGCAACAACAAGAACAACAATGCAGAGGCAAAAGGCAAATACAAAACAAACAACAACAATAATAAACGCCTGGCAACTGAAACTGGGGAACTGCTGAGAGAGAGAGACGCTGCCAACTTGCTGCCCTTTGCTCGGCGCCTGTTCAAATAAGTTTCAAATTTTGACAAATAAAACCATGGTTTTGTAATTTACGAGCCACTTTTAAGCCAAAACACCAACCAAACACATAATCATCATGATTGAGCTGGCAATGCCAAAGCAGAGTCGAGTGAACTTCCCAGAACCAAATGAATTTTTGAGGACTCAAAACGAATATACTCCCAACTACTACACACTCTCACTCAGTCGCTTTACTCTTTTGGACTCCTCCAATGTGAGAGAGCGCAATAAAAAGGGGATTAAATGCCAGCATGAGTAGTTGGTTGGTGGTGTGTTGGGTTGAGTGACGTGAACTGTGTTGGAGTTGGAGTTTGAGTGAATTGTGAAGGAAGCTGCAACAAACGTCATCTCCCCAACTGTCTAGACATTTCATTACCGACACACACACACACACACATACACAGTCAGGATGCAATAGAAGCCGAACGTTGCTTGCTCTAGGCGCACAGTGTACTCAAACTGTCGTTAGATCACCTCTAGTGATAATTGTGTTTGATATTTATTTTATTGGTTTTGTGTGACTTAGGTGGGGGTATGTGTGTGTGTGTGTGTGATAGCTTCTTAGCTGCAATAAATGTGTATTTAGTCTCTTATCGGTTATTACTTTCTGTGCCACACACTTTGTTACATGTTATGGGCACACTGCATATCTGATATGGATGCAATCTTAAAACAAAAATCTAAATTCTGAAATTGCACTATTGTTTTCTATACAGAAAAATTTTAGGAAAAATAAAAAGCTAAAGCTAAAAGGGTTTCTGAAGAAATTTTAAAAGAGTTTAGCATTTGTTAAAAATTAAATACAAAAATTTTATATTTGTTTTTTCCCTAAATATAAACTAATATTTAAAAATTCAGGTTTAAGAGTAACAAAATACTAAATGGCATAAAAATTTTAACCTAATTTTTTGTTTTAATTGCATATTTTTTGTGAAAATCTGCTTGTGCCCTATTGGATAATCTGAAATTACAGCATTAACACGAGTACTCGTATTATTTTTGTGCAGTAATTTAAAGAAGTAAACAAAGAGGAAGGGCGGAAAGGGCTGCTTCCCTGCTCATTAGCAGTTTCTCGTTATTTGAAATGCAATTAAGCTAAGCAGATTAAAACATTACTCGACTATTTCCTGCTAGAGAAGATGCAGAAAAATGTAACCCCGCATTTTTAGATTACTATTTTCTTTCTTATAGGGTTACCTATATTTTTTTTATTAGCCAACCCATTCGATACAGCAGCTTAGGAAACAAAGAATATGACATGGAAATTATTTGTTATCTGATAAAAATCATTTCTACATGAATAATTCTTGGTCTGGGATTCTTTTCTATAAAAAAGAAACTTGATTCACAAGGGGTTGCAGCTACAATATTTCGTCACAGTGCATTAATCAGCATTGTGTTGGCATTGCATTGCATTTTTTTTTTTCCTAATCTTGCCTCACTGTAAGCTGACAGTGATTAAATGAATTTTGTACGCAATTATGAGCAGCTACGCAACCACTGTGCCAAGTAAAACAGGCTTGTCAAGGACTCTTTATACACTCGATATGTCTGCAAAGGTCACACACACATAAACACACACACAGAGATACTTTTGTAGGAGCCTTGACTTTTGCACTTTGGCAAAATGTTTGACAGCAGACGTTGAAAGAAAGATTCAAAAGACACAAAAAGACACATGAAGATTGAAAAAGAAAAAACACTAAAAAATAAAAAACTCACCACTTGGACAAATGCTTCAAGTGTCGTCGCCTTCTTCGCGTCCTTTTTGTGCTGTGGTGAATAAGAGGAAACTGGAATTTCGTTTGATTCCCGTCTTCGTTGTCTGTTTTGATTTCGTTGTTGTTGTTGTTGATGCTGTCGACTGCTCTCAGCTGCTTAAGCGTGCGTGTGTATTGGTTTAGTCAGTTGTTGTTGTTATTGTAATAAATCCCTTTGTTTTGCTGCCGTTTTTTTTGGCGCGCAATTTTCTGTGTTTTGTATTGTGTTGTATGTAGCTCTCTCTTTCTCTCGCTCAATTTTTAAGCACACACACGAAACCGTTTGGCTGTCGATGATGATGATGTTGTTGTTGTTATTATTATTGCTGTAATTTGCATTTCACGTTTTGCTGCTTGCCTAATACGAAATAACGGCTACAAACACAATAACAACAAACAAAAACACATGCACAAACAACACACAGAAGTTGAAGAAGAAGAAGAAGCGGGGAGAAGTAATAGGGGCATCAACTGAAGGAAGCTGCAAACGGACGTTTTGCTTTCTTTTGTTTCTTTCCTTCGTCTAGTTTTTTGTTTTTTTTTGTTTTTGTTTACTCTGCTGCAATTGCAATTAACTAAGCAAATAATTTTTATTTTTTTTACTTTTTTGTTTTGCACTCCAAACTCATTTAAATCTGTTGCGAATGCGGAATCTGCGGCGACTGAGGCTCCGACTCCGAGTGACGGCGACGCGTTGGCGACACAAAAAGAAGCGACACACAAAAAAATCGACGTCCGTCTCGATTGCGCGTTGTAAACGAACTGAGACTGAGACTGGCGCAGACAAAACAAAAAATAAAGCAGTGAGCGAAGCAAAGTCAAAAGCAGCAGCAGTGACACTATGATGTTAGCTAGTCGGCTAAGAAATACCCTGCAAGTGAGCAAGAAATAGAATCTTTAATGTTGCTATTTAAAAACTAAACCCAACTGCTTGTTAATCATATGAATGAGCATGTTAGTTAAACATTTGCTACAAATATACACAATGTAAAAGAATGCTGCTGTTAAACTCTTTGTAGTGTCTAGGGTAATCAACTGTGCGGTGCTTTGCGCTCTTTGCTTGCCTAGCCAAAGAGAGCGATAGAAACAGAGGAATGAAACACAAGCAGAGTTGCATATGTATGCGAGTGTGCATATATTTGGCAAGCTTATTTCAAAAGTAAGTAAAAAATTTAAAAATATCAAATATAAAATACATATATATTTATTTATTACTACTTAATTATGCCCAATCTAAATCACAAAGCCTCCATTTAATTTATTTGCTTATTTATTTATGTTGTTATCTTAAAAACTATATTACAAGCTTTAATTTCCATACAACGTAAAGCTGATATCGCTATAAAAAAACAAAAAAAAAAAAAATTCCAATTCCCGTTTATACATATGTAGTTATTTATACAATTTGATAGCTTAGTTTAGCTGAGATTCCACTCATTGTCAAGGTTTATTGGATTAACAGCATTCCCCCTATTAAAACGTTGCACTTGAATTATGTTTGACAAGTATTTCTGGTTGTAGGGTGTCTAACAGTTTAAAATGGTTTAGTCAATTGTTTTTATTAGATCTCGTCGTAGCACGAGCAGAAATATAATCAACTCAAATGAACTAAATAGATGGCATTGACATGGGGGGCGACTCGAAAAGCTCACACTGCGCACATTTTGAAAAGACGCGCCAAACGACGGGGAACACTGGAATGACAGCGAAACAGTGGAAAGCTCGCCTAACGAGTGCGAGCGAGATGACTACACTGCTGTGCGAGAGTGTGTGTGCGTATGAAGCGAGAACGGTTTGAACGTTTTCCAACGGCAATCAACGTGGTCTCAGTAGAGGCTTGCAGAGCTTTGCTGCTCGCCTGCTCCTATTCCGGTCTAAATCTAAATGATGCTGCTCATTGCTCTAGTTTTGTTGTTTCGTTGTTGACTCTTTTGATTTGTGTGGAAGCGCAAGCAATTGCGCGCGCAAATTGAAATGACGGAACAGCGACAAAGCCACCAGAGTGTCAGCGGGACAAACCGCAACGGGCGACGACGCACTCAAGCTGTTGTTTTTTTTTTTTCTGTGTTTTTGAGTCGCATATGGATTTCAAGCGCCATTAGCCAGAGCTTCACAAACACCAGCAAACAATTGAACCGTTGAACCAAACGAGTGGGTAGAGAGAGAGACAGCGTTCCCCAAGTTCCCCAAGCCGCCATTTTGGTCATGCGGTCGCCGTCATCGTTGCACACAATTTCAATTCATGGACTCTAATGAACAGGCGAACAGCAATTAAAGGCGGCAGCATTGAGAGATTTCTCGCCGTGACATTCACTCGGCCCGTTCGCCGTTTCATTTCGTTGCGTTCAAATGAGTGTGAATTGTCTGTGTTTGTTTGCGTGAGTGAGTGGTGCGCCAGTGTGAGTGGGCAAGAAAAAGCTTCGTTCGTTGTGCGTTGTAGGGGAACCCAGAAGAGAGCTAAAAGTGAGAGGGAGAGTGCAACTGAAACAAACGGCATCGGCATGAGAGAAACCAAATCCACTTAATTTAACAATGAGTTTAAGTTTTATTTGTTGTGTGTGCTGAGTGATAGGAAACTTGAGCTTTAATTTTTTTGCTGCGTCGAGTGAGTATTGTTTGGGCATTTGAGTTGGAATGGGACTAGGAGTGGGACTAGGAATGGGAATGGAATGAAAATGGTAGCATGCTTGACCCCGTTATAAGCGCATTTTTTGTTACTTCTGTCGAGTTGAGGCGACAGGACAACAGAAAGTTTAGCATAGGAATCGACAAGCGAGCGCATAAAACCCAAAATTGCCAAAAATTCAACAAAACGCACACACTAACACAACACTCAAGCACTACACTCATGACCTTTCAAGCATACAGCCCAACAAGTGAGAGAGAGAGAGAGCAAGAGAGAGACAGAGTGGTGCACATGCCTGGAAGGAAGCACGAAAAAATCCTTGAACGAATTGATGAACCAGGAGTGCAGTAGCCGAAGTTGGCGCTGCAATCCAAATGCCACTCTTAACAATAACTGGAATAACTGCTAGCAACTTCTCCTTCTGCTACTCTCCCACCCTCTGCATCTCCCTGATCTGTGCCATCGAGTTGAACGAGTGAGCACTCCTCCTCACATGAACCATTAGAAGTGCAGTCAAGGCCATAAGACTCAAGAGCATTGGCCACATCAAATCTTATGCTTTCTGCTTCTTCTTCTTCTTAGTCGTATTCCTCTTAGCTTTGAGTTGACTGACATTTTGCCAGCTGTATCTCAGTTGAATGCTCTCCTCCAAAAAAAGTAGCAATACCTTAAAAGTCTCAAGGACGTACTATATGAGAGCACAGTGACCTTAGAGGGTTTTCAGAATAAAATTTCATTTGGAATATTGTTTATTAGATTTGTGAAAAACACATTCTATTATGAAATTATAATTAGAACGCTACAATATTGTTATTTCCATCGAATAATTTATAATTTCTCATTTGTTAATTAATTTTAAAATTATAAATATTAAAAAAAAAAAATCAATAGTTTTCCTATAAAATGTTTAATTTGAAATATTGTTAAATAAATTTGTGAAAAACATTTACATATGAAATTATTATTAGAGCGCTAAATATTATTTATTCGATTGTGAAGATAAATATATAAGATTTAATCGAATCATCAAAATCAAGTTAAAGTCGAGAAAACATCGCTATCGATTTTTATTTAAATTTTCTACATTTCCTTTGTTTTTTTAAACATAACCTCAAACCAACCTACTACTCCTATAAATTTAGAAATTAAAATAACAAAAGAAATGCGCCTGCATCCCTGCCAAACAAGTTCAAAGCAGAATATGGCTCAAAGAAAAATGTCAAAAAGAAAAAATAACAAAATAAACTACAAGCATATGTACATACATATGAACAATCTTATGTACCAAACATATGTACGTATGTACGTATGTACATCTGCTCCTGCCTGCATGGGCATCTCTGTGTGAGAAGGAGACAAAGCGATTGAGCAGCAGCAAGCGACGACCCTGGCAGCAAATTCAATGCAATAAAAAAAAATCTCATGTGCATACAGAAGTGTGTGTGTGTGCTTGTGGCTGTGTATGCCAGTGCTTCTTCTGGTGTCTGTCTGTCCCAAACTGTCCGTTTGTCGCATTGTTGTTGAATTCTGCTTCCTCTTCTTCGTTTTGTGTGGGAAAATTCAGGCCGTGGGAATTACATGTGAAATTTCGATGGTGTGCTCGAACAGGCGAACAGCGTTAACAGCACAGTGACATGACAGACATAACAGAACAAGCAACAGAACAGAACAGAGCAGACATACATACATATGTACGTGGACAGAGCAATGGCACGCAAGACAGAGAAAGAGTGAGAGAGAGCGACACAGCATAGGCGCAGCATAACCACCACCATCAGTGCTGACAACTCTTCGGAGCCTGAACAAGCAAGAGCTGCATAAACATCCTAAAAAATAGCTAGAAAAAGCTGTAATTTAAAAAACAAAAACATACAAGTGAAAAGCTATTGCAGTTCTTAATTATACATATCATGTGGTATTTATGTAGTAAAAGCAGATTTGAAAATATACTGAAAAACGGCGAAAAGTTAAAAAAATCAGGCAGATAAAAATCTAAAAAAATTAATATATGTATGTACCAGAACGGATATACTTAAGTATGATACAAAATTTAATTTCGATATTCAATTCTAATTCTTAAGAGTATGATATTTATTTTAAATATTTATATAAGATTTATCTGGTTAATTTAAGAAAACTTGGGCTTAAGAATTTTCGAAATAAAATTTTAAAATTATTTCTAGGGGATTATGTGACAACTATGGATTAAACATCAAGCTATTATAATGTAATATTGCTCAAACTTTGCTTAAATATTTATAAAAGCTATTTTAAATAAAGCCAGCATATGCCTTACATGCAGTTGCCTTGTAAATAGCCAAGTTAGCAACACTGACGCTGCCTGCTATCTCTCACATTTCCATTACCACCAGTTCCCGGTCTGCCATAAGAATTCCCAAACAAATGCGGGAATATTGAGCAACACAAAAGGAGCGAGAAAGAGAGAGAGGGAGCGATACCAACTAAGTGAATCGAGTGTCGAGGGAGAGAGGGATAGAAAGCGTGCATAAGTGCATTTCACACTTTGAGCCCTTTTTTCGATCGAGTGCGAACGAGATAGCAACTGCATGTATGGCTGGCCCTTTTATGTTGCAGCTGGCAGTTGCTTCTGTTGCTGTTGCTGTTGCTGCTGTGCAACATTTTGTGGCAGTGTCAACGCAACGCACAGATTTTGACGGAACAATTTTGAATGGGCGAACAGCAAAACGAGCTAGCAGCAAATCAGCCATGTTGCAAGTTGTGTGTTGCATGTGCCATACGCCATACGACATGCGGCATGTGGCGCAGCTGGCTGGCAAGTGATAATAATAATTCGTACGATATTTTCAGCTAACAAAAGGGCGCCTCAATGCAACGCCGGCAGGCATCATTAGGGTAGAAGGTTTCGATTCGATTAGAAACTGCAACAGGCAAGCAGCAAAATGTGCAGCATGCCACACCAGCAGACACAGGCGTCATGCCACAAGAACAAGAACAGAACCAAAACTACAACCACAACCACGACTACAACCACAGCCACAACCACAACTACAACTACACAACCACAATGGCCACATTGGAAAACCGGGTCGCCAGCCCTTTTGCTTAGCCCGAATCGGTGGCAAGAACTTTTATTTATAGCCCTGGCAATTGGGATGCGGCAAAGAGGAATGCAATAAATGGTCAACAGCGTGAGGCAACCTGTGGCAACGATTGGCAACGTGTGGCAACCTGGTTGCCTGAGTTCCCATCTAAGTAGAAATAAGACTGAATGCGCTCTATCTCTCTTCACATAAAAAGTTTAGGGATATACTAGTAACAATTTGTGTAACAATTGGTAGGAGTTATATCCGATCCAATAGTGTCGATATATTATTATATATAAAATAGATATTTGATTATCCGAATCCCGATGTCATTTGCCGCACAACTTTGTAGATCTCCGTGAATGAAAGAGCTAGAGCTACCGAAATTGCTAACCGCGTGCCCGTCTATGCTGCAAGCAGATCACGTCTGTTCTACAATAGATATTGCACTCCTCTATCCTAATTTTACTATGTTTAGAAAGAGAAACTTAGTAAACATATAGCTGCCATTTAATGATCTATTAGAAATCGGTGATAAATACGAAAAAAACATTTCTTTTCAAAACAAAACTTTACACACTTTATTTTACAGCAAGAAAAATATATTTACTTTAAAGTTCAATTTCCTAAATTTTCAATTAATTTAAGCTTAAGCTTTTTCTTTTTAAGATAACTTTTTCTCTCTGTGTAGGAATATTTATACTTATAGTTGAGGACAACCGTTTTAGGTATTCCGCCAGGCAATCAGTTAAATCGTTTTTCCAAACATAATTTCATTGTCGACGTCTGGCGGCATTTCTCTTTTTCCTATTCCTATTCCTATGTAGCCTAACCCCATTTACCCATCCCATTCCAAAAAGTCGTAGTCGCTGGGAGAGAGAGTTGGGAACGAGGATAAATAAATTTACTGAATGCAAATGTTTGCTCAAAGTTGTTTAGCCTAGCAATAAATTTGCTATGGAATTAAAAGGTAACATACCATTCAAAGGGTTTGAGTTTATGAATCTCAAGTTCTATTATTGGTTTGTTACGGTTGCCAACACAATTCTGACACATGGCATACTATATATATACACTACTATAGTTCCACTAAACGTTCAACGACTTTAATTTCGTTTGTGTTTTACTATTTTTTCTTATCGCTCTTCTTTTTCTTCTGATCAGCTTTGTGCTTTTGTTGCTTGAATGCCACCTGCAAATATATTAAAAATATTACTAAAGAGAGAATCAGTTTTCAATTATTGGGTTGCATAGCTTACAGAAACTTTGGTGCCACGACGCATAGCAGCTGAATGTTTGGCATGCTCTTCGTCTTCTTCCTGCATCCTCACCTGGGCAACTCTCTCTTTAAACATCTCCACTTGATCCATGCAGAATTTGAGTTCATCCTTGGCCTTCGAGTAGAGATTACGCATAATATTGCACTTGAGTTCGATGCTCTCCAAATCAACTTCGAGTTTCTCTTCCCACTGAACAATGGACATGCGATAGTTATCAATTTCAAAATGACTAACATATTCCTTGAATTCACGTGCCAAAGAATCTTCTTTGAATAGATTGTTCAGTTCGTCTAGCTCCTTCTCTAGCATATTCTCCTTGTTCTGCAGCCACATCAGATGCTGCTCTCCATTGCTGCGTATCCAATTGATGCGATATCTCGACTCAATGGGCATATAAGCTATGGGTTACATAGAACCATAAACAGTATTTTTAAAGAATAAGAACCAAGTCCAGAATTATATACAATAGTCAGGCGTTTCAAGGGAAAACACCAAGTTTTTGTAAATATACGGTTTTGATCAGCATTGCAAGCTAAATCGATATAGCCATGTCCGTCTGTCCGTACGAAAGAAAGAATCTCAGCGATGGTAAGATTACAATCAAAATTTCATTGATGTAACGCTTTATTCTCCCGCAATTAGTGAAGAACTAGACATACCGGAAAATACGCGATTATCAGTTGGGTTAGAATGAAATCCCGTTAATTCTAAAACTTTAAACTACGGTAACTTTGCTAAAAATGCATGCATTGTCGAGCGAAATACCATTTTACACTGTATTTTACTACACAATTAGTTCTGAATGTAAAGTACAAACTTTTCTAAAAATTTAATTTTTTTCAAAAATTTGCAAATTTTTCATACCTACCCCTTGACATTTTTTCAAAAATTAAAAAAAAATTTTTTTTTTTTTTGTTCTCAAAAACTATTCTAATCGATTAGAAATTTTGTGTAGGTTAAGAATACATATACCTTAGAGGTCATTTCAGTTTCAAGAAAGTTATGTCCATTTTAAGTTGCCTAACTTTCAAAACTACGAAAATTTATAAAAAATTTCATATAATTCGTTCGGTTCAAAAAATGGATCATTGTTTAGAGATTTGGCGTGGTCAGAATATATATACTTTAGGATTTCACTGATTTAAATTCATATAATCAGGAAAATGGACAGTTTAGACGATAGTTTTGGTATCTAATTTTAATTTGATAGAAATTTGTTTAAAGTAATGAGTATTTATTGCCAACTTGCCATCATGTCGTTTATTGGCGTGAAATGCCACACTATCTTGAAACTGTTTATCCTTGCTGGAGAGCTGGGAGAATACTTTTAGTGCCAGTGAACCACGTAATTCTCGGTTTTTCTCTATGTCCAATAACCACTTGGCATTCCGACCATAGTTGGCATCTCTAAAATGTTGCAAAATATTAATATTCAAATACATTAACTTAACTACTCAACATTTACTTCATTAGGGCTATGGAACTTTTGCAGAAATCCGTATCCGTTCTTATATCATCACGTATGGCATCGAGTAGGCGTATAGTCTCCTGAACATCTGTACAGAACTTGGCACAGTTCAAATCATTAGCGGATTTCTCGATTGTCAGTACATCCAGATACAGTTGATTGATCCGACAGCGACCCAAGAAGTGCTCAACGGACCAGTGAAATAGATTGTAGGGTATCTTTATGAGTTCACCTGGCCAAACATTTTTAAATACTTCCAAACGTTTCTTTAGCCTAACCGTTAAATATTCGACGGCACCCTTTTGAAACTGAACAATAAATCTATCATAGAGTATCTTTTTCTCAGCGGCCGTAAGTGTAACTTTGTAATCGGTAATCTCCTGAGATTCAACATTTTTCCGATTCTCTCGAATCATTTTAATTAATGCCATTGCCTCGCCAGTTGAAGCTCCCGCTAAAGTTCCGGTACGTCGATGTCTGGAAAACACTTCACTTATGACTGTCCTACGCGAGATGATATCTTCATTATCTTCGAAATCGAATAGTTTCTGCAGAAACGCATCCCGACAGAGTGATTCATCCTCATGTGCTGGCAATGGAAATTCAATTCGATAGTCAACTTGAAAATTCTCAAATTCCAATTCGGACGATTCCTCTTCCACTTCCATTTCCGGCGTACTTTCTGCGCCCGACTTTCGTATTTTCTCAACTTCCATTTTTTTGGTTTTTTTTTTTTTTTTTTTTGTTGTGTTAAATGTTTTGTGTTATATGTTGTTGAATAAATTTTAGTAGACATAAAGTTCCATGTTTAGATGAAATTTAAGTAGTTGTTTCTATTGTTTCCACTGAGGAAACTTACAGGAGCCATGGGTATGTGGAGATATTCTTCATCTGCTTAAATGGTTTGGTAGCGATATAGATATATTATTCTCGGAACACTTATGTGGACATGTCCATTTCATGGCCTTTAACTTTTCAATTAACTATCTTTTAGTTGTGATTTCCTTTTGCATTTACTTTTACGTCAATGAGTTTAGCTTAAACTAAAATTAGTTTGCTTAAAACATTGACTACACTTGCGAGAAATTTTAGTTGCTTCTTTTAAACAAGCAAAATGTTTCAACTACTATTTTATTTAAACATGATCTTATTAATAACCGTAAGTTACATTACAATATATTTGTTTTATAATACTGGATATTTATTTCTTTGTAGTTGACAACACTGTACGATGTTAACGGCATACCAATACGTTTATTAGATAAAAGTAGAAATCGTATTACGACACCTCAGATAAGAAAATCAAATCATTTGGAATGGATAAAGGAAAAACTTAAAATTGATCCGATATCTCAGAGGGAAACCGGGTTAAAGGTAAAATAAATTTTTAATATTATAATGTTAAATAATATTGATTCTCAAAACAGTCAATTGTGCCCTCAAATAATAATGGCAAGCACGAAGATTCAGATCTACCCAAAATTAGCGGGCGCACTAATAATACTAAATTAGATTTATTACCAAAACATAAGTTTTTACGAAACTTTGATGTGATTGGCAAAGCAGTGGCAAACTATAATCCCGAGCAGTGAGTTAATCATTCAATCGAAATTGATAAACATTCATTTTGTTTAATTATAGCCAGAAAGAGACGGTATGCTATGACAAATCGACCATATATAATAAACCAATTGTGAAGAAATGGTTGAAAACTGAATTACATTACCAATGGTTTGGAAATGATGTTCCAGGAGCAAATAAATTGAGAGTCTATTTTATGGGTCTCCGAGAGCAACTGTTTAACCAGGCAAGATCCGAGGAGTGTCACTCACGAGAATTCAATAAAATACGGTCTTATCTGGAGTGTGCCCTAAAGCGTAACCAACGCATGGAATATATGATTCCAAATTATCCACTGCACCAAATTTACTATCATTATCTAACAACTATACTACCGGGAAATATATATCATTGATTGCAATAAATTATTCTACTGTAACTGAATTAAACAACATTCTTGTACTTGTAATAGTCCGAGACTAGTAACTCTTTAACTTTTAAGTAATATTAGAAGTTAATGTTTTCCTGGTGATAAGTTTGTGGAGAGAAAAGAAAGCTCTTAAAATTTAACTGTTGAAAACTTTCGATTAGTTTATCCATGACAAATACTTCTCAATTTTAATTAATCACACAGATTGTATACACAAAATAGCAAAAAAAAAAAAGGATTTAAATCAGTTGAATTATTTTATTTTAACTGAAGGACCCATTACTCAATGCTTTAACCAAAAATAATACTTTAGACTCTGATCGAAGCGGATGGTAAGTCTGTTTGGCAATAAAAAAATGTTACTGCATTTGAATTTTAGCATAATATTAGAATTAAAATTCAATTACAGAAAGTTAAAATTGATGCAAAATGGAGTTGAGGCGACTTCAACATCGGTTTATTATCATCTATACAATATTCATGTTTTATCCTTCGGTTATTGCACTTCATATGGATAAGGAGTCGCGAATCTCAAGTTTCGCAGGACATGAAACTGTTCACGAACAGATGGGACAAGTTCATTTTCCTGCTGTCATTTACGATGAATTCATATCAAGTTTGAAATATTCTAAAGAACCTACATATACTGCAATGGGGATGGGTCCTGTATTCGATTTATCACATTCTTTATTTAATTTGTTAACCCTGAAGAACACATCATACTTGATGCCTGGTATGCTGCTCTTTAAAACCTATCGATATCGATGGGCTGCATGAACTAATTATTGATCTTTTAATAGATTATGTTGCAAACATTAACTCGACTGTATATACTTTGGGTGAAAAGTATGAGAAAAACGATTGGAAGGCACTGCTTAGCGAAAACAAACTCTTAATTGCACTGTGGATACTACCTATCATATTGCTCATCATTATCATGCCACTTATTGCGTTAGTAACCCAACTTTTAATAATCTAATAACTTATAGAAAAATTCTCTGAATATTCTTTGCAAGTAGTATAATTTATTGTTGTTTCGGCTGTTGGCGTTGTAAGAAAACTTGTCCACCCTGTGATAAGACCCATTTGAAGCGTTTAATTTATAGTTTTCTGATGTTTCTGCTAATCCTTGGACTTGTGTAAGTCATATGATACTATTATGGATGGTATTAGTTGGTTATTCTATATGTTCCATATAGGCTGGCATTCATAATAGTGGTGCTGAGTCGCAAACAGATGATTCGAAATGATGGCTATACGCTAGAGAGAATGAAGAGGGGTACTCGAGACACTTGCGCCTTCTTAGAGGACATTTCGCTACATCTTCATCATTTGTTTATCACAAACTTTGAGAAATTAAAGGATCAAGTAATGGAGGAGGCTAAAAGTATGAATTTATGTACAAAATTACCAAAAAAATATTATATACCCCTTTAATTAAACTTGATAGATGCACATAATCATATATTAATGGATCTTGTCGACGCAGATGGTAATGCTCTAGAAGTATTGGAGAGAATATTAGGGAATATGCCAAAGGCGGCTCTCATAATGGATGACATTGATAAGTCGCAGAAAGCATTGAGTTTCTATGCCTCAATATATCGAGATAGTAATTTAATACACTTATTTTTTAATACCTTAATTATTTTAATATAATATACCATTAGTGTTAAGAGGAGTAAAGAGGGATTTGGTTTTTACCTTTACCAGCATTTGTCACTTGAAAAGCTGCCAAGAATTTGTTTCCAAATATTTAAAAATTGACACTTCCAAGTGTCTGCATTTGGATGACGTAAGTTGGCACCAATTATTCAGATATAGTAATGTTATTTATTTGCCTTTACAGATGCCAAATGCCACAATGTACACTGAGGCGATGCAGAATGCTGTTGATAAGAAATTGCAAGTAATAGTCCAAAAAAGTTTGATACGCCTAAAAGACGTTGGCAATACAATAAAAGAAGCGATTGGACCAATTATAATCCCAACATTAGATTTTCTGAATTATGTATATTCCCAATATAAGAAAGAACATCGTATAGTTGATGACATCATCCAATCTACAATCAGTGATATACATTTAAGGATTCTTAACACGGCAAATTCATTTGATGACATTAATCGCAGATTCGGAACTGATCGGCAAACAGTTAATAATTTTGTATGCCTAGTTTTATTTCTGGTAAGTTTATACTATTTTATATATTTTTATATATATTTTAAAGTTCTATATTTGTTATAATTCCTTTGCAGATAATAATCACACTGATCTTTAGCTTAATTTGTGGGCTATTTGTAAGGCGAAACAACAGCGGATCTAGTTGCATGATTTTGTAAGTATGGAAATTTAAAATAGAATAAAGCAATGATATAATTTTCATAAAAATATAAAAAAATTGCAGTGCCATCATATTTATTTTCTGTGTATTTTCGTTCATAACTCTGATTGGATTGTTCTACTATGTGCTTGGAATGGTAACATATCAAGCGACCTGTAAACGTCTGTCTGAAATAGAAATGATGTCAGAAAATACTGTAAGAATTACAGATTTTATCGGTGCATGCAGAAAAGATCAGCATATATTTGATTTATTAAGAGAAAATAATCTATATGATATACAGCGTATACGTGATATAAATGCTGACAACGATCAGCAGGATGAACTGCCGGAATTTGTCAAATGGGATGCTTTGTCAACAAATTTTACCGGATTCAAAATTCTAAGCATGCAAGAAATTGATCTCTTAAATAAAACACTTCATAATTTATATCCCTATCAGGGTATATTATTTACAAAAGTGTTATGCAATACCCTATCGGAACCTTTAATCACTTCTATTCAAAGTGAACTCACCTCTTTTATAAAAATTATGTATAGTATTGAAAATTGTGGTCACATAGGTAGTTCAATGTATCCTGTATGTATTTTTAGCTACATTGTAAGAAGCGAACTATTTCGAATGCGAAAGTTGGAGCCTCCAATATTTAATAATATGAATACCATTAAAGAGAAGGTGGAAAAAGTCGATGCTCTTATTGACGAAAAGGGTTTGACGTTTGGTCAGACGCTGGAAAAGTTAATTGAAAGCATTCAAAGGACAGAGAAATTTATAGGAAATCAAGGTAACAATTTTATAAACACAATTGGCAAGAATCTAACCCTATCGATTACGGAGAAAGTTCATTACTTTCGTGACATGACGATTGATAAATTGTTAAGAGATGTTGGTTCCTGTCAGCCTCTTGCCTACATTCAAGATCCTGGAACAAAATTCGCATGTCGGCAGCTTGTTGATCCTATTGTAAGTAGTTCTAAGTTCAATAACACTATTAGTTCTTAGTTTTTAATCGATGTAACATTTCAGAATGGTTTCTGGGTCGGCCTTTTACTCAGCTCTCTGTTGTATCTGCCAATTCTCTTTGTAGGTCATCGTCTAATATGCTTATACAAAACAGATAAGAATCATAAGCGAGAAGTCGTTTATCTTGCACCCTTGAGTGGGTAAGTATTTTTATATTTCATGTATTATATAAATATTTTAACATGTGCAAAATTTAGTTGTCCCACCTGTACGGGTGTTCCATATGCACCTCCTCCAGTGGTCGTATGCAGCGGTGGAAATCAGGCGGATTGTGAGTGTCGAATGCCGGAAAAACCTTATAACTCATCTGAAACGATTGGGAAAAACAAACGAGATTAAAGAATACTTACTGAAGCTTTAGTAAGTAAAAATGTGTGCTAGTCAATTTAAAGTGCTAAAATAAATTTGTGTTTAAATCAATCTAACAAACTGAATAATCTTTTCTATGCATCTTAGTAGATACCTACTTTCTTCCGTTGTCAATGTATGTAGAATGTGTTTTTATAATAGTTAATAGTTAATTTTGTCAGTTCAGGAGGCTGAAGTGGATCATAAACATCAGAATTTTGATCTTACACAATATTAGTTTAAAAATTTTTGTACTCGTCACAAGAGTAATCTATATTCCTGACGGCTGGGTAACCTTTTGAAGAACTGTCTTTTATTTTAAAATTTTTTATGTTCTATTTACATTTTATATAAACCATTTACATATATGTCAACAAGTTCTGTTCGATTTAAAATTTTGTATGTTGTGATTGTGAAAAATTCGTAGTCGTTTACTTGTAAAAGTTTAAAATGGTTAAGCTATTATTTTATTTAGATATAAGGCTGTTTCTGATCGTAAGTTACATTAGCAAATATACATTTTCTAGTGTTTTATTACACTGAAAATTTAATTCATTATAGTTGACAATACTTTACGAAGCTAGCGGAATACCAATACGCTTATTTGCCAAAAGTAGAAATCGTTTTACGATAACGCAGACCAGAAAATCAGATCCAATTGACTGGATGAAAGATAAAGTTAAAATAGATTGGAGATCTCAGAAGGAAAACAGATTGAAGGTATATGAACTTTTGATTAATTTCAATAATTCTTATTAACTTATTGATTTAAGCAACAGTCAGATATGCCCTTAAATGATAACGGCAAGTACGAAGAGTCAGAGCATCTCAAAATCGGTTTACGCACTAATAATACTAAATTCGAATTATTACCCAAAAACAAGTTCTTTAGGAACTTTGATCAGTTGGGCAAGGCAATGGGAAAATATGATCCAAATAAGTAAGTTGATTAGTTAATCGTCTATAGTAGTCGAAATGAACAACACTTCTCTTAATTATAGAGCAAAAAAAGAGACCGCGTGTTATGGTAAATCAACCATATACAATAGACCCGCTATAAAGAAATGGTTAAAAACTCAAATACATCTGGGTTATGATCTTTTCTTTAAAAATACGAAAAGAAATGAAGAGAGATATTATTTCATGAGTCTCCGAGAGCAAATGTTTTACCAGGCCAGATCCGAGGAGTGTCACACACGAGAATACAATAAAATACGGTCTTATCTGGAGTGTGCTCTAAAGCGTAACCAACGCATGGAATATATGATACCGAATTATCCACTGCACCAAATTTACTATCATTACCAAACTACTATACTAGATGGTAATATATATCACTGATTTCAATAAATTATTCTGCTGTGACTGAAATAAACAATACTTTTTTGTTTTTAAGACTTTTAATACGTATATTCTTATAATATTGTAGCTTTCTCTTTGTCAAGAGACGAAATCCTAACCAAAAACCAATCTAAACATTTCGACTAGTATATCCATGACAAATACTTAATTTATTTTGCTTTTCTATGTTTGTTAGATCGTTATTTTATTTGATATTTTGTTGCTTTAGTTTTACTTGAAGGACTCAACACTTAATGTTTTTTGATTCAAACAGAAGGTAAGTTAGAAAATAGCTTAAAAGGACTATGTCACACTTTAATTTTGTACATAAATATTATATTAATTTATTAGTTTTGGGGAGTGAAGTTTGGTTCAAAATGCAGTTGAGGCAACTACCATATCGGATCATTTTGATCTATATATTCCTGCTGTTTAAGCAATCGGTTGTGGCACTTCATATGGATAAGCAGTCACGGCAAGGAACTTTTCCATTACATGAAACTGTACACGAACGTATGGGACAAGCGCATTTTCCTGCAGTCGTTTACGATGAATTTATATCAGGTTTGAGATATTCCAAAGAGCCACAGGCAAACTCAATGGGAATGGATCCAGTATTCGATTCAACACATTCTTTATTCGACTATTTAGCACTTAGGGATACATCGTATTTGATGCCTGGTATGTTGCTATTAGACTTTGTATAAAAATTGGTTGAATTTATTAAATGTTCAACTTTGTGTAGATTATGTTGCGCACAAGAACTCAACAGTTTTAACTTTGGGTGAAAAGTATGAGAAAAACGATTGGGAAAAGCTGCTTAGTGAAAACAGAGTCTTAATTGTGCTGTGGATTCTACCTCTCGCATTGCTCATCATTTTCATGCCGTTTATTGGGTAAGTAACCAGACTGAAATTAAGCTAGAAATGTTCATGCTGACTGATCAACGTGGAATCCAAACGGAATACTATTATTTTCAGCGCTCTTTATTGTTGTTTCTGCTGTTGGCGTTGTAGGCAAACCTGTCCACCGTGTGATAAGACTCAGTTCAAGCGATTAATTTGCAGCTTTTTGATGTTTCTGCTTATCCTTGGACTTGTGTATGTCATATGATATCATTGTATGTGCTATTAGTTGGTAATTTGATATGTTCCATATAGGCAGGCGTGTTTAATAGCTGTGATGAGCCATAAACAGATGATTCGAAATGATGGATATAGTTTGGAGAGAATGAAGAGAGGTTCCAGGGATACTTGTGCCTTCTTAGAGGACGTTTCGCTTCATCTTTATCATTTGCTTATCACAAACTTTAAGGCTTTGGGGAGTCAAGTAATGGAGGAGACTCAAAGTATTGATTCATATATAAATAAAAATATAACATACTTCAACAATTTTATTTGACAGATGTTCATAATCATATATTACTGGATCTTGTCGATGAGGATGGCAATGCTTTAGAAGAACTGGAGAGAATATTGAAGAATATGCCAGAGGCGATTAAGATTGTGAAAGAAATTAAACAGGCGCAGATAACTTTGCGCTTTTATGCCTCAATGTATCGGGATAGTAATTCAATACTTTAATAATAAATAACGATATTATTTTAATATAATTTACTATTAGGTCTGCGAGGAATAAAGCGTGACTTAAGCTGGATCATGACTAGTGTATGCGAGTATGTTATTTGTCGCGAATTTGTGACCAGTTATCTGAAAGTAGACACTTCAAAGTGCCTGCATCTGGACGATGTAAGTAAATTTCAATATGCAGTAATTATCTATATTATAAATCGATTGATTTTCACAGATGCCGAATGCCACAATGCATCTAGAGGCGATGCAGGATGCTGTTGATAAGAAGTTATATAAGATAGTCGAAAAAGGTTTGTTAGTCCTAAAAGAAGTTGGCAACAAAATGGAGATAGCGATTAGTCCAATTATTGGACCAATAGTTAATCAACTGAATTATGTAGCTTCACAGTATGAGAGAGAAAATCAAATAGTTAATGATATTATTCAATCCACAATGAGTGATATTCACTTAAGAATTCTAAATAGAACAAATTTATTCGATGACATTAATCGCAGATACGGAGCGGATCGGCAATATATCACTAACATTGCTTGTGTAGCCCTTATGTTGGTAGGTATAACTATCTGGTAACTAAAGGAACTGTTTCCTGTTATTTCTAACTCTTTTTCAGATAATAGTCATACTGATCTTGAGCTTAATTTGTGGGCTATGCGTACGGCAAAACAACAGTGGATCTAGTTGCATGATTTTGTAAGTAGGGAAGTTGATAATAGAGTTAAGCAATGATATGATTTTCATAAATTATAACAAATTTTCAGTGCCATCATATTCATATTCTGTGTATTTTCATTTATAACTCTTATCGGATTGTTCTATTATGTGCTTGGAATGGTTACATATCAAGCGACCTGTAAACGTCTGTCTGAAATAGACGCTGCAGCGATTCATGCACAAAAAAAGGAGTCAGGCAATACATGCAGGAAGGATCAGCATATATTTGATTTATTGAGAGAAAATAACCTGTATGATATACAACGCATATATGATGTGGATGTAGAGCAGGCAAAGCAAGATGAACTGCCGGAATTCGTAAAGTGGGATTCATTTTCGAGTAATCTTACGGACTTTACATTGCTTAAACTAGAAGACATTGTGCTCATAAATAAAACCCTATATAATTTATATGACTTTCAGAGTACATTATATACGAAAATGCTGTGCAATAAACTATCGGATCCAACAGCAGGAAGTATGCATTCAAAATTAGAAACATTTATATACAAGGAGATGTACTTAGAACGTTCATGTAGTGCTAACCACAGTAGATTGGATATTATGTGTACAGCAGGAAATGTTATAAGACGCGAAGCTTTTGTAGTACAAAAGTTGGAGCCTATAATTCAAAATAATATTAATATCATTAAAGAGAAGGCAGTAAAGCTCGATGCTCTCATTGTGGGACGTGGTTTGACTTTCGGTGAGACGCTGGACAGATTGATTGCAAGCATTCAAAAGACTGAGAGATTCGTTAGAAATTACGGTGATGAGTTTATAAACACAGTTGGCCGGAATTTAACCTTATCGATTCAAGAAAAAATCGCTGTCTTTCGCAACATGACGATAGAGAAAATGGTGAACGATGTTGGTTCCTGTAAACCTCTTGCCTATATTCAGGATCCTGGCACAAAATACGTATGCCGGCAACTAATTGATCCCATTGTAAGTAGTTATACAGTTTAATCTTAAAGTAATTCCTTAGTTATTAAACTAACTTTCGGCGATCTAAAATTTTCAGAATGGTTTCTGGGTCGGCCTACTACTCAGCTCTTTATTGTATCTGCCAATTATTATTGTTGGCCATCATCTGATTTGCTTATTCAGAAGAGAACTTGAGCCAAAGCCGCCAGTCCTTTATCTTGCACCCACAGACGGGTTAGTATATATCATTTATATTTTATTTTATTTATTTCAACATTTTCGTAATTCAGTTGTCCCACCTGTACGGGTGCTCCATATGTACCTCCTCCAGTCGTCATATGCAGCGGAGGAGTGTACGACGATTGTCACTGTCGATTGGCGGAAAAACCTTGGAATCAAACTGAAATCCCTTGGAAAAATAAGTGGGATTAAAAAATGCCGATTGTTTTGAAAGATTGGGGCATTAAATCTATGTGAATAAACAGTATGTGGGTTATATTCAGAAGTAGAAGCGTGATATCAAACTAAATTCAAGTCTTTTAATAGGAGTAACTTGTTAGAGAAACTACAATTAAAAGAATTTAAGTTCATAAACCTAAACCTGTTTTAACTCTGACTTTAATATTAACATTTAATAAATTATTTTATATCGAGTTATGCAGTTGCTTCAGTGCTCAGCAAAAGTGTTAAGCGGGAAATGGAAAAGGTAAAAGCGGCATAGGGAAATGGCTCCAGACAGCGACAATGAAATTATGTCGGAAAAGCGATTTAATCAATTTCTTGGCGGATGCCAAAAGCAATTTGGGTTTGGGGTTTGAATACCCTGTAGTCAACCAGCCAAAACGGGTAGCAAATATTTAGTTGCATAGTTAAGTCTTAGTACAAATTGCTTTGTTTAGTTTCGATTTACTATGATTGGATCCATTAGCTTTCGCCTAGTAACGCCCACATGTTTAGACGTTCCGCCCATCTGGTTCGATTTGTTCCTATTGCTGTGCCTGGCAACTGTAAACTACGAAGGTGTTTAGACGTATTCCATGTTGCCAGGTTCGCGTATTTATTGTTGCCAAATACCAATAAACAGTATAGTATGTTTCGACTAGAACAACGGAATAGAAATCGGTGCTAAAGCACGTGTGTATAAGTATATCGTTAGTACTAGCAGTAACATAAGTAGTTGTCGTAATGCCCGCAAATCTGCGACCTGACACAAATGGCAATACGCCAGAGGATTGGCATGTCTTTGAGCTCTTATGCGGCAAATCATTGTCATTGCCAATGTCATCAACTCCACAGAGAGTCGCTACACCGCCCAACATCACCGCTCACACCGCCTGCTATGCTACCATGGTAAGTCCCGGTGATATCTGCGCATTTATTACATTTGATTGCCGAAAAATTAGTGATACTCAAATCGTGTGACAAATTGCCATATACCAAGAACTACAGTAATCATATTTGCTACAAAATAGCAGTTTAGTTTTATGTGAAGTATGTTTGAGTCGCCTTTTTCTATACTCTAACTATTATTATAATCTAACGAACTATTTCGCAATGTGGTATCATCATATCAAGGCAATATTACTAATATACATTATAGTATACTAAATATTCGGTGATCGCAAAACAGTTGTATCTCATTTGCTGTTTATTTATAATATGCAACATTTATATTAGCAAGTTGAGCGTGATATATTGTTATGAGTAGTATTGTAGTATTCACTGAGCTTCTTATCAACGAGCAAAACTTTGTTCTTTTTTTTTAGTTTTGTGTGAAATTTATGCGGTTGTTAGGGGCTTAAATGGTTTGTTAATGCTATTTTGTTGTGCCTGTGTTAGTTACTTAAATGCAATTTACATAAAACGAGTGCACAGTGGTACAAAATTGTGATATTTATAAGTTTTAACGAAGATTGATTGGGTATTATAATAATAAGTTCCATAAAGTTAATTTCTTTATATTTATTTTCTTCCTATTATTAATTTTTCTATAGTAGAATCAGTTCTACTGGTATGCATTGACTTATACGATTTTTTATAATATTACTTTATAAGTATTTCTTCTTTTTAAAAATTTTCATATTTTATTAAAATTATATAAGTTTTAAACTAATTTCAATATTTTTCTAATATTCAACCTCAAGCAACTCTTTATTGTGAGACAGATTTATAGAACTTTTACATATTATTGAGACTTTAAATTTCTAATTTGAAACTCTTATAACTTCGGTTAAACTTTATAAATGTTACTAAGCATAATTTCTTATAATAATCAAACAAGTTACTTATAAGTTTGTTAAATTTGCTCATCTGTTACATAATTTTCTCGTTTTTAACTTTTTTTGTTTTGCAAAGAATTTGATGTTAAACTGATTTTAACTTGATTTTTAATTGCTTTTTCGTAATTGCCATAAAATGTTGTGTAGTCCTTGGCACTCTGTCCATTTCTCACTGTGCATGTGCTGTTGTTGGAGTAAGTGTTCCTAGAGAAAGTTCCACACACTCCTCCACACTTCAGGGTGGTGTGTGTGCGTGCTTACGCGCTGAACTGCAATTGGCTTTGGTGCCAAGTGAATGACCCAAATAACAGCAAACAAACCGAAACTGATAAAAGTTAGCAAAAGCTAAACCCCTCACCAACTTGGAAGCCTGCTTACCTGCTTAAATGCTCAACTGCTCAACTGTTCAACTGCTCCTGTTGCCATTGAGCTCGTTTTGCATGTGTGTACGAGTGTTTAGAGGGAGGGGGAAGAAATACCCAAACTTTGGTTTTCAACATAATTTCCATACTCGTGCATTGTGTGTGATGTTATGTTGAGGTAAATTCCTTTTTGCCATGCCTGGTTACCTTTCAACATGGGGCAAGTTGTTAGGCTGTTGTTGCCAGTGGAGCACTGCTTGGGTCTCTTAGGCAAGTTTTTCCTTTGCCACCAGTTCAGTTGGTTTGTAGCAGTTTTGTCGAAAGGTTCACTAAAGTTGCAAGATGCCAAGTGATAATCATTTACATCACCATCATTTGGGTCTCAATGCTGAACTCTCGCCCCATCATCATCACTTGGTAGGAAGTGGCATGAAATATTGTTCAAACTGTTCTCTAGTTCTCGCTTTTCTGTTCTCTGCCTTTTGCCTTTCTCAGCTGGATACGAACTGTGTGAACACGGGAATTACAGTTTCGGAACATCATCATGGCATCGATATGACAACAACGCTGCGTAGTGAATTGGCTGCGCTGTCCTATAAGAAGGAACGTCTAACTAGCGAGGTACAAAGCACTGACTTCCATTGAATCCAATGGGTAACAAACTTCTATATGTTTTAGCTCTCGGAGACGCGCAGTGCTCTGTGCAGCAAGGAGGCAGATGTGGAAAATCTACGAGCACAGGCAGCTCGTCAGACTGCTTTAATTGGCTCGCTGCAGAGTCGTCTGCAAGCCTCGGAGAATCGGGAGCAATCGGTGCAAGTGCGTTGTGATGCCACCATACAGACAGTGCAGCGGGAGAAGCGTGCATCGGATGAGAGGAATAAGGAACTGCTCTGCAAAATACAACATCTAGAGGCACATGCAGCCAGCGAGGAATCGCATAAGGAACAGGCCAAGGCACAGCTACATGATCTGCTGCGTCGCCTTAGCATCTGTCTGGGCATGGATGTGTGTGAAACCAATCAGAATAGTCATGCCACACCCGAGTGTGTTGTATCCCGGGCCGAGGAGGTAATGATTGAGCTGCAGCGTGCCAAGGCGAAAGTCACCTCCACCTGCGACACGTTGAGTTCGTGTGAGAATGAACTGCTCAATCTCAAATCTCTGGCGAACATTGAGAAACAACGTTTGAGTGCTCAGCTCGATGGTGCTGGCAATCACAATCACGAACTGGAGGGCAGATGTCGTCAGTATGAGAGGGATTTGCAGCTGCAAAGGGATCGCTTAACCGAGTCCGAAATCAATGGGGAGAAACTTAAAGAGGAATTGCGGGGCTTCGAATCCCGCTGTCATCGTCTGCAAAACAACTTGGATCGCATTCAGGCCGATCGTTTGCAGTTCTTGCGAGGATTGAGTAATCTACTCAATGTTCCAGAGCCCTGTGAGACGCTGATCAAGGATAAGCTAAGGGAGCTGCTGGGCGAGAATCAAGCAATGCATACGGTGAGTTTACAGAGAGAATATATACAAATTTGATTGAGCAAAATTAATTAATATACAAGAGCACCTCAAATTCGTATAAAATAACATATAAATTATAATATGATTAATATTATTTAAAAAGTTTTTAAAAAAATATTAATATTTGAGTTTTAAATATAAAAACTCAAAATATTAGGAAAGGAGTGTACTGATTAATTACAAAAAAAAACATTTTTAGAATATATATTGATTTATTTTCATGATCATCATGAGATTATTAAGTACTGTTTTCACTTAAGAATTATACTTTTTTTGAGCTACAAATATATTTAGAATATAGTTCTTACATTAAAGATTTCAAACTGTTAAAATTAGTGTTCTTAAATATTCATATATATCTTCAATATTTCCGACTAAAAATTTTATTAACTCGATTTTATGATGCGTATACTTGATTTTAGAAAATGTTATTATATTATATTTCTTCTCCGTTCTTCTCCCAGCAAATGCACTCTCTGCGCGATCAGCTGAGCAACGAGCATGAGAAATTTAAGGAGACCCAAGAATCCACCGAGTGTCGTCTACGAACGGGCGAAGCACAGAAATGTGAACTGTCCGAGAGGCTGGAGAAATGTCATGCGGAGATACATACGTTGCGCAAGGATCACATGGGTTTGTCCGAGTATCTGCAGCGACTGGCTAGTGCACTCAACTGGAGTGAATGCTCAGCACCGCCTGCTTTGGGTGCGGATACGAATCTAATGGCTGACAATCTGCTGGAACGGGCCGAACGTTTGGTGGCCCACTGTGAGCATGAGGTGGCGCATCATGGCATGGAGAAGGGCTGCTGCGATCATCATCATCATCATCATGGACATGGACAAAGCAAGCTGCGACGCGAGAGATCCTGTCACGACATACCCCTGAAGGAGAGCAGCAGTGTCTACAATTTGCAGCGTCGCGTACGTGTTTTGCGGGAACAGGTGCAACGCAGGGATCTCCATTTGGAGCTGCTTCGGCGCAAGTTGGCCATCATTGAGGATGGTGCACGGGGCAAGTGTATGCTGCAGGGTGAACGCGATGAGGCGGTTTGTCGGGCTAAAAAGGCTGCCAAACAGGTGGACAAACTCAATGCTCAGTTGGCGGATGCACGTTCCCAGATTGCCGAGGTCAAAGCTCAACTGGCCGAGGCGGTGGAGTATAAGATAACCTCACTGGAACGCGCTCGTAAGATCGATGAGCTGACCACACAGATCTGTGATCTGGAGGATGAGAAAACCCGATTGCTTTCACAGCTCAATGCCATGAAGGAGCGCATGAAATCATCCTGTGAATCCAATCAGAATCGACGCTGTCGCGATGAAGCATTGATTAATGTAAGGAAATGGATAATGAACTTTAAGTAATTCAAAATAAATATAATATCTCTTTTGTAGTCGCTGCGTGATGACGTCAGCCGCCTCAGCGCCCAACTATCGGATGCCAATCAACGTTTGTCGCATTTGCAATCCTTTCGCACCTCGGTGGCACGCACTCTACATTTGCGTGATCTACCGGAAACGGATCTCTTGCATCGTCTACAGGCACTTTGTTCCGCACATCAGGAGTTCACTTTGCTGTCCAAGCGTTATGAGACTGCCTCCCCTGTGGGCGATCATCCCTGTCCGCGTTACGATGATCCAGTGCCGCCTTCCAGTCACTGTCGACCACCGCGTGACCTCAGTCCACCGGCCACGCATCATCACAGCCAACACGCAAATTCACATCCACTTGGCCACGGGCACTCATTGGCCCATTCTCATGGTCATTCGTCTCATGCTTTGGGGCGACATCATCAACGGCATCGCAGCAAGAGTCGGGACAAGCGTTTGCATGATGAATGCTTTGACTCGGATGTACATCGTTTACATCACGGATGCAAGGATCAATTGCTGGGCAACAATTCAGCTGGCAGCTGCGATGAGGATTTCGATTTTAAGAGCAAATACTGCTGAAGAGAATGGTTCATATATAACTGCATTTAGCTCTTTTTTATACAAATTTTAAATAAATTGCAAGATTTTTCATAACAAAGAACAATAAAACTGCTGTTTTCCATTGGGAAATGAAATTTGTTTATTAACCCAAATATAAATATGTATTTTTTAGATCATGGTAAGTTTAGTTTATCTCAATAAAGTGTGTGTATTTTTTGTTTAATTGTAGTATTTAGGTATTAATAAATATATTTGCTTCCGCAATGAAATATAACTAAGCACTGCATACAGCGCATAGATGGCGCCACTACTTTGGTGCGTGTCTTGACTAAGCACAAGTTTACGCACGCGTTGAAGCTGCCGACTATGATACTCAACTGCTCTTTTCAAATTCAAATTGGAGTTTGTCAAACGAATTTCTGTTTATTAATTTGGAAATGCAAATTACTTTTTTGATGCGAAACGCAGCCAGTTTGCAGTTTAGTAAAGCTGACAGTTGACTCTGCTGCTGGCAACAAATGTGCAATTAATCAAAATTGCTGTAGTTTTTGCATCTTTTCCTCCTTGATTTTTGTGGAGCCGCCAATCAAGATGTATAAGTTTTTGCAAGCGCGAAATGACAAACTGGGAAATTGCACAACGTTGCAGCACAGTGTGGACACGTGAGTTTGGCAAATGCAGCACAGACGTGGCACCAGACAGCGTCTGTGGTGCAATGAACTTGACTCCCAAATGCGTTGGAAAAATGATGATCGACCCGCTTGACTGGCTGCTGGCAGACAGCCAAAGGGCAAGAATGGGGCAAGGCGAGAGGAGGAAAAGATGTGAGCTCAAAGGAGTCCGAGAACCGAGTAATGAAGAATGTGGGGAAGAAAAGTCGAGAAGCATAACCAAAACATGCTTTGGGTTGACTCTTTTTTTGTTGTTGTTGTTGTTGTGTGTTGTGTTGCCCCACAGCAAACACAAGTCTCGTGTGGTCACACATGTGTGTGTATATGTATGTTGCGCGGTTAGTGATCTTGCCACATACAGAACACTAACTTGCCCCTTTCATTATTGCACCCCTCTGCTGTTAGTCCAACAGGTTTGCTCTTTGATCTGACTCTGTTTTTGCAACTTCTGCGACTTCTGATCTCTGAAACGTGTGTGCGCGTGTGTTTATTTGTGTGTGTGTGTTTTTTTTTTTTGTTATGTGGCATGCAACAACTTGCACTCCCTGGCGGAGATTCGCCTATTAGCGCTAAACTCACTCAGGTGCGGCACAAATCTTAAGCTCTATAAACATCTCTAGCCATTCTTGCCCATTTGTTACATGCTGTGAAACATTAATATCTGAGAGTTTCAGTTGTGGGTATTAATTTTTTTAAGTAGAAAGAATTTTCTATTATATTTATAAATATATTTTTATAAATATAACTTTGGAAAGCGCTTTTCTTTTACTCTTGATAGTTTGAGGAATATATACATATTTTATAGTTTTTCCATTTTCAAATTCTTGATTTTTGCTTGCATTTTCTTTACCATAATTTCTAGATATATTTTTAAAATTTCAAAATCAAATAGTACAGATAACTAATTAAGGATTAACAAACAATTTGTTGTTAATATAGCAAATTCCAATTATTACCCCCATAGTCGGTATTTTACTTAAATTAGTATTCCCTATTTTACTTACGATTTCTGAAATAGCTCTGAAATACTTATATGAAATACATTTGCAAGACTTTTCGCATATATATTACAAAATACACCCATACCCTAAGAATTTTTATTAATTTTTTTTGTAATTGCAAATATTGCAAATGTATGACTTTTTTTTAATTGCCTGTAAAATCGTTGAAATATTCAAATAATTTGCAATCAAATTGCAATCGTAACTTTGCAAAATAAACATGTAATCAAACAAAATGTCACAGACCTCTCACTCCCTGTGTTGATAGAACTTAATTTAAAATTGTTCATCAAAATATGTCATACACACGTACATATGTGCTATATAACATACATATATATAATCAATTCCTAGACAAATATGAGAGTGAACGATACGAGTATGAACACGTTCCGTTTGAGTTCGCCTAATTCAAGCTCAAAACGTTGACAGTTTGAATATTTCAACATGTTGTATGTGATAAAACTCGAGTTCAAATTCAAATTCAAATACAAATGCAATGCAATGTCCATAAGTCCGCATGTCCAACATTCAGACATGGCCTTACGGAATGTCCAGCCTGTAGTCGCCATTCCCATTCGACATCGACATGGACATCGCCATTGAATCACTTTCAAACGTGCCAAAACTGTCCGACGAGGTTGGGTCTTGGCCCATGGCAGGAACTAGGCCAACGTCAAATGTGTAGTGTACACGGCATAGAAATGGAAAATGTTAAAATGGAAATGTGTAAGAATGTTTTTTGTATGTGTGTACATGAGAATACATACAAGAATCTATTCAGAACGACTTCGTCTCGTAGAGGCTTACAGTTTCTTGGCTTGCGACAATTTTTCTAGCTGTTATACGCTGTAAAAGTTATATAAGATGCTGCACAGTGGAGTAATGGTATCAATTTAATATGAAATATGAGAATTTCCTTTTAATTAAATAAATGCATTGAGTTTAAAAGCTAAATTGAAGAACAAATCAGAGTATTCATAGATTCTGCAGTTAAGAACTTTGCTTTATTAATGCCTTAGCTATTCAACTATTGTTTTTACAGGGTATCTGTGCATTTGTACACTTCTGTGTACCACAAGGTTCCATGTATATGTATTTGTGTGCGTTTCGTCTGTTGTGTCACATCAAATTGTTTACAATACAAAACACGTGTTGAAAATACTGTCATAAAAAAATGTGTAGCATACTTGCAGGCGCCTCACCTTGAAATCCTCGGACATCTTCTAGTTGAGCTCGTTTCTCGCTTGGGATTGCTTTACTTTGCTTTGCTTAACTTTGCTTGCGGATTTAATGGTTTTTCAAAGAGGCACAAAAGCAGGCTGTGCCACTTTTCAACCCCCGCCCCCCCAAAATAAAGGAAACCCCAATGTGAGGATGCCTGACTTGCATTTTGATTGGAAAGCTGCCAAAGATGTTGATGTCAATGCGGTTAGTGATGATGATGATGTTTACTGTGTGCGTTTCGAGTTTCACATTTTTGCAGAGATTCACTTATGAGTACCCAAAACCAACATCACACAGATACACACACACAGACACCTTCGAAAGCCGCAAACTTCCGCTTATTGTTGGCAGCAACAATTAAGCCGCAGTTTTGCAGCAGTCAACTGAAATAATCAAAAAATAGCTTTTGCGGCTTTTCAGTTGGCAACACGCACCCTCTACATACGAGTATGTATATGAAATGCTATAAGCTAAAAGTTAACTACGCCAAATTAAAATATATTGTACATATATTTATGCAATTTCCAAAGTAGACAGTGCCAAATAGATGGAGAGATGGATTGAGTGATGGTGGGATACAGTGTGCAACCAATTAAGTATTTGCATATGATGCTAAAAATATTGGGGATTAGTCAACCATTATCCTGCGGTCAGACAGAATATTTCAATTCATTCACTACAAAGCAGCACATAACTAGTTAAAGAACTACTGCGAGGCATGATAGACTAGAAGATGCTGTGTGATAATCTCTGCTTGCAATAAAATTTACTTTTCAAATTGTATGCAATTTGCTGGATAAAGAATGAAAGAACATTTAGATAAATATTTAAATAAATTTATATAAAATAAATAAATGAAATTTACTGTAGGCGAAAACTTTGCGATATATTATCTAGCATATCTTCAGTTCGAAATTTTTAAAACCACAAGTCAAATAGTTGGATATATCTTTCCATAAAACTCGAGCTGTAAAATATTATAAATTTCTGAGATAAATTTTGTAGCTGTATAATTATTAATTGATTGTGAAAACACTGAAAAAATAATCTAAAATATTTATTTATGATGATTTAATTTATGTTAAATTTCTTTAAAGACACAAATTTCAAGGAAAACTTATACTCAGAGTATTGTTTTGCTAGTTTACTTAAGTAAAAGTAGTTCTATAAACACAGTGCTATTTTCTATTGACTATTAAATTTGTAAACTTTACTTTATAAACTAAAACTCCTTTTATTGAGATATACTTAGGGTATAAAAAGGCTATTTGGCATTGCGAAACTGGCTAAAAAATTTTCAATTAAAAGTTGAAATTAATATTTGTGTACATGTTGGAAATAATTGTCAAAATAGTTTTAGCCCAAAAGCGTAGCATACGAGTATAATAAGAACCAAAGCATAGACGAGTTTTTAAATTTAAAACTGGTTAGCAGCATAAATTAAATGTTTATATTTTTAAAAATTTGAAAAAATTTATATAAATTGTTATAGATATGTAACTATATTTCAAAGCATTGCCTTACAAACTAAGGAGTATTTTTAATATTGTTTTAAAATATATTTTACAGCTCATAAATCTTTGTAACCAAGTTGTCAATTTACTTCCTTGCTGCCTCAAATGTGATGTCTCATCATTTGAATGCGCTGAAATGTGTTGCAAATGCTTTTAAATTGTCACAAACACGAAATACGACTACTATTTTTTTTTACATTTTTATTATGAATATTTTAAATGGTTTAAATGTGCACAATGATGGCATTAATAATGGCATTTATGCACACGAAACACATAAAACAATAAAAAGACCATAAAACGCAAGCACATTCATAATGTTGGACATCCACAGAGACCGCTGAGGTTACCCACCTTACCCATTCTGCATTCTCCATGCCCACTACCCGCTCTGTGGTCTACATTGATTGCTACTCGATGTGTCTTAATTAGCATAAATGGTTATTACGGCTGCCCAGGCACTTATATAACAACAATTGAAGCTGCAACATTCACAGCCACAACAACAACGATATTATGCCACTCTGCCTCTCTATCAGTGTGTCTGTATGTGTGTGTGTCGCATGATTTAAACACTTTTATTGCACTTGTGGCAAGTCAATCACTGACATCAACAGCAGCCGCAACTGAGGCAACAACTTCCAACTTCCAACACCAATTCAGATGGCATCCAGGGCCCTTGATTAATTATGCGGGCAGACTTTATTTTATCTCTTCTCCAACTCCCAGTCTGCTCTCTTACAGTTACTTTCTTAACTGTAATTGTGAGTGTAATTGTAATTGGTGGCACAATTAAAGGCAAATTATTGGGCATGCCACTTACAAATGTATATTTGTACTACTATATATGGGGGCAAAGGGGTTACCTAATTGCACTTGCTGCCAACTTTATTCAATGTAGAATCAAATTGTAAAAAATAAATAATTTATTTGCGGTATATAATATGCTTAATTGTGAGCTTGCAATTGTTAGGAGGCTGTTGTATGATATTATATATACCGTTTAGAAGAATATAAAGGCCTGACTAATTTTAGATATCATCTGCCATTATATTGGATAATAAGTATAATACCCCTAAACAAATTTTTAATAAAAGTCGTTCACAATCTGCTAGCATGAAGATTACAATTTATTTGAAAGCTACATACGAAGCTAATCAAATTGAAATGCAAACTTCAAATACATGTTTTTTTTTTTAATATTTTAATAAAATTTAGTTTAGTTGTATTATAAATTTTGGTAGTCGAGTAGCCATACAACCTTTGAAAAACTTATGAGAACTGAGTTCAAATCCCGATAGAATCATGTACTAATTTATTATAATTGTATAAAAGTACTTTATCTAAATATAAATAAATATTTTAAAATATTTCTATTGAATTTATTAACAAATTAAACAAAATAACACTCAAGTTGTTCTTTTTTTGTAGTTTCAGCTTTATTTGATTTTTTTTTATGTTTTGACATTTGCATATGCACATTTTGATGGTTAAGAAATACATAGGTTTTTTAGCTTTAGAATGTACTTGTAATGCTTAGAGCTAAACACGATCAGTATATATATATATATATATATATGTATATATATGTATGTATATATAGATAAAGATAGTGTATATATGTATATAATAAATGTTATGCATACGGTACATATATAGCTAAAAACAGTTGAATAAAATTTGATAAGAAAACAAGCAAAGTTACATTATGGACAATTATGCATATTTTGAAAAAATGTGTATGAATGAAATATTATACATACACTTTATTGTTATATGTATGTAATAATAAACTATAGATCTATGTTTATAATATTTTGTAGCTATATGTATGTATGTTTAGTTGTATAATTATGTTGACGGTGTTAGAAAACGTATATAAAACTCGCTCGCTTATTGATTATTTATTAAATGTTTAAACTATAACTAATTTTTGTATTCATATACGTTTTTTAATTTTAATTATTTTCTTTTTTTTTTGTATATTATTATTTTATTAATTTTCTTTCCAAATATGCTAATGTCTAGGAATCTAGACGCCTAGATGGTATCACAGATAAATGTGCGATCCACACGTGCATGTGCAGCGTTTCGCACATTGGCTTTATAGCTTAGAACTAAACTGGCTATAACAAATCGATACTATAACTATAACGTAGCAAATATGTATGCATATATGATCAGAGGAGATGGGTGAAAAGGGGCCGTGAACTGGGAGTTTGGTTTAATTCTGCCACCAGAGGGCGCTCGTGTTCCAAATCCACGCGCCCGACGCTGATCAACGCTGCTGTTGCTGCGAATTGATTGGACCAAATGCCTGCATGCTATAGTAGCGTTCATTATCCTCCTTTACAACACTGGTCACATGATGAAACTGACATGGATGCGATATCTGCGATTTGGGTGGCAACGGAGCCGGCTTTACACGCTTCTGTTTCTTCTGCTTGCGTCCGGGCATGGATAAAGCAATGTTCTCCGGATCGCTGACCAGTCGCTCCACATGCTGCCAGAGCTCACGTGCCGCATCCGTTGAATCGAAACTGAAGCCAATCATTTGCTGGTGATTGCTCGACAGGCACATCGTGTGAAACGATGGACCAGCAATCCTATAATTGGACAGATTATCCAAACGATCTGACCAGAGGGCAAAGCACGAACCACGTTCCGCCAACACGAGTGTAACCCTCGGCATGGATCTGGCCCTGGCATTGCCCTTATCATGCAGTATGACGGGTATGCCGGTGAAGACCAGACGCCAGTCGCCATCATTGCCAGTGCCCTCATACAGATTGGCCAGTGCACCGCTCACAAAGATCTCTGTGCCCAGGCCGGCAAAGAAACTCTCCACCTGACCCCGTTCATAGTCCGATAGATTTGTGTTGCTTGTCGTGTCCGTGCTAATTGTGTCGGCATCTATATCGGATGCATTATATAAGGATGTGGTGCCATGAGCACTGCTCCTCTGGGCCGAGGATTGGGAGTGTGCCGACCAGTCTGGATGCAGTATAAGCTCATCCCGCTGCTCGGAGGAGGCGGTGCCCTCACTGGACTCCGATGGCGGTGCTGAGTCGCTAACGGATCCCAAACGGCGACGTGTTTGCTGCAACTGATGTGACATCTGCAACAAAAAAACAGAGGGAAAAGCGGGAAAATTTCCAAATTAGATTTGTGGCAAAAGTGTAAAAGCTTTTCAATTTTATTCTAGCGGTTTTTTAGGGATTGTGGTTAAAGAGTGGGAGTTGGAGTTGGTGTTCTCCAGAGCAACGCTAATGCTATGGAGTTTGTTTTTGCTATTGCTTAACCTGCTGCTCAACCTTGATCAAAGTTGGTTCAAATGCACCAACATCAACAAATTCCCAGCACGCGCTTTTGCCTTTTTGCCTGCACTTTGTGCACTACAGTTCAGTTAACAGTTTGTAGTTTACAATTTGCAGTTTACATTTTACAGTTTTTGCTATTGTTTACTTTGTTTCTGTTGCTCTTTCTGTTTCTATTGCTGCTTCTATTGTGGTCGCTCATCTGGTTCTGGTGAGCTCAACTGGAAATTATACACAATCAATTTCCGCTCCAAAAAGCTGTAAACAAGCCATTAAATCAGCTCGTAGCCAATAGTTGTACAAAACTATTTAAGCCAATTGAAAATTGATTTCTTCACTTAAACATTTCATTTGATTTAATAGCTACACATTTCAAGTGCACAATTTTTAATTTTTCTACATTCTGATCACACATACGCCATGTGGGGTTGTTTAATACTTGGCTTTGATTACGGCTTTGCGTATGAGTAATATATCGATCATACATATAAAGTTATCAAAACTGCAAAGCTGAGAACGCAGTTGAATTTGCATTAACGCAATTCTCAGGGGGGTTAATGTTTTTTTTTAACAAAGATTAAAAGCATCAAAAATCAAAGAGCAAATAATTTAATTTCTTATTTTCGATAAAAAAAATGTACTTAAATTTCATAAACAATTTAAGCAATTCATAAAAATAATACTCAAGAGTGTTATCTAGAAAATTACTCAAAATTTTACAACAATTGGAAAAATAAATAAAAATTTATAAACTAGGTTATCGAGTTCCCCTGCAACTATTACGAGCCCATCTGCTGCTATATTTAAACTCCCTATCGAACATTCTCAGAAATAATCAATTTACCAGGAACCTACAGTCTATGCAAATAGTACGCTGAAGAAATTTAAAACCAGTTTGTTGAATGAATGTAGCTCCCTGCACTCGAAAAACACGAATCGCTAATGAATGAGAATATTGCAAATTGTGGTGCTGTGGTTCAGCTCGAATTACCGAAACCACCAAAACTCGGTGGGAGTCTCCAAGTGCTGTCTGTTTTGCAACAAATTGTGGCACGTGGACATTGGCACGTTTTAATTAACGCCACAAATTGCTGGTCACGATGTAATTAAATTATTTAAATTGCTAATTTCAAACAGAAAGTGGCAAATAACAGCAGCAGCGCTAAAATGGAAAGTGCTAAAAAAAGAAACATTAAACAAACTTTAAAACAAAGTTAAAGCTTTACACACATACAGACATACAAAACCGAGCAAAAGGCATAAATAATAATATAGGGGAAGCCCCTCACACACATTTCGACACAATTTCAGAACGAAAACAGGGACTTGTCGTAATGGGAGTCGAGCCGGAAGTTGTGTTTTGGCGACAGAAACACACGGAAAAAATGTATCTCACATCCGCTGAGATGGGAGCAAAGTGTGCTGCAGATACTTGCGAGCCTGTGGCACACTTTTGGGCCAAAGTTTCGCCAGAGTAACTTTACCCGAGGAGTTGCAACATTAACGTGGTTATCTATAATTTACACGCATACTCCCTCTCGATGCTGGGCACTCTGTTGTTGTACAACACTCTGCACATTGCGGTGATTTCTTAACTTAGCTCCACAAACTGGATGCACATTTATTGTGCCATTACTTTTGTGGCAAGTTCTCACTCTTAGGCTCCGGCCACGTTTTAGCCGCTCCCCCGAGTCCTTTTTTATGTGTCACCCCAACCAAACAGCAAATAAGACAAGTAGGGAAAGTCGAGACGAGTTCAACCAATCATAATATACTCTGTTTCAGTAGAAATCGCTGTTCAGAAAAATCATAAGAGAAGTTTATACATTTGTTGGTAAGCTGCCTTCTTGCTTGTTGTATATTTGTAACTAAAACGATTATACTCACGACACTGGGTATAAAAAACGAATAGAAAAGAAAAGTCCAAAGAGAAAAAAATATATATCTTGCCAGCAAAGATTAATTGCTTTGCTTTGGCTGGTCTCGGTCCTGGCAAATATATTTAGTGCCGAGATTTATGTTGCTTCATTACGAGCCTGTTTGGGGCAAGTAGGAGCTACCCCACTCCCCCGTAACTAAACCCCTCGGGAGGGCATCCTTTGTCTATCGCCTGTTGTGCTGTTCAACATTTGGTCTAACAATTAAACAAGTTTTGTTGGCCAGGACGAGGTTGACGTTTTTATTGTTGTGCCAGCCGTCGTACACAATGAATATTTAATGCCTAATGCCACTGTGGAGCATTACACACAGCGGTGGCCCTGCCCTGTGGCCTTCAGGCTATCGATAAAACAGCAAGTTCAATGTCAACCCGTCCTTCTTCTAACACACACACGTCGTATGCGCAACATTTCTGCTTGCGTCGTCTTTTATTTATAGCCAATAATCGAAATTTAAGCAAACTCTAGTAGTAATTTATGGTCATTATAACTAAACATATACGTAACTCTTGATTAGCTACACGCAGCAGTTAGTTAATCCATATGGCATACGGCTAATTAGTACTAATTTGTATTAAGTCGAACCTTTAGTTTATGTGTAGAGTTTTGGCTACTCAAGCTGGAATGTTTTATTGATTAAATAATTGCGCTTTTGTTGAAAGAATCAATTGCAATTCGTTTACATTTCAAGAATATTTGCTTAAGAACTAAATTTAATATGAGCTGGGAATTTAAAACTTGTTCTAGCAGACTCGTTGTCAAATAGCTGAAATGTTTGCTAAGGAATGTAGTTCAATATTCAAGTTACTTATAAGTTAAAAAGTTGTTTACTGTAGATCTAAATATCTTAACATGCTGCTAATTAAATTGGTTACGCATTTATAAACAATCGTTATACGTAAAATGAATGAAAATTTGATTGTAAACCAAGTGTAAGTTGCTTAACTCTTGATACTATTTTCGCTTCTAAAAAATGATAACTTTATTCAAAACTTAAATGAAATTTAATCGATTTTACACCTATTAGCACCGTGTACAGGTCAAAGTATCAACATTTGGCAAATCTGTCAGTAAATTTGATATTTCATTTGATTTACCAAAAGCATTTGCAAATTTGAAGCCATAAAACGATGACCAACAAAAATTTGACAATAAAAAAAGAAACAAGTCAAATGAAATAGAAGGAAATTTAAACAATTCGTATTGGGAAATGCAAAAAGAGAAAACAAAATTTTTATTTTCTTTTGTTTCTTTGGACCATGTGCATGGGGCAGGTCAGTGAAATGTTGTCAGAAACAGAGACAGTTAAAGAGGGCGAGCGATAAGGGGAGGCAGGCAGCAAAACAAACAGAAATCAACCAATTTGTAGTACACCGGGGTTCACATTGTAGTATGTAGCACAATACAAGCATGCAACAAATGCGAATACAAGCAGCAATTTGAAACCGTTGCAAAATAGGCGTAGGCGTAGGCGTGGCTGGGGGGTGTGTCTGTCAAAGACATGGGCTTGAGTCAGGGGTCAACTGGGAGGTTTTGGCAGTCCGAGGCCTGTTATGTTAATTTCTGACTGGTTTGCATAGAGATCAACGTTGGCATTATGAAAAATTGTTCAAGTGCAACAACAACAACAACAGCAATAACTATAGTAGCAGCAACAATAAGAAGAAAATAAAAAAAACGTGCTGTGATTTAATTTTTGTGACGTTGATGTCGGCAACTGCTAAAGGGGAAAATTCAATTAAAATGCACAAAGCCAGCGTTTCGCCGTATGCACAATTCTTCCCCTCTCCTCATCCTTGGCTGGTCTCCACGTATGTGTATCCAAAATGCTTAAACTTAAATTGCATTTGTTATTAAACCAATTTCGTTGGGCTATAAAGCAATTTACATGCAAAGCTGATGCTGAATTTGTTGTCCAACTGAATCTTGTCTCCCCCCCATTGAAGAGGAAAGGAGGTGTTGGCCAAAAAAGCAAAAAACAAAGTTGACATATCCATAACCACAACGAGCTGAGAGAGTGAAATGCGCTGAGTTGGCATCACAAATCGCGCTGTTAGCACCACAAATTCCAACACACACACAGTCCAAGTTTTCGACTTCAACAAAATTGTTTGCCACGTTGCGCATACGCTGGAGTGTACGGCATTTTCCATTTGCCATACGCTAACCGACGAAAAATTTTCATAACAACAACGCAATGTTATTTCGCATAAACATGCAAATTTCGCACCATTGTAGTTTACTTGCCCCCTCAACCCTGCCAGTGTCTCTACAAAAGCGTCGCTGCCACCCACCGTCTGCTCGGTGCACTTGTCCCAATAAGTAATTTGCATGTAAATACTTTTGCCATTTGGCATGCTCTTTGTTTGACTTTTTCATGAGTTGTATGGACTATGTATGGGAACTACAATTATAAATTTTCATATAGTTTGCCACAAAAATGAGTTTATGAGTTTGTTAAATCTATTGAAATTATTTTTTCAGATTTTGTTTCATTTTCTCATTTTCATTCATTCTAGTTTGGCTTGAGGTTAATGAGTTTTTGTTATAGGACTTTAATAAGTTTAACTTGAGGTTGGATATTCTGCAATCAAAGTATTAAAAGATTTTATGTTCAGTTTTTTTAGGTTCATGGTAATAATAATCTCTGCTTTGTTCTATAATTTGTATATGTATATATTTGGTTTCTAGAGTATCTACTTTTCAGCTTACACAGCAATAATAAAATGTTTTGTTTTCATTTTTTCTTCCTCTTCCTCTTCTCCACTTTTAGTTTTGTTCATGAACTTCACGACGTTCTGTGGGCACACAATAAATGAACACAAAGCCACCGCATTGTGGAAGATGTTGACGAGGTTGTGGCTGGCTAAAGGAGGAAACAGGGGGAAATTAACTGAGAGAGAGAGAGAGAGAGAAAGCAAAAACGAAAAGAGAGACAACTGACGCTCGAGATGAGTCTGTCAAGTAGCTGACTAATATTTTTTTTAACTTGCAAATTGCTAGCAGCGCCTAAAAAAAAGCAAATTGAGTGATTATTATTTTGCACTCACACTCATATATGTAGTCATACAGTAGACATTCATTCATTCACATTTGCTGCTCAAATTGCATTGGGACTTTGCGACGTTTTGTGATTTATGATTATATTTATTTATGAAGCTTATAGTAATCAACAAAAACAACATTTGAATGTTTACGTAATGTATTTCTAAGAAATAATGGCAAGCAAATGCTCACTAGCATCTACAATTTTAATTACTAGTATAATTGTTATAATGAATTTTGTATTTGTGTGAGAAATCGAGCAGAACGTGGCAAGTAATTTGGGTGTAAATGAAACGTGCTTTGAATAATGCAACATTTTTTTTTAATTTTAGTGTTATTTTGTTGTTGTGGGCGTCGCTGAGTCAACGAAAGTTTTCAATTACTTCTATCCGAAATTATGTAATCGAAACCTATGAATAACTCGTCAATTCAAGCAGTGTTCTATAGCAAAAAAAAAGTGTATAAACAAAAACTATTTTTAAGTGCAAAATTTATTATAATTAATTTTCAAATATTATGCGCAGTTTTATAATTGGCGAAGCTAAATTTATCTTTTCAACAAAGTGCGCAGCAAATTAAAAATGGAATAAAAAAATAAAACTAAAAATATATACAACGTCAAAAGTTGTAATAAAGAAATTTATAGATAAAATACTATTGTATTTAAATGACAATAAAATATATTTATTTTATAATTTATCCTTTAGTAAGTTTAAAAAAAGGTAACATGAAAGAAATTAGTTCAAAATATATCTGATATTTTTTTTTACTAACCTAAACCTAAAGTATAATATGTTCAATGTAAAAACAAACAAACAAGTAAAACATATATTAAAGTTAAAGAGAATTCTTGAACTTTGTTAATGCCAATAAAGTTTAAAGCCTTAAAGCCTTCACTACTAAAATGTTTACTATTTGCATTGAGGTTTTTTTTCTACTTGCTTCCTTTGAATCCCTTAACAATTTCGTGTAATTGTTTGACACATCTGGCAAGTCATGGCGATTACATGACTGAATAGTAAATGGAGACTTGCCAGGATTACGTTAAAGGAGCTTGAGTTGAATTTGGGTTTTCAATTGCTGTCATGACTCTGTCAAGATGTGTGTGTGTGCATGTGGTTGAATGAGGCATTGGCAGCAAGCTGTTGCAGCTGCCGTTGGCCATGAATCGACACAAGTTGCAAATAAAAGCTGAAATACTTGCCAAATGGCTAAAAATGAAGATGGTCAAGTAGCATAAAATTGAATTGAAGCTGGCCAAAACGATTTGGCACTCACTCAATAGCACTCTCAACAAGGTAAAGTTGAACTCTCAACCCAATTCGTACCCGTACCCATGGGGAATGCCCCACATTGCAGCTGCAACTGCAACATGTTGCAAAGCAGTGTACGTATAATTGTGTGAAATTAAATCACATAACTTTTAATATTGGCCATGTAACCTGGTCTATATTTAAATCAAATTCCCACTGACAGTCACAATTATGCGGCCACCATGCAACAGGTGGCATTCAAAAGGTTACCTGAGCTTCTCCTGGTCCTCAACCTTCTCCAATTCCCCGCACCTTCAGTCGTCTGCTCTAAATTATTCAGTGCTGTGGAAAATTGCCTCCGGTTGCCGTTGGCGTGCTAGCAGCAACAGTAACTACAACTAAAACTACAACTTAAAATATAAATTTCAATGCATTTTTTTTGCATGTTTTTTCTTTATTTTTTTACACACTCACTCACAATTTGCATTTTTTGTATTTCACATGCAATGAGCGTAGTTAATAACTTCCTCCCTTTTTAGCAGCAAGTTGCAGGAATTCCTTATGCAGTTGGTTGGTTAACCATTCAAATTGACACCTGATTTGATAGCCATTGTTATTGCTTAATTGCCTGTTAATGCACTGAGCGAAATTTAAGAATATTTTGTACACTTTTTGAACTTAAACTCTTTTACAGTTTTAATCAAAATTACCCCAATTGATTACCAAATTCAACACTATAATTAACACTTTAAACAGCACATAAACATAAGTGTAATAAATACTTCAACAGCTACAATTAAGCATGAAATTTAAGTGATTGTTTAATTTCAATTAAACATACGAATTCGGTGTAATTACCAACTACAACGTTATTAACTGTTTTAACGCCTTGAGCTGCAATTTAATAGCTATCAAAATACAATCCAGTTAAGTAAACAAAAGGAATACAAGAGTCTCTAAAAGTGGCAACCGACTCCATTGAAGTCTCAAGTGTCAGTGAGCAATATTTAAGATATACAAACATACTTACATACATATATGACTATATACATATATATATATTTTGAGCTAATGTTATTGCCACTTTTGGGTTAATCTCAAGTTGAGTTTGGAAAATGAAATGTAAATCAAATGCAATGAAGTGTGTGCATCCGTTTAGCTAGACGAACTTTGGGGTTAAAAGCTTACAATACTACAGAAACTAAGATTGAAGGGTTTATATGTTTTATGGTAATGGCAAATATTACGAAATATTATTAGATATTATAAAAAATAAATTTATTTAAATGTATTGTAATTATTGTCCAATTCGAGGATTGAAGCCATATAATATTAATATTTCATTAAACTATTTCCACATATTAAAATCTATAAACAAATTAAAAAAAAAAAAAAAAAAAAAAAAAAAAAACCAAAAAAAAAAAAAAAAAAGAAAAAAAAAAAAAAAGAAAAACCTATAATGTATACATAAATTTTCAATTCTATTCTATTTTTAAGCACTGTTCACTTACAGTTTAACTTACTTAATCAGCTCAGATTCAAGTGCATTTTGCTATCAACACTCGAAACGACAGCCAATGTCAAATTATCTACTTGGTAGTTGTTGTTTTAATTATTTATTATTTTTATTATTATTACAGCTATGATTATTGATTGCCCAGCACAATTAATAATAAGTTCAGTCAAGTCCAGACATAAAACAACACACAACAGGTAGTTGCTATTGATCTACACAAGGTCAGTTTCAAGTTAGCCCTGGCCAAAAGCAAACAAGCCAACTTTGGAGATCCAGTTTTTGTGACTACGGTACATAATTCCAGCCTCTAAATTAGATGAGGCTCAATTTAGTTGCTATACAACATGTATATTTATATATTTTTATAATGTGTGTAGTCTACGCACTGCTTATCAGTGAAAAAAATGATGACGCTGCAAGATGCAGGATCTCGTGACAGGGAGAGAGAACAAGAGAGAGATGTAAACAAAATGTATATATATTGAGTACATTTAGTGATAATAATAATACTAAGCTGCGTCTGGTACAGCTGCTGCTGTATAAATTATTATCAAAAGCCGGCGTGAAACAAAAGCCGGCAGAGTCGACGCAGGGCAACTCAGACAGCAGCGGGCTCATTATCAGCAAAAGAGAGAGCGAAACACAGAGACAGCGAGATAGAGAGAGGAAGACATGGAAAGAGAAAGGGAGAGAGAGAGAGAGAAACGGTAGATAACTGGTAGGGCGATAGCAATGCAGTTTAGGTTTTTGTTTTTTTGTTGATCAGACATCGTTGACTTGCCAAGACGTGACTTTCGATTTCATTTTGGATTCTGTGCCACAGGCAACAGACCGAAGACAAGAAGACTTAAGATTCACATACTCAAGACCTGCCATAATTATCAGAGTCTGGATTCGCAGTCATCAGTTCATCAACGTCCGTCTGTGCCTCAACAACAACATGTGGCTGCTCTTGCCCATACTCTGTTACTCAGTGATTTTCCTATATGTGCGACACATCTATAGCTACTGGAAGCGCAAAGGTTTCCCAAGCGAACAGGCAACCTTGTCATGGGATTTTCTCTCTCAGGCCTATCGCCGTGAATTCCGGCACGTGGAGGCCATATGTGAGGCCTATCATGAGGGCAAGGATCGTCTACTAGGCATCTATTGCTTCTTTCGACCCGTTCTACTCGTGCGCAACGTGGATCTGGCACGCAATATACTGCAGCAAGCCAATGGACACTTTATGGACTCCAAATGGGATTATGTCAAGGGCTACAAGCGCTTCAATCTGCTCGAGAAACTGGCACCCATGTTCAGTGCTAAGCGTCTGCAGCCCATGCTCATGAATGCTCAAGATGTGGCCAACAATATGATACAGCACTTGCAGAACAGGGAAGAACATGGTGAAATCGAATTGGATTTGCAGCAGTTACTAAGAATGTGAGTATAATAAAGCTATTTAAAAAGTTTTGTTAAACTAATTTGTTTATCGAACACTGCTCAGTTATGCTGTCAACATCATGGGCAACTTGGTCTACGGCTTGGATGCAAACAATTTCGAACAACCGGATCACATACTCAACATGTATGCGAATAGTCCCACCAGGCATGGTCATATGCAATGCTTGTAAGTAAACAACGACTACACTGTCACAAAATATGAACAGTTTTAAAATTTGAATCTCAGAGTTGATCTTAAACTATGTTTTGTCATCGAGCTTAAAAAATTTGATTGAAAAGATAGTATGATTGAAACTGGATTGAGAGAGTTTTCGAAGAGGTGATGGCGGTACTTTAACAGCACATAACTTTCTTAAAACGCATTTCCGGCACCATGAAGTGTATATATTCTTAGCCAACAAAAAATTTCTAATCAACTGAAATAGTTTTTAAGAAAAATATAAAAAAATTTTTTTTTTTATTTTCTAAAAAAATGTAAAGGGGTAGGTATGCAAAGTTTTCCAAATTAAAAAAAAAAATGAAATTTTATAAATGTCAGAATTTTAGATGCAGAACTAAATGCAGAACTAAATACAGTGTAAAATGGTATAATTCGTTTGCAAATCGATGCAGTTTTGCCAAAGTTATCGTAGTTTGAAGTTTCAGAAAAGGTGTTAAAGGGAGTTCAACCTAACCGTCTTTGTCCGTGTAATGCATTTTGATTAAAATAATAATTATTGATCTTCTAAATAGCACACTACGTGGCGTGACTCAGAAATCACCTTTGACCTATCGCCTGCTGGACATTATTCAACACAATGTGGAACAACGTGAGGAACGTGGCATCATACGCAAAGATATGTTGCAGCTGTTGGTCAAGTTTCGCAATGGCAACGACTTGAGCAGCGACAAGTGGCAAGTTCAACATGCGATAGGTAAGTTAATTCTCTTCACCACTCTATGTACTTTATAATTTCGTTATTTATCGCCCAGAGGAGGATAAACTGATGTCCATTAAACGACTGGCTCAAGTAGCCGAGGACTTACTGCAGTCTGCCTTGGACAGCTTAGCTTCAACGATTACTTTGACACTCTATGAAATCGCACAGCAGCCGTTGATTGTGGAGAAGCTGCAGGCTGAGATTAAGGAACTGCACTTAAAAGATGGTCAACTGCAGTTTGAGCAACTGGAGGATATGAAATATATGGATATGTGTGTGAAAGGTGAGTAAAAGTGGAAAAGATGATTTGAAAATTAGCAGAGGTCTATAAAAAGTACTTTAAAGAAATCGAGAGTTAGTAGTTTATAGCTGATTTGTGTGAAATATTTGTCAAGATAATAAGGTGTCTTATAAAAGTAATTGAATGATAGCTATAAATAAGCTAAAGAAGTATGTATTTCCTGAAGAAGAATCTTTTAGAAATCATATTTTTAAAATGTTTACATGTCTTTCCTTAAGAGAAATACTATGCCACGATTTACTACATACCTATTTATTAACAATTAATAAGAATTAAACTACCAGATTTGACTAGAAATATTGCCAATAAAAGCTAGAATAGTTGAAACCCTTTTAAAAAAGATACGCAAAGTATTAATATTAAATAAATTAAACAACAAACTAGTTTAAAAAGGCTCAAGCAGTGAAAAAATCTAGCAATTTACTTATTTCCTTGAAGAAAACTAGCTGTCATTGGAGATAATTGCTTGTGTTCTCTAAGAGAGTGATTTAGATTTCAATCCCAAAACTTTTCAACTTCTTTCCGCTTACAGAAACCCTACGAAAATATCCCCCTGTACCCCTCATAGAGCGAACCTGCCGCAAAGGCTACACACTGCCGAATACCAAATTCACAATTGGCAAGGACAAGACCTTGATGGTGCCACTTTTGGCCATACAAAGAGATGAGAAATACTTTAGTGAACCACTCAAATATAAACCACTGCGGTTCCTGCACGACAAACTCAAACAATCTGAACAATGCCGAACTGCCTTCGTGGGCTTTGGCATTGGTGGGGCACAATGTGTCGGTAAGTTGTTAAATGAACTTGACAAATTCTTGTGGCTTAACTAACTTACAAGCACAATTTTCATTTAAACAGCACAAAACTTTGCCAAAATGGTGATTAAAGTGGCGCTGATTAAACTGCTGCAAAACTATCACTTGGAATGGAATGAGAATAACACTGTGGAAGTGTCACATCTGCCGGCACCGATAATAACTTCACCCAATGGACTTAAAATTAAATTAAAAGCACGAGAAATCTTAACACATAGCAACTATCGCAAACGATCAATTTAAAAACCAAGAAAATAAATTAATTTGAAAAAGAAAATTTAATTTATGCAACACTTGCCGCATTTTTACGCTTCTCAACACTTTATTCAAGTGTTTTGTCGTTTTTTGTTAGCTGTTTTGCTACAAAAAATACGCCATAAATAAAATCTATATATAATGGCAAACAAACTCATGCTGTTGTTGTTGTTGTCTGTTGATTATGCTTCGTTAGCCACGTTGAAAATGCCAAAGGTCCTTATTCCTTGTGAATACGCGGCGTATACGCAATGCCGTTAAATTAGAGAATCTATGTGAAGTTGAAGCTGAGGCTAATGTTCTTGTTGTTTTGTTGTCGTTGTGCTGTTGGTGGAAAACTCATCAAGCGGAAAAGACATGTTCAAGCACATGAGCTTATCATTAAATTTGATTTGCTTTGTTGCCAATACCACATGACAGGCCGCCATTGTTTGATTGGTGGGGAATAAGCAGATATCTCTTATTGTCAAATATGCAAAAGCCACTGGCAGCCATAGCAATGAATATTTCGACTAATTATGCTCCATCTCTCTCTCTCTCTCTCTCTCTCTTTATCGTGTCGGATAAGATCAGAGGCAAATTAGTAAAATGGACTCTCAATTCAATGCGGTAATCAAGCTTAGTAGTCACTAACGATGCCACAATTAGGCCGCATTATGAACGCATTTATCAACCATAACAACAAACAGGGTTGGAGATTCGAAATTTGTGTGGTATAATGTTGACTATATTGCAGAAATTTACAGTCAAACAGCACAATGAGTACGAAATCTTGTGCTTGGCCTATCAAATTAATTGAACCTAAGGTCTAGACTTGCTAGCTGACACTGCTGCCTACAAACCAGACACTCTAATGAGCCGGAAATTGTGCTTTCAGCCACAGTAACGGCCGTAGCTTTGTGGCCACAGTTATTATTAATTACGCATACGCCCCGCTGACATTTACAAATTGAATTGAGCTGTCAAAAATGAGACAATCCTTAAAGTGATACAGCTATAGAAATATTTATCCAGGACTCAGTAGCAGTGAATGTTGGATACCTAACTGATTGAGTTTTGTAAGTTAAACGAGCCACTACGTGCAACGGGCTACGCTCAAGCAAACAAACAATTTTAAAGGGCAGAACAGCACACGTGACATGGCAACAACAATGTGTTTTAAAATGCAACTGACCCAGTTGCTTGCAACACGGTTCGTGCTACCAAATATATATTTCATGGCAGGTACGCTGCAAGATTTCCTAGCAGATTTACAAGGAAATCCCCCAAGCGAAGTGTGAAATTCCTCAACCCTGTGCTGGGTACTGTTGCCGTTTACTGGCATTGTCCTGGTTACATTTAAAAACATTACTCATTGCATATTAAGTGGTCAAATCCCCTGAATTCCGTCCCTACCAATCGGTTAAGCTACAAAGTTGCCGACGCTGCGTGAAATATGCGAAAACATAAAATTTTCATTTTCATTTACATGAAAGAGAAACAGCATAATAGAAAGAGAGAGAGAGAGAGAAGCATGCAGCATAAATTAAGAAATATTTCTCTCTTGGGGACATTTGACATGGAGAAATGACTTAAGTGTTTGCTAATTTTTTAATGTTAATTTTTTTAGCTTTTCTTTTCTTGTCTCTTTTTCTCTTTTTAACATGTAATTGGCATGTGAAATGTACCAAAGAGACCCCAATTAGCAAAGCTCTTTAAGCTGCATAAATTTACTTACCATATTTTAAGTTTTCTTTAGGTTGAAAATTTATTCAGCTGCAATGACAAAAGAAGAAAGAAAAATGTTAGCTATAACAATTTGCATAAAAAGTGCGTTTGATGCATTACAAGTTCATCACAAGCTCGTTATTTATTATTGTTAAATTTATAAATGTTTATTTTTACGAATTTGTTATTGAACTTTTGGGCCCAACAAGTTGTGTACTCATTAAAAAAGAAAAAGTTTAAATCAAACACTTGTAAAACAGAGAAAAATCAAGCCATAAAAGTGAAAGATATTAAAATAAAACATGAGAAAAATACATGAAACTGACATTAAAGGTTATCGTTGCCGTCTGTTTTAATTAACCAATTGACATATGACTTTTGTCTGGCTGTCGAACAGTTTATTGTTGTTGTCATTGTTGCTATTATTGGCATTGTTTGATCAATCGGCGCAACAAAAAAATAAAACGTAAACATGTTAACAAAAAGCTGCGTAAAGTTTTTAGCAGTTGAATGAAGTCATCTACTTAAAAACGAACTATAAGTGGCAAAAAACCGTTTAAAATATTATATAATTAAATATTTTAAAAACTTTAATATTCATATAAATAACTTAAATAATATTCAGCAGTTGCATAACTAAATAGTTATTAAAAGTTATGTCATGAACTGGAAAAAGTATAAATAAACAAATGACGATGCATTGATTTAAAGACTTTTGTGTATTTATAGATAAAAATCTCTGGCATTAAATCATGTTTTGCTGTTGTTAATCATTATTCTTATATCTTATAAGAAATATGAATTTTTTTAACATTTTTTCTAAAGTAAATTTATGGGTATTATAATAATTTAGAAACAGATAGACAAAAACTATAATAAATAAACTAAATCTCATTACTAGCCTCTCAAAAGAGCAACTTTCCCATTGACAATAATCAAGAAAACTTTGAAAAATTTTTTTTAATATATTTCGCTGAGTGTATAAACGTATATTAAAGGTAATTGAATTGGACTGCAGCATTGCCGGCAGACAGAATTTAACGCACTGTTTAAGCGCCTCGGGAAATGCAAGGCGCATAAATTAATTAAAAGTCGGAAACAGATATAAATATAAATAAAAGTAAGTAAACACAAATACACACACACGCACATACAAATAACATATGCTGGCGAGCGTTGACAATAATTAAAGCAACTGTGCACCGACACCAGCAACAGCAACAACAGCAACAGCAGCAACACTAAAAACAACAACAAATGCAAACAAACAGAGAGAAAAAGATTGAAAGAAATCAAGAGACAGCTGCACGCACAACTTCAAGCGGCAACTCCAAGTGGCATCAAAAGAAGCAGCCGAGTCATCTTTGCAGTTGCAAGTAGATTTGGTGACTTGGTTGCACGTTGCACGTGGGGAGACTGCAACTGCAACGGCAACGGCAACTGTGTGGCAATTATGGGAATGCAACGCCGCACACAAATTGAAAAAGTAAGCACAAACACAATTCAACTAACCAGCGACAAGTTAACCAAGCAGAAGCATGACGACGATTCTGAACTCGAATACGAATACGACGAGTACCCGTTTGTGCACTCATCTACACACACAGCAAACAACAACAACAACAATTGTCCCTTACAATTTGTCATTCCGTTTGTCAGCTTAGCAGTTACTCATCAAGCTCATCATGATAATAATGTTTCTTTAAAAAGAAAGATGCAAACACACAGATACCGAAACACTCATGAATACACTCACAAACAGCACATGTAACTTAATTGTTGTACAAATAATAAAAGAGTAGTGTAGAAAAATATACACATATACATATGTATATGAATATATACTTTTTATAGTTAAAGAATGGTTGACGCTTATTTATTTTTATTACTGTGACCCTTTGAGGTCGCGTGAATTGTTGCTTGGTCGCCTTTCAAGTGTGAGTACTGTACAGTGTGACATTAAGTGAGTGGCAACATGAAGTTGCATGAAATCATCAGAGAGTTGGACAAACTCTGCATAAATGGTAGCCAGCAGAATGAGCTGACAAGCCAAAGAGTTAATTGAAATTGGACTGTAAATTAATTACTTAATTTAATACGAATATTTTTAATTATTTTAATTAAAAAATTATTTTAAATAAATAAATAAAATAAATTTATTTTATGAACAAAGACAAATTAATTTCATTTCGCAGACATATAAAATTTTAAATTTGTAAACCTTTTGAGAAATATTTTCATGAATTTATTTAATTTGTAATAAAGTAATAAAAAAAAATGTTCTAAAAGTGTTTAAATAAAAAGCTATTAAAAAATAACTAAAATTATATTAAATTTTAGAAATTAAAACAAAGAACTACTATTGTAAACCCAATTATAATTGTTGAATTTTAATGGCAAACATTAATTGAATCAGATATGTCTACGTAAGTAGTTTATGTGATGCTTAACTGATTAAATTTTGCATTCAATTAACTGTTGACCTAATTGGCATTAAGTCAATGCTCTACTTTAGAGCGTCATAAACACAACTGTACTTTTTACTCAACATGTCCAACACACATTGTAATATTACTATAATAATTAATACGAATTGTGATTTATTCTAGTCATAAATTGAGTTACTGTTGCCAAAGTGAAGCCGCAAAATATGAAACATTGATTTGAATTATGTAACAGGAGGAACGGGTAGGACGGCATGAAGTTTAGCTGCGGTTATTAATTATGCATTTAAAATTTAATCAAATTAGCACACTGCAAATTACAAATGGCGGAATTTACATAATTCAAGCTAATTTACAGCGCATTCACTTAAAACGCCAAATGCAAATTATTTAGCTAATATTGTTGTTGTTCTTGTAATTCTTATGATTATTATTATTGTTATTTTGTTGAATCAAAACGCATAAATTAATAAACATAATTTACACCTGACGCCTGACTTTGCTGACTGGCGGATTTTAAGGGCGCGGCATGGTGGGCGTGGCACAAAAACGTGCGAAATATGATACTCAATTTTAAGCAGATTTTCACGTTCGCACCCAAAGGGCATACTATATGTATATATGTACATGTCTGTATTTATGTACGCAGTGATGAACAAAAAGTTTGAGCGTCAAAAATATATAAAGCCTCTAAATGGCTTCCCATATTGTTGTTGTGGCGGCTGTTGCTCATTTTCCCTGCTGTTGTTGTTGTTGTTGCTTTTGTTATTGTTGTGGTTATGGTTTTATTCGTATATGGGCTTTTCATGTGACAAACTTGGGCAATTTCCGCCACACGGAAATGTGCACAATTTAATTTCTTTCTTCATTCATTCTATTTTATACATATACCCAGCAAAGGCCAAAAAGCATAAAGGGGTATGATATACAAAATTGATTGTCAGAAGAGAGCATAACAAACTAGAACTAAGAGTACTAAAAAAAAATCTATCATCATATACAATACACTATACAATACATTATACAATACATTATACTATATGTAGTAGTACGAAAACATTATAGTTTATCATACTAACAACTTTACATAGCAGAAATTTTTCTAAATAAAACATTTTGTTAAGTATACATTAGAGGTAGCATAAAACAGGGTATTTGATAGTCTTCTATTTCCATTTTATTCGCATTTTTTTCGTGCAAATTAAGGCGTTCTCAGTTCTTCTTTTTGGTAAGAGCCAAGTAGAAGTTGTTTAAGTGCGGATTCTGCTCAGATGTTTTCATTTGAGATTTCTCAGACTCTTGATAATTTTCCGCTTGACTTGGGCACTCCAACATTGCTGTTTTGCGCTAAAGTCATGCAACTTCACTTGCTGTTGCTTTTAATTAGAATTAGCAACTTGCCCCAACATGAGATACTCTCAACGAAGTGAGTGAGGCAGAGAAACAAACAGAGACAGAGACAAAGGGGGACCGATGTAGCTAGTAGCTAGAGAGAATAAAGTGTTCTACGTTCTTCTTGTCGCTTGCTTAAGATAATTTTTGCCGTGAAAACATAAATTCAACTTGTTTTTATGTATGCGAAGACACACACAATTATACACACACGCACACACACAGTCATTTTTGGTTAGATTTTCCCCTTGTTCCAATTTTCCCCCTCTTATGGCATTGAGATTTTCTTGGAAAATTAACAGCACTCGTGGCTTTGATTTATCGCGATAAGCGGATGTGTTTGTTGTGTATGCTGTACATGGTTGTTGTTCTTGTTGTTGTTCTGGTTGTCATTGTTGCTTTTTGGGGCTCAAATGTGTGTATTTTTGGTAGACTCGGTTTGAGGCTGCTGGGGAGGAGTGTGCTTTGGGGTACAGAGATTTTGGGAGCACGTTGTCTGCCTTCCGTAAACGACACATAAACATATGCAGATTGATTTTGACTTTAATTAAGTTATCTAGGTTTTTGCCATTTTGGCTAAATGTCTTATCGTTTGTTGGCTTAAACCATGGGAATTGATTGCAGCTGAAGGTTAAGTTCGTAGAGTCTGAGAAATTAAAGACTTTAAGAAACACACAGAATTGAAAATAATTTTCATACAGTTACTTTCTCGTGACCCACATTCTAAAAAAGGTTATTCATTCTTTTAGTTAGTAAAGTACCTTTATTTACGAAATAATTATGGGTTCAAGTGCAAATAAGTATTTTTTTTTCCATACGCTTACTTCCGTTCTATATTGGCCTACATTATTGGTAACCAATTGTTCATATAAATAGAACCCTTACAATCTACGTTTTGTAGCGCAAAAACTTTTGTAAGACTAGCCCACTAGTTCTCAAACTTTACGATTTTGTTAAGTTTTCGGTAAAACTTTAAGTAACAATAGTATATGTAACAGTTTCGAAATAAACTCAAGTTTTCACCTCTGACCAACCTCAAAAACAAACAAACAAACAAGCTAGCAACTTGCAGATTTTCTTATCTCTTTGCCGTTTTGAACTCCACACATCGTTCTGTTACACCAAAGTTAACATAGTATTGTTGAGATTGTGTTGGTATTGTTGTTGTTGCTGCAAAATGATTGTCGTATATTAACCAAACTAACTGCAGCTCTGGAGTCGAAGTGCGTCTTCTGCGGTTATGCAAGTAATCTTATAGCCAAGTTAACTTCAAACCTCTAATTGCTAGTCGCCCCCGAAGTGCACTCACTGGCAATATGCTAGAGTACAACTATGTGTTCAAGTATATACATTTCACTATTTTCCATTGTTACAACAGTTTGCAGGAGAACAGTCACAACAACAATCTAAACCTCAATCACCCGTCCCCCGTTTCACAAAGCTAATCAAATGTTGCATACGACCAACAATTTTTTATTGTACTTTGCCGCAGGGTAAAACCTACGACTATATTTATACTTCAACTACACACATACAGGCAGAGAGTGGTGGCCACACTTACATATACAATGGCTTTTACTTATTTAACTATACACTGAGAGAAATTTCAAGTAAGAAAATGGTTTACTACGACATGTTTTAAGGTATGCGATAGACATTATACATTTCTATAGAATTTTTAAGTTTACATAAATACTGCTGATGGAGAATTATATAAAAACCATTTAACGTAGGTGCTCATCTAGTGACGAAAGCGCACTTTTGCCACAAGTTCTTTATCTTTAAAATAGTGAATTAAATTAACACTTTGTTAAGAATGAGCTGCATTTGAAATACAAATTTCCTTGTCCACTTTATTATACATTTTTTATTCACATACAAATTTCTCTCAGTGTATGCAGAGAGGACACATATGCTGTCGCTGTTGATGTTGTCATTTGGTCGCTTTTGTCAAGCTCCCCTTTTCAGAGCTTGAAACATCATGTAGGTGAGTTTGTTCCATTGATTTGATGTCAGAAGCCCTCTGGCAAAAGGAGCTGTGGGGTTTTTCTGGGTTTTTACTGGGTTTTAGCGCTACATTTGTGCTAGTTGGCTGGGATGTAGTATCAACTTTAACTTTATTTACGTGCTTGATTAGAAGCTGACAGCGTGTTTTAGTTTACTCGACCCGGGAGGGCCTTTTTCTGGTGGCATCAATTCAGCCAATGCCACGCCCCAAGTTCACACCTCGGGGCGGTTGAACCTACGCCTTCCATTGTTATGATGGAACTGCTAGAGTATGGGTGATCCCACAGACTCCTATCATTGTGCAAGCGTTACTTAATTGAACGGCATTTGACACAATTTAAGAGTTGACTTTGTTGTCAGTTTTCAGGGCTGAGGTAAATTAGTTTCACTTGTCTTTCAACAAATCCCACGCCAAATTGCGCATCATTTGAGCGACGGACGGACGGTCGGACGGACGGACGGACAGATAGACGGGGAAAAAACATAGTGAGCGAAATGCAGTCTGGGGAAATTGAGATAGACAGACATAGATAGAGTTGTCGTCTTGTCGTGTGACATGGAAACCCAAAAACCCTATGAAGCCTGAGCTCATGGAAGGCAAATTCAGCTTGACAGATACCAAGATATATATACCATAGCTCAGTTCTTCCTACATTTCACTGATTGCGAAACCCCAGTTGCCACTCCAGCAATGCAGGCAGCAGCTTGTTGCAAGTTGCAAGTGCAGTTGAAGCTGCAACTTCAACTCGTCAGCTCTTAAGCTTGCCATTTGCAATATGTGTATATATGCATGCAACAGACACTGTGAAATGTTGTCAATGTACTACAAGTAACTTTATGCCAGAAAGTTCACAGCCAAAAAGGGTTGCAGATGAGACTTGTTTCCTGAACTACTACTACTCAGTGCTGGAGTTATGAGCACATGAGAGAAATGAGTTGAAAGCAGCAACAAAACAGCAGATGGGACAGCTATACTAGATATGATACTAGAAGAGACAACTTGTGTATTACATATTCTAAATAATTTTTAATTTCATCATATTTTGATTGGTTTATTTGAAATGAAATTCCTGCAGCAGGTGAATGTAAACATCTCAGTTTCATGTAGGTTTCATTCAAACACACAACAGCATGAATCAATTTGACATTTGACTCCACATTATTTTGATTGAATTTAATTTGAATACACAATGTGTATTCAAAGGCAATAACAAGATACGTATTCGGGAAATCATGGGAATTTGATTAATGTTAGAAAAATGAGTGAATGTAAATATGTTAATATACATTTGATTAAAATAATTTATTCTATTCGCATTTCTAACAATTGAAAACAAGTTCGCTGTAAAATTAATGAATTTGAAATGCTGGAAAATACGTAGTTTTTGATTTATTTTAAGCTCAGAACTCCCTTTGTTTTGCTTTAATAATCCGACCAGTTGTGTCCTGTCTTTATGCCAAAAATCAATGCCTTTACCGATCCCACACATTTCTCTACTTCTATCTGTCTCTGTCTTTACCTACCCACCCCTCGCTCTCTTGTTTTCTCTTCCTTTAGTCATTATTCATAGTGAAGGCGATTTAACTTTTCACGTGAATAATGTCATCATAGGGAAAAGTTATTGTCTTCCTTGCTGAACTACAGCGCTACAGCTGAGGCTCCCATGATTTCTGTCCCGCATACTGCTGACTGCCCTGCTGACTGCCACATGCCCCATGCAGCTTGCCAACAAAGTAAAATGCATTTGCTGAACTGACTGCTATTTTTGAGCGCATCATCGGCGGCAACGTCGTCGAGTTTATTATGCAACGCCAAAAATTTAGTGCCATTTGTTGTCAACACGATGAATGCAACAACATCAACAGCAGCAGCAGCAACAACAACAACAACAACAAAAACAACAGCAACAATAGAAACGACAAATAAGCAGCAAAGTTTGGGAACAACAATGAATGTGAAGGCGGGGATGGGGCATGTGGCAGTAAGGTATGGGGGCAGCTGCGAGAATTGCGCTGCATTTGTGCAGCCAATGTAATGAGTTGGAGGCAACAACAGCAGTCAGTCTGTGGCTGCCACATCGTATGTTGCAATATGTAAGTTTAACTTTGCAGCTGCCCACATTAAAGAGTGCTGCAAAAATAACTAAACTTAAACAGAACATCACAGACTTACTTACATTGGAGATTACAACGGAAGTCATGCAAATCATGGCAATGTTGCATGCCCCAGCCGACATTAAATTGTCGAGCGAGATCAATTTGTGAACCGGTTGCAAATTTGCTGTTAATTGCGACAACAATTGAGCGTCAAAAAACTCATAAGAGTGAAAAATGTGGACGTGAAAAGTGTTCATGTGAATAGTTGAAAAATGATTGATTGATTGCTGGATTGATGAACTCACTAAATTGACTCGACAAACCAATTACAATCCAATTTATGCTAATCAAAGTCATCATACTGTTGATATCCGAAATAAACATAAACACTTTAAAAGTGAAATTTTATGATTTTGATTTTGGACTTGAGATTCGAAATTTGAACTTTGTGTTCAAATGTGTTTAATGTTGTGGTTGGGTTTGTGATTGCGGTTGTAGCTTTTTGATCTGGCTTCTGAGTCTTGTGGCAGCATCCATCAAACTTGCCGCTGGACACGCCAAATGCTCTACGAGATCAATGTTCGATGCGTTGTGTAAAATGCCACAAAAAAAAATCAGAAAAAAAGTTGAAATAAAATAAAAATAGAGAGTGAAAGTCCATTATATTGTTTTTGTTGTGGTTGTTGTTGTTGATTTTATGGTCAGACGAGAGCCATAAAAATACCAGCGACATAGGCCATAGATCGAAAACTTTGGTAAGCCAAAGAAAAGTCAGAGTGTGTGTCTTATTATTTGCTATGCATGTCTAATTACTTTCAAGCCTCACTGTATGTGAGTCTATGTATAAAGTGGCATGCCACCAAATTGACCACGCCTGTTCAATTCACTGACTTTGATCCATGTTTCTATAAATAGAGCTAGAGACAACTTAATAAAAACAAGACAAAGTATTGCCTGCGAAATACCCAGCATGTGATACTTATTTTAATGTAATTTTACTATAGTTAAAAAAAAAATTTTAATGAATAAACTCTTAATGATACTATAGTTAAAAATACAATTTAATAAATTAACTCTTAACTCTTAACTTCTTAGCTTTCCACAACACGAAAAGATAATTATCTATTAATTCTAAGCTACTCAGAAATTTTAGCAAAAACTTAATTAATCACAATTTAGTTATTATAAATCTCGATTAAAGTTACTAAAATAACTTACCAACTTTCCACACTATTCAAGCTAAGAAGCATACCCAAGTCAGACTATGCCTACAGGGTATTTTAACTTTCTTTCTGGCGCCCAAAAGTTTAATAAGCGCACATTGTGTGGCCTTTTCTGTCAACGCAAAGGCCAGAAAATACAAAAAAAAAATGGAAAAAACGTATTTGTTAAATAGAAAAAAATGTTTAAAAACACAATGCTAGATATACAACATAAAAAGTAATTTTTTTACATTTTTTTCGGACAAGACCTTCAAATGTTGAAAGCGAAAAGTTTGCAATTGCCAAAAACTTGAATGAATTTTTAGCTTTTTTTTTGTTGTACGCAAATGTTTGAATTGTGGGTGTGAATTTAAATGTAACGCCAACAATTGTAAGAGTTTTAAGCTGTACAGCAATTCAATCATATATCAATCAGTCAGTCAATCGCTCAATTGCTAATTAGCATGCAATTCAATGAACAATTGACAATTGTCGGCCAAAAACAGCAACTTTGATGTCATGTCCGCAGTTTTATGTACTTGTTGTATACCCAAAGGCGATTATAAAGAGGCTTATGGCATGATATATATCTACATGTTGCTATATTCAAGGGCCTTGCAAACGTGAGCGCTTTTCAAAGTGCAAACAGTTGTTTACTTTTTTATTTTGATGACTTGCAAAGGTCGCAAATTGACGCTGGGGCGGAATTAACGCGCTTTTGTTATACTACCACTACGAAAAAAAAAGAGTAAAATAATGAACAAAATAAATTTTGTTATTTTGCATTGCCCACAGTTTGCTTGGCATTTAGCAAATCTGCGTTAATTTTCACACACGCCAAGTGAAAGAGAAGAGAGCTGAAAGAGATGAAGAGAGAGAGAGAAGTGGTGACGGAGATGGGATGGGATGGAACAAGTTCTGATGCCTTAAAGTCACCTGCAAAAGTCCAAAAATCAAAACCGGATTCAAATCGCATGTTTCCTGTACACACACGCAACCAGTTTTTCAATATATCGCATTCCTCAAAGGCATTTCAACGAAAATTTTACAGCTTCCGAAGCACATCTTCCAACGAAAACTAATTAAACAACACTTGTTTGATTTTTGTATGTTATCTTTTGAAAAACCAAAAACAAACGACATTCTAATATCATAAATATATATTTTATATACCCTTTAGAAAAAGTTGCAAATATACTGAGAAAATAAATGGAATCAAAGCTGTTTTCCCTCTTAAAAATATACCTGAAACCGAACCAAGAATTCGTAATAATTTCTATCGTATACTTGTAATTCATGACTTTCTTATATAAGCTATATTTACAGGATATTTTAGAGTCAAATTTGCTCAACTACAAACTGCTCACATGTTTTTTTGATAGGAAAAAAACGTGAAACACATTTTAGTTGCCAGAACCAATCCTCAATTTTATTGATGTGTTGCCTGATATTGATGACAAGCGCAGAAACCATGCACAACAAATTCAAAAACAAACACACACACACTCACTCACAAAATATTCTCACACATTATATAGACCAAAATATCGTGTCAACTGCACATGAAAGCAAAATGGGCCAAAAATATTGAGCTGACTTTCAGCGTCACGTGACATATTGAATGGGAGGAGAGACAAATATAACATGGATAGAAATATACATACATATGTGTACATATATTTTGGCACATAAAAAAACCAATCTATGCAAATAAGTGGCACACATCTATATTCGCTTGGTAGGCACCACCTCCCCCACCTCAAATACTCTTCAATTTGCTGCCTATTTCCCATCAGTCAATTTAAGATTTATGCGTATTTCATATTGACGGCGCTTAAACAATGAACTTCCCACTGGGTTTTGTTTTTATTGCTATGGCAACTTTTGTTTTAATGGTTGTATAATAAATTGCATTAAATTCTAGGCAAACTGTAATTTATTGAATTATTTAAAGAGCACAAAAATTGTGTAAAAACAAAACAAACAACTGGAAAGGCCAATTAGCTTTTAAAAAAGAGACTTTTGACAATTGCAATAATTATAATTAATTTTTATAATTTATGTAAGATAAAACAGAATAATTGTCATTTCAAAAGATAGCAAAAATGCTGCTTTAAATTGATCGGAAACTATTATGTTTAATAGAACACGCTTCCAGCAAAGCAAATCTGTTATTTATCTAAGATACTAAATTAAATATCACTCCAAAAAAAAAAAACATGTTGCGTTATGATTACCACAACACAAGCTGGCCTAATGATAGGCACGTTCAGAAATGTGGCTCAAATGCGCCTTTTTAGCTGGAAATTGAAAAAATGAAATTGAAATCGTGCCGAGTTGCAATCGCTTTAATTAAAGTTTTGGTCTTAAAGTTACACTGCTCGGAATTAGAGCTCAGTGCTGAGACAACGCCTTAATAACAACAACAGCAAATACAAGCAAATTAAGCCAACGACTTTCGCCTGAGAAACCAAACCGCAGAAATTGTTCAAGCAATTTGTATAAAGTAAAAAACATAAAACTAAAAAAAAAATATTATAAGAAAAAAACTGAATATTGGCAATAAATCTGTAAAGAAATAAACTGGTTGGGGTAGAAAGCAGCGACTCGGAAGCCGCCCAGATCACAGATGATGTGATGTGATGGCCGAAAAAAAGAAAAAATTAACAGAAAAACAGGTTAACAGTTAATGTGCTGTAAAGTCAATAAATAAACATAGATCTTATATCTACGACATGCCATGTTTTTCAGGCATATTGCGTGAATCGATCGACTTCCGACTTTGGCTTGTCATGCAAATGAGAAACAACAACTAACTCTAATCCTTAACGCGGCTAACAACATTGCCACAAAACGTCCAAATGTTGTTTTTATTTTTGTTTACAACACTTGTTCCAAACTTTCACGAACAAGCCGAAAAAAATAACAAAATTTTAGACAAATTGGACTCTCACTCCCACGTTCGTTTGCACCTCCAAAAGCACAAAGATCTTCACTGATTGCGAGTGTAGAAAGAAAGAGAGAGAGCGTAGATAGAGAGCGAAGAACCACAGCAACAACATGACCATTAGATATGCCAGATAATGAAAGCAAAGCAAAATAAACAAATTTGTTGATAATGAGGCAAGGTGTAAGCAGGCATTTTTGTTTATGTCCAGCAATTGCAGCTTTTCCACTACGATTTCCACTGAGTTTTACAGTTTTCACTTTCACAAGCAGGCGAAAATCTGGAACCCACATGGAGACTAAACAACTGAGACACTGAAACACTGAGACTTGTATTCTGATTGCGAGACCTGCTTTCATTTTCATTGAGCAAAAAGTGAGACAGCAAACTGTGGCAACTGTTGGCGTTGCAACTTCCATAACAACAACAACAACTAGTTGCTTAACCCAATTTTGATATCTTTTGGCTCGTGGGCTACGCAACTGTCGACAGAAAAATGCTGTTGCCAATGTATCGACACGGCTTAAACGCATTTTTTTGCACTTAACTAAAGCAATGCTAATATCATGGAACTGCACCTGTCCGTGGGTAGCAGCAATACCTCGAAAAAAATTGTGGTAGAAAAGGCTACAGTGAAACATGCTGACTGTAAGAGACTATGTACTTGATATCGTGTAGAAAATATAAGAGTTTTTGGAATATTTTAAATAGGAAAACGTCTTTCATACAGTTTCATAAGTTTTGAGACGGATACGCCAAGAACTTTTGTTTTTAAACAATCTTACATGCCAAATTTAGTAACTCTAGCTCTAATGATCTATGTGATCTGAGTATAACCAACGAATAAGAATATTTTGGTTTGTTCATTAACTTTGATCAAGAATCTATAAATCTATACATTTTATCAATCATTCTGGATTCGAAAATGGCAAACGCAATAGACTTTTTTAATATTGCTTAAATAGAGGATCTAAATACACCTCGAAAAGGAAGGCAAACTTGATCAAGCCTTCGCATGGAGATTGTAGATTTCAATTAACTGCATCAATATTGGCCTTATAGCCATAATATTGGCAACTATTTGCATGTGGGAAATCAGATAAATATTTAAAAAGTATTACTTAACAGCTACTTATTTAACATTTAAAATAATTTTATATACACTAAATAGCTATTTAAATCATTTGCAACACTTGTGAAAACAAATTTATATAAACCACATAGAACAACACACTCACTCACAAAAAATCACAATTAATTCAATTTAGTTAAACCACTAAAACCAGCGTAAATATAAAAGCTTATATAAACAATATATGTGTATATTCATATATATTGTTTGCTTATAAATTAATGGCTTTTAATTATATTTTGCATAAAAAGAACAAATACACAATTTGTTGAGCTTAACTATTACTATAATTATAAAACATAATCTAGCGGGATTTAAAAAATTGTTTAAAGCGATAACAATGAAATCATAACAAAGCCAAACACAATATGTGTGTGTAAAACCCCTTTGGGCATTTTTTGGACCACCCAGAAAATGTTATACAATAAATCAAAAAACCAACAAAATCTTATATTAATCTTGCTTCTAAGCTAGAGCAGCATAACAAACTAATAAATACCCTGACACACAGCTTTTAGACAGCTTACAAAAATGTTAAAATTATGGAAAATCTTTTTGAATTGTGTAGAACAAAATTTGTACATAAATCACTCATCTTTTATACAGTCATCAAGAGCAGTTTTACTTTTTATACTGTGTACAGGGTATTAAAACAATATAAATGAACTGAAGTCTAATTAAACGCTCAAAGCAGAAAGCGTGAAAATATTATAAATGATTAACGTGGCAATGCACTTTGTTCGAAGACGACGATGATGATGATGTCAGTTTAAAAGTTTAAGCTGTGTGAATATACTTAACAAATACATTAATCCTAAACAATAATAAACATACATACTATATGCATAAAAATTATATACAATTTGAGTAAGATTATAATCATTATAACTATTTTTAATGTGGATATCAATGCGAGTTTTGGTTCTCACAATATGTAATGACTGCAAAACTTCTGGAGGTCATATGTTTCTCTCTGTGTGTGTGATTGTTGAGTTCCAAAGAATCTCAGCAAGACGCCCGGCGTCCCTTTGCCCCATTACTCCTCTGCTATCCAACCATTATTCAATATCATATAGTATTCAACATGACGCGAAAAGCGGTATTTGCGGTTATTTGCAAATGATTATAGTGTGTCTATATGAACATAAATGTGTTAAATGTGTTAAGCATATATTTATATACTCGGCGACATATTTCTCGCCTGTTGTGTAACTACGGCAATGCAAGTCAGTATCTTTAATCTCTTACATAAAGTTGTATATAAACCCTAGAATGACATGTTTGTTATTTTTTTTTCTCACTCTTAATGTTTAATGAGTATTTCGAGAAATCAGTTTAAAGGCAGTTGAACTTTGCATATTAAAAGTATGTCACAACTTACCCAGCTGAAACTTAAAAATTTCAACTAAATCTAAAGAATTCCAAACTTATGAATAACTATCTTCAAACAAAGCTGGCTATCAAATTCGTTGAGATCTTAAGGTATTTGTAGCTTCCCAACAGATTTCCAAACTATGCAATAACAATAAATCAAGAACCTTTTTGCCTTAGCGAATTTGCTATTCAGAATGCAATTTAAAGTTTCTCAGAATTTTGAAAAACGAAGAGGATTCTTTGCGAAAAGAAAAAAAAAAAAACAAAAAGACTCAAACGAGCAGACAGCCAGAAAAGCACAATAAATTATGTCAGAAAGTTAAACTACAATTAGAAGACACACGGAGCGTAACACACCAGGAGTGGGGCAACAACAAGTGCATAATTTAATGTACTATAGTATACTATATTTCATGATCTTAACGACTTTTCACATCGTGTCGTCTAATTATTATGACGAGTAAAGACCGTAAAGTGAAGTTTAAGCTTCGTTCGGTTCATATGATCTGATGCAAGAAGATAAATTAATGGTAAATGGGTCGTCACATAAAGTGACAAAATTATACGTATCGTAAACCTAAAAACTCTGAACACTTCATTTAAAATTAGGTTAAGTAATGTAAGCTCAAGTTATAGAATAATGGGGAATAACTTACATTTCCGTAAAATCCCTTAACACAATTGTTGAACTCGTCGCAAAGTCGTTAAAAACTGAAATAGAAGGGAAAGAACATTTTGCATAAATTAATTGTACAATCTAAAATAATTTGCTTAAAATATACTAAAGATTTATCTGAGAGAAATTGCGCATTGTATGCGAATTCAACGGAAGCAGATATGGAGCCAGACAAAAGTAATATACATATAATAACAAAAACATATATACAAATCTGAGTGTATAATATATATTTCGGAATTGGTCAAACGTTGACGCCGACTTGACGTTTTTAAGTTTCCTTATTGTTCAGGTTCAAGGTGAGCTCACAATAAATAGATCCATTAATATAAATTTAAAACAGACTGAACAGACTGAGAGTTACGTCTGACTGAATTTTTCATTTAAGCAGCAAGTCACTTAGCAAGTCTCACGGCATTTCATTAATTTTTCAATTAAATGCAAAATTACACAAATTTTTTGTAAGAACATTTTGCAAATTGAATTGTGTTCGCCTGGTCGGGTCGACCTACCGCAGCTAAAGTTCTACTCCCTTACTTCCATACTCTCTCTTTCAAATCTCCATTCTCTGGCTGCTTTTAGTTTGCCCCTTTTGCAATCTGCGAGTGCTTCTGGCTGGTATTAAATTTCCAACTCATTAAAATTTTGCGCACTGTATGCGAAAACTGGCAGAGTCGACTGTTTGCCAGAATGAGCATTCTCTATGTAGGGAGTCTCTTGCTCACTCTCTTGTTATCTCTCCTTAGTCGCTACTTTACAGAGTGTTTGCATTTGCGCTTTTCGAGCAGCAGAGTGGGTAAAAAAGATGAGACGGCCTGTCATTCATAAATGAAGCTCATAAAAAAGTTGAGGATAAAGTTATCTGCGGGTAGTTAAAACTTAAATACTCTAACTATATATAGTACTAGTAAATTATGTGTTTAAAAGTTAATGAAACTAAACCATTAAACGACCTTCAAAACTTACAGATAATGGTCTACCGATAAGATAAGAGCATTAAAAAAAGCAAAGTTGGACTAGCTTGTATACAGCACTAATTCTTTAACCCAAAATATATCTTATGAAAAAGTTTAACAAGTGCGTTACATATTTACTCAGTCTCTCATATTATCCACTTCGCAGTGTATACAATTTTGTATGGGAAATTGTTTGAGTGCTCCCAGTAAACTGACAGCTTGCTCGTTATAAAGTGCAATATGCTCGATATTTTTTTCCGACTTTCAACCATTAAAGCGAATTCAATAAAACCCTTGACTTATCTTACAGCACTAAAAAAAAATGAATCATTTAAAATGCTGAACGGAAATGCATGAACAGACGCCAACCGGAAGTTAATATTTTAATTGAGAAAATGCCAAAAAAAAACCTTGTATACACGCATATAATCTAATCGTAGCAAATGCTGACGTCAGCTTTAGTTATCATTTGTAGTACATATGAACATATATAGTAACAGCAATAAAATTGGAAAGTAATACATATAATTGGAAGCTTGCGTCAGTTAAAGTCAATCGACAACCCACGCGAATTTCAACAAAAACAAAAACAAAAAAAAAACTGCGCAAAAACGAAACCAAAACAAAACAAACAAAAAATTGCGGCAAATTAAGCGACAGGCATGCTGTCTCTCACTAACGTTCTCGCCCCATCTCTTGCGCACACTTGTAGCTTTGTCAGAGTCGCGTCACAATTAGAGAAGTGCTTACAAAAGGTCAGCAAAGCACTCGAGACAAAGAAAAGCACAAAAAAAACAACCAAATAGGAAACTGAAAAATTACTAATAACAAAACGAAGCAATACAAATTTAAAAGCTTGTGGCAAAATTAAACGATTTCGTATGCCCTATACGTGCCACAGTAAAGGGTATATAGGAGAAATTTGTAAAAAATTTAGATTAATAAAAAATATATTTAAAAAATTGTATATGTATGTTTTCTATATGAAAGCTGCATTAAGTTAGATATAAGTTTATTTAAGGTATCCATTAGCGTAGCAATAAAGATACATTTATTGCTTTGTTATTGTTTAAAAAAAATCAACATTTTCAATACAATTGTGTGCGAGAATTAATTAAAATTCACATTATACATTAATTATATTGTCACGTTTCAAAAATAATAAAAAATAAATAAATAAAACAACACGGCTTATAAAGCTTATTAAATGAACAAATATATATTGTGATTCATAAGAATTTATCGTATATCGAAAATACTGTAGAAAACACTGAGACAAAGTAATGAATATATCATATTTTCCAAACCATTGGCCACTCTATAGGGTATTTGAGAAGCCAGCACTTGAAAATGTCTAACAATCCGTTGGTTTTCTTAGCTTTTTGTTTTGCTTTGGGCAACTTGGACAGTGCCAAGCCCTTTTTTGCCAATGTTCGGATGGGAAACAAATGGTTTAAAAATAGAGACAAAAACGACGGGTCTTTTAGCCAGGCTAAAAGCCGTATTAGAGCATTGTGCGATGTATGGGGCGTGTTGAGTCGATGATGTTGTTGTCCCTGGGGAAGCGGGCAATTAATTTTTTAATGGCTTAGACAAACTGACTGACTTTGGGTTATTAGAAAAGTTCGTTTTTATGGTGCAGAAAAACTGCTTGAAAATTGTCAATTAGCAAAGTGCTGAGGCGAAGCACAAGAAGCAACAATGAAAAGAAAAGAAAAGAAAAGAAATGATAAAAAGTGGAACAGCAGGAAAACATAGCAAGTAAGCCAAAAAGGCAACCAAAAGTGCACACACACACCCGCCAAGAATAGCCAATTTTTAGGGCTATTGGTAGCAGAGTTTTAACTACTGTTTATTACAACCAGGAATTTCAGTGGCCATCTTGACCATCTAATTGAGTCTGACTTACATTTTTATGATGTTTAATCTAATTTTTTATGGCTGGCAGTCATGGTTTTATTGCCGGGTTCGTATGCCATTTGCCTAACGAGCTAACAACTCGAAACTCGTTACTAAGATTTGCCCAATGGGTCCATGGTAATTTTTTTGTTGTGGTTTATTTATTTATTTATTTAAAGCTCGACTGACAGCAATTTGTTTTGATTCAATGAAATATCAAAAACGTGACCCAAGTGCAGTGTAAAGCAAAACGAAACCAACAACTCAACTTGAAATTAAGTCTGGCAATATATTTTAGATATCTGCCGGTGTGTGGTGTAAGGGGTATTTGGGGAGTTGGGCATACCGGCACTTAAAATGTATGCAAATTGCATTTAGGCAAATTGAACGTACATTTTAAAGCAAGCACGTGCGAAGCGAGCAGAGGAGCAGAGCAGCAGAGCAGATAAATTGATAACATTCATCTTATCTGGTCAGGGTCTGGCTGCCAGCTGTAACGATATCGATAACGATAGACGATTAGAAACGTAGCCGTAGACAATCAGCAGCCGCAATCAATTGATTAGCCATATAATAAATACGGAAATGCCACAATATGTGTGCTAACTGATTCATTAGCCAGATTGTGGCCCGGAGTGTGCTCCATCAACTTGGCTGCTGAACATTAATCGTGTTCAAGTGGCCAGTTAATCCAGTCACTTCCGTTGCTTAAAGGACTTGCGAGGACATTGACTGGCGACATTTGGCTAGGCATTCAGTATCATATTCATGACTTCTTTTTTATTCGAGTACGCGTTGCACTTCCGTGCGAATACACGCAAAGTGCTGCTGCAAGCGAGGGCTGTTTGAGTAGTTGTACAAGCAGGAAATAAATAAGCATGCGAATATTATAAAAATCTTATATATTAAAATTTAAATTTATATTATTTCTATAGTTAGTGACTGGTGCTTGTGCACACTTTTGTACTACCCACTGTAGCTAAGAGTTTTTCTTTGAATGTCAAACTAGTTTTTGCAATCAGCTCAGCTACCAACTAACATAATGATCTGTAACAAGCTGACTCAGTCAGCTAGACAATCATAACATCTGATATACTGTTATTTAATAATGATCTAATCAACGATGAAGATCTGCCATAAATTATGAAAACAACGACAGATCTTTGATCAAGAGAAACAGTTTGAATAGCCTCCCACATAAATGTTGGTCGTTTACATGCTCATTGGTCTGGGCCATTACATGGCACTCGGGGACTGCTTTTGGCCATAACGCTCGACGCGCTGTCTCCATTTTTATGCGCTAGCCATAAAACACAAATTCATCTCGACTGTTTTTTTTTTTTTTTGCAATAGATACAGAAAAGCAAATCTTCAACGGGGAGTCTGGGTTTACTCTTTTTTTGTATTTTGGACTAGGTTCGGCCACTTGGCTGGTGTTCGCGACAACAGAAGTGACTTAACTCGCTTTAAGCCTTCTCATCGAGTCGCTTGTTGCCTGTTTTCCCTGCCCAACTCACCGCACCGCACCGCATCGCAGCAACCGCATCTGTATTTCATTTCAAACTCCACTAGAAACACACACATGCCACGACGAGATGACACTTGACTGAATATTTATGGCCACAAATGGAGCGAAAATAAAATCGCCAAGTCACGGGCGGACGCGGCGAAAAAATAGATAAAAAAAAAAAATAGAGTAGAAAAAGCTAAAAAAAAAAAAGCGAGCGAACACACATGGCGATGTCTACGAAGCTGTCTGTCGATGGATGCCTTTGTCTGCTTAGTGGCCACATGGAAGACATGCCCTTTTTCGGGCGTGCTCTAACTGTGCCCCATCTGCGGCTGTTTTGTGGCACACACACACACACAATGAACCAAACAATACCGTTAGTCTGACCGACTCTCAAAGCCCAAAACCCGCTAACTGCCCCTTTGGTTTTGCGGTTGAGGTTTTGATTTTTTTTTTTTTTGGTTTTTCCCTCGCTTCGTCGTGATCTTTATCTTCATATCTGTGCACTTGGCTTATGGCATATAGACACATGAAAATATTCACAAATATTTGCGCTTATTTATGTGCCCTTTGTTTTATCAGTTTTGTTTATTCAATGATTATGCTGCTCAACGCGGCACCAAAACTGATCAACACTGACTCTGCTCACAGACTTCTCTACACTTTCTTCCGTTTTCAGCTCAACACTCCGGGGTCTCAACTCATTCCCGCACTTTTGTCGGTCCGGGCAAATATGTAATGAAGCATAAGCAATTATGATAATGTCGTTTGCTGTTTACATTCCGTTTTTCGTATTTCGCTTTTACGGAAAACGAAGCTTATCAGCAGCTGCCGAGTCGAGTGAGCAGCAGCCTCCAAAAAAAAAATTGTTGACAAAATTATGAGCAACTTGAATGCGTTAAGCTACACAAACACAACGAATATTTAATGCACTTGAAGGGATATTTAAAACTTTCTTTTAGAATAAGACTAGAATATAATAAACTATGTTGAAATACTTTAAATTGTAATTGATATATGTGACCTTTCATCATTTAACCCCTTAAATTAATGACTAATAAGTAACATATTTAAACATTATTCGTTAGTACGATATGTGAAACATAATACCAAGTTCTACATTTCTAGATCTACACAAAAGTCTAAGTTAATAGACTCCTCCCTTGATACTACTTCTATTACCTTAGTCATTTCCCTATTGCTAGAACACACTCTAAGCAATTGCTACAGAAACCAGCATGCCCCTTTTGACCTCAACTTAATCAGCTAGCTGACTTACAAATACTTTTCTACTAATTATGAGCCAACTCGTAATAAACTTCTGAATTCAATCATCAATCAGTTCGACTGCAAAAGTATTGCTCTTGCGGTTTGCCAGCCAAATTTGCAAAATTTCTGATTTATTTCTGAGCAAAAATAAATAAATTCTCTGCTGAGGCTTTTGTTGGGCCAAGTTTTTGGAGAATGTCACGTAAATCACGCGCTGGCATGGCAAGAAAAAAATTATATATATGTATATATATTTGAGTTTTTCGTTGTGGCAAAATCCTATCAGAAGGCCACGCCTCCAACAGGTAGCTGCAATTTCCAAGAGTTTTTCAACAAGTTTTCGTTCGTTCGGTTCGATTGTGGTAGATGGAAAGTTGACGCCCATTGGCAATTTATGCAAATCAAGGAAAAAGGCAAAAAAAAAAAAATAGAAAACAGAAAAGACTTTTAAACCTCAACTTCTTTAGCAGAAACTTGGCTTTTGGCCTGGCACCCAATGGCACCACTTTGAGGCAGCACTTGAATTAAGCCATCAGCTTGAGGTAAAGTAAATTAAAACTGACAAAAACGTAACCATAGTAAAATGCGTAGCTCTTTCACCAATTTACTGAATCATAATTTAGCCTCCAGGGATAGCTCTATCACAATTTCTCTTCCCCCCACCCTCTCTCACTCCCCCAACTGATAGTTTTGGCTCGACAATCGACACTTGAAGACTCGCAGACTGAAGCGTTTATCTAAAGTTCAACAACTTATGCAAATGTGTGTGTGTAGCTGAGTGTGCTTCAATCAGTACCCAAGCTTAAAGTCCCATTCACACATACTCACTAGCACTCACAAATACACTCACTCACTCACTCACACACTCACTATAATCACTGATGTGCAGGAATGTGTGGTTGTTTGGTGCTTTTCCTCTTTATGCATTTCTTTCCTTATACATTTTTCATTATAAAAACCACAATTGTATTTATTTATTTCTCTTCTTTTTTTTCTCTGTAGTGCTATCTTGAATCTTGCAGTTCATTCACGGAGTTCATATACCATTATCTTATATACATATGTATGTACAATGTTCTTCTTATGATGATTAATATGAATGTGTGCATTTATGATATGAATGTCCAGTGCATTTTCCAGCTATTAGTCATAAATTTATGTTGCTGTTGTTGTCGTCACTCTTGACAAGAACAACAACAACAACAACAGTTGTAGTATCATTCAATGTCGTCTGTGCCCCTATAAGCAGCTTAACAAGCTGGCAAAGAGTGCAGAGGTTAACTCAATCGAACTGAGAAAAGCCAACAAAAATGAGAATGACAATTTCTATCAATTGTCACATGGCATTGCTTTGATTGAGAGCAGTTTGACATGACATATTGACAGCAGGTATTTATTTGGGTGCAGAGAGACTCTAAAGAGTTTTAGCTAGTATTCAATTCTAGCTCAAATTGTTTCTTTCATAATCCTATTAAAGCGCTTGCTTTCATTTCTAAGAACTAAATTTGATAATTATATAATCTTTTGCTGCAATAAAACAAATAGTTGATATACTCAAAATGAATTTTAATTTCTTTATTCTTATACTTGCTGCTCTTATCTTAATTCTGTACTTTTTTCTTGAAATTAAGACGAAGTTTATAATTTGTTTTCTTAAAAACAAAGTAAACAAGTTATTATCGGCAGTCAATGTGTATTTTTTTTTCACAAAACCCAACCAGAAGTTTGCTACGTTTTAAAAAAAAACAAAACAACAACTGATAAACAGAAACTTGAATAACTCATTATTCATTGCAGATATTCATAATGTGCGCATTAACCCATAAAAGTCTCACACAAATAGCCACTAAACGAGCTCATTGAGAATCACTTGTTTAAATAAGGTAAATATAAACCATCTATAAATGTATAACAGACATCATAAACAAATATTGAGTGCACTCAATTCGACTAGTATTACTAAGAGTATATTCAACTGTCAATAAATGAATATGAGTTTGAGATAATTATGGAAAAGTGAGCTAATTAGTTAGGCAGAACAGTTAGTTAAAGATCAATAAAGGAGTTGAGTGTATTTATAATATATTTATATTAGAAATGAGAAAAAATTTTGAAATAATTTACATATAATATGAATAGAGAGCTCATCAAAATGAAATTATAATTTATTTTACCTATCTGAAAAAATCCAAAACCTTTTTTAAAAAATATGACAAAAATATTTTAGATCATTCTATAATTTTATACATATATGAAAATTATACATTTTCTGCAAAAAAAAAATTCTTTTGTATTAATATAAATAAGATAGAATAATCTTAACCTATTTTACACTGAATATTCCACATTTAAACTGACTATAACACATCGTAACTGCCAAACTTTTAATGTAGCAGAAAAAACTAAGTATATATCTAAACTGAAGTTTTCCAACTTCTTGGCCTCCATTGGTTGGTTAGAAACTTTAAAGTACGGCTTATAAGCAATTATAAAGTGCTTCGCTTGACACTCAAGTGCCAACTGTGAGAAGTGCTTAGCCAAGGCATTTCAGTTTGAACTTGACCTTTTTCAAGGCTTGACCGCTTGGAATGCACTTAGCCAATGCACAGTGGTCTAAAGTGGCTTACACTGGTTGCGAGTCGTTATTTACAGTAGCTGCTTAAGCCGTCATCATTCGTCATTATGTGTAGATATATTGGCATTGGCCCCCCTCCCCCCCGGTCACAATGTGTCTGCTAAGTAGCTGCAACTAAGCTGCTTACCACAGACAGAGACAGAGACGGAGACGGAGACAGAAACAAAGAGTGAAAGAGACAGCGCTGCAGAGTGACCATAGCGCCTACTGATTCTCTGGGTCTCGTGCATATTGTCTGACCCAATTCGCTAGCTGCACGTTTTGCCGCCAACGAGTGTATTCATATCCCATAGCGAATACATGCTCGCGAGCATGTGAGTGTGCCTTGGTCCATGCATGGCCTGAAGTGTGCCTGTTCTTTTGCTGTGTTAATTGGATTAATAATGACAGAAAACAATGGGGCAGCCGACTTGTACAGAAATAATGGGGGATTATGTAAGTCAATCGACAGCGCGATAGCCAGCAAATTTGTCTGACTCGAGTCCCATTTAAGGCAACGAAACTGGGAGCTGTCAAAAGTGTTAACTGACGGGCTACACCAAATTGGGCAACGAAACAAAAAAAAAATGATACTAATATATTCAAAACACATAAATGGAGCATTTTCCAAAAAGTCAACAAACAAATTTTCTTACGCCATAAATATTGAGAGATAGATTATGTAATGTCAGAGTAGAGCTAAAGAAACTTGTTTAATTTTCTGACTTTTAGTTACTTAAATTTTTGTATATATTTTTTTAAAAACTATCTATTTTTTTAATTTGGAAAATATGTTAAGTTAAAAAACAAATACTACAAATATATCTTGAATATTATAAATATTCTTAAAGTTAATACTGCAAATCGTGCAAATATATTTTACAAAATTTATTTAGTTATGTTTAAAATTTATTAAATTTAACACCATCTTTTTTTATAAGTGTATACTATAAGTTTCAAATATGATTCACTTTACTTTGATTAATCAACGAAACTAGCCTGGCACAACAATTTTACGATCCATAAATAGAATTCAAACCATTTACCAAAAACAACTCATATTTACTCTAAAGTCTAGACTTTAAGACTCCCAACTACCGCTAAGAGATTGTGTGGTAAGCATGTAAGTTGTGACCTATTTTCGGCACAATTGTCAATTACCAAATTACTGACCTCATAAATTATTACACATACTCGAACTCTGCTTGCTACAATCGTCTTATATCATTTACCAATGGTACTACGAAGCACCGTAATAAGCTAAAAAGTGCTTTATCAGCAGCAGCAGCAGCAACAGAAGAGAAACAGTTAACAACAGAACTACAAACTGCTATCAATATGAATGGAACGAGACGGCACCAAGCTCTACTTTTTTTTTATTTTTTATATTGTTTGTCTTAGATACGCTATCAAGAACCCAAACATGGTGTCGTTGTGCCCAATCTGAGCAATAGCCAATATCTAGAATACATATACTTCCCCAAGCAGATAAAGCAACAGAATGTTGGTTAAAAAACCGTAATATACGATTGCCAATGGATGATTTAATTATTTCTATATTTATGTGCTATGCCATCACTTTGGGCAGCATTTGATGAGCTCACTGACAATACCAATAGATATTTAAATTTTCAACTTATTTATGCACATTTATTTATAACGCATTCATAAGCAATTTTTGTATTTTTATTATCAAATAAATTTCTGCTAATTTGTTGAGGCAGGCGGTGAGTGATTTTTGTTTTTGGTTCAGGTTGAATAAAGATTCTAGATTGTGATTTTGTTATTATTTATGTGCTTTTAAAATGAGTCAGTTCTGGTGTGCGTTCTTTTCTTTGTTTCTTAACGTGTTTGTCATATGCTTTTTTGGCCGAGTTTCTTCGGGGAGCGGTAACAAAAAGAACACAGAATTAAACCTTACGGGTTTCTGATCTTTTGCTCTTTATTTTTATGTGCGTTTATATATATATATATTGTTTGCTGTCTCTGTTGTTTTTGCAGCTGGAGAGGTGAGTTAAAAGTTTTCTTAACAGCAGCTGTCCTCATAAATTTAATTAAAATTCGTTTAAAATCCTTTTAGAAATTGTTTAAGCACAACTTTTCTTCTGTTTTCACAGAGGTGACCGAGTGTCAACACGTGCCAAATTGTTTGTGTATATATCTTTTTATCTCCATCTCTCTCTCGCTCTGAAGTTAGTAAAAGTTTTGTAGCAACAACACAATAAAATTGTGCTGCAAAAAGTTTTTGCTGCAAGGCAAAACAAGTACAGCGTATCTGCAAGATAAAAAATTGTGTAGATACATAGATACTTACAAGTGGAAGTTTTTTTTTATGCGCATGCAGATATATATTTTATTTGCTTGTTGTTTTCGATGTTGCTAGTACTGTTGTGATTGTTGTTGCTCTTCAACCGCATTAACATAAACAAATAGAGACAAATTCATAATTGTTCAACCCTCGAAAACAACCTGCAGCCTGCAATACGGGCTTTGAGGAGCCAAGCAACACAACAACACGCAAGATATTACAATTGCGGCTGCCGGGGGAGTTGTCAGGGTGTGTCACCATGGCGTATGATGAATATATGTATTAATATAAATGTATAACGCACGTGCAAGTCGAAACACGTTGCCACTGCGGTTGTTATTGTCATTCACATTGTTACAGTTCTGCTGGTGTTGTTGTTGTTGTTGTTGCTGTCATGTTGTTGCTATTGTGCTTCTTTCTGTCAATGCTCTTATCCTTGATCAGAGTTTAAGCACTTTGCAAAACAGTTGAACATCATATATTACTTTAAATTTAAAATTAAAATATTTTTCATACTTAGTAAATATAATATTTAAATTTAAAAAAATGCTAGCTTATGCTTTGATTTTAATTGCTTTTTATTTATGAATTTATTTTTCACATTTTTTAGCTGGAATTTCGATTTTATTTGTAGTTATATATTTTTAGCCTTATTCTATTTCATATCAAACTATGTATATGAAGTCTAATAAGCGCATTTATCTATTCAGCTATATCTTAGCATTTTTTTTGTCCACTTCCTTGCATATTTTAATCAATTTTATAAGCCGTGTTGTCAGCGTTGTCAACTTGTACAAATGCCAAATTCTCATACGCACCGTTGACCCAATTTATTAAGGCACACCGAAGCACCCTCTTGAAACGGCGACAATCCCCAAAACACACACAGAAAAACTGTCCAAAATAATGTCAGAATGAGAAAGAGAGGGCAATTTGACAATAGTGTGCAAGAAAGAGTAGAAGAATCTGTAGAAGATAGTATAGCATATGACAGGGTGGCTTGCAATTTGAATTTGGGGCGCGGTTTGTGTCCTCTGCATTGTTATGCATCTGCAAGAATTGGGTCAGCCATACATACATATATACTATACATATATATAGTAGCTCATATAAAATATATATGTATATTTTATTATATGCAGTACTTATAGCATTATGCCGGGCCATTCGCAAGCAGTTAGTTTCATATTTTAATTTAAGCTGCGCCTCGGGGCCATTTTGCGTAGGCTCATTAAAAGATATAACGCGCTTTTTGGACCGCTTTTATAACCACTTTTGCTAATTATGTGCATCAACTGCAATTGCAGCATCCATTCTAAGGCAACAACTGGCCTAAAACGAGATTTTCACCAGCTGCTTGCCAGCTGTCCATAACAAAGTTTACTCAAAAACTTTGTTTAAATTTCCAGCTCTGTCAATTTCTAAACCATTAACTCGAGTTCATATAAATAAAGTAAAGATAGCTCAATTTTTATGGCCCATCAACGTACGACGATATCTTCATCTCATCATTAATGGACATTTGTTTGGCCAACACCTGAGACTTGAACTGCGACTGACGCCACTTGGCCACATATATATCTATATATTTGTTTGTATTTTGTATTCTTGTGGAACAATCAATCTCATTGACAACTTGAACAGTGCCTGGAATCCCAAAAAAAATATGTTGATTCACTTGTCTCTATGCGTTATCATGTTGATAGCCTCAACGCCTGCTCTTGTCATATGCATAACATTTCATTTTCATTTCCATTTTCTTAGCCATTTTTCGAGTTTTTTCCGGCCTTTCCCAGTGCTATGTAAATTTTGATAAATGATCAAACACACAGACACAAAATTTTGTGATGAGTGTTTTTTGTGTTGAACAACTTAAGCTCAGCTTAGACATCTGCTTTTTATAAACGGGAAAGTTTTGTTTGCGACTGCGAGGCAGCAAAAGGTTAAAAGTTTACTAAAACTTAAAGAGTTTTGCTTTAACTCCACACTGAGATCCATTTTAATAACGCGCTATCTTTGTTACGTTTTGTTTTTGTTTTGCTTTTCCATTTTCATTTTCATTTTAATTTTCTTATTTTCAGTTTGAGCAGGGTGACAAAACTTGTGACACTTGCGCAAACAATAAAATTCATTTCATTTATTTCTACACTTGTCCAGCTCAATTATTTGCCAGACGACTTAGCGCTCTGAGTCGCAGTACCTTCAATTCTTGCTCCATTTAAGAATACAAACGCAAATAGACCTAGTGGGATAGGCTACAGTGAAGCGAATCGAATTAAAAAGACCGTGTACTCGATCTGAAGCAATATTAAGTTTACAATTAATGGATTGCTAAGCCTTAAGTTGTTTTACAAACCAAATAGTAGCAGCACGTTTAGAATTTGAAATTGAATATAAAATGTTTATATTGTTACACTGAAAACTTTTCTAACTAACTCAATTCACCCTTTGTACTTCTCATGAACAAAATATAATGTTTTCATATTCAATTTTTGCTATTATTATCATTTTCAATTTGTCAACGATGCAAAGCAAAACTCTGAAATTTGATTCTCAAAGTCGGCACTTCATGTTGATTTTGCTTATTTGCGCAGAGCAACAGCTTTGTCGTATCATATGACTCGGAAACTTTCAAAGGAACCTCATCAGAATCAGTGAACAACAGCTGAGCCAGCAGTAGGCTATATAATACAGAATAATAATCTGAATGCTCTGAAACAAAGCATAGACGACAAAAGCATGCTCTAACTAAATTATAACAAAGCAAAGTATAAATATAAAGTAGATGATATTTTAAAGAAATATTTTAGATAAAAAAAATAGTTTGTCATACTATTTACATTATCTTAAATAAAAGTAATACCCTTTCTTTTACTTGGTTCATGCAAAGATTTACCCTTTTTCGCCAAGTCCCTAAATCAATTTTGATTTTTTCTCTGTGCTCCCAACTTGTTTTAACACTTCAGCGAGCATTGAGTGAGTCCTAGGCCTGTATTTGAAACTAATTTAAATAAAAACCAATCTGGCTGAAAATGTCAAACATAATTCGAGTCTACGGCTCTTGGCATCTTATCGCTTTATATGTTGTGACGGGTCTGGAAAACTTTGCCGTTGTCTGTTCTGGTACCGTGACTCTGTGTGACTGCAACTCAAATCGAATAGCCAAAAAAAAAAAACGAACTTTCCACTCGGCACACAACAATTTTTATATATGTATTTATTTTTATGGTTCTAGTACCGAAAAGTTGCCTTTAAGATGGGGATACGTAAAAAAGGAAAAACAAAACCCGACACGTTTCACTTTCGCTTGAACTTGAAACGACGAACGAAAAGAACTTGAGAACATGACGGCGCATGCTGATGATGATTATCCAAGGAGCATCCTCCTAAGCCTATGTACTATGTACAGTGGGAGCCAACAGTTTTGCCGTTTGCTTAACATGGAAACAACAGACACATAAAAATGCTTAGAGAAAACTGCGATGGCGATAAGCGAGAGAACACAAAACAATGAAAACGGAAAGTTGTTGCCCGCTTTTAGGCGTTGTGTCCGTGAATTCGCACTCGCACTCGAAATAGGTCGACGAGTTAGTTATGGCCATGGCCAAAAGAATTGGAGCAAAACATTGCTTTGCCCCCATAAAAGATTGCAATAAAACCGAAAGCGACCGCAGAAATACGAAATACAAATAAAAAGTCCACAAGCAATGGAATTTATATTGGCCATTTTGACCATCTTGTTGCCACAATTTTTAACAGCTGTCTCTCTGTTAGTATCTCTTTCTTAACAAAACAGACAGCAGACAAATAGCATATATATATATACTATATATATACATATATATTCATGTAGCTAACTTGAATGGAAATTAATTAGCCGTCTGTAACCAAGGGGAGCATTTGAAATGAATGCCAAACATTTACGAACTGTTCCTGTAATGAAACTGATAACAAAGCATTCAATATTTGAGGTAGAAAAGATTGGGCCAACTCGAGCAGCAATCTGTTCTTACATTGATTGCGGTCTATTCAATCACACGACTCCACAAAACCACAGAGGGTCATTTATTCATTCATTCATTGAACTCTCTGAAGGTGCGAAGACTTTTAATTTATTCACAATTGTAGGCCTAAATACGATAAGCGTTGTTTTTAATTAAATTTGGGTATTTAATTCAACAGCAATTGGTCTTTGGTTATACAATTTTTTTCAATGATTTCTTAATAACAATTTTATTTAAACTTTTTTAGGGATAAACACTTCTAATAGCTTCTGAAAAATATTATGTTAATTGTGGTATTTGGGTTTTAGTTGGCAGTTTAATAAAATAACTTAAAGTTATGGAATGATATGATTAATCGCTGGTATTAATTACTGTGTCGGTTATTAACAAAAAAGTTAAAAAAATGGGCTTTAAAACTATTTTAGTTATTAAGCAAATCATAATTACAATATTATAATTAATTTCAAGCTAAATCCTAAATACAAGATTGTTGATAGATAATTAAAAAGTAAACTGAGTAAGTAATAATAAAAATTATGAATATATATATTAATTTAATTAATTTTAGAGAAGAATTAAAAAGTTTTCTAACTGAGAGTAATTTTTTATCCTATTGTTTCTATAAAAGGCATTAGACGGATTTATGTATGATATGCTCTGTATATCAAGATAACTCTTGTTATCTTTATTTTCTCTCTTTTTCTAATCTGTTTCTTCTGCTCTCCTAAATCCTACAAAATCTTGTCAAAAACTAACAAAGCATATTAAACTTCTAGCGTAATTCTCTTATTTCGGTTTCGTGTCAATTTCAGGCAGTTCCTAAGCTTATTTCGATTAGTGCACTGAACCCAAAAGTCAGTTCATTTGCATATGAGTGCATGATGGCAAACCCAGGTCATAAAAATCAACTGATATCAAAGACTGAGACTAAGCCGAAACTACACTCAATTGATAAGCAACACACCCAAAAGTTTTTAGCTCTGGTATTACTCTATATGAGGATGAGGATGAGGATGTTGTGCTGCGTACTCCACTTGGCCTTTTTTTTTATGTGCTGATAAAAAGACTTGGGAGCAATCAAAAACCGCAACATGTTAACTGTTAATGCCCCAGACACCTATTTGAGCCTTTTTAGCTTTTTTTCGGTTTTTTGGTTCGGTAAAACTCTCCATATGTGGCAAGTTGGGGCCAACAATGAACTTGCCCCTTGGACCATAAAATGCGCCAAATATATAAATTATATTAAAAAGAGAGAGAAATATAAATAAAAGGATCCCAAGTTTCGGAACTCAATAATTCAAAACAATTTCATTTTATTGCTGAAGTTGTCGGGGGGGAGGGGGAGGGCGAGGAAAGCGGAAAAGGCGGAAAATGGCACAAAGCACAGTTTAATCTAACATTTTGACCCGAGCTAACGTTACAACTGGACCCGGAGTGTAACCCTTTTTAACAGTTCGCGTATAAAAACCATTTTTGGTAGGTGTAGCGGAGTGGGAAGGGTGTATACGGACAGGCGTGAAAGCCAACACATAAAGCCGGCAGCGGGTTAAAGGGGGGAGGTGGGTAGGGAGTGTAGCGGGTTTCAACTTACCGTGCGCAAATATTTGAGGCGTTGAGGCTGCTGCTGCTGCTGCGGATGATGAAGATGAACGGGTTCGTAATCCTTTTAGTGTCTGATAATGAAAATCCTGCCAGTTACAAGGCAACACACAGTCACCCACAAAAGCACACACACACACACTGCCTTATGGCTATTAATGATGTCTAGTCAAAAAGACGGGGAGATTTTTTAATTATCCCCAGAGTGAGAGTGAGACAGAGACAGAGAGATATAAAACAAAAATTATATATAACTTTAGCAAATGTTGCGCAAGATTTAATGCAAAAATTTATCGCGTAATTAAAGCAATCGCGAGTTGGCTTAATTACCACCAACAATTGCCACTTTTTTTCTATTATTATCTATTTAATTTCTGCCAATATGTATGTACGTGTTTGTGTCAGCTGTACGTAATTTTGATTCAATCAAAAACACCAATGCACTTTGGCATTTAATTAGTCACTATTGTTGTTGTTGTGACACACACACACCGAGAACGCGTCAAACCAAACACACACCGGGGAGTTAGCAGAAATAGTAGATTGCAAAAAGCAACATTGAAATTTGATCAAACTTTATCGTGGTTTCCATCAAACGAGAGACGACGAGAAACGAGAGTCGAACTACGAAGCAGCCGCAACGAAACGCACAGCGCAAGATTCCAAAACAGAATGCGAAGCCAGAAGCCAGTGTTATTTTTGCTCAACGGAAATTCAATTGTCGCTTTGTCGCTCTGCAACGTGTTCGTTCGAACCAAACAGCGTGTTGCGAGTCGCAGCAAGGCATCGAACATGTGAGCGCTTGAGTGTAAGTTGCGTGCATGGCTGGCGTATAAAGGGGTATGCTCAAGTTGGAAATGGGTGTTGTTATAGCTTAAGTATGTGGGTTTGAAAGGTTATAAAATTATTATTAATAAATTTAATAAATTACATAAAAACCTTTATAATTAAGTAGTTAGTTGTTTAAAGATCATATCTGTTATAAGGCTGCACTTAAGATTTTACTCACAGCGAAGTGCGTTCTGTTTTGAGTCAAAGTTTACATCGTTCGCTTAGAACTTGAGTGCAGATTTGAGTATATTTGGTAAAGTAAACAACAAAATGTATTCGGTTAGTTGCTCAAAAAACGAATTGCTTTAAGAATAAATTTTTGTGACACAATGTTTTTGAAACATTTATAATTATACCTTGTGTAGGGTAGATTCGGTTTGTGATAGGTATATAAGAGGTAGAAGGAGGATTGATAGACCCCATAAAGTATACTTATTCTTAATCAGCATTACAACGAAAGAATTTAAGAGCTGGTAAAAGCTGCAATCACCATTTTAGTCAGTATTAACTCCTTCCTTAGTCAGTTATAACATGCAAGATGCAGATTAGTTAGGTTAGGTAGAATTCTCGTTATCGCCATATTTAAAACTTTAAATTACTATAGCTTTGCTAAAAATGCATCGATTATCAATCAAAATACCGTTTTGCACAGTATTTTACACCACAATTCATTCTGCATCTAAAATTTTATTATTTCTACAATTTGAATTTTTATCATTATTTGCAAAATTTTGCATACCTACCCCTTGACATTTTTTTGAAAAATGAAAAAAAAATTTCTTTTTGATTTTCCTCCCAAAAACTGTTCTAAACGATTACAAAATTTGTGTAGATCAGAAAAATATATACATTATAGGGTCGGAGTAGAGTTTTAGAAAAGTTATGAGCAGTTGAAGTATCGTTATATCCTATTTTAAAACTTTTAAATATCACATTCATATGTACATATGTCTGCATTTAAAATTCCACTGATCTTCCATCAACAAACTACACATACTCTACATATTTAAAGTGTGTTTTATGCTCTTTTACAAATAATAATAGCTGTGTAATTTGTAAGCCTGATGCACAACTGGCGCCAGTTGCAATAATAATCCTTTCGGACTATTGAAGCCCATAGAGCACTACACAAATGACGAGCCCATAAACCTATTTAAGAACTGAAAATCATATTCATTAATGAAACATGCCATAAAATCGAAGCCCACAAATTGGGCCAGAGACTATTTAAACGAGCCTCAATGAACCGCAGCAACAAAGAGCCACAAAACAAAGAGAGAGAGAGAGAGAGAGAGGGAGAGAGAAGGAGGGAAAGAGAGAAAGAGAAACAATGTCGGGTCTGTTGCATAGACAGATAAGCTAGTGAAATATTGGAAGGGTATTGAAAATCGAATTTCATTTAATTTTCATGTAATTAAAACCAAACGAAAAACAGAAAACGAAGGTGCAAGCGAACCTAAAAGCCGGCAAAATACAGCAGAAATGTATAAGTAAAGCAATAACAACAACAGCAACAATAACAACAACAACAACAGCAGCAATAACAACAACCACGCGGTTGTCAAGGCAACGTCAAGCCCAAGCAATTGACAGTTTCAGGTACCAAAACAGAAAAACAAAAAAAATATATGTATACAACAGCAGCTTGAAGACAGAATGAAATAAAAAGGACACTAGGCAGGACGCACCTGTAAGGAACGGGAACGGGAAATTTTTCACGGTGCCCACAGCCAGTGAAATCTGGGATTCAACGGAAACCAGCGCGTCGGAAGTGAGCAAAAACAGAAATTCGCTGAAAAATCATTAAACAAAGGGCGCCGTGCCACGCCTTTCGTTACGGCAAAAGTATAGCTCATCAGCACTTGAAACACCATGAATTACTACGACGAGGAGATCACAATCAGTGGCCCGGACAGCAAGCATCTCAGCAGTGTGCAAATGGACAGACCAACGAGATCCGGTGGTGGTGGTGGTGGTGTGGCAGCAAGAGGCAGTGGAGCAGCCGGTGGGCCAAGGGCAGCCAGGCAGCGCAATTTGGTAAGTAGCTGAATAAATAGAGAAGGAGAGACAGAGAGAGAGAGAGAGAGGGAGAAAGAGGGAGAGAGAGAGAGAGAGAGAGAGAGGGCTTTGGCAAATGAGATAGGAAAAACAGCTTGAAATATTGACAGTAGATTCCGTCGAATGCTCAAGCAGTTTTTCGCCTTTTTTTATATATTGTAATCATGTCCTTTTTTTGCTTCTTATCAATATTATTTTGCTCCTCATTTTCGTTTTGCGGTATATTCCTATTTACCTACTTTTCCCTTTATCAATTTCATCCTTGTAGCCCTTTTTGCCAGTCCTTATACTACTCCTATTCCTGCTAAATGCTGGTCTAACTCCGAATCCTGTTCTCCCTTATAATTGTACTCCTACACCTAATTGTACTGGTCTTTTAAATTATACAAAGCATACTCCTGGTCCTACTTCTAGTCCTACTACAGCTCCAGCTCGTACTCCTACTCCTACACCAAGTCCTACTTCTATATTATATTTTACTTTAACTTCTCTTTTAACTCCTTTCGCTTTTCCTACTTCTGCTCTTAATTCATATAGCTAAAGTTTTCGCCTTTTTCGTTCTATAGTATATTTTTCACCTACATTTTCTCCAACCCATCTTATTGGGAAACTCTACTAGTGTTCCTGATCCTTGTCCAGCCCCCACTTTTGACCCTTTTCCTTCTTTCTACTACTATTTCTACTATTCCCTCTTTAACTTCTATTCCAACTAGAGCTCCATCTTTAACATTACTACCCAATTCTATCCCTTCTCCGATTCCCTTACTCATTCCCTTCCTACTCTCTACTTCTCAACCCCCTTCTTAGCTTAATCCCCTCTCTTCCTCAACTTCCCACTTCCACATAAGTCTAACTTCCTTTTTTCTTTCCCCCCACAGCAACTGCAAGGCAATTCCGCCGACGACGATGGTCTGCTTCAGGACATAATCGATCACGACGACGAGGCCGATGATAGCGATGACGATGAGGATGATAGCGAATTGCAAATGCCCGGCATAGGCATGGGCATAGCTGGACCCGCGCCTCGACCTCAAACGCGTCCCGGAAGCACACGAAGTGTGAAACAAGCACAGATTGCTGACGATCAGCTGAGCTTTGGCAGCTCGGACGAAGCAGCGGGGGGAGATCAGGCGACAGGTGTTAAGCTGGCGCATCAGAAATTGCCACAGCCATCGCAACGGAGACGCAGTGCTGGACCAGTGCAGGAGATGGACACATTTAATCTGACGCCAGACAAGTGGGAACAGTTGCCCTTGCAGCCGGATCTCAAGGAGATCTTTCCCTACATACTCAAGTATACGCCGCAAACGATTGATACGCCGTATCATTTGCAACCCTTCATACCGGAATTTGTGCCCGCCGTGGGTGATGTGGATGCCATGTTGAAGGTGCAGGCACCCGACTTGTTGCAACCGCAACGTCAACGCGAACTCGACGAGCACTTGCAGCGTCTGGGCCTAATGCTGCTGGACGAGCCGTCGGGTGCACAAAGTGAGCCGAGCTTGTTGAACATGAAGTTGAGATCGGTGTTGAGCGGCAGTCGTGGAGGAGGCAATCCCAGAAATGCCTCCTACTCGGCCACACTGGTGCCGACAGCTCGATCGGCCAAAGACATTGAGCGTTGGATTGGTGAGGTGGAACAGGTGCATATGACGCAATCGATGTACGATGCACAGCCACGTAAGGACATTGATGCCCTGCTCGAGGATTGGCCACGTTCCTATGCCAATACAGTGACCAAGGATGCTTTAGATGAGGCCTATCGCTCCTGTCTGCAACAGCAAATCTCTCTCTCCGATTATGTGCGCGTGCTTTGTGAACATTTTGGTGTGGAGGGGCCACTGGAAACCCAATCGGATTACATACACAACGTACAAACGCTCTTTGCTCTCTACCTGGCCGCCAGTCAGGCCTGGGAGTAGGGTGGAGAGGGGGAGTAGCTTGCACTAATAACGCTAATGGCTTCGATTAAGTGACAGCCAGACGCCGTTTGTTTGCCTTTGTGCCGAGGATGTGCCCCTTTTGACTTGGCCATTAAATCGCTTGGAAAACCGTTAGTCTCCATAACTTGCACGTTTGATTTGGTGGGGGGAGGGAGTTTAAGGGGAGCAACGGATGTAAAAGAGAGGAGTGCGAGTAATAGTGGTGCGCTGCTGGTCTGCTGCCTTCTGTAGTCTGCGATTCAGTTTTCGAAGGAAAAACTCTTTCTGTCTGCCATGCAACTGGGGCGTTGGACGACAACTTGTGAAATTGCCGCTTTTGTCTGCCGCATCAGCAGCTTCAAGCGACAAAAATGAAATTTGGTTCGCCAGCTTTTTTTTAAATGCATAATACTTAACAATACGCATAAAGGGTATGCTGACTACGGGGAAAAAGATGCAACACCTCGAACTTTTGAATCAAAGAAGCGAAAAGTTTAAAAACAATGTTGCATACTTTTAGGCGACACAAGTAAATACAGCTGTTATAATCTCAATTCAAGTAGCTAAAACAGCTAGATTGCTTTAAAAAAAAAAACTGAAATAAATAGCTTAGCAAGTTATATGTAAAATAGGACATCTGCTAGTCGTTCACTGTGAAAGAGCACTCTTTAGCTTCTGCTTTTCTGTTGTGCTTGTGTCGCATTTAAGTGCCCAAAAGGCACAATGCAGTGCGCGGATGTTGCTGCATTCCAAATGCAATGAAAAACTGCTGAAAAGTTGAGTGAAATGCAACAGAGTGGCAAATAAGAACAACAAGCAAACTGAAAAACTGAAACAGCTGAAAAGTGCCAAGCGAGAAAGCAAAAAAATTAAATGAAAGAAAATGCACAATGAAAATTGTACAGCATACTTATTAGGGCAGTAGACAAAAACTCAATTAAAGTGAAGGTGTATCGTATGAGAGAGATAAAGCTTAAAAGGGGGGAAGGGTCAGCCACAGTTAAACCAATCATGCACTTGACCAAGCCGCCAACAACAACAACATTAACATTAACAACAACAACGACAAATGCCTAATTAGAGCCGCTTAAGACAACATTGACCAGGCCCAAAGCCAGCGTCGAACCATTTTGCTTTCAACGCTGTTCGTTGTTGTTGTTGCTGCTGCTGCTGCTGCATGTAGTTGACGACCTTAATTATGCGTAAACCTGTTAAGACCCATTAATGCCATTTTCGATGCGTAGACGCCTGCAGTGGACAACGCCTGGACGCTTATCCCAAGGCCCACAGGGTGGGTGGATTTTGTGTGTGACTGTCAATCAATGCACCTTGTTGTTGCCATCGCCTACGTCATCATATGCAAAATGCATTATATTGCCGTAAATCTGCGACATCTTCAGTGTCCGTGTGTCCTGTTGCATGTGTGATTGGCGTTGCAAGCAAGAGTCATTAGCAACCGTGCGAAAGACAATTAATTGAATAGTCTATAAGATGAACCCATTGCGGTGACTAAAGAAAATACACGATAATATTTATGGCGCTGTAATTATTTAAAAAACAGAATGCAGTAGAATCCGGATATAACGACACTTTTGAGCTTAACTTGAATAAAATAATTTGAATTTTAATTAAGATTTACACAGAAATAATAATTTTTAATGTTTTATCTGGGTATGCTTAAATCAATTTATGAAAAAGTTTGGGGTATAAGCTTTAAGATTATTAGCTTATAGCTAGTACCCTAATTTTTCATGAGATTATTAACTTAAAGCACATACCCCTAACTATTTCATAAATTGACTTAAGCATAGCCAGATAGTATTTATGCCACTAATGAATAATATTCTTTTTAATAAAACAATTTAATAAAAATAATTTGTCACAACATATCTGTAACATGCCTTTCCCACTGTGAACTGCATACCTGCCTACATGAAATTTTGCACACAGTATTTTTAGGTATTTTGACAATGTGGCAACGCCATGCGCAATAGCGCAACACATTGTTGACATGTATAAACAAGTTTACATGTTTTATTACTGAGCGTCAAAAATGCCGCGTTCTATTGCGGCAGAAGGAAGCGAAATTAATTGTAGCTACTGTCAGACTACCATAGAGGATGACAACTATTTGGAATGCGAGAACTGTAAGCAGAGTGTGCACATCAAGTGTTTGCCACATGCGAGCACGCCGGGCGATTTGCTCGGCGATGTTTTCTTCGATTTCACGTGTCTCAAGTGTGTGCGCGAGGCACCAAAGGCGGTGGCGGTGGCCGCAACGACGGGCAAAGAGACGACGACGCCCAAGGAGCGATTTGTGCGGCAACGCATTCCATGGCTGTTGGTGTTGACGCTGACGCTATACAATTTGTCCATTAAATCAAAGGGTTTAAGTCATCACGGTTTCTTTCACTATCGGACGCACATCATCAGTTTTGTGGACAAGAACTGGAATTATTTATTCGAGCCACGTGTGTATGTATTGAAAACAAAGTGTTAACTAAGAGCGAAAGGTGCTAAAGTATTGTTTAATCTACAGACGCCGCCGCAAGCAGTGGACGGGTTCCGTTTCCGGTGCATTATCACACAACAGTCCGGAATACTTTCAATCCGGCGTCAGTGTGTGCCTCGAACATGGCTGGTGGAAACTGGCCCGGGCCAATTTAACGCCACGCAGCGTACGCAAAGAATGTGGGTAGAGAGAGAGAGGGGAAGTTGAAATGGATTGATTTATAGCTTTGTTTTATCTGCAGATGAACAGCGCACGTTGGAGCGCCAACAGTTGCGCACAGATCGCCGTTTGCCGGTGCTGGATGAGACTAGCTGCGGCAGTGATTTGTCTGTGACAGATCACCTGAGCGATGTAGCTCCAGTTCCGGCTGTAGATGAAGCTACAGATCGCTTGGCGCCACCCAGCGAGGGTTGTGCACGTGCCATGTGAGCGTAAAGTTTAATCACCAGCTATAGTTAGCTATATTAAGCCAACTTTGTCTTTCTTTCAGTCCCTACATGGGTCGACTGCCCAAGTCGTATGGCGTAGCTCCCGTGGAAGTGAAGCAGGAGCAAGCACCGGCAGAGCCAGCTGGAGGTGAGGAGGTGCCACTGAGCAGCGTGCAGGCGAGTCTTATGGATTTTCTAGCCGAGAGTCTGGGTGGCGATGATATAGGCATGTTTATGCAGCAGCCATTGATTGGTGCCAGCGGCAAGGGAGATTTCTTTATGACCGAAGCATTGCTGGAGGCGCCAGGCAACAGCACAAGTCTCTTTGAGCTGGAACCAAACTTTGGACTGCCGCCTGTGGAAAGTGTTGGCGCAGAAATCAAACCGATGGGCAAAGATGCAGCCATGCAGGCAATGCAGTCAGTAGCAGAGCAGTTGAAGCCAGCGGAGCAGTTAGAACGCAGCAACAGCAGCAGCGAGGAGAGCGAAGAGGAGGAGCACATGGAAACAGAGCAGCAGACTGAACAGCAGCAGGATGATTATCAGCCACGCATTGTGCAGGTGACCAACTATCAGGCACAGCAGCAGCAGCAGCAACAGGCGCCACAAATCAAGCTGGAGCAGCAGGAGATGAGCGAGGAGCAGGAAGAAGAAGCACTAGAAAGCAACACAATTAACTTGGAGCGCTGCAAACCAAGTGGTTTCACTAGACAACTGCGACGCAATTGGCCCTGGCTGCAGGAGACTGAACAGGAGGAGGAGGAGGAGGCGGAGCAGCAATCGAAACAGGAACTGCAGCTAATTAGCGTCTATGAAGAGCAGCAGCTGCATCAACAATTGCACAAGATCTTCACCCAATCACCGCCCACAGAGTTACCCCCCGCCTATGTGCGACGTCTGTATCGCAAGCTGTGTCTACGCAAATGGAAACGTGAACACAATCGTCCCATTTTCAATCTGGACGAGCACATTGATCCCATTGCTCGTTCCCGACTGCAGCTGGCCAAGCAGCAGCAGGCACAGATACTGGATCGTTATCAGCTGCTGGAACAGGGTAATCCCGACATACGTAGCTCTTTCTATGCCCGCATTGTGGGCAAATCGGACTACGAACTCTTTGATTCACCCTACACGAAACGTGTGCTGCATCCGTTCATCTATCGCAGCCAGCAGATGGCTCCACCCTGGCTACGGCTGATGTGTGAGCTGCAGCATCGCGTTAACAAATCGTATCCCAGTCGTTCCACCATTGACTTTTGCTATGTGCGTCCCCAGCATATACCGGCGGTGAATGCACTGCTCCAGAGCGTCTTCTGGCCAGGCATCGATGGTGAGTTACTCTCAGAGCTCTTGAGCTTTAACTAGACCAGACAGCTAAACCTTCTCCTTCTCCAATTGCAGTGAGTGAATGTCTTACCTATCCGGATTACAGTGTGGTCGCTCTTTACAAGAAACTCGTCATTGGCTGTGGCTTCCTTGTGCCCGATGTGGGCTACAATGAGGCGTATATATCCTTTATGGCCGTTCGTCACAATTGGCAACGCAGTGGCATTGCTAGCTTCATGCTCTATCATCTTATACAGACCTGCATGTCCAAGGACATCACATTGCATGTCTCCTCCAGCAATTCGGCTGTGATGCTATATCAGAAATTTGGCTTTAAGATCGAAGAAGTTATTCTGGATTTTTATGACAAATATTTACCCATCGACTCCAAGCAAAGTCGCAATGCATTCTTTTTGCGTTTAATGCGCTAAATAAGTTAGCTATAAGTACAGTCTGGATTCGCTAAATTGTACATGATCACTTGATACTCGTAAATTAGTTTAAGCGTTAGTTAAGTTAGCTTTTGTTAAGCATACAAATTCAATAAAACCAAAAACATATTTAACTTCTTTAGTTGAGATTATTATAAAAAGGTTTTCTTACTAAACACCCATTTGTAACCGATTCAATATGATATAGTAAGTTGATATGAAATAGATTTGTTCCTGATACTTGCTTTGGCAATTATACATATGTATATATTTAGACAACACTTAAAGTGAAATCTACTTAAAATTTAAACTTCAATTCCGTTTTAATAACACACAAAATTTTTCTTAACCCATTGAGAACTCGTGGAATATTTTCAATTCTTGCAAAGGTCTACTTTTTAAACTTTTCCCCCGGGCAAAATCAAAAAATGTTTGAATGCAAAAAGATTCTCCAAAAGAATCTATTAGTAGTGGAACAAATTTTTTTCAAAAATCTTTTTCGCAAGTATTTTTTATTATTTTTTGAAAATTTATATTTAACCCATTTTTAGCTACTTTTCATCAAAATAGTCACTTTTGGCACATTTCGAATATTTCAATATAAATTTTTAAATATTTACGCCTACTAGCTCATTACTTCTTTAGTTGCGATTATTATAGAAAGGTTTTAATACCGATTTGTAAACGATTGCTATAGTAAGTCGATATGATATAGTAAATTGATATGAAATAGATTTGTTCCTGATACTTGATTTGGCAATTATATGATATGTTTCTTAAACTTCTTTTAAGTGCTTTTATGCCCTAACTAATACCATAAATAAACTTAATTTAATTTATTTTTTTTGACAATTTTTACTGATTTTTTCTTTATTTTTTACACCGAAAAAAATTAATTTCAGTCGAATTTTATGAGCTTAAGCAAATATTTTCTCTTCACGTCGCTTTTTGGTGACCACTGTGCCGGGCTTATGCTGTGCCTCCGGATGATTTGTGAGCTCGGGCGGACAGACAGAGACGGGACTGGCTGTGACGCACTGCTTCAGGTCGTAGAAGAGACCGCTGTCGTCCTTGGTGACAAAGGAAATGGCCACACCCGTCTTACCCGCACGACCTGTGCGTCCAATACGATGCGTATAATCCTCAATGGACTTGGCCATATCATAGTTAATGACCAGCGAGACATCCTTAATGTCAATACCACGACCAGCCACATCGGTGGCCACCAATATATCCTTAGCACCCGATTTGAGTGCAGCCAATGCATATTCACGCTGCTCCTGACCTTTGCCGCCGTGCAGAGTGCAAGAATTGTAGCCGAGTTTCTCCAAACCCTTGGCCAGAACATCGGCGCCCTTCTTCTGGTTGACAAAGATGATGACCGGTGGCTCGATGCCGGCGGAGAGGATCTGCATGAGCTTCTTGCGCTTATCATTCTCGCCCATCATGTAGACTATCTGGTTGGTGCGCTCCGTCGGTTTGCCCACGGAACCAATGTAAACCGTAGCCGGACGACGTAGATAGGAGCGTGCCAAGCGCTCCACAGCCGGCGGCATCGTAGCCGTAAACATCACCGTTTGCCGGTACTTCTTCTTGGAATAGAAATTCTCCATCAGTTTCTTCTCATCCTCGGCCTCCTCGGTGTCCGGTTTGAGATTTGTCACCGGCATATATTCGAGAATCTTTTGGACATCCGGCTCGAAACCCATGTCAATCATACGATCCGCCTCATCGAGCACAATGTAGGTACACTGATTGAGCACCAGATAACGATTCTCCAGCACATCGATGAGACGACCTGGTGTGGCAATGACAATCTCACAGCCCAAACGTAAACGGAATCCCTGCTCCTCCCTGGACAAACCGCCCACAACGACAACAGTGCGTATGCCAAGTGGTTGACCAAATTTAATCGTCTCCTCCTCAATCTGTTGGGCCAATTCACGTGTGGGTGCCATTATAATGGCATAAGGTCCCTGATCCACATCCTCCAAGCGTTCAATTTTCGGCAACGATTGAATCCACGAGAGCAGCGGTATGAGGAAAGCGAGCGTCTTACCCGAACCCGTTTCGGCCACACCAATAATGTCACGATTCTGCAGACCAATGGGAATGGCCTGGCGCTGAATGGGTGTGGGCTCCTTGTAGCCCACACTGTCAATGATGTCGGTGATTTCTGGCGGGAATCCAGATTCACTCCAGCTGCGTATGGGATTGGGTATTTTGCCACCCTTGATTGTGATGTTGTAATCCTCACGAAAGATGCGCCAATCGCGTTCGGTCATCTCATCGTTGTCCTTCTCGGACCAATGACGATCATCCCACTTTTGTTTGTCCTCCTTGCGCTTCATCTTCTTGAGCCGTACCTTTTCCTGCTCCTTTTCGGCTTCGGTGCGTCGCTTTTCCAGCAAATCACCATAGAATTTGCTCTGTGTTCGTTTCTGTTCCTTTATATCGATGCCAGCCACATTGCCGCGTCCAAAGAACTGCACATGATGACGCTCCTTGTACAGATTATTGTAATCTATGGACGTATCCTCGCCAGCATCCCAGTCAAAGACAAACTTGCGATCGTTGAGGCGACGTACGCGACGCTTCTTCTTCACAATGCCCAGATAACGCTCTCGTATGGCTTCCAGTTCCTTTTCCTTATCCTTGTGTGTCAAATCCTCCACACGTTTGCTATCCCTATCGCGTTCCTGATCTCCTCCTCCGCCTCCTCTGCCACCTCCTACACCACCACCACCTCCACCGCCACCTCCTCCTCGCTCTCCGCCACGTTCACGACGCTCTGACTTGGGATTCGCTGGCGGTGGCATGGCAATGGGCGGTGGTGCCGATGCCGTAGCAATTGCTCCTATGGTCTTGCTGTTGTTGGCTGCCTGCATCTGTTCCCTGGCCGCATCTTGCATGGCCCGCATATTCTCCACTTCCTCCTGGCGACGCTTGATGGCCTCGGCGGCACGTTGTTCTTTGGTTAGAAAAACTGGCTTACTGCGCGCCTGCTCCTCACGCTTCTTCTTGTCCAGCAGCTCCTCCAACGACAGCGGCTCCTTCTTTATTCTTGCATCATTTTTATCATCTAGCTGCTCATCTTCAGGCTTCACAGCTGCTCCGGCTGCTTCGCTTTTCGATGACGCTACATCCAGTTTGGGTTTCTTTTCGGGCTCACCAGCGCGTGCTCCACGCTCGCGAGAACGCTCACGCACGGGACGCTGTCGCTCCGGCGAACGACCAACACGTCTGGCACGATCTTCCCTGAGAGGTAATTGTATTTTAGATTTTTTATTGTCGCCAATATATGAGTTCCGACTTACCTAGAACGTGATCTTCGCTGGCGTCTGTCCTTCTCCCGTTCAAATTGTCTATCGCGTTGCTCCCTCTCTCTCTCCCTTGGACGCTCTCTGTCCCGGTTGCGCTCGCGTTCTCGTTCTCGTTCCCTTTCACGCTCTCTGTCCCTGTCGGTTGCGGCAACGCCACGCTCATCCCTGTAACGTTCCCGGGAACGCGAACGTCGCTTTTTATCATTTACCATTTCGCTTTACTTATTTTACTGCACAAACTTTAATTTTACGCAGCTAAACGTTTGAAGCGCAAGCAAAACAGCTGTACACAAATAAGTGTTGCGCAGCACCGGCGTGACCGTGAGCCAATCACAGTGACTGTTCACTGCTGCAGTGACTGGCGTAATAAAACTCTGTTAAAATGTAAGCACAAGTTCTTATTGTTAAACTAAATAATAAAAAAAAAGCATAAAATAAAGTGTTTATAAATTCACACAACGTAAATTTACTTAAGCAACTTAATTATCTTATTGTTTGTTACAACAGTAACAGTGATTTTAGAAACATGCTCTTGCTCATCTCTAACACACTGCGTCATAGTGTGACCAGCACTGTGCCGCATCAAAATACCAAAAATTATGCTACAATAAAATACTAAGAAATACACCAGCTGTGTGTGTTTGTGGAGCCCCGAGACCCTTTGGGGGCTTTGTGGGACTCAGTTTTAAGCGATTTCTCTGCCAAAACAGACAAAGCAGCAAAACGAACTGCGTCAAATGACGCGTTGAAGCAGAAAGAGGAGCACAAAAGAGAAAAAAACTAGTGAAAAAAGAACAACAAAAGAATCAAAACGCTGCAAAGCGTTCCAAATAACGTACTTAAGCTATTTGCACTGATTCGCCGTAATTTGTGGGCGTCATTATTATTATTGTTGTTGTTGTTTGTGTGTGATTTAATTCCAAGCAGCTGCCAGCAGCTGCGATGAGCTTCAGCAACAGCGACCAGGAGACGGCGCCCATTGCGACACCGCGCAATGGCGGAGCATCTGGAATGTTTCGCAGCTTTGGCTCCCTCTTTGGAGCTGGCAACTCGGATAATGCGCAGCGTCCGATGACACCGCAGTCTAGTGATGGCTATGTGGAATTTGGCATACAAAATCCGGAACGTAGTGGACGCACATTGGGCACATTTGCTGGTGTCTTTAGTCCCGTTGCGCTGTCCATGTTCAGTGCTTTGGTTTTCATACGTGTCGGTGAGTGCGATGACGTCATACACACATACATATACACACTTTTGCCACTTGTTGTTGTTTATCCAATTCTTATTCTAATAGGTTATATTGTGGGCAATGCGGGCTTGTATGTAACACTGCTGCAGTTCATCATTGCTTATGCAATTCTACTCTTTACGGTCGCCTCCGTTTGCGCCATTTCCACCAACGGTGCTGTGGAAGGAGGGGGCGTCTATTGTGAGTACAAACATCCCAATGGGATTTTTTGGTACACACTGTGCTCCTGGATTGTACAGATCCATAAGCTAAAATAATAGAAATCTCCCCATAAAATTATATCTTTCTGTTTCCCCCTTTCAGTTATGATCAGTCGTACTCTGGGCTTGGAATTTGGCGGCTCCATTGGCACACTCTTCTTCTTTGCTAACGTTGTGGGCTGTGCCATGGCCATTTCCGGTTGCACAGAGGGCTTAATTAATAACTTTGGCATCGGTGGATATTTTGTGCCCAAGGGAAGCACCACCTATTTACCAGATAGCGGCTGGTGGGTTTTTCTCTTTAGCAGTCTATTGAATACGAGCATGTTGCTAGTCTGTTTGGTCGGTGCCGCCCTCTTTGCCAAGACATCGGTGCTTATTTTGGGAACTGTGACCGTTTGCCTCTTTGCCACCTATATCAGTTTTCTAGCTGTTGGCGCCACCAATGATACGGTAAGTTTTTATATATATATATATATCTTCCTCATTCCTTATATGTGTCAGAGACGGTAGCCATGCCTATCAATCATCTATAGTCAAATCCCTTGTCAGTCTTATCATAATATTTTGCTATCGATATGATCTAGCAAAATGTTGGAAAAGAAAAGTCCTTAACTTTCTGGTCGCTGTTTGGTCAATAATTGTTATGTTAGGCGTTACTAAGTATCAGTATTAAGTGAACTCTTTTATGTTTAGCTTTTACTAATTATAGTAAAGTCTATAAAGATAACATGCTTTACGAATCTTGGTCACTTTTGTTTAGATTCAAAATTAAGCCTATACTTAGTTAAATGTTAAAAGTAGGTTAGAAAGATTACTGGAGTGGAAAGTAATAATTTTTTTGGAAAATGAAAATTATTTCCTTTAAAATATAAAATGCTGATAGAATATATAATTATGTACTTAAATAAAGAAATTATTATTTAAAATATTTATTAATTAATAGAAACTTTGTAGTTGGTTGGACTTATAGTAAAGTCTATAAAGATAACAAGCCTTACAACTATATCGGTTCTTGGTCATTTGTGTTTAGATTCAAAATTAATTCTATACTTAGTGACACGTTAAAAGTAGGTTAGAAAGATTACTGGAGTGGAAAGTAATATTTTTTTTTAAATGAAAATTGTTTGCTTTAAACTAAAAAATTATGGTAAAATATATATATATATTTAGATATAGAAATTATTATTTAAAATATATATCAATTAATAGAAACTTTGTAGTTTGTTTCACAAATGTATAAAAATTATATAAAGAATTCCCATTTATTAGGGTGCTTTTCTTCAAGTACATTTTGCTTTTTAACCGGAATGAAAATTATTTCCTTTAAAGTATAAAATGCTGATAGAATATATAATTATATATTTAAATATATAATTATATATTTAAATATAGAAATTATTATTTAAATAAAGAAATTTTATCAATTAATAGAAACTTTGTGGTTTGTGCGAGAAATGTATAAAAATATATAAAAAATTCCCATTTTTAGGGTAATTTTCTTCAAGTACATTTTTATGCAGCACATTTAACTTACTTAAATTTGATAACGTAAACTGCAAATGACGCGACTTGTGACTCAGTTGAACTCTGCTGATAAAAAAAAAAAACAAAATACAACCCGTACATTAATGTCATACTAATTATCAACTTGTTGCACTAATCGCCGGCTTATTAAATGAATGTTATCTGTATTTTTCAGATTCCTGTGCCCCTATTGAACACATTGCTGCCGAATACAACGAAATTTCTGCCGTATACGGGACTAAGTGCAGAGACCTTGAGAAATAACTTGGCATCGAATTATACCCGAGATTATACGTCGGGTGGCAGCGAGGTGGACTTTGCCACCACCTTTGGTGTGCTCTTCTCGGGCGTTACGGGCATTATGGCGGGTGCTAATATGTCGGGTGAACTAAGGAATCCCTCGAAGAGCATACCATGGGGCACATTGTCGGCTGTGTGCTTTACATTCGTCTCCTATATCATATTGTCGTTCCTGATGAGCTGCACCACCCCGGGCGAAACAATGCAGAATAATTTTCTATTCTTGATGCCGGTTAATCTGTGGCCACCATTTACTGCTATTGGCATTATGACGGCTACCTATTCGACGGCTTTAAGCAATCTCATTGGCTCTAGCCGTATTCTGGAGGCTCTTAGCAAGGATCAGGTCTTTGGTTCGCTGTTGAACTTTGTGCTTCATGGCACCTGGAAGGGAAATCCAATATGTGCTGTCTTTGTCAGCTGGGCACTGGTGGAGTGTGTGCTATTGATTGGCTCCTTTAATATCATTGCTCAGATCAACTCGGTGCTGTTTATGCTCTCCTATTTGGCCACCAATCTAGCCTGTCTGGGCATTGAGCTGACGGGTGCTCCAAATTTCCGGCCGCTCTTCAAGTACTTCACCTGGCACACGTGTCTGGTGGGACTGCTCGGCACTCTGATCATGATGTTTGTCATCAATCCCATTTATGCCTCGTCTTGCATTATTTTGTGTCTGATTTTGGTGATTGCTCTGCATCTCTTCTCACCTGCCACACAGGTGGCTCAATGGGGTTCCATTTCGCAGGCGCTAATGTTTCATCAGGTTTGTTTTTCATTAATTCCTATGCTTAATTACTCATTAACTCTTGTTGCTTTTTGCAGGTTCGCAAATATTTACTTATGTTGGATCCACGCAAGGATCACGTCAAATTCTGGCGTCCACAGATACTACTCTTGGTCTCCTCGCCACGTTCCTGCTGTCCGCTGGTTGACTTTGTCAATGATTTAAAGAAGAGTGGCCTGTATATCATTGGACATGTCAAGCTGGGTGACTTCAAGGGCGTCGAGGATTCCGTGGAGAACCAACACTGGTGGGCATTCCTCGATCATATGCGCATCAAGGCATTCACCGAAGTGACCATTAGTCGCAGCATACGCGAAGGTGTCCAACACTTGATACGCCTCTCTGGCATTGGTGCTATGAAACCCAATACAATCATACTGGGATTCTACGACAATGAAGCACCAAAGGATTTCTTTCAAAAGTATATAGCTTATCAGCTGCTCTATGCTTTATAGTAATTTATTTATGTTGTTAACAGTGGCACTTCACCTTATAAAACGAATGATTTCAATGAGGGTGATACACAAAACTTTCCCATACGCCATCATGGTGAAGCCAAACACTTTGAGGTGCAGGAATATGTGGAAATACTCTGCGATACGCTGCGCATGAAGAAGAATCTCTGTCTCTGTCGCAACTTTCAACGTCTGGACAAGAATTTTATAACCATGTGCGTTAAATTGGTTTTCTTTCCAAGATTTTAATACTAAACTTGTTAATTTACAGTAGCAAACATGTCAAGTATATTGATGTGTGGCCCATTAACGTGTTTAATCCAACAACTGGTGATCCCTTCGATATGGTCTCGCTGTTCATGATGCAATTGGCCGTCATCATGTTGGCCAAATGGAAGCATTTGCGTGTACGCATCTTTTTGTGTGAAACTAGCGCAGAACGCAGCATTGGGTAAATAATTTTGTTACTATTTACAATAGTTTACTTAATAATCAACTACTTGTTGCAGCACCTTTGATACACATGTGCCACAAATCGATGCAAGTCCCAAGCTAAAGCTGGAGCAATCTCTGAAGCAGCTGCGCATCACGGCAGACATTATTGAGATACAGGAGTGGAGTCGTGACACGGAGTTTACACGTCATGCACGCGTGCTGAAACAATTTACGGATCAGGCCGATGAGGCTTTGCTGGATGATGGCGATGAGATTGCGGAGGATAAATTCAATCGCTCGCTTTTGTATATGCAGCGTGTGAATCAAATAATACGCGATCGTTCCGATCAAACAGCATTATCGTTCATCTATTTGGCAGCACCGCCAAAGACAATAAGACCAGATTTCAGGGATCGCAGTGCCAACTACATAGAGTTGCTTACAGAGCTGACGGCAGAGTTGCCGCCAACGATTCTGGTGCATGGCGTTAGCACGGTGACCTCGACAACGCTTTAAGCGCACAACGAGGCGGGCAACGAGCAACGGGGGCGGCAGTGATAAGAAGTGTAATAATACCCACATACAAATGTGAAACAGAAATGTTCAAGAAATTACCGCATAAAACCAAATTGAACTAGATGTCTACTCTCCTCCACCCGTTTGTATGTTTACTATATATCATTTGTAATACGTAGAAATTTGTGAGTAGAAATTCGTCATCATCATCGTTTAAAACTCATTATTGTTTAACACATTAGAAACCGCAACAACAAATAGAATCACGACTTCGTCTCTCTCTCTCATCAAACAATTTGTACTAATTATCATATCAATAATATTGTAAATTAACAGCTAATTTAATATATATATATCACCTGGCGGACCATTTACACAACAGAATAGCAAAGTGAATTCTATAAATTTAAATATACTTATTTATGTATGTTTAATGTTTAATGTTTTGTGTGTGCTCCGAGCAAATATTTAAGTACTTGTGATCTTGTGAGCAAACGAAAGGCAAAAAAGAAAAGTATTAGAAAAATCAGTTGATCTTAGCATCATTCTTTTAGTTTTTAAATCGAGGCAATTTACAGTAGATTTTAACCAAGCGTCGCAAGATTTTAATCTCTATTAAAAATATATATTGTTTAAGTTACAGTGAATTGATTATTTATATATACTAATATTTATATTGTACAAGCTGTAAATGCTGTTCTTTCCAATAACACTATAACAGAATAAAAAACACTAGCGATATGTCTAAATGTGGCACGTCTTTGATTTGACCTGACTTTAACTATATGTATTGTATATACTATTTTGGTAGCGCTATCTGTACTCCACTTAACACTTCTGGAGCGACCTTTACCGCTACCATTAAATGCTTATTAAGATAACTTTTCTGCTCCTTTTCTGTTGCTGTTTCTGTTACTTTTTTTTGGGCTCGTGTGTTAAAAGGGACACCGATTATCGTACGGCAGTCGAAATAGAGTCATAAATGTCACAGGATGCTGCCTCGTACCGCTATTTATGTGATGACAATTTATGATACTCATCACAAACTAGCAGCTAGCTACAACTACTGATACTACCTGCAACGGATCGAAAGGACCTTTTTTTGAAGTACCCCAAAATATGGCGTTACCTGCGTAACGTGTTTGTTTTTCCAATCACGGTCGAGTGTGTCAATAAATTCTGCCTTAAACGCTGCAATTGCCTGACACTTTTTGGTCTATCAGTCCGGCTAACGGCTTAACGGATATGCTGATATGGCCACGTTAAAGCCGACGAAAGAATGGCGTAACGTTAGTCCTCTGACGTGTGGCTTAAGTCACGACAAGCGTTTTATGGTTTTCCCAGAATTGAGTAAAACTTTTTGAAAATTTATATGACCACAAATTGTATCATTTATGAATTTATGTTGTTGCTAGGCTCTTTTTTGAACGCCATTTTAGTCGTCTAACCTTGAGATACCAAACATTTCTAGAGTAGTTTAAATTTAAGTACTTGTTTATATTATTATTATTTATTATAAAATTATTATTATTCAGCTATTGTTTTTTTTGTTCCCCACAATACTCTATAATTTTTGCATGCATTAAAATATTTTCGTGTTGCGCATTATTATGTTTAAACTGAAATTTTGTCTTCTAACCTTGAGATACCAAACATTTCTAGAGTAGTTTAGATTTAAGTACTTGTTTATATTATTATTATTTATTATAAAAATTATTCACCTATTTTATTTTATTTTTTTTGTTTTACACAGTGTTCTTTAATTTTTGCATGCATTAAAATATTTTCTTGTTGCGCATTATTATACTTATTTTTAGCTGAAATTAGTTTTACCTTTTAACTAATCCCTGAAGCGACGCACTGTCTGGTTTACCACACAGCTGGTCCACAACCAAACCAAAGCGAACCTTAGCAAAACGAATTTCCCTAGAAGTAAATATTATATAGTATAAGTATGTAATATCTTATAATGCTTTTATATTACATGGTAATTTGGCTATGAGTTGAAGTTGATGCTCTAGATGCTGCTTCTCACAATTGAAAACAATGGGCGAATGCACTTGCCCACTTTTTGTACCCATTGTTTTTTTCTTTAAACAAAAGGGTACTTGTGAGACAAAAGAATATCCCCGAGTGACAATAGAAGAACAATCTCACGCAATTCTCAAACTCTCCTCACTTGACTTCTAATCGCATTTTCGCAATTTAGCGCCAACGTCTCTAATCCGCACACAACGAAAACGATTAATCCTGAAAACACGCACGGTAGGATTATCATCAGTTGTTCTATTGTTAAACTGTTACGGGATTCAACTTGCAGTTAGATGACCGCCTTCTTTAGTTCTATTGTTACTATTTTGACAAGGACATGGACATGGTGATGGAACTTACCAAATGTTCTGGGTCAGGTAAACGACATGCTAATTGGAAATTCCCTTCAACCCAAAAGGAAAATCGTGAAGGGCGTTACCGATCTTTAGCTGATCTCAGAACATGGCTGCTGATCGCATTTCTTTCGCTAGAAATTTGCAGCAGAATGTCGAGTGATTCTGCGGTCGCGTGGCACATCGATCGTCAGTGGATCGTCAAGATCAAACGTCACGATCGGTTTTTGTCTTTTGAAGATCATAGGCATCAGCATCCGTATGCCACTGTCCGATCTTTGTTCCTTGTCAATTTGTGTGAAATATCAGCGTCCACATCATTTGTACATTTTAGCCATGCCCGGCGCTCGTTTTTCCCCCTTGTTTTTACCAATTGTTTTGGCCGTTTTCTTTAGAAATGCAGCGAGCTGTTTGAATTGATTTTCATCTCCCCCCTCACTCCACTAATCCATCTCACTCTCTTTGTCGAGTTAATTAACCTTTCGTTGCGGCATCTTTAAAGTGGGCGGTAGTCCCCGTCTGATGGCCGTGAAAAGTCGAGCACATCATTTGGTATGTGCATAATGGCAAGATGACTAGTCTAAAATATAACCAAAAAAACCAACAGGTTTAATGCAAAATTGCACCCACAGCATGATAAGCATTATTTTCAGATTTTTAAATCTTTGTAGAGATAAACATTTTCATTCATAGGCGCTTACATATTTATCTTACTGCACTTATGAATGAATATAATGTGGAATTTTATTTTTGAGTAGAAAGAAAAATTTTATACATTTAAGAATAATATTAATTGAAAACTAGTATGTAACTAGATAGAGTTATTAGTTGTTAAAACATAAAAGGAGGCACATATGTGTAAGACAATATTGTAATGAATAAATAAGTAGAATTACAAAAAGAAAGTAGTTAATAAGAGGTCTATGTATAAGTCGATACTAAGAAACTAGAGAATTAATTTTTGTTTTCAATAAAAAAATTGTCGATTTTTTTTAATAATAATGTTTTAAAACCTTTGAGACTGTGATGATTCAAATTTTTTAGAGTAAAATCAAAATACATATATTAAGCTGATATGAAAATTATTATTCATATAAAATTTATAAAAACTTCACGTAAATTTAAAAGTATTTTCGAAATTTTATGTTTCTAAGCATTATAATTCAAAGACATTGTTCTATATCTTAACTTAACCGGTTTACAGCTCTTGCAACTTAAGGTGATCATAAATTAATCGTGTGAAGTTTCACAATAGTCATTATATTACAGTGCGGAAACTTCTGCGGCTTTCTCAAAGAAAGCAACCGAAGAATTTGTATTTCTGACCCAATAAAGTTAAAGAACTTGAACAAACACTCACTAAAAACGAAAGTAAGAAACCGCACACTTAAAACAGTTACACAGTGAGAAAATATATAGCAAGTAATGCTCAAAACTGCAAATTGTACAAGTACAAAGATACTAAAAATTTAACAAATTGAATTGTATTTTTCAAATATGCTTTAAATATGAATTAAATTAATTAAGTTTAGAATTCGAATATTGATTTCAGTAAAATTTCATAGAATTTCCACTATTAATTCAGATTTATTCTTGCATTTTCTATAAGAATTTTGCAGTATCATTTCAATCGATCCTACTACCCTTTATGTATAATTTTAAGAAATCGAACAAACTATTAAGTATGTATCTATTTTTAAAACAAATTTCTTTCTCTCTCTGTACTTCAGAAGTTTGGAGAAATTTGGTCAAAGCATTTATGCAGCAGGATCACTAGACCACAACTCAAGACATGCAAAGCGAAAAAAAAAGTTGACCAACAAAAGTGGCTACTGACTTAAATGTTGGCCCACAATGTGGTTTACAAAAGCGTTCGAATAAATGTGAAAATTATTTATTCCCATACAGCAAAAGTAACACAAAAAAATAAAATGCTTTGTTAACATAATTTGACCTTGGCAACAATTGTGTTTGCCACATGAAATTATATATGCAACAAAAGAAGTTAAAGTTGAAAATGATATGTGATTATGGCCAGGTCAACACAAAGCGAGAACGCTGCCTCTCTCTACCTGTCTCTCTCTCTACTATATGCTGTCCCTTTCTGCCGCTGCTTGCGGATTGCCGAGGTAATTAAACGTTTTTGACCGCAAGCCAATTTGGGGCACGTTCTGCAGGTAGATGCAAGTATCGAAAACAGGATTAACGAAAAGCGAAGTCTCAGCGAATCAGGTAAGAGCACAGGTCACTCGCTTCAGCCAATCAAGAAAGGGCTGCATTTCGACCGACTTTTGGGTATTTAAGAGCCCTGCGATCCTGGCAGCATCATCAGTTATCCTTTGGATTGTGCAAACTCAACATGTTGACAAACAACGAACTTATCGAGCATTTCTACTTCAGTGCCGAAAATAATAATCAGCTTCAACAGACTGATGAGGCAATCTTGAGCAACGAGGAAGCCTTTCAGCAACTGGAAAAGTTACTGCAGCAGGATCAGAATCAGAATCAAGATTACGCCGGCAGTGCAGACAGTCTCTCCGACGGCACCAACAGTTGCTCTCAGGATATGTACTACGAAATGCCTGCCGTTCTAGAGCTGGAACAAATGCTCAACGCCCACACTCAACAACAACAGCAACCAGCTCCCGCCGCATCTGGACATTCCAAATACTATCCCAAGGCCGCCAAATACTGGACACACAACTCTCGCAGCAAACCCTACGATACAACAACTCCCGCAGCAAACCCTACGACTTCACCATCGCCCACAACACACCGTACGATATCACCAACACCCGCAGCACACCCTACGAAATCCCCAGCTGCAGTTCAACTAGGACTTCCGCTCTCAATCATCAAGAGCAGCAACAGCAGCATCAGGAACAGACATGTGGCCCCGAAGTGACCCGCAAGCGTCGACTGGCTGCCAATGCCAGGGAGCGTCGTAGAATGAACAGTTTGAATGATGCCTTCGATAAGCTGCGGGATGTGGTGCCCTCTTTGGGCCACGATCGTCGACTCTCCAAATACGAAACATTGCAAATGGCCCAGGCCTATATTGGAGATCTCCTCACGCTGCTCTCGAGGGACTGCTAAGTGTACCAAGTGATGATGATGATGATGAAGACTACGTGTTGCCGCAACACCCGATCCTAGTGTGAACTTTTAAAGGCTATTAGTTTAAGTTTTGATTTATTAACCCTTAGTTCTAAGAATATGTTTGTAGCTTGATATTTGATTAAAACTATTACTAACTGAACAAAATTTGAGTTTTCAATATTTTTTTCTTGATTTATAAAATCAAAAGATATATTTGATTTGGGTATGGATTAAAATATTTTACATAGGCAGAATTATGTTGTAAATTTATTGCCTCCAGCTTTTATAGTCTCTGAGCTCTAGGAGTTCTTACAGACCGTCGTACTAAGTGCCAAAGTGCCGCCTTCTCATATATATCTAGTCTATTCTCCGACTAATATAGTCTTGTGCTTTATATGCTATTTTATATAAAATATTTATCAAAAAGTGTAGGATATGTATTCTATAATGAGATATATTAAGTCATTGTTTAATATATCTTTTAGTGATTATTATAAATTATTTATCTCTCAAAGTGGTAAAATATAGAAAATGGCATAAAGTATATACAGATTCTAATATATTTGGTTTTTCTATAAAAGGTTATTTTTAAAAGTTTTAAGATTTACATAACTGAATTTTTATAAAACTCCAATATATATATTAAAAGAAGAAGATTATATTATTATTTTTATTATATATATTTTATTATTTATTAAGTGTTCGAGTCTAAAGATAAAGAAAACTATGGCTTACTGAACTATAAAAAATATTTACAAAAATTTCCCTAAAAATGTAAGTATTTTCTCGATTTTCTTTGCATTTTCTCGATGAGAACGAAGGACATTAATTCACGATTTTCCACATCAATCAGTTTACGTGTTTCTCAAGTCTGAAAATAAAAATAAATTCTGTATCCTTGAAAAAAAAGCGGCATCTACTATTTAAAAAGTACATATTATTAAGTAGTAGTAGACAGTAGTGACGCCCACCAAACTGGTTTAGAAGTCACAACAAGAGGTTGCCGACACGATTGATGAGTTCCGACTTCCGACGACGAACAGCTATAAACGGAGGTGATTAACTACCGAACCGAGAGAACCGACAACGTCAACAGGTAAACAACAACAGACGTTTCTTTGAGATCCTTTCTCATAACAGGACATAATTTCCACCAGGGTTCTATATTAAAACAACTGATTTCACTTTAAATATCACATAAAATTTTATATTTAATTAATTACAATACTGATGACTACGCTTAACTACATAGATTAAACTAGATACTTACAGACTAACTAGAGAGCTACATAGATGTCATGTATTTATATGTTATGCTTAGTATATACTCTATATAAATGGATGTTTTAGATGCCAATGGTTTTGCTTATGGCAAAATTTGTACTTAGGAATGATATGAGATAAAGCTCGAGTTTGGAATGGAAGTCCACTACCCTTTGATTCGACAAATGGAGTGCATAATAAATAATATCGAATTGTCAGTCTTTCTTATAGACAAATTTTATAAATAAAATTATATGAAATTCAGCGTATTGTCCATATTAAGACCCCCCGATGCGAATATATATATTTCAAAGTAAATATATTTTGAAATGAAAGAACTTTTTTATTTGAAATTCCTTTCATGAGATTTTCATTAAAATTGCTTGTCGTTTACCGAACAAAGGGTTTGGTTAATATACTATACTATATTTATATTTATATGAAGAATTATTGAATTTTGCTTTTAGTGTAGACATTTAGATGAAGAGCATACAAATTTGGCATGACCAACAGTTCTTATTGATTTTGTTACTAATTACAATTACCATTAAAATTTTATTTATGCATATTTACAAAATACTTTTGCTTAAAACTATTAAACTAATAATATAAGTTGTGTATGTTGTTAGAAGCTAAGGCAATTTTAAGCTAAAGGAAATTAATTTGTTACTAAACAAAGTCTTTGTTTTTTCATTCTCAACAGATCGTTGACTATATAAATAACTATTGCAAAACAACGACTGATATAAAGCCGACATATTAGCTTTATTTTAGCTATTTCCAATTAAACACCCCTGAAGTCATATAATAAATGTACTCAACGTAACTCGTAGTTGCATATTTATTGAACGTGCTATAAATGTATTGTGGTTTTAGTTAAGTGCCCCATTAAATTAATGAAAGAAAAAATGTATTTTAATAATTAATACATTAGTTTGGGTGGGGGAGAAAAAGACTGACATCTAAATGTAGAATATGTTTCTTTAGAGAATTGCAATTATGCTTAAATATATTATATAGATAGACTCGACGTTTGATTGCATTTTGTAACTTTAATGTGTGTTTCTATATAATTTATTTATATTAGCCAACGATCCGTAGGATGTCAGTTAAAACTACGTGATTAGGTAAAAATCCAAATGAGATAGGTCAACTAATAATTATAAACTTTTCACTTGCGCACAGCTTTGTGTGTTTGTTGTGTAGTTTTAGTTGTGTGTAGTATGTTAACTATTAAAAACTAAAATACGTAATTACATCCAAGGTTTACCGCGCATACGACCACGTCCGCCGCCAGCGCGCATTGGTCCACCACCACCGCCGCCGCCGCGCTGAAAGAACGGACGCGGTCCCGGACCCGAACCCGGACCCTGAGGACCACCCTCAAAGGGACCCGGCATACGTTGATAATTCGGTCTATACGGTTGTGACCAGCCACGACCACGTCCACGACCGCGTGTCATGTTATCCGGACTGTTGCCAAATTGCTGAAATTGCGAAAATGTTCCGCCAGCAGCAAATGGCGGCCTTGGCGGTGGCGGCACACTGCTTGTTGCACCATTGTTGCCCTCATTGCGATTCCAGGGATTCATGGGCCAAGACTGCATTTGTGGTGGCAATGGTGGCTGTTGTTGTTGCTGCTGCTGCTGCTGTTGTCCATCGTCCTGAATGTCCGTATTTGTTGTGGCTAAAAAACTGCTGCCTGTATCCCATTGAAACTCGGGCGGTGTTTCCAACAGCGCTGGACGTGAGGGAGTCAAAGCGCCATTTGCATCCAGTTCGCCATCAACCTGCTCCAGCTGCAACGTTTCCGCATCTGCCAGAAAAGTTTGTTTAGTTATAGAAAACAACTTGCTACTAAAGCTAAGTAGTTAATCTAAGTAGTAAGCTATACCTCGTTGCGATTCATCCAAGTCTTCGTCCGACATGTCCATGTCCACAACCATATCAGCGGGATCATAGCGTGTTGAGCCATCCACGCGATCCGATTCGGAAGAGGAGCCTGTAAATTAAGGAGTGTGAGTGCCAATTTAATGGTAAGAGCTGCTTTTTTAGCTTACTGGCATTCGATTTATGTGGCGAGTTGGTCTTCTTAGTATAGCTGCCCGGCGGCGCCATCATGGGCGGACTGTTACCCAAGCTGTGTATAGCATTGCCGCCTTCCTCGCCTTTGCCAGACGACGCACTGCGATAGTCCACATCTCCAGCGCCAAAATTCTGCAGCAGAAAACAAGAGTTTAGTTAATTTATAATTTAAATATATAGAGTTAGAGCTGTCGCACCTTGTCAGCGCCTCCCGGTGATCCGGTTAGCGATATAAGATTCCTATGATCAATGTCCACCAGCTGACGTGTTTGCTCATCACTCAACGCTGTCTTGGGTCGAAAATTGAAGGCTGGCGGCAATTGAATCGTTCGATGATCCACATCCTGTGCACCCAAACCCGCTGCATTATGATGTTCACTGTACTCGATGGGCGCACCGCTGCCCTTGCGCTCAAAATGCGGTGGCGAATGGGGTGTCGCTTGCGATTGTGGTGTATACGTGGAACTGGCATTGCTGCTATTCAAGCTGGTGTCCAGCGGCGTCCATGTCATGCTCATGTCCCAGGTGCTGTTGAAATCATCGACGCTGTTTGCTGCTGTTAATAGCGGTGGCATGGGTGGCGGTGGTGCCATCGCGCTGCTATTCAAAGGCGCCGGCGTATACTGACTCTCTGTCTGCCCATAAGCCATATGTGGCGGTGGTGGCGGTGCATATTCCTGCGATGTATCACCAAACATTGGCGGCGCCGGTGGTGGCAGCAAGCTGCCATAGCTGGCTGAAACCTGAACTGGATTATATTCATCACTGGCATTGTTCACGCCACCCAGACCAGGTATCCCACCAACAGCAGTATTGCCATTCGAATTGCTGCTGCTGCCATAGCTGCTGCTGCCCAAGGATTCGGGCTTATAATAGTTGGCATTGGGCGTATAACTCTCATCATCCGAACGTGAACCAATCACTTCAATGGCACTGCCACGATCCTTGCCACCACTTGATTCACGCTTAAAGTCATTGATATCAAACGGCAGCTGACCGCCATCCAAGTAACTGGCAAAGCCATTGAGACCACTGCCACTGAAGAGGTTCTGTGGATTAGAAATGAAAGATATAAATGAGATTGAGCTTAGAGAATACTGTACACTAGTTGATTTTTTGAAATGTGCCAAAAGTGACTATTTTGATGAAAAGTAGGTAAAAATGGGTTAAATATCAATTTTCAAAAAATCATAAAAAATACTTGCGAAGAGATTTTTGAAAAATTTCTTCCATCACTAATAGATTCTTTTGGAGAATCTTTTTGCATTCAAACATTTTTTGATTTTGCCCGGGGGAAAAAGTTTAAAAAGTAGACCTTTGCAAGAATTGAAAATATTCCACGAGTACTCAATGGGTTAAGAACAATTTTGTGTATTATTAAAATGGAATTGAAGTGACCTATTCATTGATACCAAACTTCTTTTGCAGGAAGTTTAAATTTTAAGTAGATTTAATTTTAAGTGTTGTCTAAATATTTATGCTTACTAGTGTATATATTGTATACTACAGTTACTGCTATGCAGCATAATCTTACCACGCCCAGCGGTGAATTATTTTCATCTGGCAGCTGTAAATCCGCATCGCGTTCCGGCGACGGTGCATTAATATCCGGTGAGGGTATTGGACTGTTCAAAGTGGGTATTACTTCATCCAGCTTTCGTTTGACAATCTTAATGCGCGTGCCAAAGCTTTTATAGGCCTGCAAAAAAGCTTTAAACATTTTAAATATACCATAATTAATATAGTTCTATTGCCACTTACACTTGCTACAACTTTAACTTCACGGCCCTGATGTTCGTAGAACTTTTTGGCCGCCTCAATGGTTTCCATCACCGATTTCCGACACTTAATCTCGTTTTGCAGATTCTTGTTGTACGCATTGATGAAGGCCACACAACGTTCCAGCTCCTTTTCAATGTCGCCCGAATGACTTTTGTCCTTTAGTCGCAATTTAATGGCTTCTATTTCGAAATTTGGTGATTTTGGTAGCTTCTTCATGCTCTTGTCCGTTGTCTCGGCCAATTCAATGCATTCCCTGATCTGTGCTATAAGCGTTGTATTCTGATACTCATTACTGGCATCGCTACTGGCGGCGGCTTTCTTTGGCGGCGCTATATTGAGCAGACCGCTCAGATCACTCAGAAATTCTTCATTATAGATTTCGCGTTGCTCCCAGATTTGAAAAATTCGCAATATTTTACCCTTGACGCGTTCATCGCTGCAAGGAGGGGGAAAAGGAGATATGGATTAATAGAGTTTAATTGGTTTATAAACGAGTATAGAGTTACAATCGTGTTATAATTGCTAATAAGTGTTACTCTAGTTTTACAAAGAGCTAAAATCTTTTGTAAAATGCTGCAGCCGTAAAATTTAGCTATAGGTTTACATTAAAATCTTTTAGTTTAAGCGAAAATACAACGATTTTTGAACAAAGTTTAAATAAACATATTTTCAAGAAAAACTAATTTATCTATATATACAAGCTACAAAGTCAATGTTACAATTTTTTCAGTTTCTTTTTATCTGTCTTGAGCTATTTTTAGAACATTTTTGATGAACTGTAAAGCTAGTTTAGTTGTATATACAATTGTTCTACGGTCTTGATATAAATATATAAAAAAAAGAAATATTTGTTATCATAAAGAATGTCTTATTTGAAATAATTGGGGTTTAGCTGGGTTTTTACTTGATTTTGTATGGTGTAGTCAAATAAATCAATACTATAAGACCTACAGTCTTAAATTTTGAATGCTTTTATTGAGCAAGATGCTTATATTGTAAGGGGCGTGGTTAAATTTAAGAACCTTCTAAGTTTGAGTAAAGTACAGAGAATTTAGCATATGTTATTCCATTTGTCTTGCCTATAATGCTTAGAGAGAGAAAGATCGTAACAAGATTGAACATATATTTCTACACATTTCGTATGGAATGTATATAGAGTATATAGTATATATATCATGTACTATATATGCTTTTCATAGCTTATACATAAGTTTTCCCCTAAGCCCAACGGATGTGGCTGATGTATAAACTTTGATTGGTTGCTCAACAATACATACCGCACCATTGTGGTGGCTCTTTGGAGTGCTGTGGCCCAGCATTCGACAAATTCATAGCGTTTACGTTTGCTGTACTGTATAACATCGTTGGCCAGGTAGAAAAGCACCAAGCGATGATCAACGCGAACTGCAGAGAGGTAAAAAGGATTTAGCAGTTTTATACAGGTATTTTATAAAAAGGGATTAAAAACAAGCGGTTAGAACTTTAGGTACACACCTCGCTTGAAGACATTTAGCCAGCACTGTATGATCTTTTTATGATTGACACGATGCTGCAGGCACCAGTTGGACATTTGCTGAATGCACTCTTGTGTGTCCTTGAGCGCCTCGAGGCGCGTCTCGAACAGTTCTTCATCGAATGTTTCAATTGTTTTCGACATTTTTGCACAAAACTTCTATTAGCACATTACAGTGGGCCAAAAACTGGCGCGGCAATTGTTTACAGTGGATGCTAAGATTTAGCTGTATCGGGGCTCACGACGGCGTCGGCGGCGGCAGCGACTGCGACGGCGATTTTTTTCGTTGCTCTTTCACACACAAACACGCGCACTTTTTTCGCAGCCACTATTAAACAGTTAAGTTTTGCTGTTTTGACGCTTGCATGTTGTTTAATCGCTGCAGCGTAGTAGGGTTTATGTTTTGTTTAGATTTAATACACTGAATTGCACGCGGTTTTCGCCAATTTTGTTGTTTTTCTTGCAAGAGTTGTGTTCTTTTTTGGCCAGGCAGCAGCGCAAGTAGGTGGGAAGTTATCGATGGCATTTGTATCGATAGTTGCGCATATCGTGCAGCAGAGTGACCATACTCTTTAGTTTTATATCGTTTGCAATAAAAACCAAATGGTCAGCTTAATAATAGTTTTACTAAACGCATAATGAAGTGCTGATACAATGGCAGTAATGGTTTTTATAAGTGCAGCTTATAACAAAATTAATTTGTTTGTTGTAGCTGCTCTTAATATTTTGTGTGTATGTGTAAATTTGCATATATCTTTGGCTGTTTAAACATCGCGCGCTCTGTTGGTCTGGCAACGCTGTGCAGGATGTTCGTTTGGTATTTAATACTAGCATTTGTCATTTTTTGGGGCTTGGTGCTGTGGAGCACGGTGCATTGCAGCAGGTGGCGCCGTTTCGGCGTCAGTCTCATTTCACAAACAGCTGCAGTGCACACGGTTCGCGTTGCGTTCGCTCAGTCGTTCAGTTATCGCGCGTAAAGTTTGTCTCACGTACATAATTAATACTATTATTGTCATAGCCGGGAGTTCTTGTCGGTGATAACAACTAAAGCATTGATAACGTTGCGCGTGGGTGTACACGATATATTGCTGTGACTTTTCTATAACTCCCACTCCCTCTCCCACTCCCCCCTCAAACAATTGATCGATTGTTGTTGTTGTTTTGCTGCTGTTGGTGTGTGCTTGTTCTTCTATGCCGGCATATGGCGTCTGTTTGGCTATTGTTGATGTTGTTGTTGTTACTGTTGCTTTTACTCTTTGATTGTTTTGCCCTTTCGGTTTGCCGCAGGCCAAACAGTGCAGTGGTAAAGAGAGAGATTATAGCGTGGGCTGTTTGTGTTAAAGCACAAATTGCAAACATAATTACGCTTAAGTTGCTTAAAATGCGCAATACAAAATCTATTTGCGTGTCTTTTTGGAATTTACTTTCTCTTTCGCTTATACTCTCTCAACAACAACAGCTAGTCTAACTGTAAAGTACCACCATTGTTTTACATTTGAGGCGTCGCGTCCTTCGGCCCATTAAGAAGTCCATGTAATCATTCTGATTACTTCGCACAGACCGACCAACAACAAAACAACGAACAATAATCACAGCACAATACCAAAAATAACTCCCATGCTGCGCCACTGACCCAGTGCGAGAAAAGCTTGGGGAAATGCGACGCAGCCAGGAAAAATAATTACGCTTCAATTTGCTGTTTAGCCTTTGGGATTTTTCCCTTAATTGACCTAAAAACATTAGAAAACACACAAAAACATTCAAGTGATTTGTGCTGAAAGCGAGAGGCGCGAAAACGAATTAACGGTTTTATTTAAACAAAAAAAAGATAAACAAAAACCCAAAAAAAAAAAACTGTTTAAAGAGGTAAGTCTGTTAAGCATAATATTGAAAGTTTATTTCATTACAAATTGTTAAATACAATAAATAGAGCTTTAAGATAAAAAATTTTTTGCTTATTATAAAACAATTTGAAATAATTTTTAGTAATGACTAATTATCAAATCCACATAAAAATACGGTAATACAATAAAATGTATGCTGAAAATGAATAAATTTAGATTATTTCATTTAAGAATACATTTTTAAAAATAAATTTAAATATTAACTTTAGTGGTTAACTATTAACTTTAGTTAATGGGTTGAAAATTATTGAATAAAGATTGGATCTTTTTAGTATAAATTAAGTATATTTCTTGAATTATTCAATGTTAATAACTCATTACTTAATGGAGAAATTTAAACTTTGATAAAGCACAATTGTTTAAAAATACTCTAAATTATCCTAGCATTGTTTAAACTATATAAAATATAAATGCAATAATAAGATTTAAATTTTGTTTTGGTATTTTGAGCATTGCTTTTGTAATTAATTATTTTAATATTTATTTAAATTTCCAATACTAAAACTAAATTTATCATATATTAATTCATTATTTAATTAAAGCCTCACAGATTAAAAAATACAAAAAAATTTTTTTTAACTTTAATTAAAAAATTCACTGAATCAGTCACAAAAATATAACTTTGTCATTTTCAGTTGCGCAATTCGTTAAATCAAATAATAAACAATAAACTGAAATCCAATTGTATTGACACAATAATTCTGTGTGCTTTGAGTATAAAAGAGAAAGGAAATGGAGAAAAAGCTATAGAGTCGGAGACAGAGATTTAGATATAAAGTAAGGGACAATGGAATGCTGTAGTTTATTTCGTAATGAAAAGTAATGAGATAATGAAGTATGTACATAAGAATTTTACTAGCAAACAAAGCGCTGAAAACTGTGCTATAGTTTTTTTTTCATTACTCTAGAGACAAATCAATGTCGGAAATTTCAATTAAAACGTCTAATAAATATTTTACAGCAGTGAGTGGATGAAATCAATGTAGAATATAAGCAAACTCGAGTGTCTAATTAGCAGCGAGTAGCGAAAAGCTATGCAAACGTGATTCTACTGAAATCAAAAGTAGTATTTCTAGGAAACGTAACTCCCAGGAGTGCTTTGAATATGCGATATAAGAGAGTTGAGTTGCTGTGAGAGTGGAAAATAGAAAAATAGCGAAAGTGGGATAAAAGGAAAAAGCACAGCAACTCTGTCACTGCAAATGGACAGCTAATTGACAAATGTGCGAGGATGAGCGAAAAGCACAAGCAACAGCAGTCAACACGATGCGACAGGATACGACACGACACAAGCCCAACAGTCAAGGACCAAAGGGCAGCTAGAAATCAGGTTACACTCTCTGTATATATATATGAGAACATATATATTATCCGATGTGAGTCGCTTCTGCTTTGGCTGTGCATCAACAAAGATGTCTGAATTACAGCTTAATTAGACTTTATTTTTATTTTTATTTAGTTTTAGTAGAAAAGGTGTAGGCGAAAAGGATATCCCATTGGCCGGAAAGAGGTGTGTGCGTGGGCTTAGCCCAAACAATTGCCATCAGTTCCGTAATCTAAGTAATTTCCAACTCTCACAGACGTCATTTTGGTTGATAACAAAATTTCGCCAGGAATATGCCATTACTATTGCTTGATTGGTAGATGAAATCCTGTTTTCATAAAATAGTGACTTTTCTAAAACTTTGAGCTACGATATCTTTGCCAAAATGGGATAGATCTTAAAAAAGAAAGAGCATTTTAAATTGTATTTCGCTCTATTATTAATTCTGCATCTAAATTTCAAATGGATATGTTTTCTGTTTTTTTTTTTAAATTTTGCATATCTACCCCTTGAAATTTTTTCCAAAAATAAAAATAATTCTAATCGATCGGCCATTTTGTGCTGATTATAAATATATGTACTTTGTGGGGCCAGAAATGAGTTTTAAACTAGTTTAAAGACAGATATATGCATAAACATATAAAGAAAAGGAACTTAAAGGAATTCTTCTTCATTGGTACAATAGTTACAACTTAGCTAAAAGCATCTTTCACATATTCCAAGTATTTTGCTCTCAGTTGTAGCTCAATAGTTAATGGTTCTGCTTAAGCAAAAGCTTTTCGAGAAATGCTAATCGCACGTTGAGCAGAAAACTTTATTGAATAACTTAGAGCACGCATACGTCACAGTGGCCCACGTAAAAGTTGGTAAACAAGTGAATGTCAATGCCATTTGAGTAGCTGCAAGGCATTCGAATTCATAGTTGATGTGTGTGTGTTTTTTTTTTTTTACACTGAAGAAAGGTGTATGCTCCTTTTCTGCTGTGTACTTTGGTCCTTTGGCTGCAAAGCTAATGAAAAATTGAATGCAACTGCTGTTGGGGAAACTGACGTTTGTGACACACGGAAATCGGGAATCAACATCTACAGGGGCACTTTTCATTTGCATATGTGAGCACACACAGCTTGACAAAGGATATGACATATATGTACACACCCACGAACACACACACAGTTCTGTGTGTACAGTTAGCTCGCACTTAATAAGTCAACATGGCGTCGCCTTTTATTTATGGCATAATATATTATATAGCACTTATATACTAATGCCAACTGTTAAAGCCACAGGCAAGTTATTAATTTCATAAAGCTGACCTTGGCCTTTTCATCCTCATCCTCTTCCTCTACCGCCTCCTCTTTAGCTTCTCCCTAAGCTCTGGCTTAATCCTTAGCTCATCATTCATTGAGGCAAAGTCTTGCGCTTGCATAATTCGCTAATTGAGCACTCGTCGCTAATGATTACCACATTCTGTGGCAACAATTGAAATACACCATTGACGCAAGCAGCAGCTTAAGAGCGCATTAACTGCAAAAAATTCTTATCAGCATTGTTATGCAAAATGAGCTAAACTCAGGCTTGAATCAGTTAGCTTTTCTGTTTTTATTAACTTTTCCTCTGTTGTGTGGCTAATAAACGTTTTGCGTTGTTGAGTCCCATGCTGCGTATACGCAACTTGCTGCCAAATGTCTGCTACGTGATTTTCGCAACACGTTTGGGCGTCAAATTCTCTTCGTTTTAATGCTCACTTTTTTTTTACCAACATTCGTTGTTGTCATTGTTGTTGTCTTCGATGTTGTTGTTGTTGTCTGCGTTGTTTGCTTTAGCCTTTGCCGTTGCCTTTGTCACCATTTGCTTATTGTTTGCGTCTGTTTTGTCGTGTGGGGTATATTTACTGAGAGCTACTTGTGTTCAGAAGATATTCGAGATTATCTTTGATCAGTTGACAAGTCATTTTAGATTTTTTAGTGCTTAATTGTATGCTTCCTGGGAAATTTAATAAATTTTTCTTTAAATAATTAATTCCATTTAAAATCTAAATGGATGCCTTTTTAAGTGAAATATCATATCAATTAAATGTTAATTTCTTTATAGCATAACTTAAATTGTAAAGCTACTAATTATATACAGAGTTTTTATGCTTTTTGAAAACATTTTGAATTAAAACTTTATCATAGGGTATGTTTTCTTTTTGCTTTGTAACAAGCATCAGTTTTTTGTGTCTGCTGACTTTCGAGTGCGAGACAGTGTTGCTCTCTACTCCTCTGATACTTCGCTTCTCTCTCTCTCTCCCTCATGGCTGACTTCTCCTTCAAAGGACACACGTCAGCACTTTGAGCACGTTTTATTTTAATGGCACTTTTGTGGCGCATTTCCGTTGGCAGAACACGATGGAAGGACTTGTCTCCATGCTTAGAATGCGACTTCTATTCTGTTTTTTTGGTACTTACACTTTTGGCAACTGTCTTTGTTTGTAAATATACACATGTACGTATGCGTATCTTCTAGTACACTACAATAGATATTACTGGAGTTTAGTTTGCATTCATTTTTCATACAGTTTTCATAGAGTTTAGCACAAGCATGTGCAAGTGAAAATGTTTGTCATGTTGTTTCTGTTTTCTGTTGACAGTTTTCAAATAATTGAATTTACATTTTACAAATTGTTTTCTTACTTTCAAACGTGTCAATAAAGCGTTATTTCAATTTAGTTTGAAAACAATTCAAATTGCATCAAAAATCCCAATAAAAGCAAGAAGAGTGTTAAGTTATTTTATGTCTACATGTTTTTATTATAGAATAAAGTCTCTTCATTTCAAACAAATAATTGAAAATGCTTTGTTGGTTTTTCACTTAGTTATTTGTTTGAAGCATTTTTCTCTGTAATTTTCCCCATTGAACTTTTCCCGCACGACAGTTGTGTCTGCTGCAGAATGTAGCAACATTTTCTAGGCTTGAAATATGCAAAAACTTCTTTGATTTGCATACAAATGTAAATCCGAACTCAAACTCAAACTGCAGTCGACAAGTTGTCAGCGAGAGTGCGGGAGAGAGAGCGAGGGAGAGAGAGAGAGAGAGAGTGATAGAGCAACTGTTGTGCCCAGTGCATGTGTGCATATCCTGTACGAAATGTCCTGTCACTGCCTGGAATGCAATTGAAAAAATGCCTTGCATAATTTACAGCTGTTGTCATGTCAGTTTGCTCTATATTTATGCCACAAACATGTCAGTTATGCAGCAGTACAAGTCTTTTATCCCTGGGTATATTAATCATGTTTCTACCTCATATATCATCACAGCATTCACACACCTGCATAGAATCAGTGTGTGCAACTTTAGCTAATTAATAGCTAGAATTAAATGTGATGCAAAGAAATTAAATGAGTTAAAGAAATGCTGTGAAAAGTGTTGGAATTTTTTATTGATAAAATAAAATGTTTTGAAAAGCTTAATTTAAAAATTTTGTAATCAACATTTAATTTCTTAACTATCTAAAAATTTTTAATTTTTTTAAAGCATTTACAACTTGTTTTTAACCTCTATTTTATAGTTTTTCTCTTAGCTAAAATACTAGCTAAATTAGCGCATACAATTTTGACAAACACTGCATGTGTTACGGGGTCAACTATTGAACTTTTAGTGTTGCTGTGGCAGTTATTTGACCACTTGCCCCAAAAGTTTGTGGCAAGGACATTTGCAAGGTTGCTGGACAGCGAACCTGATCCTTTTTCCTTTTATTCGTATCAATTTCAATTGCAATTGCAATTGCTGTTACTGCAATTTCAGGCGACTTTTGTTGACTTCGTTTTGAACTGAAAATTGTCAGCTCACTTATTTGCTTTCCCCTTCTTCTTTGCTCCAACTCTTAGCTCTCTTTCTCTCTCTCTTTTGTTCTTTTTCTCGTTGTTTTTGTTTAACCTTGTGCTACATTTATTTGGCAGTTTGGTTGAGTACTCGCCTAAATCACTTCAAGCAATTAGATTCGCTAATCTTTTTTCGATTCTCTCTTCTATTTTTTTTATCACGTTTATTTGTATTGCTCTGTCGATAAACGCTTCATAAAATCAGTTGCATTGTTTTGGTAGAGTGTGCTAGGCTTAAAGATACTATAAGTGCGGAATATACTCAGCAAGCTATAAGAAATTTTAGTTAAATTTACAGAAATTTGATCACTAGGTTTAAGTATCGTATTAGTATTGCATTTAATAACGAATTTTGCTGAAATTATTAGAATATACAGAGTATTAGGTAGGGAGTTTAGGTGTTTATAATATAGTATTATTATCTAAACCCTTCTATTTCGATACGCGAAAAGTTCTCAAAGCAAGAGCCTAAATGTCTTCTCATATAACTCAATTTTTGCGATGGTTTTTTAATTAACCCAAAATTTACCTTTTACTTGGCTGAATTTAATTAATAGCAGAATCTACATGTTAAATTTGGTAGCTCTAGCTCTCATATTCTCCGTGATATGGACATAATCTTTCACAAAGCTATAATACCCTTCTCTGTTCCGTTTTTTTAATGAGCTTGCGTTATAATTACTGTGTAAAAGTATGTGTGTGTCTGAGTTTAAGTGCTATCTCATCCATTTCCTGTGACTCTTTGGGTTGGGAAATACGAGTTCTAAACGGTGTAGTCGGTGTTATAATTAATCATTGCGAGCGACATAAAAAACAGCAACAAAAACAACAACAACAGTTGATGAGTTGAAGAATTCTTGTTGTTACATTTTGACGCATAATTTAACTTTGATGCCAAATATGTTGCATATATTTTGGGAGGCAGTGTGGCATTTACATTAGTTGACAACGTGTGAACCATTTATCTTTTGCGCTTGCTGCCTCATTCGCACATTTCATGGCCAACAGAGCGACGACTTTTATGACTAAAGAAACGACTTAAAATTGCACAAAATTTCTTAAGGAAAACTTAACAAATTGTGAGCTATTTATATATATATATATATGGCTTATAATTTTATATATCAGTTAAATTGCAATTAGATAAAAATGTAATTATTTGTCTTGTGGCATTTTGGCTACTTTTATGTTTGTGTCATTAGACAACTTTTTGGCAACATGATGCTTGAGGCTGTTTTTGGCAACACACAAACTTCTTATAGGAAATGTAATTAGCCACAGCGTCAGCTTTCAAAATGCTTAATGCTAATTGGCTTTTAATGCTACACTCACACACACACAGACAGGCGAAAGTTTTGTGGCAACATTCAAGTCTAAGCAAGATCATTACATGCACGAGCACGCACGTTTGCTCCACACAGCCCCCAAAAACAACACAAAAAAAAAAATACAATAAAAAGCAACAAAAAAAATTGAGACAGTTTTGGGAATTTTCCTCTTGAGATTACTTGTAAATTTTGCGAGCAATCCTTTTAAGCTGTCACTTTTATTGTGAATAATTTTGTGTTAAAATCAAAATTGCGCACACGCGCCGCGGGCTGCCATGTGACAGGGAGGGTGTGTGGGGGAATGGGGGGAAGAGTGCGGCATAAACTGCCAAGTGGCAACTGAAATCGACAGGAAAAATGCTTGAGACAATTGCTTTTGCATTTATTTTTTTGAAGCTTCGAGCAACGAAACCCTTTAATCCACAAATGCCATTCACGAGATTTGCATGTGACATACACACAAAATCGCAGAGAACACACCACACACGCCAAACACATATCCTCCCACACACATCCTCCCATCCACACAAAGAAGTTGACCTGACCTGCCTGTCGTGTGCCTCAAAAGAAAGCCAAACACACAAAATTTGCCACAGTTTACAACACACTTGATAGTGCCAAAGAAAAGGGGGTATCTTTGGTTTGTTGTCAACTTGGCAACAATTCGAGTAGATATAACTGCTTAGCAAAAGTTTAGAGTTAGCTAAAAGTGATCGTTAAGGCTGAAAAGCTTTTTATAAAACAACTATGTTAAACTATTATAAATGCTAGGGAAATGCGTAAAACAGTTTTGTAGTTTAAAAACTTTGTTAAATGTTTATTTCTTCTATTTCTCCAAATTTAATTTTAAAAATATATATAAAGTAAATTAATTTTTAGCTCCTAATTATTATTATATAATTTTTGTATAAATCTGCATTGTACACTTCAATATTAATTTTTGTATGTGCCTATAAAACCTATAAAAATCTATAAAAAGAATTTTTGTTTTGTATTTTTTTTTTTACCAGGAAAACTGTTTGAAATATATTTATTCGTAAAAGTTATTTTAAAGTAAAAAATTTTTATAATATTTATAAATTTTTCTTAGTTTAAAATACTATACAAAAAAAAACACAAAATACCCTTCAAAAAGTATACAAAATCTTAAACTAAAAATATTAAAGATTGCTGTTTGTTTTATAATTAAAATTTTGTTCAAAATATGTATGCAATTCAGATAAAATTGAAAAAGAAAAATTCAACTAATAAATTGATTTATTCTTTAAATATTAAATACTGAATTATATTTAAATCTGATAATTTATTTTTTTAGCTTTATTTAAAACTAAATGATCGTGATGCACTTTTTAAGTGTATTCTAACTGCGTTGCTCTACGAAAACTGTAGTTCATCAGTTTGTTTCCTTTCGAATATTTGCTGCCAGTAACAGTTTTCAATTTCATTGAAGCGTGTGCGTCCTTGCCAGTACATGTGTGTGTATAAGTGTGTGTGTTGTGGAAATCCTGCCACAATGTTGTCTCTAAGTTTGCTTTCTCCATGCCTTTGCCTGCGGCACATATTGAAATTGTTTTGCCTTTTGCCAAATGTTGTTGCACAACAAATCTACATACATAGGTCTTTAGGTATGGCAGTGTGTGTATTTATTTGAATTTCATTTTGTGGCTGACATTTGCTTACACTCTATCGCTATCTGTATCTTGCTATCTTTGCTTGCTCTTTCTACTACCCGTCTCCCTATCTCTCTTTCATTTCACTGCTTTTCTGCTTACAATTCTATTTATTTGTCTCCGCCTCTCATTTCTCAAATCTTTGTATTTTAACGCGTTTGCATTACAAATTTTTTTGCTTAGCTTAAAATGACGTGCGAAATTTGCTACCGCCTCCTTTTTTTTCTATTTCTATTTCGCCTGCTTTCAAGTGCTAAAAATTAACGTTCACTGCTTTTTAGGGTAATTTTTGTATACCCTGTGAACATAGTAGGGGCGTTCAAAGGGGTATTATTAAAGTAAAAACTATTTATGGGCTTGTTATGTCTGTCTTTGCTCTCAAAACTGTTATGGGAATTGTATGGAAAAATGTAGTATTGGCTGTAGTATATAATTTAGTTCTTAAGAGCTTGTACTTGAAAAAAAGGTGCTAAGTTCTATTGAATTTAACGCCAAACTACTAAGTAAAGAACAGAGTATCTTTACTAATGAAAAACTCTTTAGTTTCCAAGAGCTCATTTTGAATTATCTTTTATTATGGAATACAGTAACGAATCATTAATAGTTAGCTCACTAGTCTACATATTTTTATACATTTATTTGTTGGCTTGATTTTAATTAAATTATTCTAATTGACTTGTTATCAAACCTTAAAAAGTGTAGGGTATTTGCTGAGCCTATACATCAGCTTTTACTGTTTGTTTTCTAACGTTTTTGCTAGCACTTTTAAATTACGGTCTTGTTTTTCTTTTTTGTATGCCATAAAGAAAAGCTTACAAAAAGGAAAATTAATAGAAATGTGAGAACATGAATTGCGTTTTTTTTTTCTTGTTAAATAACAGTTATTTACGAAAATGTCAAAATTATGAAGTGTTCTTAGCCAAATGACAGCGATTAATAAATTGCTTTTAAGTGGAAAAAATAAATATATATAGATAAAGTAAACGATTGATATTATAAAGCAAGATTAAACATTATACTTGAAAGTTTAAATTTTTTAAAGAATTCCTTTAGTTAAATTTAAGTTAAGTGAACACTTGGGAATTTTGTCACTTTATCTTTTAGATTTTGATACACTTGTTTTTGGCATAGGACTTCAGTTTGTGCTATGTGCTATGACTATATAGTACCATATTTTGTTGTGTTTCTGTGATTTATGCGTCAAGTCATGACTTTATCAGTGTTGCATTTGCATAACAATGTTTATTCTATGCTGCTGTTGTCAGGCCTCTGAGTGGTAATTTATTGATAAGAGAGCCACGTGTCTAGCTTTCTCCTTCTCTCACACACACACACTGTCTCTCTCTCACTCACACTCACTCTCTTTGGTGCAGAGTCAATATGTTTGCGATTAAGGTGCTTGGACATGGAAAAAATAGGCATTTTCATGGCCCAATGATGCCAAAATAATGCGGCCATGATATACTCTGTAACCTCAATCTAATATATGACGATGATGATGCTGATAATGATGATGATTTGTTGCGTTGAAAGGCGAAGCTGATGCTGAAGCTGGCTTTAATTTATGGGGCAGCGTGACAGGCTCGTTAACATTTTGGGCTCGTATTTATGACCCTCTCAAGCGTTGTCAATAAATTTCCGCAGGTGTAATAGAGGGCTCTAAGTGATTTTCCATGTAGAAACTGAAACTGAAACCAAAAAAACACGAAAAAATAAAGAAGACAGCTGTAATTAGGCGGTTATAAAAATGTACACTGATAATTGTTAGGGGGGAGCTAGAAAAAAAGTTTAAACCTAAAATAAGTTATTCAATTCTGAGTGCGAAAAGTTTGTACTTTTCTCGGAATAAATTGAGTGAAAACGCAACAAAGAAATGGCATGAGTTTGAAATGTATAATGGGAAATGAAAGGAAAATCCCCTTGGGTCAAATTTATGGATAACCTTCGGCTTGTGGGTTTCGCCTTTAACCGCCTGACATTTTGTTTATTGGACTTTCAACAAGGAGAACTTGCCACCTGCTCCCCCGCTTCACCGATCAATTAATTTAAGCGCTTTTTTTTCAGCTTGTAGGAAAATATGAGCGAATGGGGTTAAAGGTACAGTGGGGCATTGGGTCAAAGTGTGGCTCAGGCATTTGGTCAATGGGTCGCTGTTTTATTTGCCAAAGTGTATATAAGATATACATAGAGATAGGGGGAGAGAGAGAGGGAGAGGGAGTGTGTTTAATTCTACTGTCATTTGCATGCATTGGCAAAAGTTTCGTGTTTTCAATTTATGGCAAGTGAAAAACTGGGGAAATGAACAATTATTGTAATGGAAATTGTCACTCGATGACATCATTTTATCAATTTAGTTTGCCAATTCAAGTAATTGATAAGCGCTGTTATGTAACTGACAGCAATTTGGTTAGTTATCTGCATTTCTAATTAGTTTTCAAGAGTCTTTAAATTTGATTTAGTTTGAAGGCGGCGGAAAATTTTTGTTGATTTTAAGTTTGGTTTGACATTTATTTAGAATTTATGTCAATCAATTATTTGGAAATTTAAGAAAATTCAAGCTAAACATATTCTTTTTCAGTTACATAAAACAATGTTTATATATATAAAGAAGGACCAAAAGTGTGTTAAGAAGTTTTTAGTAACCTCTATTAGGATAGAGTAATAAAACAAATATTTGAATTTTTTAAGATTACAGCTTAAACAATTGATGTTTAATTTCTATAGTAAATTTGATTTCTAAATTCATATTCAATATACCTAAAACAATTACAAGAAAATCAGTGAAGTAATTGCATTATCTGATCATCAATAAAAGAAAAGTCATTAATTTGGCATAACTTTTTGATGGCTCAAGCGATAATTTCGGAAAGCAGACAAACATCTTGTTCAAGTTAAATGGGTCACGCACTAAAAACTTTATAAACCACTTAAAAAACGCCAACTAACAATGACCAAAGGCATAATGATCATGTGCGAGAGGGGGACAAAAAGTTGGCAAACAAGTTGGCAAAACAATTTTGATGACTCATTGATTTGATTTTCCATTTAACGGTCAATGAACTTGATGAGTTTATCATTGCTGTTGTTTGTTACATTATTATGTTTGTTGTTGTTGTTGTTGTCAACTTGTTGTATGTTTATGGTCTTGCAACAATTGGGTCTCATTAGACAACCATCGATACTTTTGGCTTGGAGGAGGGGTTTTTACTCAACTAATCGCACATTTATTTAAATTGCCAAGGAACACAAGGGGGAAATAGCTGCTAGATCCTGACAGAGTGAACGAGTGTCCTCCATCTGTTGCCCCATTAAAGTGGCATGCAACATAACTTCTATCACTCTCTCTCTCTCTTTCTGGCTGTCTTTGACTTTGTGATTTATGTTTGTGGCTTGGCTTTGGGGAACTGCGTGTTCTTGGAAGGACTATTATTTGTCGCAGTCTCTTTTTGTCTTTTGCTCGTAGCATGAACAGAGCACGGAGTCCGGAGTCTGGAGTCCGGACTCCAAGCTGAAGTTCTCATCCGCATCCACATCCACTTCCGCATCCGAGTTTGAGCTCTTTGGCCATCATCATCGTCGTTGTGAGCTGTAAAACTTTTCTGATGTCCTTGCTGTTGTCGGGCTGCCAACTGCCAAACAAATGCAATAACTTTTAATGAGAATTTATGCCTTTTTATTTTATCAACTTGTGTTTTTATGAATTATCGATAAGTTTTCGTGGGTTTTTTCTTTATTATAAATATTGGAGCGTGGAAAAACTGCTTAAGATATTGTCATGGCAATTGTTTATAGATAAAAGTATTTTATTTTAATTAATTGTAAAATTTCATAGCTAAATTTAATCAAGTTATAAATTTGCAGTATTGTAAAAATGCAATAAATTGATTAATTTTCCATTCAAAATTTTCATTGCATTTTCTCCTAGTAATACACATATTTTTCAACTTTTGCTGCATTCATTTCGTATAATCAAATTGTGAGAGCTCCATTAGTGGCTTTCAAAGTTGGCCATAATACTTTTTTATTCATTTTTAAATTGAATTAAAATCGCAAGCGCTGTGGTCAAATCTGTTGTTATTATTGTGGTTGGTGCTGTAAAAGTCAGAAGAGGCATTGAATTGAATTAGCTGCACACACTAATTGGTTTGGCTAATTTGCAGCATAACAAATAACCACCCCAAGGGAGCAACAATGGCAACAACAACAGTAACAACAACAGCATTAACAATAGACCCTAACTAGAGTGAAATAAAGTTGGCTAATAGCACATTAAGCGTGTTCCAAAGCTGCAGAGATAGCGAAATGAAATGGATGTGGGGAAAAACCCCAACCAATATGCTTTTATGGCCATAATACTCTTACTGTGTGGCTAAGAGCAGCAAATTGAAGGTCACAGCAGAGCGAATTCAATGCCGATAAACTTGTTAAAATGTTACGAGCAAAGTGTTGAGCCAAATGCTGTGCTGTGTTTGTTTTTTCTAAGTCAGGTTTATTAGACACTTTCAAGTTGGCATTCATTTCATTGCTTCATTTAGCTTAGTCTTCATTTAATACAATTAACTTAAGCGCTAGCCAACATGAAAGGCTGTGCCACTTTAATAAACTTGGCCAACAAATTTCTATAGCATACTTATGCGGGCAGCACGCAACTTGCACGCAAGTCTAAGCATAATTTAATTGTCTGCCAATCGAAATACAACACCACAACCAACAGCAACAACAAGCAACAACAACAGCAACAATAACTACAATTATCACTTGTTCTCATGTTCAGAACATAATGAAGTTTTGGCCCAAAGCTGTGGCTAGAAAGATTTCAGGCGCTTAATTAGCCACACGTCAATGTCTGAAGACTTCAGAGCTTCAACTTGGCCTAATTGAAATTATGTGAGTGTGTGAATGCTGTGCGTGTGTGTATGAGTGTGTATGAGTGTGCATGTGTGTGCGTGTGTGCTTGAGTGTGTTGGTAACTTGCTGATAGCATTAATATTGCGCCACATGCACAGACACGTCCGTTTATTGTCTTGCCTTTTCCCCATTCAACACGTTCCCTGCAAACCTCTCTCCCTCTCTCTCACTCACTCTTTCTAAGGCTCTATACCCATCTCTGTCTGCTAACCATTCACTTGGAATATTCATGTGTGGCGGTCAACGGCTTTATTGAATTTGCTGCCATAGGAAGCTGTTGCAGCTGTTGTCTTTTTGTCTATATACGATATATAGTATGTATATATATTTTCAGTTTGCCTAGGCAGCGTTTATTGTATTAAAAGCTGTGTGCGTTTGTGTGAGTGTGCGTGTGAATTGTGATAAGACTCAAAAAAAAAGTTACAGTAGCTAAAAACAAAAAGCTGCTTAAAGTGTTTTCCTTTACCATTGTTGCTACTGAAATTTTTGCAGCTTCTTCAGCTGCCTTTTAACTGGTCACAGCTAAATACAGAGGAAACAAATAAAGCTTTGCGAGCTAAGTAGATACCCTGTAAAACGTTTTACGTAAGTATTTCAGAAATGCTTTAAAAGTCCAAACTTATTCAAAACGATTTAAAAAATAATTCGTTTCTATTAAGGATATCATATTATTACATTAATTTTAATGTGCTTTTAAAGCTCCTTCACTCAAGTTTTAAGAAAAACATATTCTGTTAATGGAAGTCTTAAAATGTACTCTTTTGCTGTATGCAATTATTGAGCTTTAATAGAATTTAAAGCTTAAATGTGCTTTCAAAGCTCTCTAGCTTAAAGCTCAACTATTTTGTAAAGTTTCTACTAAAAGTGACTGGAGTTCTGCTTAATGAACTTGCCAAAAGTCCCAAAAGTTTACCCCACCATTCCAACTAGTCGCTTATACCCCACTCTGCACAGGTATAAAATAACATGCACAAAACTTTCGCATTCACTCAAAATTTATGTGCATTTGGGCAGCTAAACATTAAGAGGCAGCTGCTCGACCAAAGCCTTTTACCAACTTTTAATGACAACTAAAACATGGATAAAAGCAAAAAAAATAAAATGTGCAAAACTTTTGCCCGCAAACAAATTAAAATGAAGTTTAAGTTCAGAGTTGGTGAAACTGTGCCAACAAATTATCCAACCGAGTGCATTAAGTAAAGTGACGCTGAATGCCATCGAATTAATTATGTTAATGGTAAATGGCGAAAAGTGTTCTTTTCATTTTGTTGTTGGCCACAATTTTCAAGATGCATATTAATTAATTAACTCAACGAGTGCCGCAGACATGGGGTAGCACTTGCAACAAGTTCATTGGCACCACAAACAGAGAAAGGATGGCCTTTCATTTTGATATCCTACAGTGAGGGTATAATAGGTTTATGAAATGTATGTAACAGACATACTTTAGGAGCATTTACGTTGCTGTAAAGTAAATGTAGTAATAGTAGAAGGATCTCATATAGGAAGAGTTGGCTAAAGTAAGCACATAACAACAAGCTATCTCTCGCGAGAAGCATCACTGGGTATATCACAGTCTGCTGAGCTCAAATTCACTTTTCTTACTGGCTCTTTTGTGTTCCATCCCTTTCTTTCTTTATTGTCTAACGTGCACTTGTCTACTATACGGGTTGTTGCCGCTGTTTGGGGCAGTGTCCTTATCGCAGCTCCCTCTCCCTTGCCCCCACACACATTTTTACATACACAAAAAATAATTGGCAATTGAGCAGTTTACAGCAGCAATAATAAACTGGCATTTTAAATTGAATTTGAAACAGTGAGTGCTATCTTAAAAGGTGTTTTCGTTTTTATGTACATGCCTCGTCTTTATGGCCATCATTTCAGCTTGCCACAGGTGGTTTTTGTTGCACGTTTGAAGAGGTCAATTTATGGTCACGTCCCTACTCACGCACGCACTGCAATAAAGTTGAATGACACCGTTGAGTGGCCACAGCTTTCAGCCAAACGACCTTTTTGTTCAAATTTGCATACGGGTTTTAAGTCCTCAAAAAACCATAAATCAAAGAATTTGTCTGAAAAAAGCTTTCAAATCGTTCAATAATATATATTAAACCATATTTTATTAGCTTGCTTATAGAAAATATATAAAAAATACATATAACTGCGAAAAGCTCTTAGCTATTTACGTGATACGTCGCGTGGTTTGTGTCTTGGCTGAATGTGAAAAGCTTTTGCTTTGCCGTCACGTCAGCTTCGTTGAGTGAATTTGCTGTGCACGTTGCGTATGAGTAATTTGTAGCGGGAATATTTTGCTAGTGATTAACAAATGATGAGTATAGATAAGCAAAATTTTTACTTAGCGATAAAAATCGTAAGAATTTTTAAAATTTGTCATCTGTAAAAATGATGGCGATGCATCTGCACTTGATGCAGTTTTCTGTTTTAAAACGTTGACTCAATGGTAGTTAAATAACAATAAAAGTAATTTAGTTTGTTAAGTTATTAAGATACTAGAAAAGAAAAAAGATAATACATCAAGACGTTTAGCTAATTACTCATTATTCTCACACTTAGCTAAATATTTAAATTGTACTTGTCATAAAATAAAATATTCTAATATTTTTATAACTATTTATTTATTTAAATGAAATACACTCCGTAGCGTTACTATTCAAATTAGACAAGCCTTCTAAGCAAACAAGTTTTTAAACATTTATGGCATTTGTAAATTTCCACACTAAACACGCATAATTTATGCACATTAATAGACTCACATACATTTTTCTCATACAACAATGTGACAAGCCTCCATTTCAAAAATGAATTCAACAACAATTTGTCGTTAAATGAACAATTTCGTATATTGTTGAAGTTGTCAACATTTTTGTTGCCTTCTACGGTAAATAGTTGACATCAAATTTCCGTCATTTATTGCTCAATTAAATTGCAGCTTCGATTTTGCAGCTTGCATTCTACAATTTGCATTTGCAATTTACAATTTACAAAGCGATGTCGAGAGGCCGGTTTCAATCTGTTTAGTTAGTCAGCGGCAATCGTCGGTCATTCGCTGCAACTAGCACTATAGTATAGTATAGTTTACTATATAGTAGTATATATTATAGAATCGCACTTAGTTGCACTTGTAGTGCCAGTGGTCTCTATGTTTTATGCGCTTCTCAAGTGCGACTCACGACCCTGATGTCAAGTTGTCGCCGCGTATTTGTTCCCGTTCCCGTTGTGGTTGTTTTGTTTCGTAATACCCGTACTTAATTAACAAATTGGGTGTCAACGAAGTAAAGTATCAATCTAGTAACGAAAGCATGAATTCACCATATTCTAATAACACATTTGCTACTGACAATTTTTGAGACTTTCTAAGAATTTGAAGCTTAACTGGAATATGGCTTAGATATTTCAGAGTCGTGTTTTGAGTAGGTTCTATTATCTTTTAGTTGTTTAATTTGTGCTTTACTGTTTAGTTTTTTTTTTTTGTTTCATTCACTCTGCTCTTGTCTTTCCGTTCCCTCTGCTTCCCTTTGCCTATTCTTGACTACTTTACTTACTTTACTTTGTTTCTCGTGCCTTTTTTTTCTGTCGTGCTTCGTCCGGTGTGCATTCGATTAACACCTCGTTTCAGTTGCTTTTTCTGTCTATTTTTTGTTTGTTTTTGTTTTGTTTTTGTTAACTTGCTGTCTTCTTTCCACCCAGCTGATGATTTGCGTTGTTTCTCGCATCGCATTCTTTACAATTTTGCATTACAAATGTCCCGTTGCTGTTGCTTTTGTTTCTGCTCACTGTTATTTTTTTGCCACAATGATTATCTTGGCTTTAATTTGTATGCCTTGTTTTTATTTCGCAGTGTCTGTTTCAGCTTCAGTTTCAGTTTGTGTTGTCACTGCTACTTGGGCAATTGTCGGCGCTGTTGATATAACACTTAGATAGAAGGCGCTATTACAATGCATTTGTTTGGAACACCAAAAAAACACAAACAACAAAGCAAGAAAACAATAAAAACGTGACCGTTGTTAACTGTGATTTGTTTTTGACCAGTTTTGTTTCTTCACTAAAAGTGGAAACCCTTTTTTTCCTACTTTGCCTCGAAATGTAGTTCAGCTAATGTAAGGGTTTTACCTGAAAGGGCCTTAAGCAAACAAATTAACACACATTTTGTTTGTAATTTAACTCTGTTGTAGTTTAAGTAGTTTGAAGTCCTTAGCATGAAAAAATCAAAATAATCATAACCGAATTACTAATTTATTCTAAAACTTTTAACTACTGAAAATCTAGAAAAAACTTGCTTCACGTTTTAAATATTTTCCCATCGCATTTTTCTTCTTATATTTCTTAAATCCTTTTTCCGGGCAGACACGTTTCACAGCTTTCAACTGCAGTTTGCACACAATATAAACTACACACACTGCACTATAAAATCTTTCTCAATGGGTTTTTGTGGGGATTTTGCCAAATTGCTGTGTTGATTTGCTCGTTCTAATTTCATATGCAAAATAGAGCTGGCAAATGAAATGCTACCAAAAACCTAATTGAATCCAATATGAGTGCCAATCAAGACCAAAAGATTTTCCCACACACTCAGACACACACACTAACACACATGAGTGCAGCTAACAATTGGAAAATGTTGCCTTTCAATGGATGCTTAATTTTTAATGGACCAGCAAACAGATGATTACGACAACGATGATAATGAAGGGAATGCAAATAGGAAAATTGTTAACATAATGGCAACAGCTGCTGCTACAATTGTAAAACAATTTGCAGTGCAAATTTTTTATTTAAAGCGTATAAAAATCTAGTTATGTTTGACTTATGACTATTACTGTTTGCTTAACTTACTTTAGTGGTAAATTCCAAACAAAACAAATTTGAAAACTTTCCCCTTTTGCAAAAAACAATTGTTATTATGCCCATTGTTTGTCTTAAGAATGAAAAGATCTGTTCTTTTGTTTTGTCTGGCTTCGTGTCTGGTCGCAAAATCAGCAGATATATACTTGTTTATATGTTTGTATGCATGTGTTATATATATGCGAATGTCGTCAGTATCTGTCATTATGTAGAACGGTCAACAGTCTGTGAATTGTTGTCACGGCATGTGTTACCGCGGCAACCACGCCCCCACCTCACGCCTTACGCCTTACGCCTCCCCACACGAGCAAGACAACCTGACAACGTTTTTCGCGTGTCTACAAAATACCCAAATTAACTACGGATATATTCGTAATGTTGTGCTTTTTGTAACTGTAACTTAACATAACATGTTAATGTAAACCAAGCTGTAAACAAAGTTAACAGTGCAGAAGTATCTTGTGTATTTCTTCATCATTTTCTGAATAAAATAAAAACATTATTGTATATCTTATTAATAATAAAATTAATTAATATTATCATGAAAAGGCAAAGCTGTTAATTCATTTGTCTAAGTATAAATTAAAATGCTTAGAAATAATTTACATGAAAAGCGTTAATATACTAAACAGAGAGATCATAACAGAGATGTTATTTAAAGCCTTCTGTTATTAGACATTTTATATATTTTTTTAATTCTTTACTATTTAAAATCAATGTTAGAAATGTTGATTTCCTGACGTGAGGTATTTTAGATACATTCAACATTATTTACTAATTAAAACTAATGTAATGCTGTTAATCTGTAAACATATTAGTTAGATACGAATTCACTCAGAGGCTTACCTCTTAGCAAAGTCCGGTCGTCTAATGAAAATGTAAAATCAAAAAAATTATATTCAATTATACCCTCTAGGTATAATGGTTTCAAAATAACACAAAGAGGCGTCCGACCCCATAAATATATATCTTGATCCATCAACACCGAGTCGATATAGCCATGTCCGTCTGTCCGTCCGTCTGTCTGTCTGTCTGTCTGTCTGTCTGTCTGTCCGTATAACAAACAGATCTCAGAGATGGTAAAGCTACAATATCCGTTTTAGTCAGTATCGATCACATATTAGTCAGTCAATACAAGTTTGTTTCCTTTTTGATGCCACGCCCCATTCGCCCACAATAAGCGAAAAACCAGACATACCTCGGAAAAAATACATGTTTTTGCAAATATCTCGTAACTATAACACCTAGGACACCAATTTTGGCATGCGTTGCTATTTACAATATAAATATAATCCATCAAAATTATTATCCACGCCCCTCCCCACAATTGCGTTGAAACTTTAATGTCTCTGGCTCACTTATTCTTAACGTATAGTTTTATAACTTGGTTATAATTAAACAAATAATATTAAAAATACTAAAATTCATCAAAATCACTATAATAAAAATTTATACAAACATTTATCCAATACATCACTGCTTTTTTACGCTGCATTTTACACTCACAACATCTTTTATCTAAAACACTCAGTCACTGCTTGTGTGTATAAAATTTACTCATCACTCTTTAACATCAAAATAATTCATATAATTAAACAACTCAGAGTATACACGGTCGGCATGCCCGACTGACATTTTCTTTCTTTTATTTTATAAATCGAAAATCAACAAGCGACTGAAATTGTGAACATGTTTATGCCCCGATACTTATCGACTATAATCATAATTTTTTCAAAATTCCTCCAAATATCGATAAAATCACTAATTTAGACCCTCGTCGAAAATTTATAAATCGTACTAACTGAACAACCGGCATGTCACACCGCACATCACCCAAACTAACATACCACAAAACATTAAGGCATTACAAAACCTAATCATAAAGCTAGACATAGGTCCTCACATATCAAAAACATCTGTACCAATTTCCATCTCAATCTTGTCGAAACTAATAAATCGACCCATTCTAACATATACTTATAAATATTCACTACGACAATTTAAAACATCTGTCAAGACGCAATCACTCAAACTATCCAAACCAGACTACTCCAAACTTTCTCCTTATTAAAATCATCTACCACGACTCTCCAATACAAACCCTAACTCACCCCTATTCAACAATAACCTTTTAAAAACAATACAAATCACCAAATCCAATAAAAATTCTTCACCAACACTAACCACACTTCGCTCCAACTTCTCTCATCCACCCATCTCCTTCATCCCTTTCCACAAAATTCTTTATAAAAATAATCAAAAAACTCAACTATTCTTACACAACCACTATTTCCTCAATCAACAAATCTAACAAACCACTATAATAAATCACTTCCAAACCTAATAAATGAATTTTAAAATAAATATAAATAATGCATCTTTTCCCCAACCTAATATTTAATAAACAAAATATTTTTTAAAGGTTTTTCATTTAGTTTTCGATTAAATAAACTTATTATTTTACATTTTAATTTTCTGTATATGAAATTTTAAATGAAGTGAGTAAAAACAATGTCACAGCAGCGGCTTAAAGTTTCGTTGTTATGTTTTAGTTAAGTTTGTTGTTTTACACTTATTTTTTTTTAGCATTTTAAGTATGCAAATAAATCATTAGTTTTTGGGGATTCTATTATGTGTCAGATGCTTAGTAGTGTACTTGGCATTATTGGCAGCCCGATGGGCAATTGTGTGTGACTAATGCCGAAGATCTGTGTGTGAAACTGTTAATTGCTTGAATCAATCGGATCTTGTACGTTCGAATCAAACAAAGCAGCTGCTATAGATAGTTGGGCTCGTGCACTACAAGAACAAGTAAAACGTTGTGGTCAAGTTTATGTCTCTCTCTCCCTCTCACTCTCTCTCTTTAGCTGCTTTGTCTGTGAATGAATGCCCTCAAAATATTATTGCACCATTGCCAAACAATTGCGATTGTTTATATATTTTCGATGGTTCATGGCATTTAACAACTGCAGTTTTTGCTTTTGTCGGTCTACAAAAAAAAATCTTTCGACATTGCAACTGCAATTTCAACTGTAAATTTTATGGCCCAACAACTGTATTGCAATCAAAGCAAAAGTCAAATTACTAAAGCTTAAGTTTGTAATAAATCCAAAGATATTTGAATGCACTCAGCATATCAAAGCTGAATTGACTGATGATCAAAGGAAATAAAATTAATTATTTATTGAAAACTTTTCCAAATGTTTTCCACATTTTGATTGAACAATTTTAGATTTCTTGTTATTCCAAAAGTTGTTGTAACATTTCTCTATAATTACCGCAAACACAAGGAAATGAAAAGTTTTTGTTTTCTGGAAAATTTACAATTTCCAAAAATAATGTAATATTATATTTGAAAGTTTTGCAAATTGTATTCTGAATAAATTCTAGTTTGTAGAAATAGTTTGTAAATTTGAATAGTTTTAATTGAAAAGTTAAATTGTAATTTCTACGTAAAATGTGAAAAGTGTCGTTTTCTTGGAATATTTATAAAGTTTGTGTCGTGTGCTATATATTTTCCATTACAAAACTACAAATTTAAGAAACTATATGGCTAGTTTATTAGCATTCATTGAAGTGTTCCCACAACTGTCGTTTCCAAATGGATTCCGGTTAAAGTTGAAATTGTACAGTTTGGGGGAAATAAATGTGCCAGATGTAGACAGCATGCAATAGTATAGTTAATGGGAATTGCAACAGGGGCAATTCTCGTCAGGAATTAGCTTTATTTAGCACCTATTGTCAAGTGTGAAGGCAAACAACGACAATCGAGAGAAACTACAACAAGATGTAAGACGATTACAAGCAGTCTATAAATGGGTAAATGGGGCCTTTGGGGCTGTTGGGAAATTGAAATTCGCCAATATTGGAAATGCGCTTCCCTAAATGTGGACTTTGAACCCACTGGCTGCCAAAAAGACCGCATACAAATCTGCCAATGGGAACAGTAGTGGAGTGAAGAGCAGAGCTGCTAAGGGGGTGGGGGGGATAACCACAAAGAAAGAACACACATTACAAGATTTGAGCAAAAGCTGGAAGAGCACAAGAAATACAAACGATCAGTTGTTTGAGCTCTCTCTCTGCTGCTGCCGCTACCGACTCACTTGCCCGTTTGACTTTGACTCGCTCTCTCTCTCTCTCTGGGCATAGAGCGGCAGTAGCAGTTGCTGCGCCAACGTCGACAGCGCAGCAGCGCTGAACGTTTGGAGCTAAAACACATACCGTACGTTGGCTGATCAGTTTACGCTCAAAGCTTGTCGTGTACAGTTCGTTAATGCACGATCGCTCCGCTTTGCCGAAAGTTGAACGAAAGTTTTTAACGTCGCCCTCGCGCTGGAACATGATGCTAATGATTATTATTATAACATGATAATGATGATGATGATCTGATCCGGCGCGCTAAACGTGTCTCGTGTTAACTGCGGCAACAGCAGCAAAAGCAGCAACAACAACAGCAACAAAGAAATTAAAATTGTGAAACGAACGTTTTTTTTTTCATATTGGGCAGACCAAAAGGTAATCCCAAAGAAATAAAGTATAAAAGAGCAAAGTGCAAAGAAGAAGCAACAGCAGCAGCAGCAACAGCAGCAGAATTTACCAATTGCAAAGTTTGGTGTATGTGATATTAGTTTCTCTCAGTGTGCGTGTGTATACGTGTATTTTAGTGTTTATACTTAAATATTTCCTGTGTATTGATTATTGAAACAAAACAAAAGTGCCAATAAGAAGCAGCGGAGCAGAGAGAGAGAGAGAGAGAGAGGAGCAGAACAAGTGGCAAACGGCAAACAGCAAAAGCCAGACGAACATGCTTGATAAATGTTTTGAAAATTTCCACTGAAATAAATTGTGCTTAAAAAGATAAAAGAAATACACAGAAAAAAAACCAAAAAAAAAAAAAATCAAATAAGAATCGTGATTAATACCAATAATTTTCTAAGGCATGCGAATCAAGCAAAAAAAGGAAAATAAGAAATTGTTGTATTTGTTGCTGTCTCTCTGTTTCATTCACGCTATAATTTATGATATAGCGACAGTTTTTTAATACCCAAAAAAAAAAAAATGATGAAAAAAGAGAATTAACAAAATAAAATAAAATAACAAAAAAAAAAAACAGCACAGAAAACAAAACGAAAGTCGCGTTAAAATAAGCGAAATACTCGTCATTAATTCGTATCACTTGGTATTCATATTTATCTGTATCTAAGTGTGAGTGTGTCTGTGTTTATATGTGATATCGATAAAACAATATTAAATACAAATTAAAGTTAAATTTTATAATTAATGCAATTCAAGTGTTAGTGTTTATTAATATATTGTAAAGTTCACTGCAGCTTGTTCAAAATTGAACCCAAATCGAAAAATCAACAGTTATTGTAAGTAATCAAAGTTAAGCAATGTGTTCTTTATAAAGTTCTTTTGTTATACGCTTGGGTTGCCAAATGTGTTGAGTCACTGTAGTCTGTGCTTACTCTTCAGTTCTTGGTTGCTATGCAAACTTTTGGCTTAGTTTGAAGGAATTGTTGAAGAATTTTTGAAATAATGTTCTACAATACATAATATGTTAATAAATTTATTTTAGCCTAGTTGTAGTTCTAATGAAAATTGTCCAATAATTTCTTGGGTTTTGTGTTAAATAGCATTTGTTATAATTTTCTTAAAGTATTCTACCTTAAATATATTGTATTCGAATTTTTTTATATTTTCTGCAAAGTTTTTTTTTTAAAACCTATTTATTTAAGATTTTTCAACGAATCTTCGACTAGAACTTTCAATCTTCTTATAAACAAATATAATAGAAATATCTTTTTATGAAATTATTTACTTAATTTCTAAATTATTGATGATGCTTTACCAAATTTGCTTAGTTTTGAATAGCAAACTTCTTATACATTACTTACTTCTATTACATTACCTTTATTTTATAAACAAAATTAACTGTTTATATCTTTTATTTTGTATATTTTTGAGTACTTATTTTATTCAGGTCTTGTAAGTGAAATTCTTTCGTTGCTTTCTTTCGTCTTTCTTGTTTATATTTCGACTTTGCTTTGCTCCAATTTCTTTGTGAAGCATTTTGTGTATTCGAGTGGACGCTTGAGACTGTCAAAACTTTTTATTTAATTCTTTTTTGTTTTGTGTTTTTGATTTTTTAGCAAGCATGCAAAGCTTGCTAGTCGTATAACGGTGCATGTAGGTAGAGAGCCAGCTAAAAAGAGACTTGAAGATAGAGGGAGAGAGAGATAGAGCGAGAGAGAGATAGATGTGTAGCTAGTCTACCCGGTTGAATATGGGCTACATGTTATATGGTCGAGAGATAAGACACTTGAGGCAGCACTTGAAGTTTATGGCTAGAGACCCCCGCTGAATAGCCTCTTCCCCTTCCACTTCCCCTTCTCCACTGCAGCAACGTCTCATTAAACCCGCACCACATTTGCGTCGTGTCTCAGTTAAATTGTTAAAATCAACTTTTATAGCCAGTTTTTTTATACTTTAGCGTTTTTTTTCAGTTTTTTCTTTGTCTGATGTTGCATCAACCAAATTTACAGTTAGTTTATTTACGGCATTGGGTCAGCAAAACAACAACTATAAACAAATTAAAATAAAACAATTAAAATGCAGTGCAAATAGCAACAGTTAGCGCCATAAATCTGCACCCAAAAGTCAAGTGAGAAACAACAGCAAATAAATCGTGCAATGACTTCCCTATCTAACATATTGTACTACTATAACATATAAAATACTTTGCTATAGAGATTCTCGTATTTCCTGCTTGATATCAATCACCCCAAAAGGTCTACAGTTGACTTTTTACTTCTCAATACTCGATCAGTTTTCAGTTGCAAGTCGTAAACGTGACTCGCATTCTGATTGTTTAATTAGCTATGGCTTCTTTATATTCAAGCTTTTTTTTGTTATTAAAATCAACATTGTTAAATTCTTTTGTTTATAGCATTTTTTTTTTATTATTATTATTATTGTCGCAGTGTGAAAGAATTTCATCTGATTAGTTCAGTCTTTTGGGGGTGTTTTTGGGTTTTGTTTTCTTTATGGTTCGAGTGCGAAAGGAAAACAACTTGATTACCTGTCTGTCTGTATGTCTACCTGTTGTTAGTATTGTTATTCTGCCAGGTGGCTTTTAGAAAATTTTTGGCAATGATTACCACAGAGAGCAGAAATAAATTAGAGTTTTTCCTTAATTATATTTGACATTTGTTTGTATGAAACTGCAAGATGAAAATGTTTGAACTTTAGTGCATTGAACTAGAACATTTTAAATGAAGAAATTTAAAAGTTTCAAGTAGATAAGGAGCTAAAGTTTTTATATAAATATTGTATATTTAATAAATTAAAAAAATATAAAAATTCAGAATTTTAAAGACATTTAAGGACGCATTTTAAACCAGTAACAAACTGGTATGATTAATAAACTTTTAATAAAACATAAATTCCAAAAAACCACCATCTAATAAATAACGATTATACATATAAATTTAAGACTCCAAATTCTTCATTGTATTACAATGAACCTATGATTTTCAAGCACCAGATTTGAATAATCGTACAATGAACTTATTTCAGACCAAACAAAAGCACTTTAAAGCTCTTGCGTTTAAGCTGATTGTTTGAAAAGCTTTTTCATATCTTTTGTGAACCAGTTTCTATTGTACTTTTTAGCTATTTATTGAAGCCTGAACTCGGTTAAAATTTGACATATTCATTTTATTATTAATTTAATTTATGAACTAGTTCATGGCCTAAACTAATTAGCATAGAATTAATGATAATTAAAGCAATGATGTGACTGTTTTAACTGGCGATTTCAAGATTTCCTTAGTTCTAGATTGTAGATACAGTGGAAATTGAACATTTAATCAGTTGCGCTTACGAAATTCCATGTTTCCCCGAGAAGGTGTGAAGTTGATTCATTTCTTATCAGCAGTGGTTACTTCCTGCACTCATTCGCTGACATATGGGTACAACTTTCGACCAGATATATACGGAAATTACCAGAAATGAATGTTTAAAACACATTCAGACGTCAGTAAAAGTATATTTTAGACGTCAAACAAAAAAGAATTCGTAATTGGAGTCAGAGTTTGTGTATCTGCGTCATCGATATGAGTACATTAACATTTGCATGTCACTGTTAATCAAGTGTTTCCGATTGATTTGGTCCAGAGATGTCGCTAAGTGGGTCCAACCAACCTGATCTGATCAAGCAGACATTCGTAGTAATGGCCATGAATCATAAGGTAAATTTGATACAGTACATACATCTGCAACTAGTTGACAACCTGTGACTGTCACATTGTGACTGGGAGTGGCGGGAAGTCTTGGGAAACCACTTGAGGGAAAAATGAGTGCAGGTTGATTCCCTGCTTATAAATTGACACACTCAATCAGCACGTTTATGTTAATTCGTAATACGCGTGGCTTTTAAAATACTTGTGATCCAAACTCAACGCTTCCATTATCATACCCACTTCCCTCTCGCTCTCTCTATCTATCTCTCTATCTCACTTACCCACTCACAACGTTTATCAGTGGCAGCAAATCTGCGCAAATAACAAATATGTACCAAGCTTATACTACATAATATACTACTATATAGTATATAGAGTATCTGTATATATCTGTCGACTCATATATCTTATCTAGCCTGACATGCATGTCACTGTTTAAACGTCGCACTAACCACAAGATAAACTGCCTGATTCTCTCACAGTCTTTGTTTCTTGTCTTGTTTCAAGTTTACTTAGTTTGTGCGTCCTCCATTCGCAATAGGTTTGTCACCCGATTCCCAAATATGACACATTTCACTTGACATGCAGCACATGAAGTCGTTCCACTATACAACATAGCTAAAGTCCCGCATAAAATAATAAATATACATACATTCTTATACATACTTAACTTAACTTTAAGTTTAATGTGTCACAAATGTTGGTCAAATAAAATACTGACTGCCAAATTTTTCATTGTCAAACAAATGACTTAGTTATGAAATTTGAAGTTTAAGAAAAAATTACAGATAGATTTGTTTATCACATAGTTTTTATAATATTTAATTCACAATATTTTTTAAAAAAATTGTTTCAAATAACATTTTCAACACTTCTTTAGTTTTTATGCTACTACAAAAAACGGTTATAAAAATTGTAAAAAATGTACAAAAATTAATATGAACTGAGTTCTATAGAAAATATTTTTTTTTCAAAATTTATTTTTTAATTTTATAATTGGTTAAGACTTTAAACTTTTCATTCTCTTTTCATAGTTAGAAGTTTTTTTTTTTTAATAATCACAGTATACTTTTATGCAAGTAAAAACTAAGTTTTCTTAAGATGAGTTGATGTTCATTTTAGTATTAATTATTTTTCCCTTAACTAATTTACTTTGATCAAAATTTTAAGAAATCCTAATTAGATTAGCTTTGCAAATTTCTGCTTACTAATTTTTGGAAATTTTATTCAACATATTCATTCACCAAACGATCAGCTTGAAATGCAGTGCATAGCTTTCAAATTTTGTATAGGGTATACCTTATATTGTATATAAGTACTATGTGGTATCTGATATTAAAATGCCGGTCATGAGATTCGCATATTTTTTGGCTGATTGATTTGTTGCCAGTCAGACTGTCGCTTCTGCTGCTCTATTTCCCTCTCTGTTGCTCGCTCGTTATAAATACGGTCTTCTATCTTCTTCGTTTCGATCTGTTCGCCCACAATTTAAAGTCTCACCTAGATTTATTTCTTTGGAGTGTTTATTTGCCTGATTTTAGAGTGTCGATTTCTGTGTACACATAGTACACCTTCATGTTTACACATTGTCAGCTGCTGCTGATGTATGATTTTAGTGTTTCTGTGCATCATTTGTATTTCTTATTGTTATTGTTGTGGTTGTTGTTGTTGACCGTCTCGTGGTCTTGGCTTACTGCGTGTTTAGGCCATTGTTATTGTTATGATTATGACGATTTTATATTATTGCGATGATTACGCATTTTTATGGAGAGTTCCATTTACTGTTTGGTCAACACGACCTGATACGCATTACTCTACGTTATAAATTATTAATTTCAAAGTTGTTGTTGTGGTAAAATAATCAGTTATGGGTATTTCATACGGTTGCGGCATTTCATCATAATACGTCAATTAATTGGCCAAAATGTTGGCAAACTTTTTTTGAAATTATTTTGTTTTGTTTTGTTTATACACGAAATTGTTTGAAGGGCAAACGTTTGCTGTATTGTAATTTTTTTGGGGGAATTTCTGTGGAAAAGACTCTAGCTAAGTAATTATAATTAAGTATACATTGTACATTTGTAGCGCTAGTAAAAACAGCAATAAATCAAACAAAACAATTAACAATTAACCTACATTTTTAATTTTTGTTGGAACTATAACAGTTATAGAGATATAAAACTGAGTACGTAAATTAGAGAGTAAAACTAAATATATTAGATGTAAAAAGTTTCTTAAATGTTAAAAACAAGCTTGAAATTATGTCTTTATGACTTTGACTATAAATTTTACAAATCTTTCTATATTTTATTATAATTTTTAAGATTTAAAGCAGAAGTTCTGAATACTTTTTGTTATCATTCAGGAGTCTAAACACGTGCTGGCGCCATCTATTGCTGGCTTGCATTTAAGTATTTTTTCTCAAATAAAAACATTATTTCCTGAAAACACTTTACTCTTAACTTTTGCTTATTTTAAGCTCACGTTTGAACTAATTGAGTGTACTCAACTCTATCGGCAGGAAAAATGTGAATAGATGAAAATTGAGTTAGCAATGTTTAGCAGTTGCAAAAGCGTTATTATTCATTTAGCTATTTCGCAATTATCTAATGTATGCGATTTGCGGTCTTGCGAATGTCACTAATGCACACTCTCTTTTCCTCTCTTCCCCTCTCTTTTCAACCCTTTCACTTGCTCTGACTTTGTTTATTTATTTGTTGTTTTCATTTTCTCATCTGCCAATTGCAGTTTTTTTTTAATTATTTGTTGTTGTCTTGGCGAAAAAGAGGAAAAACATGTGCGCAGTTGCAATAATAATTGTAAATAGTAATAAATAATAATAATAATAAACAGACATAGGACCGACCACATGGCGTATACTTAACCAGTACCTAAGCCATAACCGCATGCCTCTGATAATCTTACCGTCAATTTGATCGACACATCGGCAATTGGGCGCCATAATAAATGAAAGCTAATCAAAATAAAAGAATGAAACAACAACTACAACAACAGCAGACAACAATATTAATTGCTGTCGCCGCTATTTGCAACGTTTTGTTTTTGTTTTTTTTTCGCTTTTATTTGTTTTACAATTTTCAATTTCTATTTTTTTTTATTGCATTATTCGTTATCAAGAAATTGCAATCAAAACGTGCAGCCAAAAGGGCAACAGTTTCAAGTTACAGTTTCAGGTTTTTTAGTTTTTCCATTAATTTGTTGTTGTTTTTACTATTGGTTTGTTGCTGTTTTTGTTTTTTGTTTTATTTGCTTGCAATTATTTTCTTTTAATTAAGTTTAATTGAATTCGGCTGAGCGCCTTTTTGTTGTAAGTGTTTCTTATTGCTAAGGCGTGTAATACCCTGTTATAACTGCGAAAGGGTAGCCTTACTTGCTTCAGAATTTTAATAAAGACCTTTTTATTGAAATGATTGATCTAAATGCAATATAAGTGGTATAAAAGTTATGTATGAGTAAATTTTTTATGACTTTCAGCAAAATTTTCTGCTTATATTACTCAAATAAAGTATTTTTAGATGCATGTTTAATAGTTATTGTTCTAAGCTTTGATACATAACCACCAATAAATAAATTATTTATAAATTCTACAAATTTCATAAGGGTTGTTTAGGTAATATTAAAATTATAAGGAAATTATGCTATATTTTTTGTTAATATAATATTAGAAATATAAAGCAAATTGTGTAATGTAATACCTTTCTGAGCGTTAATTTTATTAAATATATAAGCTTTAGAAGCAAAGTTTTCATACAAATTGTTGAAATAGAAGAAATGTCATGAAAAACATAACTAATTACAATACATATATAACTTAATTATTTATAAACAAAATAATCTGTAGATTCTGAAAATTTTATAAGAATTTCTTGAGTATTATAAAAGTTATGCTTAAATTGAAAGCCGAACAGATGCTTGCAATTATAATGATTAAAAAGTTTATTTACTGCAAAAGTTCATTGTCTCTAACAATTTATAGGGCATTTTCAAGTCGCTTAGGTTACATAAAAATTATTGTATTATTTTCTACAATTTTACAAAGCGTTGCCGCCGGCTGTAACAGCAGCCGCAGCAGCAACAACAATGAGTAGAGAATCAAAGCAAAGTCGAAACGCGCCAATGTCGCCACAAAGTGGGGAACCTTAAGAAAAAAAAACGAACTGAAACTCAGTTCATTGACATTTTGTCACCCATTTAAGGGCACGGGAGTTGAGCATCGATTGAAATGAGCGCAACAATTGTCAGATAAAAAGTCAAGGTCGTTGGCGCTAGCTTACTGATAACACGCAGCTAAAGTGGAAACCCAAGAAGCAGAACAACAAGAAGAGGAAGCAGACGAGACGCGTGTGTGTGTGTGAGAGTGTGTTGATAACAGCAGCTAAAAGTCGCAATTACAGATACCGTAACGGGTACTCACACACGCACTCACAATCAGAATCAGAATCACATTCGCATTCCTATTCCCTTAAACGTATTACTCAACAGTCATTTAGTTTTTATAATAAACGTACTCAAATGCCAATTTATTCGATATTCATTTGTACAATTCGTTCATTCATTAAATTGATGCGTTGACGAACAAAAAATTTAAGAAAATGATAAATATTATTAACCATTTTATGACGCATGCAGAAAAGTTTACGTTTATTGCAAAAAGTACTTTTATTTATACAGACCATCGAAAGATAATATTTATTTAATATCTATATATGATTCATAAGATAAGTACAGAAAATCTGGCTATTATTTTTTTTAAAGTAATTAATTGATGAATTTAAAAAATGCTTAAAGTGAGTCATTATTATAGGGGAATAATAAGTTGCTAATACTTAAATAATTGTGCTTATTTTTCCCCTAATTGATTTATAATAAGTTATTTACATGAATCATAAGAATGTGTATTATAATTATTAAAAAATTGAGTAATTAGTGTAATATTCTGGTAATATCATATAGTTAAAGTTAAACAATATTTGCTCTTCAATGTTAAAATTTTTTTAGAACAAAAGTTATTAAAACTTTTAAATCATGATTAGTCTACAAGATTTTCATTCATTTTTATGCTTCACAAGTTCATTTTTAGAAAGTTTTCAGAACAAATCCATCATGTTTGAGAACTTCTTCTCGGAATCTGTTAATTACCGATTTTTGAGTATTATTAAAGCACATTTTTGTATAAAAGCTAAGCATTCTCTGTTAATAAACTTTAATTAATCTTAAATTTTTCATGTCTTATTTAAAATATCTGCTTAGTTTCTCAGAAAATGTTAATGAATATTTTCTCAGAATTTTTAAATTGTTAACTTTTTTGTATATAAATCTATGCTATTCAATTTGTATGTTGTGAACTTTAAAATCTCAAACTGATTAATTACAATTAGTTTTGGATATTTCCACTGCTGTTTTCTTGCTTTCTTGCTCCTGCTTCTGAGCAACCCATAAAATCCATGTTGATGAACTTTGTGTATATAAAGCATAGCCTATCCATAGCATATATAATGCTTAATGATGTTTTCAATGTATTTGAGTTGAGTTCATTAATCAGCGCTGTCATTCATGATTTTGTTTCGAGTTTTTGGTGTTTTTTGTTTTTTCGTTTGTTATTTTCTCTCTACATTTGTTTGGCGGATGTGTTTCTTTGCTATTTTGCGGATATACTCGCCAAAGATTGGTTCAATGTTATTGCTTAAATTTGGGATTTGCCCGCATTTCTTGCACAACACTTTATTATTGCTACCCAGTCTTCCTGCTGTGTGGAAACCCAATCAATCAGCAAATTAAATTTATTAAGAAACTTTATGACATCACTAAAGTATTTTATTTATGTGTCTAATAATTTTTTTTGGCTACTTTTGCTTTAATTACAGAAATCTGGATTTAAGAAAACTTATTGAAATGGCCTCATCACCCAATCAAGCTGCACCTCCGGTTCTATGGCGAGCCCGACGAAAAATTGGTAAGTTTTTTTAAAAGCTATATAATAATACTACTCAAGTAGTACATATATAAGTTATTTAAGTGTTAAAATTGAGTGCTGAAAAGTGGTAATTATAAGTTTACAGCTCGGAACACATTAAATAGGCATACGACACCTTGACTTTTTTTTTTGAAACTTTGACCTACGATAACGTTATTAATAATTGACCGATTTTCAAATGAAATAGCATTTTAAACTGTATTTAACTGCACTATTAATTCTGCATTTAAATTTTATAACTGTCTAGAATTTTACTTTTTTCCAAAATTTTTAAAATTTTGCATACCTACCCCTTATAATTTTTTTTCAAAAAATTTTGAAATTTTTTTTCCTTAAAAATGATTCTAGTCGATTTGGCAGTTCGTGTTGATCATAAATATATATACTTTATGGGGTCGGAAATGAGTTTTAAGCTTGTTATGGGCTAGTTACAAGGCAGATATATGGATATCCTATAAAATTACGATTTATCATACCTTTATATACATATTTTTAGAAAAACAGTAACAAGCTTAAAAGACTTATGAATTTTAAGTTTTTTTTCGATTAATTCTCAAAATTTCATAATTTTGGTATGTAAATTACAAACGATATTAAAGTTTGTTAAAGTTATAAACCCCAATGCAAATAATGTTAAGGGTCAAGTTGCACTGCTTGCTGGTCTAAAGTAATGCAAGCAGTGTGTGTACGGTAACTGTAAGTCAAACACTTTTAATAGTTTATTGCCATTTCTACAATTTGTCAATGTGACAATCTGACATTAAATGATTGTCTAAAAGAATCTTTCACACTTAAACTTTCTGTCTTACATACACTAGCACTTTTTCCCTTTTCTCGATCTGGCTCTCGTGTCAAAGTTCAGTGGCATTTTAGCACTTTTTTGTTGAATTTGATTCACAGCATGTTTAAGCGTTCATTATCCTGACATTGTTTCAGTTCAACTTAGTTTTTGCTTTTTGTGGAACGCATGACATTTGAGTTTTTGTCTTATCGCCGCCTGTTGCGCCTTTTTTTTTAGCCATTTTATTGCTGTCATTAGCGTTGGCAGATAAAATATTAATGAGGAGTTGTAGAGAACAAAGAAAGGAGTGGCACCAAGGGGAAACTGTTGGTCAAGGTTTCTGTTTTTCAAGCAATAACAACAACAACAACAAAGCATCGAAGGAGAAGCGTTAAATAAAGTTCACAAGATAAAGTTGTCAACCTTTTGGAGTCGTCTTTGTTGTTGCTGTTGACTTTTAGCCATAATTAACACCTGCTAGGGATATAAATAAGTTCTCAGTCATTTGGGCTGTTAATGGCAAAGTTTATTGCCACTTTATGGCATTTCAAATATCTAAAAAGGATTTCTGTCTTTTATGCTATGCAGATTTTAAGTGTCCATTAAGCAGAGTGGAACTGGAACTGAAAGAATTGTTAATTGCATTTAAAAGGGAACTGCTAAAAAGGTGTTGGAATTGTAGAAAAGGGGTTTTGGAATGGAAAAGTTGCAAAAATGTTTCAAATAGTTTTAAAAATTTATTGATTTATGAAATTTAATATTTTAATTAAAGTTATTCGTGCTTTAATAAAGTAGTTTAGTGTTGTTTTTGTATTAAACTTTCTTCATTATAATTGAAGAAATGCTTCCTGCAAATCTTACTTAAAATATCTTAACTTAAATCCACACTTTAAGTAAACTTCCAGCTCTTAGAGATTTTCTTTCAATTTTCGTCGAGCGCAGCTCATAAATGTCTAATGACCTTTGACTGACAAGCAAACGAAGAAGAAGAAGCAAAAGAGGAAAACAAAGGCAGTGAAAACTTTACAATTAAAACGCCCGCTAACCAAACAAGTTGCAACAAAAGCTGGTCTCTTGCCACAAACTGTGGCAAACACTAAATGTTTCGCTTACTTAAGCCGCTTCAGTGATTTCCATTTCCATTTGCTCAACTCGAATTAGCTACAGCATTTGCATAAGAGAGTGAAATCTGCTGAAAAGCGGAAAATTCGAAAAGTTGCAAAAATTTAGTTTGCTGCCAATCGATAGCCAAATCATGATGGTAAAATAATTAAGCGGCTTCCACAAATGCGTTGGTAAACAAGTTGAATGATTTATTGGGGCCAAACTACTGTATGTGTATGTGTATTGTAGACGGGGGAAAATGGGGAAAAACTTGTACAGTGCAAAAAACAATCACATAAAGTTTTAATTAATTTCAAACAAGGCTAACAAACAAACAAACAAACCGAAACCAAACTGAAGAATGGGAGAACTTTGCGCAATTTATGGTCGGCAGTGTCGCGTGTCGGCGGTACAGTGAATCACGACTAACACACACACAGACAGACCTAGAGACATTCACTTGTCGGCAAAAGTCACAGGAAGTCAGTGACGCTGTCACGTTTTATGCTATAGTCGCACTATCTTTGTCATTTCCGTTTCCGTAGCGACACAAACACACTCGTACACACAGTTAGAAAACACCTTCCGCTTCGCTATGTGCTTTGCCGGTAACTTTTCACTGTTTTTCACTCAATTCGTATATCGTAAGCTTTGCAAAAGCTTTGCTTTTTATCGCTTTTGCATTTGCAAACTCAAACTCAAAGCCATAAAAGCTTTTCGGCGCTAAAGCTTCGTCAGCTGGCAGCGAGTGAGTGAGTGAGAAAGAGAGAGAGAGAGCACACGCATTTTTGGTTGCTTTTGTGTCTCGCAGTCAAAGCCGGTTTTTGTTTTGTTTCTGTGTCTGTCGCTTGCATACGAATTTCTTGTCTCGTTTCTGCTTTTGCCAGGCCAAAATCAAAGAGCGCAGCAACAACTAACGGTGCATTCGCTTGCTTTGTTTTTTGTTGTTTGAGTCATAGAACAACGGCAACGGCAATGCAACACAGCTGTTTGTGCTTTGTTTAATTGCTATCAACAACTGGCTGCAGTTGTAGTAATATATAAATTAATAAAACAGACTGTCAAATGTTTATATAAACTTAGGAAATATTTATGCAATTAATTTATCTTTCTGCACAAATTTTTTATAGTGATAATTTTGCACTGCAACTTGTTGCGCATCTAAAAGCTCTTTTGTTTAGCATTTACAGCAATGCATGCAAAAAAATTACCAAAGTAGCCAGACTACTGAAAACTGTCGCACGCTCTCTGTTCTTCTCTTTTTTGTGCGCCATAAGAGAGCGACAATCAATTGCGGCCATGGTCACAGCAACAACTACAACAACAACACTTGCCCATTTCCCAGGTCAAACACACTCACACACAACGATTGAATTTTTTTTTTTGCGACTGATAAGAAATCTGGCAACACCAAAGCACAAAACTTATCAACAACAAGAAGAGAATTGATAATGCGAATGAGAATCTGAATGTGCATGCAAACGCAAACGAAGTGAGCACAAAGTGTATACAAATGAAATAAAACTAGAAAAGACAACAAACTACAAATTACTGCAATAAGAGCGATTAAGAATGTCAGAGAGAGAGGGAGAGAGAGAGCGAGAGCGTAACAAAGCCAGTGAGTGGATGAGTGGGAGGGTGCGGGGCTGAAGCGAGCGCCAGCTGAAGTTCATTAGTCGCCGCTCGACACATGTAAATAAAAACGCAAATTCAAAGCCAAAAGCAAAAACCAAAAAAAGCTCAATGCTCTATGACGCTACACACTCACTCACACGCTGTAGCATTAAGTTGAGTGCTTTTGCTTTGTTTATTTTAGGCGAATTCGCCGCAATGTTGTCGGCGTCGCCGTCGCTGTCGCTGTCGTTGTCGCCGTTGCTGCTAGTCCGAGCGCAACTCGTTTTTAGTATCTCTCAGATATTCGACGTGTTTGGTTGTCTTGCGACAGCAGCAAAAGCGGCCCGAAAATTTTAAGCGAACGTTCAAAAGCAACTTTAAAACAAAATAATACAAAAAAATAAAACGAAACTACTAAAATAAATATATAATTTTCGGGCAGAGTTTTGTGTAAGTGTGTGCAGTGCAAATAAAACAAAAATAAAATTCGTGAATTAACAAAAATAAACAAATACACAAAATAATAAAGAAAAGAATTACAAAAAAAAAGAAAAAAAGTTCGCGATCAACGGTCGCGTGCTCTTTGGTGCTCTTCTTCTTTAGCAGCATTGCTCTTCGTGTATGTGTGTGAGTGTTTGTAAAGAGGTGTTAAAATCTGTCTACAAAATTCCTGTGGCAAAATAATGCATACAAAAAGAATTGAATTTTTTCGGCAAACCGCTAAAAATAAATGCAAATAGCACACAGCTACAATAAAAATAAAAGGCGTAAAAAATTTAATTACAGCAAAAAGTGAGCAAAAAAAAAAGTGAAAAATGAAACTGCAATTGTGAGTTGAGATGAAGAAGTTGGAGTGCAACAGACACGCACATACATATACATTGCATTGCAAGCTTTTGAAAGCTCCTCTACTCTGCGCTCTTTGTGTGTTACTTCTTTTTGCTCTTACACACACAGCTGATCAGCAGCTGCCATGGTTGTTTGCTCCCTTTGCTGCTGCTCTACCGCGCAGACTGCAGCGTTGCCAGCTCGTTTTATTTTAGTAGCACAACGACAGCGACGGCAACTGAGGCTGAATTCTTACTTATCTGCCTGCTTTTATTTTTTTTGTTATTATTATTTGTGCGGCGAGTTTTGCACAAATTTATTGAAATACCTTATATGTATGTGTTGGTTGGTGAAATTGTTGTTATTTATGATTATTTACTGTGCCGAGCAGCATATCATAATTTTTGTATAAAGTGCGTCGTTTGTTATTATGCTTTTAATTTTTTTTGTTTTTTTTCGGAAGGTTTTTCCACTTTTGTGTGCATAGAGAGAGAGAGACAATGAGTGTAAAAGAGCGCGTGCAAGAGAGCGAGTGTCAACGGAAGCTCAAGGGTGGGGGAGCTGAGCGAAGTAAAGAGAGAGAGAGAGACAGAGACTAACTGAGAGAGAGAGTAAAGTGCGCAACGTGCCAACGATAAGCTGGCGGAGCAGCAGCCAACGCACTGCTTACAGCACACCCCCTTCGACGCCTCCTCCTCCTGCAGCACCTCGCAGACACCCACAAAAAAGCTTGCAGACAGGTGTGCGGTCGCGCGGTGTCGTTGTTCAGTTGGCTTTGTTGTCGCTGCTGCTCTTTTAGCCGCACACCGAGAGAGAGAGAGAGAGGGGGCGAAGTGCGAAGGGGAGAGATGGAGTGTGTGTGTGCGTGCGTGTGAGAGAGCAAGTTTAGTCATTAAGTCTTTTTTACATGACATTGTTGTTGCTTTTGTAGCGGAAATGATTTTGTCGCATTTTGTTTGCTTTTTTAACTTCTTCAACTGTTTGTGCTTGTGCGCTCCCTCTCCCTCTCTCTCTCTCCCTCTGTCTCTGACACTTTTAGGGTTTCCTTGTGTTTCAAAGACAGAAATCTTAACTTTAAAAACCTATAACAAGTTGAGTTTATAGCTAAATTACGTATTTACCTTATGTAAACAATTGCCATAAATAATTATCAAGTAGTTGTTGTAACTTTCAACCCCCCCAACCCTTTACCTTTGAAGTGATAACACTGATAAGCTCCATTTGATTCTCCGGTTTGTGCACACGACTTTTACTGTTTATGATTATCATTATCACGAGGAATTACCATCGTTATCCGGCTTAATCTAGTCATTACTCACGCCCTATATAGTTATGTCTGTATGTATGTACATATATATGTGGGCAATACTTATCAGTATTGATATACTAAATAATAATAAATATTCATAGGCTTGATGCTGATAAGGCAATTCCATTTTCCATTTTGGCATATGACACGCACTTCATATCAGTCAGCAGTACGTTATAATGCCGTCAGTTGGCCAAAATAGCCATTGGCCATGGCTAAAATCTATATTGATTATGGATTCCCCTTGCAAAACTGCGCTAAAATGGCAATAAGAATAAATTAAAGCTCATTTATAAGTTACTATCTAGCTTTATATAGATCATTTTGAGATTATTTTATATGAAATATCATTATATCTTAAGAAAATGTAGTGTGTATCTGTTTTTACTGCGGGTTTGCTGCATATTCTTCAGATACTACAGAATCATCTTGAGATTATAATAAATTTCAAATATAAGGACCAATATGTCTTCAGTTTGTTCTTTATTCTTCTATATTTTTACTTAAGAAAAATTGTATAAGCTGTTTATAAGATTTTAGGATTAAACTGCTAAATATTGGATTCTATGCTATATCTTATTATATTTTACGAAAGACTGTGTTTGTTTATATAAATAGCTGTATAAAGCATTGAAATCTTAAGCAGCTCATTCCGTTTTCCAGTTTTCTATATAGTTTTCTAGTATATCTTGATTATAACTGCAGTATCATGTTTCATTTAAACTTTGTTCAGATTCTTTTTAGCGATACGTTATTATATTCTAAATAAATCGAAGATTTTATATCTATTTAATGGATTTTCTGTAGCTTTTTCTAGTTGAGTTTTTCTAAAATTTAGAGCATTTCCAAGTTTTCTCTCCCTCTCTGTCACTCTGTTATTGTTGGCCTCAATTTCAGCTTCATGGTCGTACAATAAGGCCAGAAACATGTGTACATACATACATATGTATGTACGTACGTGTGTCTGTTTGTCTGTATGTAACCCGTCTTGTATCTCTCGAACCAATTTCAGATCACACCTTAAATGTGTGTAGCTGAGATATACTGACTGACTATTGTAAGAAAGATCTCTTACATATATGGTAATTACATTATTATAGTGCAGCTGAGTAGGGGGATTATACTGGTGGGGAAGTGTGTAGAAATTGAACTTTTTTAAGGCCTAATTCTTCCTGCTACAATGCGCATTTTGGTTATTCGAGTGGGTTCTACTTGGTAGACAACTTGTTTTGGTTCGCTTATGTGGGTTAACAGTTCTTGGGCAAATTCCAAAGTTTAATTTGTTTCTCTCTCCCTCTCTCTCTCTATCTATCTATCTATTCGGTATTTCTTTCTACGTCTTTTTTGTTGGCATTTACTGAGCTGTTGTTTAATTTATGCTCAATTTCTCTGACGTCAAACGTTGCGGTATTTTAGCACTTTTTTTTCTTTTTGTTTATGATGCAGGGAGTCTTGTTATTGTCATGTTTGATAGTCAAATATAATGATTATTTCTCTCATTCTCTTTCTTGCTATTTCTATTACTATCACTCTTTATTGTGATTGTTATTTAAATGATAAGCTATGTTCTCTATGCAAATTAGAGTTCACTTTAAATCTTTGAACTTCACTTAATTTTTTTTACTAGTTTTGGCTCGCTTATTGTTTGACACCTTTTATTTGATTGTTCTTCATTTGATTTGTGTTTTCGTTTTTAATTTTTTAACAGCTGTTTTGTTTAGTTTTTTTTTTTAACTGGCACGTGTCATTTATTTAGTTGTATTCGCTTAACGTTTGTGGACGCTGCTAATTTGCATCTTGTTGAGGTTTAAGTACTGATGGATCAGTCTGTTAGCTATAGTAAGAGCTAGAGGAAGAGCGGGCAGTGCTGTGTTTCAAGATTCTTTTTGCTAAATCTCGTTTTCAAGGCATGTGCCGTAGTAAGAATAATAATAAAATAATCAAATTGTCGACTGCATTTAAAATTTTTAATTAAACATTAAGTGAAATTCGGAATTTCTTTTTTAAAATTAAAAACAAATTATTATTAGTACAAAAATTATAGTCTTTACTGTATGAATATAAAATTTCTGTATAGAAATATATGGTTGAAGAATTCCAGTATCTAATAGATATATAAACATATTCTTATATATATGTATATATCACAAGTATATATTTTATTTCCCATGATGAATTCATTTCGCTGTCTGCAATATTCCAGAAATTCTCGGCAACTATAAAAATTACAGTTCTTAAAATTACTCTATACTTTACGACCGTTCAGAAGTAATGCTCCAAATACTGCAAACAGTATTTACCGATCACTTGTAGATCTCGGAAAAACAATTAAAAAAGAATATAAAGGCAGCTACATATATGAAATGAAAACATGTTGATGATACAATCCACATATAATTGTGGGCTTGACTTTCCTGAATTCTGGCAAAGATTCAACTTGAATACTCTTTTCTTTGCTTTATCTTACACAATTATGGGAAATGCCATAAAATGAATAAAATATTGCCCGACTTTTCAGTGTTACATATACATATATGAATATATAGAAATATATGTATGTATGTATGTTTATATGAGTATACAGTTCGATGTGCCAAGGTTATCAGATCAAATCAACAACAACAACAACAATAAAAACATATGTAAACATATGTAGATATTATTTTTATTTTGAATTATATATATATTTTTATTTATTAGCATAACTCTGGTTTTTCGTGCCAAGCTTTTCACCTTTTTTGTTGTGTGTATGTGCTGGGAAAACTGTGAAAATTGTGAATCATTTTAAAGGCATTTCTGGCTGAGTGAAACTTGCGTCATAAATCGAACTACAAAACAGAATGTGTGCCAAATGAAACATAAAATACAACAACAAGCAATAATATCAATTATATAGAATAGAGTACTACCAAAAACTCGACTTACTAGTTACTCTGTAATGCAAAAATGCTAAGGAAACTTCACAAAATGTGCTGAGAAATGATTGTGTGAGCTTTGTGAGCTACACGTGCCCAACACTAAAATAAAAAGAGATTTTTAAGTTTCCGAATAAGATATTTAAATTTGAAACTTATAAGTTGTGATATTTATAATATAAACCTATTCCAAAGATTTACTTTCTAATCCACTTATTGTTGCATTCAGTTTCAAACTCTAACGGTTAAGAGGAAACCCCTAGTTACGGTTCTTTGTTGTTTACAGGGTATTAAGCAGTGCGATCGCCTTTGTGCATGCATTGAATGTAGGAAACGTCGCTGCCCACGCGACAAAAACCAAAGCGACGGAACGCGACGCCCGCGCGCTGCTTTTTTGGGGCCGCTGTCGCAGTCGCTGCCGCAGCCGCAGCCGCTGCTACTGCCACTGTTTTTGCTGTCGTCATACCTGCAAAAACTCTCGCGCTCTCTCGCACTGGCTCTCTCCCACAATGAGTGTGTGTTTGTGTGTCGTTGAATTCGCCGCAAGTGACGCGCGCAGTTGGCTGCGGCTGCTGTGTTGTTGCTATTGCTTATCAGGCAGCGTGGGTTGCCCTCTCTGTCGCTCTCATGCTGCTCTGCTTGCACATTAATAAATTTGCATTAACGAAACATATATCGGTTTAGCTGCTCATGCAATATATCTAAATTTTTGGCAGCCATGCAAACAAATTTCATTAATTACTACAGAAATATACACATAGAATTGGTATATACATAGATATATATATATATTGATATATATATCTACATACACATTCATTATCAGCAATGTGACAATTCTCTCTCTCTCTCTTTCTCTTCATTGCTCGCTATCTTCTCTCTTTGCGTGCTCGCTGTTTATTTATGTTTTTCCCTTTTGGCTGTTTTTTTTTTATGCACTTTCTTCCTCTTGTTTCTAGATTATTATATTTTCCTTTTATAGTCTGTTTCTGTTGCTTTGGATTCGGATTCTGTTTTTCTATATCTATGCATGTTTTTGTGTTGTTGCGCTGCTCGCGTGCACAGCTGGTGGAAAATTTTCCACCGCTTAATATAAAAGTAGTATAAAGAATTAAAATTGATGCTTAAATCCCAGCGACTTTGCTGCCCTCTACCCCTTCTCTCTCTCGCTCTCCCAGCTGCCTCGTTCAGTCTCATGCGCTGCACTACGGCGCCAGCGTTCACGTTTTTTGTTGCCTTCTCTTTCTGGCCTTTGTTGCTGTTCTAAGCACAGAGACCCTGCACTTGAAACAAGTTAAAGAGTCTATTAAATTTGTGGAATGATAAGAAAAGAATTGCTAGATGGAAAATTTCAATCTATAAAGAGTAAAACATATATTCTATAATGTATTTTCTCAATTTATATACTTTGTATTGTTGTAGAAAAGGTGCTGGGTCTGTTGCAGTCGATATACTCAACATTTCCTTTATACTAGACATTTTTTTATTGTATTAGCTAATTAGCCTGTGGGGCCCCCTATATAAAACGTGAGCTGGAATAGGTTGCAAGCACTTGGAAAATGTTATGGAATCAGCATTAAAGATTACTTAAAACAAAAAACAAAAAAAAAAAACTAAAGGAAAACCAGTTGCAAATTATAAATATTACGTATGCCATATTTCAAATAGGGTAATTTAGTGATAAAAAACTTGTCTAATTGTGACTAGTTAATAGAAATGAATTTAACGATTTCAGATTACCGATTTTGTATGCAAATCGGGGAATTTTGCGACAAAGGTTAAACCAATTTTTAAACGTAATTTAAATAGGAATAAAATCAATGAATTTATTTGTTTAACTGTTAAGGGGAATTTTTTTTAAATAATAATACAGCTTATTTCTTTAAATATGAAATTCTAAAGTTCTTTTTAGTCATTTTGTGGCTTTTTTGTGAAATTGTAAACTTTGCTTTTTAGGCCCTGTTTACATTGTGCTCTTTTCGCGTTTCAAATTTCCCAATTTTCCCAGAAAACGCCACATTTATTGCTTAAAGCAAACCTTTTTTTTTTATTTAGTATTCGCTTTTGGTTTTTGATTCTTGTTTATTAATGTGCAACGTCGTGCAATATTTTGATTATTGTAAACATTCAGAGAACTTCGCCTTCGAGGCATCGTCTTACAATTTATGCTGGACTCGCGTCGACACCAGAAACTCTGAAACAACAAACAACAACGGAATCCATAACCGATCCCCCAGTTTGGAGTGGAGTATGAGTTGGGAGTGTGTCTGTCGTGCCTTTGAAAAATGAAATTAATATATACTAAGTAAACATTTGGTCCTCGTGTTTACTCACTCGAAATGAAGACACGACGCATGCTGTAAGCCATAAGCTGCAGTAACAATAAAAAACAAAAGCCAGTTGTTAATAAATTCAATTTAAAAATATATGTAAATTCAATGGAATCAAGTGTGCAAAAAGCATGTCGCTTAGTGAATTAACAGTGATTATTAACTTGGCAAAATTAACTTAAAGAGTGTCTTTAAATTTGGTTTTAAAATTAGTTTAAAGTTTAATTATTTCACTGCAATTAATGCAGTTGAAGCTATATCAATTTTGCCATCACTTGCAATGTAAACAAACTGAGTAATTAAAAATGAAAAGCAAATTTTTGCAAATCTCAAAATTCTCCATAAAAGTAGCTCCACAAAAGTAGTTTTCCCTTACCTTTTCTCCTTAGCAGAATCCAACATAAATATCTAAATACTATAATTCTATGCATAAATAAACAAAATATTCTCAGTTAGATACGCATGTTTACATATGCCATATATTTAATTTATTATTATTATTATTTTTGTATACAATACTGAATTGTAGGTGTATTTATTTTGGTTTTCTTTATTTGCGCACTTGATTTCATGGTAATGCGTTCAAATAATAAACGATTCAAATTTCGAATAACAAAATTTCTTGTTATTTATTTATATAGATAATTCCGTTGATTATCTTCAATGACATTTGCGTTTCAATTGAAATTCGCATGTAAAAAAGTTTCCATGCGGCTTTTCTGGTTGATGTTTTTTTCTTTTTTTTTGTATTTGTTGTTATTTATTTGCTATACAATATTTTGGAAATTTAAGAGCATTTCCATGCTATATCAGATATCGAGGACAGATCGTAAACAACAAAATTATTGTCGTAGACGCTACGTAAACGTAGTTTACAAGTCTGAGTGAGTTCAAATCATCAGCAGCTAATTAACACTTGATTAACACGAGACTCCTCGTGAAATTTTGACTCGGAAATTTTTGGGGCACTTGGAGACAATAGCTGTAAACCAACCAGTTACCAAACAGTCAAACAATGTTCTTGTTAGCGGCTTTTAAAGTCCACTAATTGAGTTGCTCATAGGGATAGGTAAGGGTTTCTTATATAGAGTCTGAGAGATATGAAATTGTTGACTTGTCTCTTGATAATGAATGCTACGTTTATTAAGACAATTCCAAGAACTGTTTTGTCTTCGTATTTGTTAAGATATGAGCATGCATAGATAAGTTTGATGTGATAAATACTTGCGTAGAGATAATGACACTGCAGACATTGATTAATCACATTTTCATTCGAGTGCGTTGAATTTTCAAGGAAAATTGAATGAGAAAACTGGATAAAAGAGTTCAAAAATAGTTAATTTCTATCGTTTCTAGCTAAATTTTCATTCTATTGTATTAAGTTTTAATGAGTAAATGAATTCTAAATAGCTAAATTAGCTTTTAACATGTGGAAATCTTCACTTCCCACAGTCAAGTGTACTTTCTTTAAGAAAAACTTGCTGCCTAAAAGAGTTACCAGAATGAAAGTATATGCAAAGCACTTTTATAACATTTATTGACAATTTATCAGCAATATTTGCTAATCTTGTTGTACTTTTGACTTCTGAAAAATTATAATGCTTGTATATTTTATGGCTTATTGATAGCACTTACCTTACCCACGCGATAATCTTTAGACTCTGGCAAGCCAGCTGGCAAGTGCTCAAATTTGCAAAAATATTTATTTATAACATTTAATTACATTGCAGACAACAAGCACACAAAAAATTGATGGAAATGTGGAAAAACTTGTAAAGCAGCAGCCAAAGTTTTTCAATTTAGATTTGATGCAATTTCAATAAAACAAAATTGCGACTTTATGGCAATTTTTTGATTCGATTTTCACACATTTATATAAATTCTTGGCAGCACTTAAATCTAGCGCTAATTATTAAATATAAATTTATGAAATTGACGTCAGGAAGAGAAATGATTGAATTGTTGGCTAAGGTTCGAAATGTTGCTATAGATAACTGAAAAAAAAAAAACAAAAACATTGCCTTGAACTAAGCAAAAGAAATGGAATTTTCCCACCTCTTGAGTTCATTCTTTGCTTTGGTATTTCAAAATATACAATATGATTTGAATTTATCATTTGTCAAGTGGCAGAAATTTCCACTTGTCGGTGGCGTATGAGTAATACGGGGCATTGAGGTAGAGGAATGTTTTGTTTTTGCACAGAAATTGCTTTGAACTGAGCAATTTTTGGACAGATTTCAATTTGACATTTTTTTTTAGTCAGTTTTATCTTCAGGGTTTTTGGTATCTTTGGTAGATTCGATTGCCATTTCGGTTTATGCTTGAGTTGATTGCACGCGTCCATGGCAAAGGACATGGAAAATGTCATGGAGTTAGTTGGGGGTCAGTGAAAATTGAAGAAAAACCAAAATGATTGCCAAAGAATATATATAAAATAACGTATTAAAACGATCATTAAAGTGTTGAAGGTTAAATGCAGTTTGAAATTTGTTTTTATAATCCATTAATTTATATTGCTTTTTTCATCTTGTATGAGCAGTTTGATTGCGCATACGCCATGTATTACGTTTTTTTATTTTTTATATTTTAAATGACATGTCAAAAAAATATATGTTTTTGACAGCAGATTTTGCATATTTCATTTGGTTATTTATGATATTTGTTTGTTAATTGGTTTATTTTGGATTAAAAATGTTGTGTTTCAATTTTAAACGTTCGCATGCATATTGCAGCATTTGCAATTAATTTGACATATTAATTAAAATCTTAAACGGTTCAGTCAGTCAGACAGTCTGTCTGTCTGTCTGTCAGTTAGTCAGTTTTCTGTTTGTGAGCATCTGAGTCGCTCAATATGGCAAGGGGCTGCTGCTCTTGTTGTTGTTTGCCTCTCTGTGTGTATTGTGGGTGTGGAAAGAAATGTCCCCAAGCAGATTGGTGAGGGAGTGTGTGCGCAATCAGCCGGTTAATTGAACTGCACCCAGTGAAAAGTCATACACACACACACACACTAAAACACAATCTCAAAGAACAACACACTGGCACACATAATGGCTTAGTCAGAATTGCACTCTCTATTCACAATACTCACACTACTCACTCATTCACTGTTCACTCAACAGCTTAAATGAAAATGAGAAAAACCACAAGTTATGCTATGTGAGAATTAATTAATATAAACTTGTGGTATAAATTGGATTAATTTGAATTTTATTATGATAAAGAAAGCTTAGCAAATTATATATTTTAAAATTCCTTATAAATTTAATAAGCTAAAGTTTTAATAAAAGTTTCAGCTCAATTCAATGTTATTCTCGAATAGCTTTTGATTAATACTTTAGTGAGTTTTATAATGAATTTAAAGCTGTTTTAATTTAAATTCTTAACTTCTACATAAATTTATAAACTGTTTATTATATTTTAAAATATTTTTAGAGTTTCAAAGTTTATATATTTGGTTGAAAACAGTTTTTAACTCGATAAATGGAAACTATTCTAAAGCCTTAATATATTAATTCACCTAATTAGGTTAGCTACATCCTAAAAGCCAACTACGCAGTAGGCAATGTTGGTTGTTTCATAAATGTCTAGGGTATTTATAGGACAATTCTCTTCTTAATAAAATGTTCCTAATATAGATAAAAGTTTTTTATTAAATCAATTAAAACTGTCTTTAAAAAGAGTTTAATCAAAACTTTTTAAAAAGCTATTTAGAGCATTATCTCTACTTAGTCCCACATACCCAATTTAAAGTTTCAGCTTATGCCAGGGTATTTGAAGTTACCAAGTTGGCTCCTAGTTGTCGGACTCGAGTGGGCGTTATTGTGTTGTGTGAGCTGTTGCTGCCACAGGGTGGGGCAAGGAAGGAGAAGCAACAGAAAAGCTGACGGGCAGCCATTCACAGAAATTGCTGCATTCGTTCGATGCTGTTGTTGCTGCTCTTGCTGTTGTTGTACTTCAGCTGGACAATTATATGTTGGAGACGACTTGCAACTGCCACAACAACAACAACAACTACAACAGCAACTACAACTAAAACTCGTATCATTTACTTGTTATTGTCTTAAGCGTTTGAGTGCGCGCGCGAATAAACGACAAAGTGAATGACTGACTGACTGACAGTCGCACTGAATGAATGAATGAATGAGCAAATGAATGAATGAATATGTATACGTATAAGCAATGACACGATAATCAAATGGCAACAACAGCACTCACACTCACTATCTCCCTCCCTCTCTCTCCCTCTCTCTCTCTCTCTGTTATTATACAAACTTGCGTTCAAGTCTTAACCTCTTTTTTTGTTGTATTTTCTTCTGCTACTTTTTGCTACGCTTAGTTTTATTTTTTCTTTATTTGTTCCCTGCTCTTCTTGTTGATCGGGGGTTCATTGACTGTTGTTGATTTTTATGGCTGACTTGACTGTGAATGTGTGTGTGTGTGTGTGTCTTTCTTTGAGTGTGAATACAACTTTTTTTGCTTGCTTTTAATTGCTCAACTTTGTTGTCAGCTTTAAGCTCAACTCAACTCAAGTGCAGCACCTGAAGGCACCTGCACTTAAGCTTTGAGTGTGCGCTCCTGTGTGTGCGTGAGTGTGTGTGTGTGTGTTTGTGATGCTGTTGCTGCTGCTGAAAAGTATGCAACATATTTGCTTAAGCCAAAGTGGTTGCCACTTGTGCCTAGCCACAAGTATCAGCCTTGAAAGCAAGCCATCTAAAAGACCAGCTTCTAAATTCAAGAATATGCATTTGAGAGCACTTTTAATTATTTTAAGCTATGAAAATTTAAAATTTTTAATGTTTGTATAGAAAATTAAACATTTACTGTATGATTTCATTTGATAGTAGAGGCTAAAATATTTGAAATATGGCTGAGAATAATTAAAATAAGCTGTTTTCATAGAAATTAGGTTTCTTTCCTTTTTGTTACATTTTTTATATTTAAAAAAATTTAATTAAATTTGTAGAATAGCGCACATAAAACATTTTCTAAATAAACGTATAGCCAAAGCCTAAATATAAATATTTTTAACTAAATAGCTTTATTTTAAATAGTTTTTATTAAATTTTAGCATAGCAACTTTTGTTGTTTGAAGAAAAGAAATATTTAAAAATAGCCACAAAGTTTGATTTTAGTTTTTATCAGTGCATTGACCAGCAAAACCAACTTTTTGTACTTCCCTTTTGCAGTCAAATAAATAACTAACTTTGTCTTCATTAGTGAGTGTGGTTCTGGGTGTGCGTGTGTGTGTGTGTGAGTGTGTGCATTGGTGTGTGGCACTGGCTTTGACGTCATTGCCAAGTGCAAGTCACTTGCGGTCACTGTTTCTTTCCTTGTTGTTACTTTTTTTTTACTTCACGCTAATTTTAGCACGCAACAAACCAAAAATAAAAGGAAAGAAAAACGACAAAACAAGACAAAAAAAATATAATTTGTTCTTTGTCGAATGTTTGCAAACGATTTGCGACAGAAATGGAGTAGAAGAGCATGTTTTAGTGGTCTAAAAATAAACCATTTCAGACCAACTATAGTCTATATATATATATAACTCACATATACTCTTAGTCCACAAAAAATGTAAGCTTAAGTCTCTAGCGAAAGGGGATTCCTGGCTTGCACTCATAAAACGCCATGGCGCTAATTAATTAATAATAATTAATATTACGATTATTATTATTATTATTGTTATTGTTCTTGTTGTTGTTGCTGCCGTGCTGTGTGGTGCGTGGGCTGATTTATCAAATGTTACGATCCCAACAGCTCATGGCTCACGTTTCGCATTCAATTTTTTATTGTCACATAATTTAATTAATGATTTGTGTATTGAACTTTACAGTGCGGCATATAATAAACATTTTATGACGCATTCAAAACGTAGATAAAATGTGTTTATAACGAGAAATTATAGCGAAAGAAATTGTGTTTGTTTTGGCATTATTAAATTTTATAATAAAGCAGCAGCAAATAACTGTTTTGATTTTAATATTTTATTTTTTTAAACAACTTTTTGGTAAAGTCTTTTTAAAATATTCAAAGAAAATGGGAGAAATTTCTACCTATGCTAAACACACTTTAAAAATTTTTCATTTAGCTAAACGCCACTTTAAACCAAACCAAACTTGACCTACGCCAAAGGAATTTAATAAAACCTCTTAAAGTTTGCAATCAGCTGACAATAATAGCCAAATATTGGCAATGCCCAAGAAACAGCATTGGCAGTGTTAGCTAATGTGACCAGTCTGTACACGTGGCGTATGCTTAATGTGATTTGCTCCTATGACTTTTCCACAAGCTGTTGTTGTGTGTTGCCTGCTGCTGTGGCTGCTGTTTGAATGCGTTTTTGTGTTTGCACACACATAAAATTATTTAATCAAAATCTTAAATGTGCCATTTAAATTCCTGGCAAGAGCCACAGAATGTTTCCTGACCAAAGCCACGCAAGAGTGCCACGCCCAGCAGGACCAAGTTCAATAGCATGGGAGCTGAGACGAGGCAAGGCAAGGCGAGTCGAGTTGAGGCAGAGTCGATGCGATAGACAAACAAACTAATTTTGTTCGCTGCGGCTCTGGCAGACATGATGGCCAACAAACTTGGCCCAAAAACGTTGAGTTGTGGGGGCGCAATCAGTGCGGCATGCCACGCCCACGCTTGAATGTTGACCTCAACTCGCTGAATATACAAACATGCTTAGAGAGAGAGCGAGAGGGAGTGTGTGTTTATGTTTGAAAGTCAAAGCACGTCTGTCATTGGTAATTTTGAGCATGTCATAATGATAACTCAAACACAGGACATACTCACTCACACACACACACACTCACACATAGGGTTTGTCTGTCATTCAGGATATGTGACTTGGGGGCTTTAGATATTTGACTTGGCTTGCAAAAATGATATCGTCGTATATAAGCATTGATAAATGTGCTGCACTTATTAAATTAGCCCCAAAAAAAACAAAAAAAACCCCAAGAGCAAAAACATTTGCATGTAATTGTTTTCCAAGGAAAAGTCTTTAAAGAAAAATTCTTAAAAAAACTTAATTTTCAGCGAGTTATGAGCAAATCTTTTGAAGTATAAAACACATTGTCTCGCTGTGTTTCCAGGCCCTACCTTCACTCCTTTTTACTTCTCTCCAGCTGCTGCTGTTGAAAAAAGCGCGAGCAACTGGGGAAATGGGTATAAAACTCGGCAGCTGGAAAACTGTGAAACTGAGACGGAAAAATAAGTTTGCGACAAAAAGATTTATGATAAGAAACTAGCTGGCAGCGCGTCTTAGCTGCTTCTTCAGTCTGTGGCATACAATTTCAATATTTCTTCATCTAAGTTGCCCGAGAAAAACGGCAAAGCGTGTAAATTGAAAATTTTACTCAAGTAGCAGCGTGCTATCTATTTCCCTCTCTTTACCCCGCTCTTCCCTCTCTCTTTCGCTTGGCACGAGTTCTGTATTAAATTGCAAAGTTTTCTTTTTGTTAAATGTTTTAAAATGTATGGCAAAATCTATACATATGCTGGAAGAAATGTTGCATATTGCGCATACGGCGCGTGGTCCAGACGTCAGTCACGTTGTGAGGGGGTGGGAGGGGGAGGGGCGCCTCCATAAACATTTGCCATACAAGTCATTAAAATTAGCTATAATTAAAGTCGTTCACATGAAAACAGCAATTAGATTTTGCTTTATTTTATACGTATATACGTATGTATGCCTTTTTTTTCCTATTTCTTTTTTTTATACGGTTGTGCAAAATTACTCATACGAAGCGTGTGCTTTTATGCGGCACATGCGGGCACTGAAAAGGCAATCGAGTTTTTGCTCTAATAAAATGAGCAATACGAGTAGCAGTTCGCCAAATGAATATTTCTAATTTAAAGCTCTTGTTTAATCAGAAATTTGCTTGTTTAGTAGATTTTTTTTTCTGATTAGTTACTTGGGGCTTAAAATATACTTTTATGAGTGCTTTGTTTGGGAGTTAAAGAGAAATATTTTAAATATATTTTTTAGATATATTTTCAGTATATTTTAGAGTCTTTATTAGCCAATTAGTAGATAAAAATATAAAAATTTAATTATCGTTGTTTTATATATTAATATTTATTTAATTATCCAACAGTTTTCCAACAGTTTTTGTAAGTTTTAGCTACTTTCTAGCGTGTTCAGTAGCTGTCTAAGCATTTTGCATTTTAAATAATTAAAGAACTAATTTATTTTTAGTGTTTTACGCGTCATCGCATATGTTGGGAATTTGTTAAATGTGTGTGACTGTGATTTCTTCAGTTTCTTTTTTGCATTTTCTTTTATGGCTTTTATATTGCTAGACAAATTACAAAACGTTTATGAGTTGCCATTTGGCTTTAACAATATTGTGACCTTCACTTGTGCCCAGTGTCTAGTATATGCATATAAAATATTTGAATTGCCAACGGCATAACAATAAAAATATATATGTATATATACACATATGTAATGGCAGTTTATATACTTAAATACTTATAGACAATATGTACATATAAATATAAGTTTTGATAGTTAAATGTCAAAGCTGCCGGCATTAGCTCCATTTACAGTCAACGTCGCCATTGACAGACACGCGTTACACAGTTCTATCTCTTTTTCACGCTCTATCTCTCTCTCTCTGTCTCTGTCTCTGTGCTTGTAAGTAGTTTCTAGTGTATCGTGTTTTATGGCTACGATAAAGCTGTAGTTGCCCCCACTTCCACTTCCACATTGCACATTTAAAGTTAACGAATTTGGTCAGCAAAAATAATTATATTAACTGAAATCACTTTGGACAAGCTTTGTATTGCAGCTAAAATAACAGTTAACACACAACAATTGGTAAGAGCCTATGTGAACTTAGTAACAATATTATGATTATTATTTTAATAATTTAAGTATTGTCATAGCCAGACAGTGAGTTAGTTTTGATTGTGTTCATGTATCTGTTTTGTGATCGCTCGGCTCGGCTCGTTTGTGATAATAATTGAATGCACGAGCTGGCATGTGATAATGAGATTTATTGTTTATTCACTCAATTATTAAAGCCAGTTCCATTTGGCTTAATTCCGACAACTTCTTAACTGCCAAAACTGCCTCGCAGTCTGCCTGTGCCACAATTTCCACATAGTATGTGGAATGTGTTACAGCCACGCGTGCATCATATTGCCTGCTGCTGCTTCTTCCAGCTTTTGTATACATTTGATACGTGTTTTTTTTTTGGCATTTTATTTTATTGTCTGTTCATAATGATAATTCACAAGTTGGCGCTAAAATCAACGAATTGAATGCGCTGTATCACGCATACGCCGCGTTGCTTCTCACAGCTGAAGAGAGAAAACACACACACAGAAAAAGATTGAAATGAAGAATACTCGAAACTTGTTGGCGTAGTTTTAGCCAACTGTACAAAGCAAAGCAAAGCAACAGGTTATTGATCCAAAAAGGCGAAAGTACTTGAAACATTTCAATGCAAATGCTCCTTCATGTTGTCCTCGTGCCCCTTTTGCCCCTCCTCTTCTGCTTCTTTATCTGCTTCTTGCCACTTTTCAGTTGCTACTTGCTGCTGTCCGTCCTTCACTAATCGATGCTCAAGCTCGTGACGCGTGTTGTCGCCGTCGTCGCCGTCGCCTAATGACACTTACGCCCACTCACGCCAATTTTTTTTATTTCCATCTTATCACCCTTCTCTTCTTTAGCTGTCTCTCTCACACACACACACTATCTTTAGCAGAGTGTGTGTGTGTGTATGGACATTGTTGTCTGTTTGCATTGCCACAAAAAAAAAAAGCGAGAGAATGAATAAAGAAAATGAAAAGGTCGACCCATTGAATAGCATGCACAAATTCTAGTTACTATACTCGTACTATACACTGAGCGAAAGCAGAAGGAGTGAAAATGGTAGACGAATTTCTAAAGTTACTGTAGGTAATAATTCACTTTGTAGTAATTGAAATATATAAGCTCTACTGTATACTATACTATAGCAACAAATAAGCTATAGTTTCAACATAAGGGTGAGCATATTTTAGGCGGAATAAACTGCCAAAAGTTTCCAAGTACTGAATAAAAACTATTTGTATAAGGGCACACCAATAATGTATTTAATTAGAGTGACCATTTTAATGAAATGTAATTCAAAATCTTAGAAAATATACCCTAACTGGTTTTTGGGGTGACCATTTACTAATGTTCATGTATTCTTCATAGTTATCTTATCTCTAGTTCAACTGCCATTGAACAACAAATCATTTAGCTTAACTTGCTCTACTATTTTTGTCAGTGTTGCATTTGTTATCTGTTATCTTAACTTGCCGCTCGCAAAACTCTGGCGTGCGCCATTAATGAACATCGTTTGCTTAGCCAGACATGGACAGTCAAACAATCTACTGTCCTCACCTCGCCTCGCCACGCCTCGCCTCGCTCCTCCGTTCCATCCGCTGCTCTGCTCTGCTGCTCTTTATCACCGTTTTTGTACTCTTTCCACTGTTACTTTTACCTATGCTATTGACATAATGTAAGCGACCGCTAACCATCAACCGCCAGTCTAAGTATTTGTGTGTGAGTGTGTAACTTTATGTATTTCTATGTCTGTGCGATGTTTGCGGTTGTCGCCATCGGCATAAAAATAGTTTTTCTGGCTGTTTTTTTTTTGTGTATTATTTAGTTCATTTTTGTTGGTGCTGTGGTTACCCACCGGTTGCTAGGGGTAGATACGCGTACAACTACGACTACGCCAACGAGTACGAGTACCAAGAACAGATAGCAAAAATAGCTATGCAAAATTTAAATACATAGTTGTGACTACGGTGCGTATGAGCTATGCTATGCTATGCAAGCAGAAACGGCAGCAACAGATTACAAATTGCTTGAATGATGAATTCATTTAAGTGAATTCACTAATTGAAACTTTTTCTCTAACGAATGAGATACGGTTTTCAGTTCTGTTTTTTTGGGGTAGCATTAAAGAGTTTTCTGTTTTTTTTTTGGATATTGAGACACGAAAAGTTTTTGTGGGCAAAACATTTCTTAACTTTCGTTGCGTGTTTTCAGTCTGTTTAACAGCAATGATGGCTTCGTCTATTGTTTTGATAACTACTTTTCAAAACGAAAGTTTGTTTTTTAAAAGGTTTTATGCTTTGATTTAATTTAAAGTATTTATTAAAACTTTGAACAGATATTTGTTAAAGAGAAGTTGATCTCATGAAAGACTGCAAGATCAAGACTACTTTTATAACCATAAGTATATTTTTCTAACAAAAAATTATTGTGAACTTTATTCACTATACTTAAACTATTGTTTACTTTAAAAAGTATCTTAAGATACTCGTAGTATTTATTGCAGATGCAATTGTTTTTAATTTTCAATCATTTAAAAATGTCAGACATATCTTTTGCTCACTCGTGTAACTGATATTGGAAATGTAATAACTGTTGATTTAAGTGGGTTTCCATTAAGTGCGTTTATACTTTTGAGTTCTGCTCCTATGGCACACACATTTTCAATTCAAGTATTGCAATCAGAAAGCATGAACACATCAAGGCACATTTTGGCCAAGTCTGTGGGAGTTAACAATGGCAAACGCTGTTGCATTCCTTTTGCCTGCCATGTTGATGATAATGATTGCTATTGTTGGTGCACTTCATAGAACGGAAATTAAATCATTTCCGCCGTCAAGTGTCGCTGCCAAGAAATGATGCAACAGCTGGCAACTGAAATTAAATCATTGAAGATCTCCCTCTCTCGCTCGCTCTTTCATCTTTCCATCTCTCCCTCGCACTTCGAGTGGCAGCCAATGCAAGCCGATAATTCAATACTCAATTGTCAATATAAGCACGAGCATTGACTGACTGTCAAACTGACAGACGCTAAGAGTAAGAGTAGCTGCTGTGGTTTTCACTCTGTCTATCCGTCTGTCTCCCTTCCTCTTTTTTTTGCATGTCGATTGCAAACAGAGTTCAGCCAACAAACCAAATGAATCCAATATAAACCCAACCCAACCCATCTTAACCAATCCAAACCGATTCATAGCTATAGTAGATATATATGAACTGTTGCAAAGTTTACTTGTTTGTAAACCATAATGATAAAAGATTGCGAAACCCATAATCGAGATTGATATCTAGGATTTATCTGAAATTAAAATTTTTTTTTGTTTGTTTAGCTATTTTTCTTTGGTCCAAACTCTAATAGATTTTAGAAACAGTTGTTAACTTTAATATTTCTCAGATGGAGAAGTTTTATTATTTTTAATTTAATATATTAATAGTCTCCAATTTTTTTATATCGAATTTTAATTAAAGAAATTCTGTAAAATTTTAAAATACATATTTATTTAATAATAAATATTTTTCTTAAAATTAATGACGATGCTCGGCATTTTGTCAATCGATAACGATTAAAATTCTATCAAATTAAATATCACATAATTATATTGCTGAATTTTTTCAATAAGTTTTAAATACTGCTCAAAAAACTAGCTAAAACACTAAATAGTTTTCTATTCTTTAAAAATCTTTAAGAATTTTTTGTGTAGAGTATCTCGTTGTCGACTATTTAAAGCAATTGCTTTATATTTGCTTTTGGCTTACAAGTTGTATTTGGTTGGCCTGGTCGAGTCCAAGTCCGAGTACGACATGTTTGTTGGCCATGTTGATTTTATTTAACTGACATTTCAGTGCTGTTGGCTGTGGTCGACGTGTGCGGTTCTGTGCCACCCTCAGACCATGCCCCATGCCACATTGTAAGGGAGACCTTTTCGGTCCTTTTGTTTGTTCACCAATTGACGTCTGTCTGCAATTGCATTTTGGGGCTGCGGCTTAAGTGTTAATTGAATTGCCAGGCGTCAAAGCAGCTACCACTTAAAGCTCTCAGAAAATGTATAGAAATTATGAAAAACGATTTTCCATGCAAACAGGTCTTGAGAGTGCAATACGTAGCTCAATAATTGAAAATAACACGTGTACAAGTTGAATAAATAAACTAACTATCTGCTATTATGCAACTGCAACAAAGTGCAAAGTTCGGTAAAAATAATAAACAATACCAAAGTCAACAGAAACAGAGAAATATTGAAAATTTTGACAAATATTGCGGCCATTTGGCGGCTACAAAATCAACACAATTGAGTCCTCAACTAAAACAACAACAACTATTAACAACAACAACAACAGCAACAAATACAGTTTACGTTACGCGGCAGCGCTGCTTAAAGTTGACAAAATTAAATTCATTAAAACGGAGGGTTTAACATTCGCATTGCTGGCGGGCCCCATGGGCCAAGCGGCAAGTATGTGTCGATTTCGTGGTTGTCGCTACAAAAACAAGAACAAAAACAATAAACAACAACAACAGCAGCAACAGCAACAACAGCAGCAACAACAACAAACGCCTACGCATAGTCCACAACTACAGCAACAACAGTTACAGCAATCGACCGAGACTGCGGCAACAACAGGTGAGAGAACTTAATTCTTCGGAGAGTTGAGCAACGGCATACAACTTGTGGCAAGAACAAACAGTATCTAATGAATAACATACTCTGCCATCGATCCATGGCATCTTATGAGTTAAAATACAGAGCCAAGAGAACAAATGAGAGAGGGATGGAGTGTATGTGTGAGTGAGTGAGCAAGTGTTTCCCTTTTTGCACATTTGCCAACATTCAATTTGCATTTGGCTGCTGCAAGAAAATCAACACATAACCTATACATATTTATGTATGTGTATGCCGAGCATACCCTTTAAACAAGCACACATTAAAAAGGGTATTACAAGTTACATATGCAGCCTATGTTTAAAATCTTAGTGTTAAACAATTCAATTTCTTAAAAACTTAGTTGATTTTTGGCATAATTTCCATTGTCACAAAAGGCAATAAATTAAAATTAAATTACTTATTATAACATACAGTTTATTTATTAAATTCAACAATAATGTTTTATTTATATACTTAAATTTCACCAAACTTTATGCTGAAATTCTCAAAATTCTAGCATATCCATCAGTTCATCCATTACTACGTCACACTACAAATACGTTTCACTTTTATTTCTGTTGCTTTTACTAAAAGTAAAATTCCATTGCAATGCTGGCTAAAAATTTACCATGAATTGAGGGGGGTGAGGGATCTCTTATATAAAGCTGACGCATCAGCTAACCGCAGCCGCTGCAGAGTGCCAATGCCATTTGCAAAAAGGGGGCGTGGCAGCGCCCACTCAGCCATGATGTGCTGTCATTTGACTTTCGAGTGGGTAAAAGAGATGGTACGTACGTACATACGTACGTGTAAGCCCAGGGGAGAAATTGCATGAGACACGAGGGAGAAGAGCGGGAAATTGAGGAGTGCTGCCAAATGTTTTGCAGCAGCTTAAGCATGTTGCATGTTGCAGCTTAAAAGATTAAGTATGGCGCATGTGGAGAGAAGAAACAGCAGTAGCAGAGAAGTGCTAGGGGCAGCGCATGTAAGTGCAGCATTCGCTTATGTCAGTCTTCTTCACCCATTTCCTCTGTCGCTCTGCCTCATAAATTTCTCAACCTTAAGTAGCCGACTTAAAGCTCCTATTGGCAGCTTAAACGCTCAGATGCGCTAAAAATGGGAAACCCAGAGAGCAAAAGAAGAAAGAAACCCAACGGAAAATCCATATAATACGAGTGAAATGTGAAAAATATATATATGTACGTACATTTATAAAATAAATAAATTGCAGTATAAATTCTTTGAAAATTGCTTAAAATCCAAATATGTGATAAACTGAAATTTATGTTGCCAATATCCATACAGAAAATTGAATGTACACACGTGTACACACACATTTCTGCAGTCTGTTGACAACAAAACTAAAGGAAAAGTGAATAAAATATCAAAAATATTATTTTAAATTATAGTATTCAACAAAGGAAAATAATGCAGAAAAACTGAAAGTTTCTGCTGAAAAAATCTGTTAATTAAATATGTTTTTTTCTTTAGTTAGAAATGATTTTTCTTTTGATAAAAATTAATAAATATTTTTATACATATTTGATGCAATTTATATAAATTTTAAGATATTTGAAACATAACTATTTGGACTACTAAATCAAACTGTTTGCAAAGGCAAATGCTTGGCCAATATATACATATGACTAGCGTTGCATGCCACTTGATGTTTGCAAATGTTTTCGTTAGTAACCCCATAAGTCAAAGTCATAAATTTAGCCACAAAAGTTTGCTCAACAATTTGTAAATGCTTTAGTTTGTCAGCTTATGCCAGAGAGTCAAATTGTCAGCAGTTACTACTATAAATTTCTAACAGTGTATGCGTATGTTTGACTATGTTTCTATGTGTATGGCTGTACATCAAATAAGTTGATCATAAATCAAATTTATAAACACACACAAGCATACAGCCATCGAGTTGATATCCTTCTGATATCCATCAGCATCACCATGGCAGGGATACACAAGTATTTATTTCTATTTTTAGCACTTAATCAGTCGCTCAATGGGCGCCATTATGAAAAGCTAGACAGGCTAAAGAGGGTGGCAAGAGAGGAGGAGATTTGGATGTCAATATTTCAAGGAAATTGCCAATATTTCCGGTTAATGTTAAGTTGGCACACTTTTAATGCGAAGTGCCTGTAGCTTATTTATGACATTACGTATACGCCGTATACGCCGCTTTAAATGCTCTTAATTGTCAAGCGAAAAGTCGCCCAGAATTGATGAGCTGGAACAACAATTTAGTTAAGTTTATATGCTACAAGTAGTAAACAGTTTATTTAACATTTTCAAAGTGCAAAAATTAAAAATTTAAACATGCGAATAGGGAAAGATAGACAGCGAGAGGAAGAGTGAAAAGTGAGAAAGCGTGTGTCAGTTTTTATTTTATGATTATGGAGCAATTTGCGCATGGCTATTTTATTTTAAAAGGGGTATGGCATTTCGTGTATGGGCGTATACCCGCCCACATTTCGCGCGTGACTTTGCAGCGCACTTAAAGGATATGTTGGACATTTGCATTGCAAATTGAATGCGCATTGCTGCGAGCACACATTAAGTGAAAATTCAATAAGACAGCAAACCAAAAATAATTTCCGTTTCGACTTTAATATATATTTTTATTTGTTTTTTTTTTTATTTTTGCAGGCCTGCATTTGCGGAGCATTGAGGAGCCAGCGTCGACGCCGTTGCAGTTAGCGGCCAGAATGCCCGCGGAGCAGGGGGGCACAGGGTACGGAATGAGTGAGCATAGCTTGCTTATTGCCACACGCACCGGTGTCCCCCTGCCGCTATCACAGCAACAGCAATCACCCGCCCACTATCAATACAATAATAGCAGCAACAGCAACAGCAGCAGCAGCAGCAACAACATTAATGGCAACAACATCAATGGCAGCAGCAATCACACAGCTCCGGGCTATGTTGCAACCACAGCTGCTGCTTACCAGCAACAACATTCACAACAACAACACCAGCAGCAGCAGCAACAATTGGTATATCATCATCAGCAGTCATACCAACATCAAGGGTATTCCCATCACTATCATCAGACATCATCGCCACAACATAATCGACCCTATGATCCAGAGCATGCGCGCATGGAGGCATGGATGGATGAAAATCAGGAGTTTGTACAGGATTATTTCATAAGGTGAGTTGAGAAAAGACCAAAAAAGAATATTAAGAAAATTTTAGAAGAAGGGACTTACTATAATTTATGGTAAATAAACTTTTAGAAAAACTTATAATAATTATCGATTAAGGGTAGTTTTCATAATCAAAGACTTCAAAGAGCTCTAGTTTTTATAAATATTTGGAAACGAGACCCAAAAAAAAAATCGCATTAGTAGGTCAGTATCTTACTAATCGTTGTTATCGATTAATAAATTTTCGTTTATTTGTGGAAATTATCGAACACAAATTAATCGATTTATTTTTATTTTCCTACAAAAAACTTTAATATAAAACTAGGGGTTGCTTTTAATAATTTATCGATAAGCGATTAGCATACATGCTGTATCGATAGACAGAAATAACAAATTTTCTTACTAATTTAACTTTTCCCCAAAGAGTTTCACACTCACAATTTTTGCTAAGTTGTCTTCCACTAGCGATACTTTTTGCCTCAACATGCCGATTATTCGATTTATATTAAAGCTGTTTATTAAGTGGTCATTTAGTAGCATCGTATAGCATGACAATCTAAAGTTGGGCTTTAAAAACTGTTTAAATTGCAATGTGATGCGGCAAAGGCTTTTGCTTTGATGCCATTGCCATAGTTTCGACCATATTTATGGGAAGCCATGCGCCCGTTTCCGCCGTAAAGCGGAAATTGGCTTTCACGCAGAGATAGGGATGGTAAATAGGGATCAAAATGTAAGCGTGTGTGTCTGTTAGGGACATTCGTTCGGTTTGTGTCGGCCTTTGGCTATGACACATAATAAAAATCACTAACAACTAAAAACATAAATTGGGCTTTATTTTCATGGCCAACAGACGATGTCGGCCCTTTTGGCACCACAGTTTCTTGCTGTCTTGTTGTCCTGTTTGCTGTTCTGGTTGTTTCTGTTCGCTTTGGTTTGCCGCTGGGCGTGTTGAGCACATTAAACGAGCCAGAAAAAAAGGCTTCATTTTGTGTACTTTGCATAAGAATATGTCAGACACATGGTACAAGCTCCTGCACTCTCTTTCTGTCTCTCCCTCTCTCTAACTCCTTGGACAGTTTTTCGACTAGAAAACTGTTACTTTCTCTGTACTGTACTCTATTTACACTGTAAAAAATGATAAAATATAGGATTAAATATTTCTTAAAATTAAATTTAAAGTCATTTTTGGATATTGAAAATTTGTCAGATTTTTAGAATGTCGTCTTAATTAAAATTGTCTTACAATATGCAAGTTTATGAGCTTATTTTACATGCGAAATCTTAGTTGCACTTTTAAAGTAATATAGTATTTTAGACCCATATTTTTTCTGTTAGTGTAGTGGCCCTTTCACTCTGTCCCTCTCTCTCAAAAGAGTTGCTCGCTGTGATTGCTGAATTTTTATGCCTCGCGCGCGTGTTGCTTCGCGTTTGTGGCATTGTGGACAGCTGTGGAGTCTGTGGCATGTGGCAGAGTGTGGACGCCAAATTATTCGTTTGCTGAATATTTATGAGCTGGCATTTTTATTAGACAATTTCATTTGGTGGCGCAAGCATGTCAAACGCTCTGACCAAACATGCTTAATTTTTAATAGTATTTTAATATGTTTGTATGTAGTACTAACATTTGATCTCTCTCCCTCTCTTTCTCCATCTATTTCTATTGCAGAAAGGCAACTCGTCAGACAGTGGATGCCTGGCTGGTGTCGCATGCCACAACAGCGGGCAACGATGTCATCAGCAGCAGTTCGCCAACACATCCCAATGGACAGACGAGCAGCTCACGTGGTGGCTCAGGTGCCACAACACCCGTGCGGTAAGTTCCAACAAAATACTTGCCACTACCACATTTTAATGCTTTTCTTTTATGTTGTTTTTTTTAGTAAAATCTCGGCACATGAGTTTGAGCGCGGCGGTCTGTTGAAGCCCATTGTTAATACCATCGATGGTACGCCCACATTTTTGAGCATTGCACCGCAATTGGATAACTCGAGTGGCAGTTGCAGTAATCTACAAAATGTTGGTGGTGTCGTTGCTGGCCAGTATCAGTATCAGCCTCCACATCATCATCATCACTACCATCATAACAATCACAATCATCAGCATTATCAGCATAGTCATTATCAGGCTGGCGGTGCCGTTGGCAGCAGCAGCAGCAATTGCAGTGCCCCAATTGGTGCCACTGGCAATGCAACCAATACCAACAACTCATATCCGTATCCCTATCATCATTGTCATCAACGGCCACAACGGCTGTCCCGCAACGAGCTGAAGCAGCTGGACGAAAAGGAACTGATCTTTGAGTTGGTATGTAATTAAATCTTTTTAGAAGAAATTTATAAATTGGTAGCTTAAATTAGCCATCAGACAAAACTGTTTTTATATATATTTAGAAATAGTTTAGAGCTTTAAACAATTTTCATACTTAAAGTAAATTAATTTACTCCTATCAAATGATTCACAATATTTGTCTAGAAATTACATTTTGTAAAATTTCCAGCAGTTGCTTAATCTTAGAGCCAACTTTCTATTCATGCATTTACTTAAAATGATTCACAATATTTGCTATAAATTTATCAAATCGAATGCGCGCATTTGGGCCAAATAGAATTTCACTTTATAGCCCATAAAGCCAAACGCTTCATGGAATTGCATACGTAAATTTCTAATGAATTGCTAGAGTCAATTTATTTATAAGTTGTTACAACACGCTCTGCTATGGGCAACAATGGCCATAGCAATCGGAATCGATTTTGCACACATGCAACAGCGTACTAGTTTATTTGCCCACTTTGGACTGCTGACGTTTGTTATCAGCCAAATAGCAGTTAAGAGAGGCCCGAAGCGTCGAACTACTTTGCAAACAGCAAATATTGAGCTAAATGGCTCATAGACGTCACAACACACTCTACCACTCAGTTAGTCAGTCAGTCTGATTGTTTGTCTGTCTATCAGTTTGTCAACTTGTCAATTATTGTTGGAGTCTATTATATTTGATAGCTGATTGACTTGTTTGCTTAACCAGTGCGAATAACTCACATTTTAGTGCATGTCATATGGCATACATATCACATACTCGGGTACTAATGTATTTATTGAGAACTATAACACTATAGTGACACACCCGCTTAAAAACTCATAATTCCATTGAATAATCGTAAAATGCATTTTGCAATTCTCTTCCAGGTAAAGGACATTTGCAATGAGCTGGAAGTGCGCACATTGTGCCACAAGATTCTACAGAATGTTTCCATTTTATTGAATGCGGATCGTGGCTCATTGTTTCTGGTTCAGGGACGTTGCAATGGCGCCGATGGACTCAAAAAGTAAGTACTATTAAGTACTTTAAATTAATAGAATATATGATATAAAGCATGTTGGTGTAGAAGAAATTTAAATTGAAGCTTAGCTTGCAGAAAATTGAAAAGATCAACAAAACTAATTGAGAGTTGAACTAAAATTTGTTATGCGTATATAGATAGAGAATAGTACTTTTTAATACTCATAATAATATTGTGAAGATTGATTTAGGCACCACTAAACATTAAGATTTTTTAGCTAAAAAGAGCAATAAATTCAAGTCATATATTTTTTTTTTAACTCTGCCGATTTCTGTCTCCATCTTCCCCTTTGTCTTTGTCTTTTAATACTCAAAAAGATACTTTTCAATTGTTAAATCTATTAAAAATCAGAACTAATATTATATTTTTCTCTACTGATTTAATAATTTTAGATAATTTCTTATGTTAAATATTTCTTGAACTCTATTCAGTGCAGTTTTTCTACTTTAAAACATTTGTAGTTTCTTCCCCACTCTAAAATCTCTAGAGTGAAACTAAAAATGACTTGAAAGACAGCTAATTTTAACTGAACTTCTTAGCTAAAAATGATCTATTACTCCCAAAAAACTTCACATGACTTGCAACTAATTTTAAGCCAGCTTTTTAGCTATAAATGATCTACTATTCCTCCAGTTGAACTAAGACTTTTTCGAGTTTCAAATATTCAAAGCAAATAACTTAATGGTCCAGAGGACACTATAAAAAGTTGTGCTACCGCTGTGGTGGTAATCGTTGCATGCCACGGCGGCGTGTGGAACAGAAGGAATTTAACACTAATAACTGTGAAAATTGAATTTCGTAATCAGGCAAGTGCTTTGGCCCGTACTTTTGGGCTCTGCTGTGTGTGTGTGTGTGTGTTGGCAAAGCGGCGATGACTTCATTGGCCCAAAGCCATTTTGTTGCCAACTTTTTGCGCATCAGCAGTAACTGCAGCAGTGGCAGTAGCAACAGTAGCTTCAACTTTGTCTGTGCAACATTTTGATGGCATTTATTTTTGGCATTTTATGATTGCTCAAATGCAGTTTTTGGCACACAGCGAAAGGGAGAGAGAAAGTAAAAGAAATAGAGACAGAGACAAAATATCCCCAAAGCAGACATTTTCGTAGCGTAAAAACTAATTGTAAATTGCGGCAAAACTCGTTGCATTATATATTATACATGTAATATATATTAAAGTTTGTACAAGATAATAGCCAACATTTTGAAACATTTTGCAGATGCCTCGTGTCGAAGCTCTTTGATGTCTGTCCACGCAGCACGGTGGAGGAAATGGAACAGCAGGAGGAAGTGCGCGTTGCATGGGGCACGGGTATTGCCGGGCATGTGGCTGAGAGCGGGGAACCGGTCAATATACCCGACGCATACCAGGTCAGTGGAAAGTTTTCTTTTGCAGTTCAGTTCTCTACTTTTTTTTTTTGCTGTGCACTAACAATCAATTGACAAATTTGAATGCCATTTCCTATTGAAGACCATAAATCAAATTCCCTAAAACGAACCAACTTCAAGCTTGGACAGTGGCAAATTCGAGACTTGCTAAGATTTATGATGCAAACAGCCGGAGTATTCACATTCACATTCACAACTCACACTCACATTCGTATTCGTATTCATATCGACATTTCACATTCTCACAGCAAAACTGTTGAAAACGCTTGAAATTGCTTTTTAAGTTTCAATATTGTTCAGTGAATTCACCACCCAAAAAGAAAAAGAATTTTGCCGAGCTAGCCGTAGAACTGGCAGCCCGGTCAATTGGGCCGTAATTAATCTTATGGCCAACGAAAGATACGCCAGTTATCCCCAAGGTTGAGACCATTTTAGGCCATGTTATGATACTTTCGAAAGCTGATAGAACTGTGTGCGCCTTTTAAAGGCTTTAAGTCTTGTGGGGCCATTGTGGCGTGTGTCGTTTTATCAGATTGTTTAAGCCAACTTAAGACATGGCCAACAATTGTACACAATGCACAACTGTGACGCATTTGAAGTGGCCAACTGTGTTGACTCTTTTATCACAACATTTTAGCACAATTTGGTGAATCTCAGACAGATAATTCAACACAATTTTTGGGTGTGAATGTGTTGAAATGTGAATTAAAGTGTACAAAACGTCTCTTTGCCTCTTTAGCTTTCCCTCTCACTCTCTGTCTCTCTGTCCATCTATCACTTTGTGTACAAATGATAGACTTAAGATACGGTTAGCACGAGTTATTTATTATTGGACTTTGCCTGGTACAAATTGTACGAGCAACTATACAAAAAAGACTCATAGCAAAGACGTTGAAGATGAAGTAAAAAAAAGAGTACAACACAATCACAACTCTAGCTGAAACATGGCCAAAACCTGATGACCTACACAAATAGCGGAATTAACAGCTTCAAATTGGTGTAAAATATGTGTGGAGGAAAGAAGTTGTATGCCGGAATTTGTAATTTGTGAACACTTATGTGACAATAGCAACAACTGTCTAGACAACTCTAGACTCTAAGCTTAAGACTACACAAAAATGTAGTACTATATTTAGACAGCGTCATGTTGTCTCTCTGTACACTGCTCTCTATAAGTATAAATAGCATTGAATAATAGAAAAATACCACAAACTATGCCGATGTAAAGAAATATTACTAGAAAAAACAATCATATAAGAGCTATTTATATGCTTACAATTGATCTGTTTGGATAGATAAATGCTCAAAAGAATCAAAGCTATGACAAATTTGTAAGGCTTAGTTTATTGAACCCTGAATAAGACTAAAATAAAGTAGGCCTTCAATTAGTTTAACAGAAATACTTAAACAAATTGAATGGTTTCTAAAGATTGGCAAATAAATTTATACAATCGGTAAACAGATAGAAGATGAAGATGTATAAAAATAGAATAGTTGAAAAAGTAATATATAAACGTACATGAACTCAAACTTTTGTATTTTAAGATATGTCAACTTTAGAAAATCTAAATAAATTTTTACAATCGGAAAATCGAAAGATGAAGAAAGTGTTGACTTAGTAAACTTAAAATAGAACAGAAATATGTAATAACTGATTACAAATCGATGCATTTTATTAGCACTCTTCAAAATCTTCTCCCTATAGGGAAACTCTAGTTTTTTAATTACCTGAAAAATATATAAAAGTTAGCTTCAATTCAACTTTAAAAGTTGTTATCTTAAATAGTAACTAAGAAACACTCCTGACACAAAAAAGTGGTACAGTAACTCAACACAAAACCGGACTTTCTGCATTAAAATACAATAGTAACCTTGGAAATCAGATATTTTTGGAAGCTTTCCATCTTTTACTTCTCTTATTTATGTCCATCAAAAATGCTTAAAAATAGTTTCTTCTTTTTTGTTTGCAGGATGAACGTTTCAATTGTGAAATTGATTCGCTAACCGGATACCGGACAAAAGCTTTGCTCTGCATGCCCATCAAGGATTCCGGCGGGGATGTGATTGGTGTTGCGCAGGTCATCAACAAAATGAATGGCGAATGCTTTTCGGAAATCGATGAAAAGGTAAGTGTGCTCGATCTTAATCGGTGTGGCACTTTGTGTGTTCGCTTTTGTTGCACAGCTACTCGTACACGCACTCGTACTCGTGCCACATGCAAATTGCATTCATTATTTAACAAAGCGAAAAGCTTAACAGACTGACAGAGCATTGGATTCTGTGTGAATGTGTGTGGAAATGACATTTTTCTTGTTTGGGGAAAAAAATGAAAATCCGCATACGCATAATCCGTTTGACAAACGACCAACGAAACAGATGAAATGCATGTGTATTAATCCCAAATTTTATTTATATTTTTTTTGCTTTAGGTCTTTGCCTCGTATTTACAATTCTGTGGCATCGGTTTGCGCAACGCCCAGTTGTTTGAGAAATCCCAACTGGAGATTAAACGGAATCAAGTGCTACTTGACTTGGCCCGCATGATATTCGAGGAGCAGAGCACCATTGAGCATATGGTCTTTAGGATTCTAACCCACATGCAGAGTCTCATTCAGTGTCAGCGTGTCCAGATTCTGTTGGTCCACGAGGCGGACAAGGGCAGTTTCTCGCGTGTCTTTGACTTTGAGGCGAACGATCTGAGCGAGGATGAGGCCAATTCAAGGACCAGCCCCTATGAGTCACGATTCCCCATCAACATTGGCATCACCGGACATGTGGCCACCACCGGTGAGACTGTCAATGTGCCCAATGCCTATGAAGATGACCGTTTCGATGCAAGTGTCGATGAGAATTCCAGTTTCAAGCATCGCTCCATACTCTGCATGGCCATTAAGAATTCCTTGGGTCAGATCATTGGTGTTATACAGCTGATTAACAAGTTCGATGAGTTGGTGAGTATTAAAGACAATGTACACTGAGAGAATTGTAGTTTTAAAAATTTAAAATTAGTCACGAAATTGTAGAATATTTTGTGAATGTACTTTTGAAACCTTATATAAATTTATTGAAATTTTATATAAATTATATAGGAATTATTTTCTTTAAATATGTGTTGTACTATTGTATATTCTGTTTCTTACTATTGTTACTTAAATTCACTTAAATAATATATTTTTTTACATTTCTTTTTCTTAAATTTCCTTTTACAGGACTTTACCAAAAACGATGAGAACTTTGTGGAGGCATTCGCCATTTTCTGCGGCATGGGCATTCACAATACGCACATGTACGAGAAAGCGATTGTGGCGATGGCCAAGCAGAGTGTCACCCTGGAGGTGCTCAGCTATCATGCATCTGCCACCATGGATGAGGCTCATCGGTTGCGCGTAAGTTTCCAAATACACCAAATGTCACCCCTGGGTGTCATTGCTCATGGCGGATGTGAAGAAGTGTGGGGGGGAGGGGAAGTGGGGAACAAAGAGATGTCAAGGGAGCAATGACTGCACAGCATTTATAAATGCTTAATTTGTATGTGAAAAGGTCGCCAAAATGACAGACTCGACAGTCTGGAGCTGTCGCTCTCTCTCTCTCTCTCTTGGTTTCTCTCTTTCTCTATCGCAATTTGAATGGCAACTCTATAAAATTCTTGGTGTGTACCGTTTTAGCTTTCATGTTTTTATTATTGCTGCGTGACAGTGGCAGCAGTAGCAACAGCAGCAGCAAGAACAACAGCAATTTCCTCTCTGTCCGTGTCTAGCACTGGGTGGAGGCAACGTGTTGACAGTTGTAATTAGTTTGTTCGCACAAGTATGACAAAAAGAAACTTTTGCACACTGGTTAAGCAGCGTTGTCTCGAGTTTCCCATCTCCCCACACACTCTCTCTCTCTCTCTCTCTCTTTCTGCCCCTTTGGACATTCCTTGGCTGCCACTAGGGCCTGGACTGGTTCAAGTTTTTCCACATCTGTCTCTCTGTTTTTCTTTTGTTGTTTGTTATTTGTTGTTGTCACTTCTCCTCCTGGTTCTTTGCACTTTTCTCCGGCATCTCGGACACTTTTCGTAATTATGCTGGTCTAAAATTATGGCCGCCTCTCGCCTTGTCAGCTGTCCACGTTGCCGGGTTATTAATTTTAATTAAAATTATGCCATTCTATGCTCCGCTTTGGCGTCACTTTTACGAGAGCCACTGCGATTATGCCATCATAAGAATAAAAAACAAAAAAAAAGACAAGGGAGAGAGCTGAATACAAAACCCTTTTGGCTAAAAATGGTTGCAACAGTAAACTGTCAAGCCATTTGACACAGAGCTCGAAGCGGGCAGCAGTGTAAAATAGAAGTAGAAGTTGGAGTAGGAGTAGCGGTGGCAATAGGATTGGGTATAGGAGTGGGTGTGAAAGCGGGTGTATATCATCATGATGAGTTACTACTACTATGCCTCATGGGCATCAATTTGCACTTCTTGACAGCTGCTCAGCGTTATTTATACACATTTTGGGCTACACTTGGAAGGAAGTAAGTTGTCCGCCCGCAGTTAATAAACGTCCAGTGTAATAAAGTTAGACAGCAGCTAACTTATAAATACATAGAATAAATAGGAGAACTATGGCGAATATGGAAAAAATATGTAACATATATCGTGTATATTTTTTAATAGATTTTTTAGGGCTGTTTTTCAAAAGAAAAATTGTCTTTAAATATGAAATTGCAGCTAATAAATGTACAGTAGAATCGGGTTATGACGATACTCAAGAGATTGACTTTGTATACAGAATAGGACGCTGTCTTAGGATTGATTCATGATGTCTAAATTGTCGATCAATGTTTTCCAAATTCTCTGAATCGTTATAATCTCAACCTAAGGAACAATATATAGAATTAGGAAACATAATTGTTGTACGTTAATAAATATTAATATAACAAATATGAAGATTTACGTTATGGACAGTATTACTACATTACTTGCTATAAAATAAAGTTACTAAACCGTTGTAGACACAGCTAAAATAATTATGCTATTTTCTTAATTTCCGTACAAAATGTTTAAATTAAAAATGTAGTAAAAATATACATTTGATTGTCACCCAATATTAGCCCGAGTCTTTGAGATACATTTTCTGCTTCTCTTAAAAACTATTTTAGCAATTTCCTTTATAATTTTCTTTCTCTTCTTTAGCGACTGCGTGTTCCTTCAGCTGTACATTTTCGTCTACACGATTTCAAATTTGATGATATACACTTTGAAGACGACGATACGTTAAAGGTAAATTTTGTAAAAAATACCTTTAAATTTATTTATATTAATATAAAACTTTAATTTTTCTAGGCCTGTTTGCGCATGTTTTTGGATCTCGATTTTGTGGAACGTTTTCACATTGATTACGAAGTGCTTTGCCGCTGGTTGTTGAGTGTCAAGAAAAACTATCGTAATGTGACCTATCACAACTGGCGACATGCCTTCAACGTGGCCCAAATGATGTTTGCCATTTTGACTGTAAGTGTGAAAGTAAAGATTATAAAAGTCGGAAGTTTTCTATAAAAATTTCTCTTTAATAGACCACACAATGGTGGAAGATCTTTGGTGAGATTGAATGCCTGGCACTCATAATAGGCTGCCTGTGCCATGATCTCGATCATCGGGGGACCAATAACTCCTTCCAGATCAAGTAAGTTTAGTTAAGTCAAAGCTTAGCATATGATTTAATGCGATTTCGTTTGGTTTAGAGCATCATCGCCTTTGGCGCAGCTGTATTCAACATCTACCATGGAGCACCATCACTTTGATCAGTGTTTAATGATATTGAATAGTCCTGGAAATCAGATATTGGCCAATCTGTCATCGGATGATTATTGTCGTGTTATACGAGTTTTGGAGGATGCTATATTGTCCACGGATCTCGCTGTCTACTTTAAGTGAGTTGGATTGGTTTTAGTATAAAACGCAAAATTGGTTAACTTATTTGTATGGTATAGAAAACGTGGTCCTTTCTTGGAGAGCGTGCAGCAGCCTATGAGCCACTGGGTTGCCGAGGAGCCGCGTGCCTTGTTGCGTGCAATGAGCATGACTGTCTGTGATTTGTCGGCTATAACAAAGCCGTGGGAGATTGAGAAGCGTGTGGCCGATTTGGTTAGCTCCGAGTTCTTTGAGCAGGGCGACATGGAGAAACAGGAGCTAAACATAACGCCAATTGTAGGAGAAAAAATACAATTCAAACCATTTTGATATTAATTAAACTATTGCTCTTTTTTAACTCCAACAGGATATCATGAATCGAGAGAAGGAGGATGAGCTGCCCATGATGCAGGTGAACTTTATTGACTCCATTTGTCTGCCCATCTATGAGGTACGTTTAGTTTTTATCCCAATAAACCATTTATTAATCAAGTTAATATATGCTTTAGGCCTTTGCCACGCTCTCAGACAAGCTGGAACCGCTCGTTGAAGGCGTGCGCGATAATCGTGGCCATTGGATTGATATGGCCGATGATGTGAAAACCAATACTAGTCAAGATCAGCAGGAGCAGCAGCAGCAGCCACAAATTGTGATAGCGAATGGTGACAGCAAACCGGCAGCTGATGATGACGATGCTGCGAATGCTGGGGCTGATGATGTTGGAGCTAAAACTGATACTGAGGTAGCAGCGGTAGCAGAAGCATGTGTAAATGGCTTAAATGTTGTTAAAAGCAGTGCAACCACTAACAACATTGCCATCGCTTCTCGTCCCAGCAGCAACCAGCCCAGTGATGATGATGATGATGATGATGTAGCAACTGATGTGGTGCAGCTGGAGAATGGACATGCTGCTAGAAAGAGCAGCCGCAGCAGCAACAGCAACAGCAGCAGTTGCATATCCTCAACCAGTTCATCTACCGTCTCAAGTCGCCTCTCAACACCACCGCCAACTGGCGAAGATGACGACAGCACACCCGTTTCCCCCTCCAAGACGCTGCAAGCTCAACTGGTGGCAGCCAATCTCAATGCACTCTCGCTGGGTAAATCCACAATGGTGCAGAAGACGTGTTGCAGCTGTCAGCAGGTGCGCAAGACGAGTTCACTGAAGGGGGCACAGGAACTCAATGGCTGTGGCAACAAAAAGCATGTAACACTATGCAAAAGTACACCAGCTATTAGCCATCAGCATAATCACAATCACAATCACAACCATAATCATCAGCATAACCATCATCATCATCATCACTCGCATTCGCATACGCATCAGAATCAGCATCATATTATTGGCAGCGGCATTGGCAGCGCCAGCATTGGTGGCAGTGGCCTCATTGCTCTTGGCCAGGAAAGTGATAAAATACCAAAAATTGTGGGTAAATTTGGAAACCTCGATGGCCTGACCTTTACCAATGGCCACGGTCTGCCATTCAACTATCCAACACCACAACAGCAGCAGCAGCAGCAACACCAACAACAACAACATCATCATTTGCTGACACGTCGCCACTCGGAGACCAACAACAGCAATGCAACAGCACCGCCTACCGCACTGGCGGCTGATAAGTAAGAGGTCGTGATCGTTTTAGTTGTAAGCCAAACTCTTTGGTACCTTCATTCAATAGTTAAATATCTTGTACATAGGCACATTTCTCATACACCACATTTTTGTATATAACTTTGTATCAGTATCGAAAACTTTAAAATCTTAAAACAAAAATTGAACGAAAAACAAAAAATACAACATACCATTAGCAAATTGTGACAGCGCAATTTGAATACAAACTAAATAGAAAGATTCCTATAAACTATAAACTTATATAAATATATATGAAGATAAAGATAATGATGATGATGATGTAAACTTATTTGTAATTATAAAATGACACTAAATATGCTGTGTGTGCAACTTCAATTTTAGTTTAGTTATACAACACTATACTATGCTATCTAAACCATATATATATATAAAAACATATGCAAATATAACACCTTTTACCCCTCCAGAAAGTAAAACAAATGCAAAGAAGTCAAATTCTCTAGAGATTTAAGCATAAAATGTACCAAAATTCAACCAGGCAAATTAGTTAATTGTTGTGGCATTCTCAACAACAAGACAAAACACTTTAAAAGTATTGTATTGCTGCTACACTTGATATGTTACTATATATGGTACATAAAATATATATATATATTTCTATATATAGTAGATGCACTGCGGCAGTTTAGTTGAATTATCTGTGGGTAGCACAAGTATCACAGCAGCTTAAAAATATGTTTGTTTATAAGCATAAATTAATGTATACACACAACATAAATAAGCGCTTTGTATTTTTGTCTGCGGCGCTCTATTCGAATTTAAATAATTATAATTATAATACAAAAAAATATGCGATAATAATATAAAATATATATATATTTAATATATACCACAAATTATAAATGTGTATGTATCTGTGTACTTAGCGACTGTTTTGGGTCTGGTCGCTGTACAAAGACCCAGCATAATTCAGTGCTAAAAAAAAGTAACTACAAGTTTTTTGCTAATCTCAACACCTGCGTTAAACTTAAACAAGCACTTTTAACGGTCTGTGTCTAACACATACATGGCATACATACATATACCTAAAAATATATATATAAATACATCTATGTGGATAGTAAGGCCAATCCTTCTTTAGATTTAATCGTACTTTGTGAGTTTTGTTATTTATTGTCGGCATTATAGAGATCTTATCTAAGCTACACAAATAATTTGCTGTAATGGAACCATGTTCAAAGAGCAAAACTAAATAAAGCAAAGAAATATTCAAAACTTCAAAACAAGAAATGATTATACTACTTTTTTTATTACACTACTCCCTGTAATTAGCTATATTAATAATGGTAAGTTTAATTGAGATAAATTACATATTTATTTACAAACTTAAAAGTAAGTAAAGAAAATTACCCTTCATTTTTTTGTTTTATGTTTTTTATTTATTAGGTACATATAATTTTGTGTATTTATTGTACATTATGGTAAAAAAATACATTACATACATATATTTAGACATATACATATATATATATAGATAAAAATGCTAATTAATTGATTAGTTGTCGCTTAACTAAGGATAGCATAACACATCCTACTAAGTACTTATTTTGAGTGGGATCGAAACTAGAACAAAGATCTACAACTAGTAGCAGTTGTTGAAGTCGTGTTTCGATTTTTTAAAACATTTTATTTTTTAAGATGCATTGGAATAGTCTTCAGGTAAGCGAACAAAATAAGTAGAAAACTAATGTAAAGAACGCAAAAGTTATTTACAAAATTTTATATTTACGATACGAAAGCCTGCTTTCTCTTTCCTTCTCTAGATCTTCCACGATCTCTGCCTGCTTTGCCGTTCACAACCTTATTTTTACAAGGCTGCTATAAATGGTGTCAAATCGGGAAACTTGAATAGATTCTGATTGCGAGAACGTGTCACACGCGGCTGGGAGTGACCCTGTCGCTGCTGTGGACTGAATCCGGATGCCTGTTGACCGGTCAAATAGATGCCGCACTGTGAGTTGCAGACCTCATCCCGCAGTATGGCCTCCTTGGGCCACTGTCGGATCAGTTGGCCACAGTCGGTAATACGCAATGAAGCACACTGGGCCTGCAAAGGGAGATAAGGATAAGGATTATGATAACATTAAAAGCAAATACTGTTTGGACTACTTACGCCTTCAGCAGAGCAAACGCAGCTGGTGCAGGGTGAGGGGAATGCAGATTCACCGACACGAACATTGCGCGAACCAATCTGGCAACCCTGAACATTCTCACGCCAAGCATTCAAATCGATCTGTGGCATGGACTGGCAGGGCACACGTGGGTTACTATAAGCAGCAAAAACACTCATTATTAGTTATATCAAATAAATGCTATATAGATCATCTCCAACTTACAGGAAATTGCTGGGCAAATCGAAGGCAGCACGCTGCATATCGCCAGGAATCTCGAGATTCTCGCAAACGATCTTGGCCAACGTGACTTTACGTATCTCAGCCAGCTGAGCCTCGGTGAATTTAACCTCGGGATTCTGATTCTCATACCAGAAACGATCGCATTTACGCAGTTGCCTGAACTGAATGCCAATGATGCAGGCCAAAGTGGGACCGACCAGACCGCCCTGCAATGGACGCTCTGTCATGGCACCGGGGAATAGATCAATGTCGTCCACGCTGGCATAGACCTTCTGGAAACGATTGATGACTTCGGTGGGTATTTCACGGCTCAGATCGCTCCAGGTCGTGGCACGTTTCAGATTGCACAGAGCACGATAGTTGTTATACGAGGGAATACCATGATCACGAGCTAAACAAGAAGATCAATTAGAATTTCAAACTGAAGGTCAAACTGAGAGCAATCATAACTTACCACGCTGTATGTTCAGGGCGATCAGATCAATGCCGGAGAAGGGAATCTTGCGATCCTCGAACAAATGATTTGTGACCTCGCCGGTAATGAACTGATCCAGCGTCTCCATGGGTGTGGCTACCAAGCCACGCAGAATTTCATCGGTAATGCCAGGCTGCAGCATAGCGTCCATGCGGAAGAAGCCATCACGGAGCAGCAGTGGCGGATCCACGGGCTGATGCTGGATACTTAGACGAGGAATATGCGGACGCAGCAGCGAGTGACCGATGCGGAAAGCAGCAGCTGCAAACTCATTGAACACAATGGGACTGCAGGATGGATTGTAGTCCTTGTAGTAGCCCTGGGGCAACAGTTTCAGGCCATAGAGATTGACGGCATTCCAGCTGAGAATGCGGGGCAGGAACTCATTGAACACCGTGTGCTGCACTTGGGCGCTGACAATGCGACGGGCATGATGGTACAACTGTTCGCCATTCCAGTGGGGATTCACACCACGTAGTCCCTCCACAATTCGGTTGTGTTCACGCAGGAAGTTGGTGTGGATGGCCGTGAGACCCGGTTGCTCGGAGGCACGATCATCGCCGGCAATGAAGCAGAGGCCATTGCGCGACTTGCACTCGGGATGGGTGGCACTCTGAGGCAGCAGCTCCTTGCCACGTATGGGATGCACGGTGCTGTTCAAGCGACCAGAGAAGCCACGCAACTTGCCGGCCAGACAAACATTCTCGCCATAGATCATGGAGGCATCCAGGAAGTGAGTGTTCTGATTGACCTGATCGCGTGGACCCAACGACTGCTGGCCCGGCAGCGATCTCATCGAGGGGAAGCACAAACGTTCGCCACTCGTAACATTCACCTCGGGATAGAAGAAGTCGCCGGTGGGCACGGGGAAGGGATTGCACTCGGGATGCACCGTCTGGCGGGAGTTGCAGGACCGACAGCTAGGAATGGACTCATGGAAACCCTTGTGTATGGGCGTCAGTGTCAGATCGTGATCCACAAACTGAGCAAACTGCATCACCATCAGGGAGTAACGCGTATGCAGATTCGAAATATCCGGATGTATAGTGGTTGAAATCGTACGTGGATTGGGCAGCGGAGTGCCAGTAACGCCAGTCACCCTCGGTGCCGAGATGCCATCCTCATACTGAGCCGGCAGCAGGCGGGAGAAGGTGGTCAGTGCCTTGCCCCAGTTGGGGTTCCTCAAATTATTGCAGCGTCCCGAAAGCGTACGGAATGGCGAGTTGGCATCACACTGCTGGTTGGGATCTGGACAGTGATCCAGAGGCTGTTGATTGCCACCAATCAGCGCACTAATGTCCACAGTTTGCAGGGTATCCGTCAGTTCGTTGCGATTGAAGGCATTCTGGTTGGGATTGAAGATCTGTCGCTTGCGACGTGTTATGGTATTCAATGACTTGACAATCTCATTCGAGGCCAGCTCAAAGATCAGCGAAGAGTTGGCCAGACTCAATGCAGCCGGATTGGCCTTGCTAAAGGAGGCAGCGGTGCCATCGGGTGAGCGGGCACTAATGCCACCCTCTAAAAAACAGATAATTTCTACCATTAGTGGGAAATTCTCTAGCGGATTTGCGATCTAAACTTACGTGCACGCCACACCTCGTATTCGAAACGTTTGCGTTCCTCCAGTTCCTGCTTGGCACGCTCAACGGCAGCCTCAATCAGCTCGGGACTCAGTTCACTAATGGCTTCCTTAGTCTCGGGCTCCACATCGACATGTTCCAAATGGATCTCCTCCTCGCCATTTACCTTCCAGGCACGCAGATTGAATTTGGGCAGTTGGGCGCAGTCCAAAACGGAATTGCTATAAAGTTAATCAGAGGGTTAGTGAAGGTCTCCCAATATGTCAGTTCTTGCAACTTACAGATAGTTATCCTCACGAATGAAAGCCTTGGACTGTGCAGTTTCCACCTGATTGGAGCCACAGAGCAATCCAGAGAGCGTCGTCTGACGAATGCTCTTCAGCTGTTCCAGACTGAAGGATGATGGCGGAATTTCGTTCTCATACCAGAAACGATCAGTTTGCTTGAGCAGCTCAAATTGTTGGGTCAACAGGCAGCTAATGGTGGGTCCAAACAAGGCGCCCACAACGGGCTCCTCCATCAAGGCGCCAACCAACAAATCAATGTCAGCAGCGTTTCTATAAGATTGGGATAGAATAAAAGTTAATTTTGCAAATTGTCAGTGAAAACAAAAGATCACTCACTGATAGATGTCACGCAGATTGGTCACATGCTCCTCGGGAATGTTGGTCAGCTGAGCCAGATTGTCAAAGGTCACATTGACGGCGCTGCTCTGACCAAAGCGACGATCGCAAATGTCGATGGCATGAACATATGAGGCAATGCCATGATCACGACCACGATGCACGGCCAAAGCCAGCTCGGACCAGCCCTCGTTATTGGTCTGGCTGGGCACCAGGGACTTCTGCAGGGCCGCAATCGAGAGCAGCTCATGGGCAGAACTCTTCTGGGAGAGCATCTCGGGGGGATACATGCTCCAGAAGGCGGGCATGGCGCTGGTGGCGAACTCATTGTAGATGCCGGCACGAATGGAGCTGGAATAGTTGGTGAAATGCTTCTCGGCGGTCAGGCGGAGACCCTCCTTAGCCGTCGTCTCCTGTCCCAATACCAATGGCAAGAATTCGTTGTAGGTTATGTGCTGTATGGTGGCAGTAATGATGCGTCTGGCCTCCAGAAAAACATCCTCCTCGGACCAATCGGGATTGATGTGCGCCAACTGTTCGCCAATGTTGTTGTGCTGCTGCAGCAATGCACGATGCAGTGCACCTGTTGCACCTGCCACCTGGCAATAGCGACACGACTCTACCTTAACTCCACCACTCAGATAGGTGCGCAGCTGATCGAACTCGTGACGCGTACCGCCATACAGACCAGATCCATCGATATATGCCGATGCAATGTTCATCTGTTCGCGAATATCTATGTGGAAAGTTGGAAAATTAATTATAAAATTGTAATTCATGGGAATGGGAATAAAACTAGGAATACCCGACGAATACCCACTGCTGCCTCTCTCAATCGTGTATTACCATCTGTCTTTTTATCTGATTATATGAATTTAAATCGATGAAATAATAAAAATCGACCCCAAATCGACTGAAATCTTCAAAATCGAACCCATAAAGTATATATATTCTTAACCTACACAAAATTTCTAATCGATTGGATCATTTTTTGGGCAGAAAATAAAAAAAAAAATTTTTTTTAATTTTTGAAAAAACGACAAGGGGTAGGTATGCAAAATTTTCAAATTTTTGAAAAAAATATCAAATTTCCGAAAAGTTTAAACTTTAGATGCAGAACTAATTGTATGGCAAAATACAGTGTAAAATGGTATTTCGCTCGACAATCGATGCATTTTTAGCAAAGTTATCGCAGTTTAAAGTTTCAGAAATAGTGTTAATGGGTGTTTAACCTACCCCAACTGCTTAACTTTATAATTCCCATATAAACTGCCACTTAAAATACCAAACACTTACGTTTCTGGCAGACTTCCGAATCGAATCCAGGTGCAGATCGTTTGTACTCCTTGCAGTCTGGACCGGCACGCACAAAGCACTGCTGCAGTTCGCTGGGATCCTTGACATTGGCCTCTCGTTGGCAGCACTTGCCGCTAATGGGCAGTTGTCCGACCTCATACAGATCGTTGGCCAGCAGTTGCCCCCAGGCTGGCAGCATGGCAGTGATATGATCGTGACGAAGTTCGCTCTCCACATGTCGCTGCAGTTGTTCAATCACCAGCTCTGCATCGGGCAATGCATGTGTGCCGCTCGAGCTGCGTGGCTGACTGACATCATCGGCGTAATCCGCTCGCAGCAATCTCTGGAAGACATCGCCACGTGCTCCCCATTTCCTGTGCGACACATTGTTGCACTCTGCAGTTGGCTGGCGGTATTTACTCGGCGGACAGACATCATAATCATCCGCGGCACTCGATTCGCCACAGGGCGTCACAGAGCGAGCACGTTCCGAACGCAGTGCATTGATGGCGCCATTCTCCAGATCCTCGGGTATGCGTAGCGTGAAGCTGGGAGCACTAAGGCACCTGAAAAGGAATAAGAGATTGTACAGAAATTAGTTACTTTGCTTAAAAAATAAAAGAATTTTTTAATTGAATTTGGTAGAGTTTTAAAACCAACTTTTACTTGGCTATAAGTTCTTATAGTTATTACTAATAATGATTTAAAATGATATTCATAATTTGTTAAACTTCTTTTATTTATTGTTCAAAAAAAGATTGTTAATTTTTATTGTTATAATAGAAATTTAATTTATTAAAGATACCTGCATATATTTTAAGAAAATTCTAAAGAGTTTGTGTTTTTCTTTTGGCTTCAAATAGCTATTTAAAATGTATATTATTTAAAAAGGAACACAAATAGAACTCACATAAAATGTAACAGGATGTGAGTAGTATTAACTTAGCTCTTCAGAAATTTATCTAACTGATAATATTGTTATACTAAAGCACACGTGCTTTTAATTTGTGAATAGACTCATTCATGATGGATTCATGTCGCTTCTCTGGCGATTTCCAGTTTTTAATTGTTGGAGATTTTTGTTCACATTGCTAATTAGGGGCGCAGCATGCATGAAGCGTATAACTTGAAGCGTTTTAGTATTTTGAAGCTAGCCGGATATGAAACTGGCGTCTCCAAACTAATCAATTTCAAATTATGAACAATGACGAGGTTCAATTTCAAACGGTTTAACTGTTCGACTGCCCCCAAAAACGGCAAACTGATTGACTGGCTGACAGACTGGGTTATTAGTGATGCTTGCTGTTGTTGTTGCTGTTGTTGTTGTTAATGTTTTGCAAATGTTGTTATTGTTGTGTCTATCATTATGTTCTTCTCAATGGTTATGTTAAGCTCACGTGATGCGATTTCTTTTTTGTTGTCTTTGACATTAATAAGTTTCAAAGCTCTTGCTCATTTTTTTCGGTTGGTATCTTATCCGTTTATTATTTTTTTGTCTCTATGACAAACTTCAATTTGGCCATTTGTTATGCTTGAGCAAATATTTATGCGTTGAATTGTGCAACAATTGCAGCTCATTGTGGGCGATCGACAGATCTGTCAAGTGATACGCCTAATGAGTACCATTAATATGCTTAGCTATGCTTAAATGACGCACTTCCTCGACTTTAAATTGAAATCAAATTTAAATAATACTTATGTACATAGATCTATGAGTCTTATAACGTTTGCCTCTTCAATCGCAACTATCGCAACTATATAATTAGTTTCGTTTGGTGTTATAATTATTGTATATGTTTTAAGCTTGCTTTTCTGGTTTTCGTGCACTTTAATTGGATTTATATTTCAGCTGCTTTTTTTTTAACTTATACATATATTTTTTATTTTATTTTATTTATGTTTGTGGTATTTGTTCAAGGTTGGTTTTTAGCTAAGCTCATTGTTCAGTGTGTAGTGTCTAGTGTGGAGTGTTTATAGAGCAGAGCCAGTTTGTTTCCTAAGTCTTTTGTTTTGCAGCACTCGAAATAATTACGAAAATATTTCATTTTTTTATGCGAGCAAAGTGCTAAAATACTTGATTACTCGATTTAAATAATGTACAGTTTATCTGCTAAATTATAAACTGAAATTCTAAACAAATAAAAAATTTAAATAATTCTGTTGAATTTTCGTGACTAACTGTGTGTGTGTGTTGTTGCTATCTTTTAGTGTGAATCGAAGATTATTGATGCGTCTCCACATTCACATTGTTATTGCAATTTGCAATTGGCATTTTGATTTTTTTTACTAACGAAACAATTCTTGCCAAAAGAAATGCCTATTGAACAATTGTTACGATTATTTGCTTGAGGCAATTTGGACGTCAGTTTGTTGCAATTGGCTGCAAGTGTTGCAAAAACAGCACGTTTGAACATTATATTTGTTTATTTCTTTATTTATATGCACTCGTATGTGCTATTTGCTTGCCGCATTGGCGCAGAACATGAACAGGCAAATGGCTGCTAACAACGTTAAGACAGTCACGTCGCATTAACTGAAAGCGAAAGCTACAAAGAGAGACAAGCAAACAGACAGACAGACAGACAGACGGAGAGTCATGTGAGTGTGCGGCAGTTAGTTAATTTACATTTGTTTGTTTATAGTTTTGTGTTTTTTTGCTGTACGACTGTGGCGGCAGAGGGAGTCTGAAAATTAAGTATGTCGCACGCGGCATTCAGCGTAAGGCGAATGCCAGAAACTGTGTCACACCTGACTTTGATGGCACCAATCAACTGCAACAGCAACAGCAACAACTTGCACAGCAGCTGTGTTAATGCCGCAAATAGAAATGCGCATCACACGCGGCGTATGCGTTATTTAACAGACACACACACACGAGCTTATGACATCGAGCGAGTCGTATAAATTGTGATCACAATTTGTTTGATAATTAAATAAATCGAGTGACGGCAATAAAACTGTTAACATCAACAGAAAAAAACGAAAGTTTTTAAGTTTTATTAATTTCGTTTTGCAATCGATAATAATTCAGAAGAAATGGATATTTGATTAGTTATAGAATTTCAACATAGGCCCACACTTTTTGAATGCCAAGCAAAGTTAATGATAATTTTATATTGATATTTAAAATATGCATAACTGGATTTATGACTTAATATAATTTTTATATCATTTTAATTGTGATGTGATACGATGTTTGGCATCATGTGGTTCTAACTAACTGATCTCAGTCCAATTACTGTAAAAACAACTGTTTTATTGGCTTAAATTTTTAAAGATTCAATGTAAGTTTTTATGTTTTATTTAATAAAAATACATGTGTTGACTTGCCATTTGCATGTTGTTTTATTTCACTATATTTTACAGCGTTCTTGTTAGTCATTCAGTCATTTAGCTGCTTGGCAATTAACAAAACACGTGAGAGTCTTAAATACCAAATGGCACATGTAACAAGTTGAACAAGTTTGCCGCCACCTTCTTAGCAGATTACACCGCCAAATACTTCAGTTTATTGTACATATTGTATGAGTCTATAGTAGTAGTTTGTTCAGTTGCATTAAACGCGTGCCGGATTCTACTCTGCTAGTGTTATTAATTGCACTTTTCTCTAGCTGAACAATGAGTGCCAATTACATAAACAACAGAGATAGCACAGTTAGCATTCAGCCTCATCATCGTCATTTGTTTATATTGATTTAATAATATAGCACAACAATATGGAAGCTAATAAATGTTGTGCAATCCGGAGATTGTTTTACCAATTATGCATGTTAGCAATTTAAATAAATAATTAATTAAATGATAGATACAAAAAAAAATGAAACAATTTATGCTTCATTTGCAAGTGTTGATAGTTCAGTAGCTGAATCATGAATCAATCACGATTTCTTGCCAATTGTTTATAAACAATTGCATAAGGAACAGCGGAACTTCCATATGGTGGCTAACTGTATTCTCCATTCGTTCCCCTTAAACGGTTAGCGCCAAGCTAGCTGAACGTTTTGCGCAATGCAATGCAAAAAACAAAAGACTTAGGCAACAAACTTGGCGCCAGTTGGCAAATCATGCAGCAACAAAAGCTACAAAAACAATCAACTAGGCGCAAAACAGCTGCAACAACAATAACAGCAATAAACCCTTGCAAATGATTTATGGGCGTGGCAATTGTATATTGCAAATGCGTAAATGGGTTAACGCGCCAACAACAACAACTACAACAGCAACTACAACAATAATAGGCAAAAAAAAGGAAAATAATGATGCAAAGTGTTGAGTTTTTTCAGTTAGTTGATAAGCATATGGTGCATATGAAGGGAATGTAGTAATAGAGGAAATATGCGGGTCAAATTTTGTTTAAATATGTTGTTAAAGTAAACTTAGGTCGTTGATTATATATAATATTTGTCTGATAAAAATTAAAATAAATTAATAAAGTACTACAGTCAAAATATTTTTAATAATTTTTTCTTGATAGCTGAAAAGAATTATATAAATTTCTGGATTATTTTGTAGCTCATAACTATAAAAGGAAGTATTTAGATAGATAAGAAAATATCCAGTTTTAATCAAATATTTCAAGCTGACAAATTCTCTCTAACTATTCATAGTTTTTCAATGTTGCTGACTACAAAAATATTAAGTATTTTATCACATGAAAGTGATTAGGAAGTAATTAAAACAAAGTTTAGATTTCAAGCAAAGTTTCTAGAGTTTTAAGAACATAAAGCAAAATTTAGAGTCTTAAGTAAAGCTGATTAAGTCTCAAGCAGCTAATAATAATTCCCATAATACTTTACTATTAGACTTTGGCATTCTAAGTTAGCAATAATCTATAAAACAGCATTGGGGAAACTCAGCTTGTAAAAGTTGGCAGATTCTCCGCTTCCGTCTGTTTGATACGTTGTCTGGAGTGGGCGGGGAAAAACCCTTGAGGTGTCTGTTTGGGGAAAATGCATAATAAGCTGCATTGGCGGAAGCAGCGCCCACATACAAATGTCTGTGTCTGTGTCTGAGTCTCACTAAATGTCTGTTTGGTATGTGCATTAGTCATGCGAAGTGTTTTAAGTTGTTGGTGGAGGAGGAGTAGCTAAGTAGTAGCATGCTTGCCGCTGGCTAAACTAACAGGCGTCATTTTTGTTGCTTGTGTTTTATTTCATTATCAACAGCGAATGCTGCCTGGCCAAATATGCAGGCATGCGCTTGCATCAGACCTGTAGCCACATGACTGCCACAACAACAACAACAACAACCAGATGCACACCCATGGCATACAACACTCTCTCATTGGCATCGTTGATTCGCTGCAATTACTCAAAAGCACGTAGCCTCAACGTCATATGACTTTGCACATGATTTCCTACCACCAACACAGATACATACTGCTGCACACAAACAATAACAACAACAACAGCAACAACATGGTAAACATGTTTTCTTCAAAGCATTAAATACAATGCGAAAAAGAGAAACAGTTAAAGCGCAAGTCACAAGACTTTTGTTTTTGTATTGCAAGTGAGCTGCTTGGCTGTTGCAATGACGCAACAACAATAACAATAACAACAGCAAACTGTACTCCGCTTATGGGCCTACAACTTGGCTGGCTTTGCGTCTCATTTTGGCCAGAAAGGAAAACTTCAGTTTCAAGTGCAGATGAGTTGGTTAAAAGTATGACAGTGGCCTGCAAGCGGGTTAACATCATTATTATCAATAGCACAACAATTCAAATGATGCAATTTGAGTGCCAAACACACATATGAATATATATATATATATTTGTATATATATATTTGTTACATTGCCAAGACATTGCAAATTTGTTGCTGTTGCTGTTGCTTTTGCTGTTGAACGTTCGTATGCAAAGCAAACCAACAGGCGTGAAGATCATAATTCTTTAAGCAAGTGTGTGTGTGTATTTGGCCAGAAAGTGTAAATGTTGGCAAAGTCACGCGCCTGTCTTAAACACACACACTCTCACGCACACATAGAGACTTATAGACATTCCAATACATTTGAAACCCGTATTGTCTCATACATATGCGGGGCGTAACTTTCGTTTTCATTGCGAAAGTGCATACAACTTGATATTGTTAAGCTCGGCTCTCAACTTGGCCCGTCCACTTTGTTGGCCTGTTTCCGTTTCTGGCCTAAACCTATAGCTGCATGCTAATATCAAAACAGTTTTTTTTTTTTTATCATATTTGATTGTTACGCTCGTTTGTCATTTTATGTGGCATCAAGGTCGTGTGTGCCTCTTCAGCAATTCAATTGTGCAACTCTATTGAGTGTTCAACTACCCTCCCCCAAAACAAAACTAAAAAAAGTTTCATTTTGTTCACTTCAAGTGACAATTTTGTGCTTAAATTGCTGACGCACCTTTTTGTGAAAAGCAAATTTGGGGCAGAGTTTCAAGTGAAATGCTAAAAAGTGAAAAGAGCGGCAATCAACTGAGAAATTAACTCCAAAAAACTGAATAATATTAAAATGCAGCTTTCTACACAATTTGTTCAAATACTAATAGCTTTGACAGCATTTAAATAAACAAGTTAATCGTATGGCATATTATTAATCTAATCCTAATACTTGTTTGTACTTGAATAATTTACACATTTGTGAACAATACACACTAATTGCAATTACTGAACAAAAAAAATATACAAATACAAATAAATAGGCAATTAATTTTGCAAGAATTTAAGCTGCAACTCGTCTATCTAGCTTATATTCTAATTTTAAATTAGTATTTTTTAATGTCATAAACAAAATCGTAAATTTGGATAAAGTAGTAAAGTTTAACCGTTAGCTTCAACTGCGTTTTAATTTCAAGTATTAATAAATGTTGTTTGTTTACTGTTTTGAAAAAAAAAAACTCTTTAATTTACTTGGCAAACAGACATTATGTTAAGTAAACACAAATGACAACATTCCACTTAAGAGAGTTATGCACTTCCCGCTACCTAACATCTTCAATTCGACAGCTTTGTAAAAGACAGTCCAAGGTGGCTAAAAATGAAATGACGGAAGCCTCAACAGCTCAACAGCAAATAAAATACAGAAATTAAAAAAAAAAAATATATGACACAAAAATCAAAACCACTCTCAATGTATATATATTTTTCTGCGTTTTTTTGGATGAAGAGCTAGGCAAATCTTTGCCGCCATTTGATGCTTGGTTGTTTAACAACCGCAAGCGGCAGCGGAGGCAACAGCAACAGCAGCAGCAGCACTTCACACTCCACACGAGCCCAAAAAAATATAGGGGGAAAAAATGCCCAGTCAAGCCTGTTAGAGGAGGGTAACGAGAGAGGGGGTATGTTGGTGGGGAGAGACACTTCATCCTGAAGTTGATTACGTCTTTGTCGCTGCTGCCATATTTTTGTATATATTTCGTTGTTGTTTTGTTTTACTAAACAGCGAAAAAAAATTTCACTTTCGTCTTAACAGATGCCTGGTACCGTTATCTTTATCTCTCTCTCTCTTTCTTTCTCTCTGGCTGTCTCAAGTCGCATCAGTTATTGCTCAGCTAGCTGTTAAATTTCTTTTTAACCCAAATAAACCAGTTGCCAGTTGGGCGAAACAAGATTTTTGTGTCTCGATAAAAATTTGTGTGTGTTTTATTAACAGTATTTTTTCGGTTGGCTGATTGTGTCAGAGACCCAGTCCAAGTGCCATGCAAACACTTTAAACTGCATGTAGACGAGAGATCAGCATAAAACACAACACAACACAACAAAACACTGCACAACACAAAAGCCAAACAAGAAAAATATTGTACATGAAATATTTTTTCGGGCGTCGGCCTGTTTTGTGTGCTGCGTTCGTTGTGTGCATATATTGTGCTATTTGGGTTAAACCATTGACTGAATACTGGTCAGACAAGAGCTACATAGATCCATATGCACATTTATCAATGTGTTTTTCTGTCGTTCTTTTTTTTTTGCCATAATAACATATATTCTGCGTACGATTTGCTTGAAAACTGGTTGAGCATATTTGAAACGAAAGACTTAGGCAACGAACTTGTTGGCTTCTTGATTTATTTAACCACAATCAAACGACCTGCTCTAAGATCTCAGCTCAGGGTCAGCTACTATACCAATAAACATAAATATGTACTTGTAGCACACCTTTCACTTTGCACCAGGAAACGCATTCGGGACCTAGGAGCTTTGTCAGCTTTTCGCATTTTCCTGTTTTTCTACCCAAACCCACCCCCATACAAAGTGCATTCAACTTTTCAGCAAAACAAACGCAAATTCTCAAAAAAGGCAACACACGATGATTAATTACTTAAGACATTAGAGTAGTAGAAATACAATCTTCATCTACTACAAAAACGAGTCTTCATCACAGACGCGAAAAAAATGATAAATGGCTGACGATTGAAAAACGAGCAAAAGCCGCAAATTAAATTACCAAGTATAATTACAAAAAAACAACAAGAAAAACAACAATAATAATAATAAAAGACTTGCTCTGCTCCTCCAGTTTTATTTCATTTCGAGTCACTTTCAAACGTTAATACAAATCAACTTCTTTTCTAAACCCCAAAAAAAAAAAGTAAAGGTATTTTTTTTAGGCATTTAACCTTGAACTCGCCACAATCTGTTCAGTTAATTACTTATTTATTCGTTGGCAAAATTGATTTTTAAACAGTTCTTATATTAATTCAATCTGCTATTTCGGGTTTTATTCATTTAACAGGCCAATGTCTAGCGCCTGTTTTCTATATATAACGATATTTTTTGGTTTTATTTGCTAATGAATGAATTCATTTGGAATTGAATATCAATTTATCTAAGATAGAAGAATTAGAACTAAAGGCTGGAAGAGTTAGACTGGAAGAGTTTTAGATCAAATTTGAAGATCTATTAAGCTTTAAAAATCATCACTGTACAGAAAACAATAAAGTATTTAAATTATGTTACAAGTGCTTACATTTTATACAGAATATATCTCAAAAATCTTCCATTTGTATAAAAAAACCCTTTCTTTAAGACAGCTCAAAAGCATATAGGCAATATTCAGAATAGAATAAGTACATAGTATTTTACAGTCGGCCCGCTCCACTCTAACCCTTCCTACAATCTTTTTATATTTTAGGCCTCTAACTAAATTACACTAAAATATCATTTGCCTTTATAGCTAGATTATTTCGTTTTTAAGCATTTGCTAGCTGACCTTATACGCACATTTTTCAGTTGGTTTCAAGAGGTTACTCAGCATTTGGCAGACTCAACTGTGGCCTGTCTACGCGTGGCCAAAGATCATCATTAATCATACAGACTGAAGACATTGTAGACGTGCCTACGGAAGCATAGTTCCGCAGCTCTGACAGATACGCTTATCACTCGACTCAACAACTTCCCCTTCCCCCATTTTTGAGCGGTCCTTGACAGAATGCATAATTATGAAAAAAAACATAGCAACATAAACATAAGAATTTGCATTATGACAAAGCATTGTTTTAAATTCAAATTCGTTGGCTTCTGTTGTGCAGTGTTAATGGCTATGCTAATTTGAGACTATTGAAGAGCAGCGATCATATAATCAAACACAATTTGAATCAATTTTTGAGCATCTTCAAGAGGTAGAAAGAAAGACAGAAAGAAAAAAAGTTTCACTTTCGTTTTCCATTTCATGCTTCTCGCCGAACGCTTTACGCATTCACTGAAGATGTCCAAAGAGAGAAAAAGTTGTTAACAACGGAAGACCTTTTTGTTAGTTTTTGGTTTTGTTGTCATTGTTGTTGTTGTTGTTTCCTTTTCTTTTGGCTGATGTTGCTGTAGTTGTTGTACTTGTGCTTATTGATGTTTGTGTGTCGTGCCAGGTGGTTTTTGGAACGATTACCTAATCATGACATGATTTTTTTGTTTCACTTTTGTTTTGTTTTTGTGTTTGTTTGCTTATGCTTTTTATGTGTGTATTTGTATATGTGTGTGTTAATGTTAACAGACAAAAACCGCATTGACATAATTTCGCTGTCATGCTTTACATAATTTGCGCAAAGATTACAACTAATTTATAGATCTTCGGCCTACATTTAATTAACGGTATCTTTAAGCGAACTGAACCCAATTCACAAACCGATGTCAAGTTTAGAAAGTGTTTTCTTTTTCGCAAGCCAACACTAATCAATGTTAAATCGCTATGCAAATTGATGATCAGTTGTTCAGCATGATGATTATGCAATCTACACTTGTTTGCATGTTTGTTACACCCATCGGATATATGAGACATAAGTGGATAGTGCACACACACTGGTCTACAAGGCATTGTTTTTGGGGAGGGGCTGGCAGCCTTGGCCAGCAGTCAGCAGCCAGCTGTAACTTCTTTGGCTTAGTCATCCGCGCACGCTCTCAGAATGCAGCCAAGCAACTTTAATGCGCTGACAAATTAAGCACAAGTAGCGCTGCCAACGTCGACAGAGACTGCGACTGCGACTGCGACGGCGACTGCAAAGCCACTGACATTGTCTAGTTGACACACTTAAGTCACTTATTTCGACTTTGCGATGTCGTAGAGTTCTTGCTAAAAGTTCGTATCGAGTGCTTTACAACCAAACAAAAAAAAAGCAAAATTTAAATTAAAATAAAACTAAAAACCCAACAACGTTTGACATTTGTTTATTGGCTTTGTCAAGGCTCAAGGCTCCGATGCTCGACGCACAGATGTGCGTTAATTTGGCATTTGCAAAGTGGCCAACATAATTGGAGCATTTGCGTAGGAGCTAAACGAAAGACTTAGGCAACGAACTTGACGATGACGACGACGAAGGCCAGAACCAGATTCATACCATAGCATTTAGCATTTGTGGGCTTGTGCACATGCTGTGTGCACTGAATTGCTAATGCCGAGGTATGCCACACACACAAGGTGAATCAGTTAACTTGCAGTTTCCATTGAAGATAACATTACATTACAATGCAAAAGATTAAAGTACGAAAATAGTTACAACTGTGAGTTTGCTAAGTCACATTTGATTTATTTGTATTACTTGATTTTTAGTCAAAAAGTTAGGAAAAAATTTGTTGAAAACATTTAATTTTATATAATATTAATACTATTATTCGTAAGTTATGGTAAAATAATAAATTATTTGTAGAAAATAAACTTATTATAACTTGTAGTCTTTTGCGAAGTTTTTAAATTGTGTTATCCTTTTGAATATATATGTAATAGCACAAATGTGTTTTAATGTTATAAAATTAATTTTCTGTTTTTTTGCTAAGTAGCTTTCTAAGTTTTATTATGTCGTAAATCTCAATTTTTAAATACTTAAGCTCATCTTCACTTATAACAATCAATGGCCGATCTATAGAAAAGTATTTCAACACATATATAATTGCATCACAGCAACATTCACTTAATTTTCACAATAACTATACAATAACTATAAACAATTACTCAACTCACCATAGTATTAAACTAAGTAGAAGTCGTTGCTTATTCATATTGAAGCAAACTTCTCTATTTCTTTCTCTTTCGGTCTCTCGTTGTCTGTCTCGCTTTTTGTCTTTATCTATTACTATTTATTAAGGTGATATATACGCGACGCGTTGGCTTTTGTGTTTGTTTGTGTTTAAAATTACGACTTAATAATTTATAGTTAAACTTATTAGCTCTTTGTTAAAGAGAATAAATAGATTAGGATTATTAAATTATATTTGGCACGTTTTGCAAATTGATAAAATAAATATTTATAATTTTTTTTCTTATATATTTGTTTTTTGTTTATTTGTTTTGTGCGATTTCTGTGTATATGTGTGTGAATGTGTGTTTGTTTGTTTGTTTGTGTGTTAGATTTGTTTGAAACACTTGTGCGTTGAGGATAATTTTGAATTGGATTTGATTTAACAAACGTTAGATGTCGTCTTGCCAAAGAGATTGTAACCGATAATGTACGCAACGATTTGAATCCTTTCGGTAATTAGCATAACGCAGGCAATACGAAGCACAACATTGAGGCGAGAACCAAGACGATAACGAGCCTATTTTGGCCACGAACGACAAGCAAAAAGGCCAAAACGTTAACGTTAACCACTTTTCGAAACCGTTCGAAACCGCTTGAAACCGATAGCGCAAATCCGAATAGATGTTTTTTTAAAGGTGAAGAAACGCGCAGAGTTTGCTATGTGCAAGGCCCAGAAATAAACCGTAGCCGGAGCCAACAACGGAGCCAACAGCGGAGCCAACAATTGCACGCTGGCAAAGCAAAAACGTATCTGAAAGCTGAGAGCGCTGGCAGTCGGGCTTAAAAGGCAAAGCACCACACCACACCACACACACTTAAACGGATCCGCTGTAAGCTTCCACATAAACCGGTAGACGACAGCAACAACAATAGCAACAACAACAACAAAGATACGAAGCTTTTTCGCCGGCTCAGCGGCAGCTCTCACGCATACAAAGCAACAATGCACCCGAGATTAAGTGTGCGAGTGAGTGAGTAAATGAGTGTTTGTATTTGTATTGGTGTTGCTGCTGCTGAGGGAGAAAGTAAAAACGATGCGCCATACTATAATACACTACACTGCACAACACAAAACACAACACACAACACAACACAACAAAACGCAGCATGCGGGCCAAACGAAAGCAAAATCAGGCCAATACACAGAGTCACATGGAGCGCCGCTGCTTTTTGCGGTCAGACAATTTCGGCCAATTTTAAGTCATTTAAGCCACATTGTTGGCACATTTTCCAAACAGATATATATATATATATACATGCATATTGTATATAATTTGATATATGTATATACATATGTATTTTAACACCTTTTGTGTGCAGCAGTTTCTTTATTTCTTATATATTTTTTTTTTTGTTTAGCTGCCTTTTGTGGCATGTGAAAGGAGTCACGCGCTTTGTGTCGCTTATTATTATTTTTGTAATTTGCACAAGAAACCAAAAACTGAAAACAGAAAACCGAAAAACTGAAAAATACCTGAGTGAAGAGGCAAATATTTATTGCTGTCGAAGCATCGTCGAGACGCTGCAAACAAGTTATTCGACTTGAGTTTGGAGCCGAGTCTCTACTCTCCAAAAAACTCAATTGGACTGGGTCTTGGGTCTAGCCAACGACTCCTGCTGTGTGATGTAAGCTCCAGCAAAGGTCTTGTCTCAGTTAAGCAATGCATACTTGTATCTATTTTTTAGCTTTATGCTTTTTGCCTATTTTTTTGTTTTTGTTTTTGTTTCTGTTTTTTTGTGTCTATTCAGTTAATAGCGTCTGCTGGTTTTGTTTGTGGGCGTTGCATGAATTCGAAATTAGATTCATGAGAGTTTTTGTTTTTCTTTTTCGGTGTTTTTTGTTTCATTTTCATTTTCTTCTTTGTGAATAACATCTAAATCTTTTTTGTTGGGCATCCCCAAGGTGCAGACAGCCGGACAGCTGGATAGTCGGACAGTTGGACAATTGGACAGCTGTAGCAGTTGTTGAAAGTGCGATCATAGACAATGCTAATAGGCAACTTAAACAATTTGATTAGTATTAGATTGCTAATTTCTTGTATCAATAGGGGCAGCAGGTGTCTCATCAATTACAGCTGCCATCGCCAATTGTCAACATAAAACATAATATATGCTAATTATAATCAGACAAAATTAGACTTGATTTTGTAAATCTATAAAACGAAAGTAATATCTTGGCGAACCAAGAACCATAACTACTTATCGAGTCATGTCTACACAACTTGTGATATCTTTCCACACTTAAGACAGCTTAAAAGTCACTTTAAGCTATATTAGAATTTGAATTTTATACATTTTCTTAGACAAGCTCAGACTGCTTTATGAATATTAAAAAGACAGTTAATAAAGTTTATGAAAAGTTAAATAACTGCATAGCTTGCTGAATATGGCATTGACACAGTTAATTTTTGTATCAGGAAATTAAACATAATTCTTAAATTAAAAACTAATAGCAGAGAATGAATAACATTTGAAATGCATATTATTTTTCAAGATATTAGATTTATACATAAAATAACTAAGTGGAAATTGTACTGTAAAAACTTTAACAATTTGCTGACTAATATTTTTATATAATTTAAAATAAACCCAGCAAGAATAATTTAATGTTTTCAGTGAAAAACCAGACTGATAATATTAAATAAGTGCTCAAAATATTTATATCATATTAATTTAAGCTAAATAAGTGCTCAAAATATTTATATCATATTAATTTAAGCTACATAAAGTTACAATTTATTTACTTTTATATTCATATATATATTTGCTGAAAATCAAGTGATAATGCAGGTCAATGTATTTACGCAGCGCAGTATTTGATTTGCATAATGTCGCATTATGCTCACATTATGTTTTGCATCATTTGCAATAGTGGAAATCGGTAATCGAAATCAAACACAACACACAAAAGCCTTTTTTTTTTCAACTTTCCAATCGAAGAGCAGGCAAATAAACAAACAGTTTAAAAACAGTCGAACAAATGACACAAGACTCACCGGCAGGCAGGCAGGCAGGCATCTCAGCCTCTTCATGGCTAATGGACGCCCCTCACATGACCTTGTCGGAGCTTTAATTTGTCACCTCAGCTGACCAAAAAATGCGAGAAAAAAGATATTTCAAATTACATTTAAATGAGCATTTCTGCCATTTGCTTAATTACAACGAAGCAACGAGTTACAGGCACTAAACAAAAACCAAAAAATAAATGTATACATTTATTAAAAAAAAGCAAAAAAAAAATATGAAATAAATACCAACCATGGCATCGCATCACGTGCTCTCAACGATCGTCTTCATTAGTTTTTTTGACGGTCTCTTTTTTCTGTTGTGTGTGTGGTTTAAAGTCGCGACTTTAGCCACAGCAGGAACCCAAGCAAAATTTTATTTTGACTCAGCCAATAAAGTAGAAAAAAGCGACAGACTTAAGAAGCAGCAGAAGATATAAGTAGTATACTATAAAAGTTGTTTGTTTGCTTTATTGTTGTTTTTGTGGTATTTTGATTTTTCGATTTTATTGAATTCATGTGACTTGTTTGATGCCAAATTCATCGACGTAAATAAAACAAATGCAGTATATAATAATATATTATTATGCATAATAAATTATTTTGAGCACTTGCTAATTTCTAAGACGGATGTGAAGGCGTCTGTCTGTCGCCATCGGCTTACAGTTGTCAACTTTTTGATCTTTGCCACTCCAAAAATCCTTCAAATGACTTTTATTGCATTTGCTTTTTACGGTGAGTGCTAAAAGTTTTCATATCTCATCATCGTCATCATCATCATCTTCATCATAATCGGCATTGTCGTAGTCATAGTCATCGTTGACGTCTTATGTAAATTTTATTAGAAGATTGAAGCCGGTTTCGAACTGGCGCCTATGATTATAAAATCTGAACTTGATGGCGGTTCTTTTTCTATTTCTTTTTAAGTAATTCTTCTACTCATCTCGTGTCCAATTCCGCCTGACACTAAAGTGGTTCATAAAGAATTTGAAGACTATTTTAAGTGCCAGGCACTGGTTCCATCTGAAGGTATGTACTCGATATCAAGCAATTGAGCAAAGGTCCGGTTTCTAGATTACGCAAAAATTTAAATATTTTAAATACAGCTTAAACGTGTTTTTCAGAAAATAAAACAGGTGATTTTAACCGTTAGATGAGCACAAAAAATCAAATAAAAGTCAATCATGTGTTGAGCATCGAAACGTTTTGGTTTGTAGGGCTTTTTATTATTTGTCTTGAGGTCAATTAATATACATATGTATCATTAAAACCTCAATTTATTATCGCATAACATAAGAGGCATAAAATTTGAATTAAAAGCAAAAACAAAAAACAAATAACGCAGCTGAAGATGCGTACAGTCTCTTTTTTTCACCCAGTTGGTGTAACCGGTACGGCCGGTACAGGGCACCGGACATCTGACAGATCGTAACGGCATGAATATCAACAATGGAGTCGCACTTGAACCTTCACAAGGTGACCGCTTAGTGAAAGTATGAAATGCATGTGACATAAACCACAAAAGCCCAGGCGACAATGCGAAATTGTGAAGGGCCCCAATCAAAAAGGAAGTTAAGAGAGTAGCAAGTGGAATGTGCAGAATTCCATAACACCCAAAGAATCTGTTTAGATGTGCACTACAATACTTTGTCTAGACAATTAATTATAATATCTGTATAAAAATAGCCAACATTGAAATGATTGATAGTTTGCCACATCGAGATGGATGAAACAGAGAAAGTATGGTACCAACCACAAGACTGGTACTACGAAAGATGTAGTAGTTTGCCGATCTTGAAAAACAACACGATATGACAATAAGCCCCCAAAAAAAAAAACTTTCCAATTCATGTGCTTTCAAGGACATTTAGCAGAGCAAAATTTCAAGTGATGCCAATACGAAGAGCAATTCATATCGTTTCTGTCAGTTTGCATAAAATGTGAATGTCTCAAACGTATTTAAAAAGTAACATTACTCTATATGTACATGGACATAATCCACCATATCTCTATGCAATCAGCCCTTTTTATACAGTAAGTTGTCTTTTAGTTGTCAGCTGTAGGCTACTTTGCTGTGCCGGTTATAGCCAGCATATAGTATTTATGTATTTGCTATATGCTAAGCGACAATTCGCCACATCGACTTTGGCCAATAATAGAACGTGCAGTGTGTGGGCGTTTTATGATCTTTGAATTGTCTGGCAGTTCGTGATTGTAGCTAGCGCAATACTGGCAAAACACTCAGCACAATATATGCCATGTGATTTTGATATTTATTTAAATTCTTTTCTGTTGCCTTTAAGTTTTTCCATTTGCCTATTTTGATTTCATTAATTGGGACATAAATTATTCATGGCAAAAAATACATTCAACTGGGCAGTTAACATACTACTGTTTTTAATGGCTGACTAATAAATTATTAAATACAGTAGTAGTTTGCTAGATAACTTAACAAATTAATATAAATCAAAATATAACTTAATTAATATAGTCTCAAAATTATCATATTTTTTATAGAAATTGCTTTTTGCTTTAATAGTGATAATTAATAAAATAGGTGCTAGACTGAGGAGAGAAATTTAGCTTTTATGGTCGCACACAAAAGTATGCAACATTTCTTACGCATAAGATTCTAAAAAATGCAATACTTTAGTTGTCGCCTAAAAGTAGGCAACACATTTTTCAGCTCAACAATTAAATTGAAGCATAGTTTTAATGCAGCTGTGCTAAAATTATGCGTACTAAAAGAAATCACATAAACTTTATTGGCAGTCTTAATATATTAAATTACAGATTAATTAAAAACTCGTTTAATTTTTCCAGTACTAATAAAACCGAAACAACTGTGTAAAAATTTATGCATAAATATAATTTTGGCTAACATACCTTGAAAAAATGTTTATGGCTCATATTTCTAGAGATACAACACAGTTAATTTGTATTTCTAAAAATATATCACGTTTTATTTGTTGTGACTGTAACATACTTAAGAACTAAAACAACATTAAGGCATTTAAGACTGTTCACAACTGCTTCTTGGCCTCCTGCACCTGAGCATTGGCCGAATGCGTTGCCCATATTTTGTAGGCCTTTTTCAGCATGCGCCAAGGTAGCCAAACGGTTAACCACAAGGCCAAAATGACACAACCAATCACATCAAGCAGCAAATACTGATAGAGCGGTATGAAGGCGCCCTCTGATTTAAGGTGTCTAGCTCCTCGATGCCTGATGATGTATTCAATCCAGAAAGTAGCTTCTTCCAGGGGATGCATAGCGTTGTCCCGGAAACGCTGTGATACCTGCATGGCGCTACGTTTATACTGCGGATCATTAATCAATGTCTCCACATTTTGCACCAAATCATCGACAGTGAATTTTGAGAAGACCAAGGAGCGTGCATAACCCTCACGCACCGATTTGATAGTGTTTCTGTGCTGATCACCATAGAGCGGAATGCATAGCATGGGCACACCCCAGTGGATACCTTCCTGAGTGCCAAAAATACCACCGTGTGTGATGAACAGTTTCACATTCGGATGTGCTAGGATATCGTTCTGTGGCATCCATTTGCTGATCATGACATTGCCCGGAAGCTGAGGAATTGACGTGTTTTCATACTTCCACAGCACTTGCTGCTTAAGTCTGCCAAAGGCTTGAAGAATTTGTGCGGTCTTTTCGGGTGGCATATCGGTGCTTTTCATATAGGAACCCAGACTGAAATAGACCACACCATGTGTGGCATTATCTAAAAAGTTTTGCATATCCATGGGCAACTTTTTGGCCGGCTGTATGTGTGCTCCACCCACATTGATGAGTCCCGGCATGCTGGGACGAGGCAGATCCACACTACGATGACTGTTGATCAGCATCAGCGAAATATTGCGCTCCAAATCATGTACATGAGGTAGAGTACCTAAAAAAGTATTGTAATATAAGTTAAGTAATCCATAAAGTTGCTTGCAAAACTCACCATTGATAGCTGATCCAAAATATGTCTCGGCCAGCTGCTGCATTTTGGGCAAGTAATACCAACGTCTCATTAGAGCATCATATAAGGACAGGTATGTATTGTAAGCTCGCTGCGCGAAGCTCATGTGATCTGTATGTGGTAGTAGGAGATGTGGAATAACTGACCAGGGAGTTATCAAGCCCATAGCATGATCCATGTTGTCTGCATAACCCATTGTGCCTATTGTCACAACAGGACAATTGAATTTTCTGCCAAACATAAGAAATGCCTCATGAAAGAACTGCTCCAGAATAACTAAATCAAAGTGTTCATCCTGACTATCAATCAGCTTCTTTAGCTGCACATCCTGCAGTGCATGTTCCGTGGTCATCAATCCAATTTGCCACCACATTTGTAGATTCTGAAAATCACTGGCAAATTGCATGTTGAAGATGTTCTTTTTGGGAACTAAGCAAAAGGAAAGTCAAGTCAAGTAGGAAAGCAAAATATGCCAAGTTATACTCACAATGTTTGGGTATATCAAATGAGGGATTAAGTATAATTTCAGTTAGATTCTCATGCGGTGATTTTGTGGGATGATTATTGACACTGGTCACATGATGACCACGCTGCAGCAAATCGCGCTGAAAGTGTTCCAGCCACATCCAATGACTTGGAGCCGGAAAGGGGCCCATAAAGAGAATGCGCGAAGCATTACAACTTAGACCAGAAATTGCCAGCAGACAGATCCATACCAAAGATCTCAACTGCAGCTGCATCTACAATTAAAATGTCATATGTCAGATTATTATCAGTTTAAGTATAAACACTGTCTAATTTGCAATAGTTTATATTCATATATTTACATAAACAAGTTAAACTGACAAATGGCATTAACGCTGTTTACTCTTTAAACGCAATACTATTAACATATTACAATATGCTTCCTTATTATCATATTATTAGTATATTGCATTTCATTGCTTCAGTTTTATGTTTAACATAAGCATAATGTATGATAAGGAAAAGATTATTGCATTGATGGATAGATCGCGATGGGTAAGAACACGTTTAATACTAGTTTGTGTCACAAAGTTATCTTAGATAACAAATTATCTCACAAATTATGGAAGTAATTAAATGTAGATAACAATAATAACTGGCATAAGAATAGAGTTTAATTTTAGATAATCTTTTCTAGTCCAATTTGTGGGATTTTAAAACCAGACAGCAAATCCACATATCAGCTAATTATTAAAATAATAGTTAAAAAAAAAAATTTCGACTAGTAAAGGGTATTATATGTTTCAGCAAATCCAAAACAGATTTCACTTCTCCCACATTGGCTTTCATACCGCATTTAGCTGTTTAAAATTAAAATGCAACGAGATAAAAAAATTTCATCATTAATAAATTATTCCAATTGGTTATGAATTGTGCATAAGAAGCAAAAAGTGGATTGGACTGCATTCTTAAACGCAAGCGATATATACGATTAGTTTTTAATTGGTTAACTTAGACAACTAAGGGGATTATTGCTTTGGTACACCTTAGACTTGCTCAATCCCACTTTATAATAATTGGTAGAATCTTGTTTTGTTTTGTAAAGTTTACAAAAAAGTGTCAATTTCTTTATGCCGAAAGCTTTGACATTTATTTTCTCCGTATTGTCGCAAATATAATTATTTAAATTTACAACGTGCAATTGTACACTTAGCTGTCGTTCTAAACAAAAAATACAACACACAAATTAAATAAACGCTATTCGGCATTGAATGTCCCACATGCATATATATACTGTATATATAATATATACTAATTCGAGTGCACCTTTTTCTATTACACATTGCGTGTATTTTCTTTCCAACACAAACATTTCACTTCTCGTTTTACTGTTAAATTTAATAGCTTCATTTTACGCTAATTTACTATTGCCTTATTGCAGCTGGCAATTTCGAGATTAGCGATTGAATGTACCAAGGTCTTATACTAACAATTATTCAGACTGTGGCTCTACACATAATTGTCTGTAATATATACATACACTTTTAAAGATTTTATTTATTTTGAAAGCCCAAGCATAAAAGGTGCACAGAGGCCAATGCTAATGAATGGGATTTTGATATGGTCTATAGGTCTAAATTTTGTAGCTAAAAGTATGCACACACACTTATTATTTTAACTTTTCGCACGTTTATTTTTTAAATCAATTATTTAGAAAATGTATGCAGTTTTTTATTGAGTTTCTTGGATATTAATTAATTAATTTTTTCATAAAATTTTAATGAACCATTGTTTTAAATGTGTTGTAATTGCTTGAACAAATTTTTTTAGTTATTTTATGAATTTCTTAAACACCAATTAACTAAACTTTCTGAAATATTTTATTAACCATTGTTTGAAATGTTAGATTATTGGTTAAATAACTTTTTTTCAACGCGTTTGAATAAGTGAGTATTTTTATAAATTTGCTCTCGATTTTAATTAGTTAAAAACGCAAAGTAAAATGCGTTTCAAAGTTTTAAATATATTGTTTAATTAATAATATTGAGTTATCCCTGCAAATATATATATTTAATTGTTTATTCATTTATAATATTTATTTACTTTGTTTTCCTTTGCTTGGCAGAAGTTTATAAAGTAATATTTTATATTCCTTGCAAGAAATTCTAAAGCTTTTTAAAACCCGAAACACAACCGTTGTGCTATGAGATTCAGTTATCACTGACCGATCCGAATGCAACGCCAAACACCTTAACATTCCCAGCGTTAATCAGCGTCGACTGCGACGCGTCGCGACATCAACGGCGACTTCGACTTTAGCGATTAAAAGTAAAGTAAAGACAAGCGTCGCAAAGTCACAAAGAAAAATACAAATAATAGAATGATTAGGTGTTTTAATACGTGTACAGGCATATGTATGTATATATTTGCTTTTGTTTATAGTATTTTCGCCGGCTAACAAGAAGCGGAATTCAGCCCTGGCATTGAGACGTGCAAAAAACAACAATGCGAAGTTGACAAATGTCTGTCCGACAAGTAGATTAGAATTATATACCCTAGACATTTTTAAGAGACTTCACATACTAGGGTACAAGAAGAAAATTGAATAAATTAACAAATAAAAAATATATTATTTTATTTGCGAATTTTAAATCAGAAGAAATTCTGGAAACATAAAACTACTTTAGACTACTTTACAAGGTATTTACTTGCCGAACAGCTTCCAACTGCTGCGATTGCTTGCGTTTGTCTCTCGGCTGTGTAATTATATGTATGAATGAGAGCTGTTTACTTTATATTTAATTGTTCGATTCACAATAACACTCACACACACTTGAGAAATCATTGCAAATGTTGCCAAAATAATTGCAGTAGAATAGATCTCAATTGATCAATGTGATGCGATTCGAATCGAATCGAATCGATTCATATGTCTATCACATGTGACTGATGCACGTGTCAGAAAAGTCTGTCTATAAGTCCAATAGACAGGTCACAAGTGTGAGGATTGCAAAAAATAATAAAAAAACATTTTCACAGACTTAAGCAAATAATTAACAACACTTGTTTTGGCAAACGGTTTATGCAGTCAAAAGTCATTGAACTTTATAAGACACCCACAGCGAAATATTTCGCAATGCAATTTATTTGACGATTTGCAATTTGGTGATAATTTCAGTGTAGAAAAAACTTCGCAGCGACTAATTAAAGACTTTTGTAGGGTCAATATTTTCTTCTATAATTTAAATATAAAAAATTTGAATTTTTAATAAATGGTTTGCAATTTATATATATATTTGTTTATATTGATAAAGTATAAAAATATAACCAGTTTACTGCTGAAACAATTCTCAATTGATATATAAACCTGCTAAACAGGTTTTTGAGCCACTTAATAATTTATATAAAGAATTTTAAAAAAATTTGGAAGTAATATATTAATTTCTGGGTAAGACTGCAATCATATATAATCATCCTTAATACTGATGAAAACGTATTTAAACTTAACGGATTTGGTAATTCCCATCAGTTAAACGCTAAGCATTTCCTTTTCCGTGGAAATCGATAGCAAAACAATCGAATAAATTTATTACTAGCTACGAAAATCGTGAGCAAACATTCAACGTCATTTCAATAATATATTCTTTGATGATTAGCTATAGAAAAGTTAAATATATTTTTTCTTAGCAGCTTTAACTAACGACATTTTTGTGCAAAATTAACAATTCATTGACTGATAAGACTAAGGTCATAAGACTTATCAAAATTGGTCGGAGTAAACAAAGATAGATTGGCTTAAATGCTATAAAGTTATGATAAATTTAACATGCACACAAATTGTGACAAAAACAAATCATTAAAAACATGCAACAAATTTATAAAAACAAAAAGAATGTTAAACAAAACCCGAAAAAACACAAGTGAAGACACCGAAACATTTCAATGACAATTGGCACGCTTCAGTGAAGCGCACCACAAGGAAACTGTGGCAAGTCAGGGCAAGTTTTTAGTGAGGCACAGGGTGTGGGCGATGATGAACTGCCCAACCCAGAAGAGACCAGTCCAAAGTTGCCCAGACATTTACAGGGCCAAGAAACGGCACTTTTGATGCATGTGGCGAGTTCATTCACAAGCTGAAAAAGGCACAAAATGTGGCCACGGTGCAATGAAATTGAATTGCGTGTAACGAAATGTGTCGAATGGTTCGGCAGACAAAAAGAGATAGAGAGAGAGAGAGAGAGAGAGAGAGAAAGGAAAAGCGAATGCTGTAGCGCAGCGCAGCAAACAGTGGCATTAAGATACTTTGTAGCCAAGATAAATTAGCCTGCAGATAGATGCCACAGCTGCAGTGCATAAAGTGGGCATCAAGTCAAGCTCATTTCAATCTCAAACTCATTTTATTACTCTATTCAGCATGCTCAACCAGAAGTATTACGATGCAATAACCATAATCAGCCTCTATATATGTATGTGATTCATTTTGTTGTTAAGGAGAAAGGCTCAAGGACCATTAATTATACATAAGCGCAATATATATTTCTGATCAATACGACAAGCTGAATTAATACTGTGTCTTTAGACAGTTTAAAAGTTGGATCAGCATATTATTTATACTTTCAACTTATATGGGAATAATCTGTGAACAAATTTAAAGATCTTATTGTTTTGTAAAGAAATTTATATCTATACGTGGCTAGCTGAACTTATGGGAACTATTACTTAAGAACACAAATTTTGTTACTAAAAATACTTTGCCAATTTTGCAGTTTATATATTTCTGACTTGTTCATTCAGTTCTTTCTTTTACGAGGTGCAAACTACAAATTTTTCATAATAAATAAAAAGACAGATGACATCAATTGATGCTCAATTTGTGCCCACGCACTGTCATCATCATCAATATGATCATCATTACATACCGTTGAGCCCAACCCCAAAGAAAATCTAATGATGGCCACCTAAACAAAAGGCAAACAATTTGTTAGTTTGCGCCAATTTAATGTTTACTTTGCACTTCAAGCCCATCGACCAATTTGGGCAAATCAAATACAGATAGAGCTATTGAAAATTGATGGAATGAAAAATAAACCTTTTTGTCAGTTACTGCGACCAAATGCCATTTGTATCTATTTGTACGTTGCTTCCATCTATCAATTAAGCCAGCTCGCGTTTTCCCAGGCGCGTTTTAGATAAAGGGGGAGTACACACCACGCACAACAGAACAACAACACACACTTACACACACACACCCCAGTAGAACCCAAGCCCAACTGGATGACACTGCCGATTTCCACGGAATCTATTCAGTTTCATGGCGTTTCAAGCGGCAATTAAAAATTTCACCAAAATCGAATGTTGCGCATGATTAACGCACGAATTCAACAATTTTGAGCGAATATGTTCAAATACCCTGTACATAAGTTTAAAGAGGTGATGTTGATGTATGATAAAGATGTAAATAGTGAGCAGAAAAAGAAAATAAAGTAGTTTGTTAAATATGCAAAAAAAACCTTCTTTAAAACAAATAACAGAAATTATGATATACTTTAAGTAAGACTAAGAAGTTTCTAAATACGAAACAAAAGTGAAAATTTATACTAAACTTATATAAGACTTTATATATTGTACACAGGGTATTTTCAAATTGAAAACACCCTTGTCTAACTCGATCTGCACCCGCATGGGCGGATCGCAACACTGAGCACAGTCAGCGGGTGGCCGACTCTATTGGACTGGGACTGAGACTGAAACTGGGACTAAGAGGGACCTGAACATAATATTACACGTTTGTTATCGATTTGCCAGTTTTGTAATGGGTTGTTAGATTCGATGACTGGGATGGACGGGGGTTTGTTTTGGCAGGCCGTCAACCAATATGATGAGCACAGCCCGGCAGGCTGTCAATGTGTCAATATTAATTTAATATGTCAAAAATAAAATAATACTTGTAGACAATTTAAAAATTGAGTTATAATGGGACACATGAGAGGCCACGGGAACTTAAATTGTTACAAGGGTTGGAAAACTCAATTGGTTTCACAAGCGAATCAAAAAGGACACGAGTACTTTAGCACAATCAGTGTTCAATTATAGGCAAGAGATAAGATAGATAAGTAAAGGGAATGACCTCTGTTTTCTCTGTTAAACCTTAACTAGAACAATTTGTTAATGAGTGAATTACATGGTATTTGCGTATAAATTCCAAGTTCCAATTTCACATAAATTACAGTGTTACCACGCCCTGAAAACATAAACACGCAGGCAAAAGAACACAGCTATGAAAACTGTTGATGCGTAAAAGGATGCACCCTAAGTATGCATGTAACTAAATATATATACCTTAAGTGAAGTACAAGTACTTATTCATTTCCTTTTGAGATATGTAAGGTAGGCTAGGGTTGTCGTGGCCATATAATGCGAGGTTAAATTTAAATGCAGACATGCTTTAATTATAATCTAAGCTTATTTATGAGCATATTTCAATGTCAATGCCCAAAAGTCAACGATAAGGCAACCCTCCTGGTAGGAACTGAGCAACTCTAGTGGATATTGCACGTGTGCATTTGTTAGTTCTCCCTTCTGACTTAAACTATATATATATGTATATTCATGTGGCTTTATCGCCGATTTCTTATCGAATACTGCGTGCGTTGCATTGGCAAAGGGAGATAGAGATAGTAGCGGTTTCTGCCTCTAGCAATTAGGAAAAGTGCAGTTTTATGTGTTTATTTTTTTTTTTTAGTGTTGCACACACTCTTATGTATGCCACAAGAGGCACACAGCTGTGTGGCCTAACCTATATACATATATTGATATGTATATTTCGATATGTACCTATATGTTATCTATATGTATATGCATATGTTATTCAAGTGGTCGCCCTCTGGGGGCATCTAGAAAACTGGGCTTGCCACTCCTGCTCCTGTGACGAAATGCAGCTCAAATTGTGCGTGCCACAAAGTCGTTGACGTTCTTGAACGTTGTTGTTGTTGTTGTTGTAATTTTTATTGTTTTTGTTGTTGTTGCAGTGTTATCACACCCGAATTCTCTAAGGGTTGCACAGCTGAGCCATCAAAATAGGGGGAGGCGTGTAAACGACACCAAATACAACTATTAGAAAAGGCTGCAGTCGAGAGATCGCAACTTAAAAAGACCCTGCACTTACATACCTCAGAGCAAACACAAAACAAAATTAAACAAATATGCACTCACTCCTTCTACAGTTTTTAAAGAATAAACCTTTGTACTTGACAGATACAGGGTCCAGCAAACAATGAGCTAGAGTGAGGAAAAGCAAGGCACAGAATTTCAGAGCGAGATAGAAACAGTTTTGATAGTAAGGGGGCAGTCGTAGCTGCTCCAACATCAACTCCCTTCTTGGGTGTCTCTGTCATACACATAGGTGTATTTCGGAGATTTTCTGCATTTAATTTATTAATGAGCTGTCTTCGAAGCAACTGATTTATGTGGCATGTGTGGTTGCTGGCATTTTTGATGCATGTGTCGTGAGTGGTGGCAACTCTGTTGGGCAAGTTTTGGTGTCAAAGGGTTCATTAGCACGCCAAAAGGATATTCACACGATGTGCGCGATGTGCCGTGTGACTTATGTAACTTAATAGGCTGCTGAAAAATAGCCGCTAGATTTTTATCACTAATCATGCCCACACCACACACTACACACACAAAAACACAGCCATATAGACAATAGCAAAGAAGTTGACGACGTCGCAAAGGCAAACAACATGTGGCAATGGCCCAGCCAAATTGTATCCACATGTGTGCATCGCTTACTTGCCCCACAATGTTGATCATCAACATCATCATTATCATCATCGTTATCATCACAAGATGCAACAACAACAGCAGCAACAACAACAGCAACGGCAGCAGGGGCAACAACTGAGGCAGTCACCGCTAAACAAATTGAAAAATTTCAAGTCCTCAGCCTCTTGGCGCTCGCAATTGCTCAATCGTGTATTTTCGCGTGCTTGAGCAAAAGGGTTTGTGGATGGCGGGTGAGAAGTGTAGTGTGGCAGGAGGGGCAACAGCAGCAGATGATAATAATGATGATGATCAAGTTGATAATGATGACAATGTTGCACAGAGCAAAAAAAGTACAGAGGCTAAAACTCTACACAGCTCTCATCTTTGATGCAACAGCGATGCGCAAATGGAACAGCTAAATCATGAATATTCATGAGTTACTCGTACTCAGTCAAAGCGTTCATTGATAAAGTTTAATTCGTAGTTTAGTTGAAATTGAATTAGATTTGTTAAAGAGAGATAGAGATAGAGAGAGAGAAAGAAAGTGGGAAAGGAGCTTAGAAAGGATCATTATAAGTGTATGAATTGCCACCAATAAAATCAATTATGGTATTTGAAAGATGATGCGAATTAACTCGGATTATGAATAATAATAATTCTTTAATATAATCTACCCAAATTATTTATCAGTATTAAACATTTTATATTTTTGATTAAAATTACTTAGTATTTTAGAGATTACATCTTATCCACACAATAAATCGAACAAACTGTAAAAAAATTCTAAAACAATAAAATAATTTACTAATACTTTTCACCGTTTTTGAATAATATTTAAGAGACTAAAGCGTGTGAATAATATTAAGGCAGTTAATTACAATTTAAAGTGATAGTTAAGCAACAATCCCATCTAGATGCTATAAAGCCAATGGATGTATTTCAATATTTTCAAAATAATGCTCTCAGAAAAGCATATAAAATGAATGATTCACAAATTGCCAGAATACAAGCATAGTATAGTTTTGGGGAAAATTGTGTTGTGGCTCATCACTGGCAAATGCGAATGTATCTAGATACATTCATATACTTATTGGACTGCTCGCCTTCGGTTGAGTTCGCTGAGTGGAGCGGAGTGAACCGCGTAAAAGTGACTCGCGGGTGCGCCATGGCCCGGCAGCCGACCGTACAGCGGACAGACGCAGATACACAGAGAGACGGACTGACTGACACACACACACACAGGCAGCACCAAACCAACAGACAGACACACAGACGGACAGACAGACCGGGGTCTCTGTCTCAGTCTCACTGCGCATTGCGCACTGCGTGCGGAATTTTCTTTTTCGAGTTCGGTTCAGTTTTTCGGTGCCGTCAGTCTGTGAGAAAACGTCGGGCTGTTTGGTTGTCTTCATATTTGGGTTGTTCGGTAGTTCAATCTGTCGGTTATTCGGTGGTTCGGTTCCCCGATTCTTCGGTTTCTCGGTTGTTCCCCGTCCAGGCAACTTTTAGCTTATCGAAACGAATATTCGGTTTGTCGCGGGTGGCGGCATTCTCGTTGCGGAAAACTCTGCGCACCCTCACTGTGAGTGTATTCACATTCAAACATACATAGTATCTGTGCATCTGAGTGTGTGTGCCTTCTCAATAAGTGGAAAAGCGCGCTGATCCATCGCACCGCACAGTTATAAGAAAAATTTAATTTATTTTTAAGTTATTTATTTTCCTTCGTGCGGTTCTCTGTGCGGTCGGCCGTTGTATTTCTTTTAGTCGTTTTTATCGGGAATTCTGGATAAAAGGAAATACTGAATGAAAACGTTTGTTGTTGTCAAGAGAATGTGCATAAGATACACACACACACACACACCACATCGTAGTGCAAATTGACCATGAATTTGGTTGCTGTTTGTTGTTCTAAGGGGGCTTTTAAAAGATATATATCTATCTTAATGCCACACATGTGAAATACGAAACAAAATATGTCTTGTAAAACGCCAAAAAGAACGGAAATAAATTGTGAAGAAAGAAAGTGTTTAAAAAAAAACAACAAGCAGTTCAACTTGATGTGGAAATGTGAAACAAAAATAAACAAAGCAAACAAATTTTTAAATATTTAAAAAAATAATTAAACATACATATAAAAAATTAAAATAAACACTTGTATATTAAAGGTAAACAGAAAAAACTAAAGAGATTTTTAGTTAAATTGTATAAATACTTTACTCTATTATATATTGTAAACACACCAAATCTATAGCATATACAAAAAGAGTAATGCAACTTTAAGCGACTTTTATTAACATAATTAAACAGCTTCCCCAATAAATGGTGATATATCCGGTTATAGTCAAAACTCCCCCACACAATATTGAATACTCATAAAGAAGAATTATACTCATCTTGCATTTTACAATCATAAATCGAAAATCAATTTAACTAAGCTCTCGTGGAAAGTGACGAAATTCGATGTGGGCCGCGGACTATCTATGTATATATGTATATCTTAACGCCTACCAAAAATGAATAACAAGCGGAAAACTTTAAAATAGCCGCAGCTCAAAACATTTTGGCTTATCAAGTGGATACTATTGGACTACCAAATGAGATGGCGTTTTGTCTGGATGGCACTAATTTTAATTACCATAAAATATATATACACATATCTGGCTAAAATATCTTAGAATGTGTAGAACTTTCTCAAAAATGCAGCTGCGCCACATAAGTGCTATATAGAGGTGATGCGCCGATGTGTATCTGACAGATACATTTATGTTTATGAATTTTTATGGAAATGCTCGCAGCATGTTGAGAACACGCGTCCATCATAAAATGCCACCAACTATTGTCACTACAAAAAAATACAAAAACCAAAAAAAACTGCACTGCACTTCGTTGTTGTTGTTTTTGTCTTTCCAAAGTGTATTTTGACTGCCTCCAACGGGCTATAAAACTAATGACAAACAACTTGCCGCAGAGCACCAGAAGATAGTACTATAAAAATTAACAAGCAAAATTAGAAAGAGAAGCGTTAACAAGACGTAGACGAACCTGAAAATGAAAATGAAGACGATGAGTATGATGCAGACTGCAGACTGTCGACTGAAGCTATTGGTCCCCTCAGGATGTCGAACCTGGAAACTGGTGTTGCATTCGCATATTCCCTGTCGTTCCGTTTATAAGTATATTTTTAGATGCCCGAGAGCGTAAATAATTCATTTTCCAGTCACAGTTGTTGACGTTCGTCGGCACAAAAGTGACGCCAAAGTCGCTTTTTGGCTATGGTGGGGAACAACGGGAATTGGGGAAAACCGTTTCCTCTGCATCTCAACTTAGTCCCATGGGGAAATTATTCATATGTACACCCAAGGGATTTGCTGTTGTGGATTTGCATCTTGATACTTCAAAAGTGTTTTTGGCCTTTTGATATTTTCATTAGTTTTAACAATATTCCAATTTTATTTATAAATCGCCAGGCAGCGTTTGCATTGAACTTTGACTGTGGCATGAACTAGAAATTCCACTTTAGCAATTTGTATCTATGTACTACTACTTGCAACACATACAAATACGCGCACTCGTTCAATGTTAAGCTGTGTGGCATGCCACTTAAGCTGCTTTTTATGGGCGTATCTCTTAGTTGGCCCAAAATATACAATAAATTTTACTCAGCGCCATCGTTGCTGCTGCTGTTGCCGCTGCTGCTGCTCTTGCGCAGTTGAAAAACTAAAGTGGTTGCAAGCAACAGTGGGAGGTGGGGGCCGCAACTCAATTAAGTGTGTATAAAGTATCCAGATACGCCAATCAATGATATATATGTCTCAATGCTACAAATTACTTTTGGGATGTGCCAAGCAAATGCTGTGCTCATTCCACAGATTTGTTTGCCAACTAAACATAAAAAAGATTGTTATAAAATGTTGTACATAATTCATATTTATAACAAATAAAATAAAGTGACTACATGGAGTAATAAAAACAAATCAAAGATCAAAGTTTTAAAAAGCTAAACTGGAACAGCAACTGCTTCCAAGCACTTAAGTACTGATAAAATCCAAAGTTATGACTATAACCCAATAAAACAACAATTGAGCTCGGTTAAATGCTTGATTATTAAATTATTAAATTGTGCATTTCAAAGTGATAATAAAAATCGAATTAAGTGACTTTAAAAACTAAATGAGCCACGCGAGTGTCATAAACTTTTCAAATAAATCAAAACAATAAATAAATTTTATTTCACTTAAATATTTTCTACTACAAAAATGTTCAAAAAAACCAAATATTGTTGTTATTGCTTACAGTGCGCAGCGGAAGATAAACAAAAAGTTTGAGAAAATTTGAAAACTCATTCGAAATCGAAAGAAATACAGAAATAAATTGTTTCCAAGTGTGAAAGATGCGGCAAAGGCAAATTGAAACGTAATCAAGCAAAAGATTGCGATATTTGTAAAAGGGGAAGGAGAGTGAAAGAGAGAGAGCACAGATCGTATATAGACAGCAGCAAACACCAGAAGCTTCAAAGGCAGTCTGTCTATAAGTGTGGCGGTCTATCTGTCTGTCTGTCGGTCTTTCCTTCGGTCTGTCTACGGCTACTGGCCCCCTAGTGCAAACGCATGAGTTCTGTCAACGAAATGACATGCAGCATCTGTCTATGTAGCTGTAGACCAGGACGTGCTGCTGTGTCTCAGTTGTTGCTATTTTTATGAGCACACACACACACTCACAACCTAGCACACACGACGACGGATGCGTGGCCCCATGAAAAATCAATTAACACGCAGAATTATTAAAAACTACGAAAAAGAAAACAAAAACAAAGTAAAACGACAAGAAAACGAATCCAACTCAACCAACTCATTGCTCCACTCGCTGCGATCCTCACTCGTAATCCATATAACTTCAAAGCAACTGCAGCGCAATGTCGCGCCTATGCGGATTTGGATATGGATTTCTGTTGGCCATACTGCAACTGCTCCAAACAGCATCCGCCATGAAAGGTAAGTCTGTAGAGCTACTACTACTATGTTATACTACTACATGTAGTTAATTAAATGTTACGCTCTTGAAAATCAGAGTCACAGTAGCCAAAGCGACACCGAACTTAATACGAGTAACGTAAACGAACTGGCGATTTATCATGGCAAATGATCAACGCACGATTTATGCTCATTACAAATATGGCCAGCCACGAAATTGGCCAAAAACACTCTTTGCAGCAGAAGCAGAAGCCGTACGTACCATGCATATCAGGTCTACGTGGGCAATGTCCAAATTGCATTTACTTAGCTGCCAACAAATAAATAAAAGTCAAAATAAAGAGTTGCAAATGGTGCAGTACATCTACACAGTGCACTGTGCACAGTGGGTAGCATAATGCCAAAATGCAAGCTGCACACTGAGCCTACCAACTGAATCAAACGAAAGCTGTGTGGCAAAGCTTTCACACACACACAACTCACCGATGCTTTGCTGTAGTGCAGCCTTGACATTTAATAGCACAGCTTTTAAAAGCTCACCAACACCAAGACACAATTGCACAGTAGTTAAATTTAATTTGCCAACTATATAGTTTATTATTTAATTTAAATTTGCGGCTATAAGAGTTAAATGCAGTTTAAAAACAATATATTTTTATTATAATAAACTTTAATAATTTTCATTTTATAGTCACCAATATAAATTAAGCAAATAAGCAAGTTACAGTCGTGCTAGTGACAAAATTCTGAGCAGTTTTCTTTTTAAATAATTGTTAAAAATTTGGAATTCAATTATTAATACCCAAAACTTTAGCATACAGTTTACCCTCTCTTATCTAGGCTAAAAATTGGTTATAGTTTTAAATTTTTCGGTCAATTTATTGCTGATTTTTATGCAATTTCCTGGCCAAGCCCGTATCCAAATTGTGCAACTGTTTTTTTGTGGTTTTCTTCAGCTTGTTTGTTGGTCTTGTGCCAGATTTTACCACTCTTTGTTAGCTAGGGCGCAACTTTCTCAAGCTTCGTTCCATGGTTATACCATAGTCCATAGGCCATAAAATCCAACTACTTAACTACAATGCGCCGTCGCAGTGCACTTAACGCATTTTTCACGCTTGACATTTGACTTGAGGCGCAATTTTGTCGTCGAAGTTTCCACTTTGTTTTCATCATTTGGCTTTTGCGGCACGCCACAAAAACGTTGCAAGCCACAGCAGATACAAACACACACACACACACACACAGACAGTTGCAGATACACAGAATGCTGGCATGCTCTTAATTCTCAACACTATCTAAAAGTATAATTATACATATGTATATGTATTCTATATATATTTGGTTGTTTGGTCTTGGGGCGCAAATGTATTTTTAATGATATTTTTAGTTGGCACGTGACGTCACTTTGGAAGACACTGAAGAACTTACGCTCGCTGCATGATTCATTCGCACTCGCTGCGAATTTTCTTTAGCTTTTTTTTTTTGCCTTTGGTTCATTTGAATTTTCACAGAACTTTTTATTTATACAGCATAAAATGTAAATCATTTACACACGCAACGCATTGTGCCAATTTTAACACTGTTAACATACACACAGGCGCAGATACAAATGTATCTGTATCTGTAGCGGACTGTAGTTGCGAGTATCTGGCGCGCCATATGCTGCTGTTCTCTTGATTATTCATTATTTTGATACCCTGTTTATTGTAGGGGATTAATACAAAAAAGTATGTGCTTTATAAGAATTTGGGATTAAAATGAGAAGCAGAATCTTTTTGGATTTGAGGGGTTGATTAGGAATAATTAAGAATTAACAAAATAGTAACTTTTATAAAATTAAAAAATATTTTTTGAAGATTTGATTAACAACTTTTTCACTTTTATTTTATAATTATAATATAACATTTAATTTACATTTCTCCAAAATATAAAATTCATAAAAACAGTTCAACTCTTTGTGTTTTAAGCAATAAATTAGCTTTCCAAAAGGAAGTTATTTGCATATTAGCTATAGAACATGTACAGATCAGTAGTTTTAATTAAGACTTTACTTGCTTCCCAAATAAAAATCCCCAATACATTATCAGAATCGATCATTCATAATAGTCAGTAATAACTACGTTCTCTGAGCAATGAATCAACTTTTCAAACTTAGTTTGATGTAAGTAACTCTTAAACTACTCAGACGTTAACCGAAAATCAATAACTTTTTAGAAAAGGGGTTTTCCTTGTTTTACAATAACTAATACAATATTTGTTTTACAATACATAATATCTGTGCCTTTAAAACTTCACTTCTATGAGCTATAATTTTCAATTACATTCTGAAAAGAATGCAGATCTTAGCAACTTTCAAATAAAACCTAAATTCTTTGCAGCTTATACTAATTAATGCTAATAATGTTGCGAACTATAAGCGTAAGCACTTTTAACTATGTTTACACTAAGATGCTCTTTAAGTACTTGTAGAGTATCTTTAAACAGTGCATTAACTCTTGTATATTTCAAAAATAAAAAACGCCACATGTCAGCAAACTGCTACCGAAAGTCACGCCGAAGTGCACTCAAAAAAAATGTAAAATAATTCTCAAAATTATTTTGGCGACATCCGTTGTCCATTGTCGAACTCATTGCATGGATTGTCATCGCCAGCCGGAATTGAGTCATGTGAGAAATTGTCTTTATGAGTTGTCGATTGCCATCAGTCCGATTATCATTTGTCGTTGATAGGCAAAAATAAGAAAAACAATATGGGAATGAGTGGAATAAAGAGTGGAAAGCATATACTTATAATTGAATTTTATGTGGCCCCGGGGTCTAATTAGGGTGCGATACAGATGCGACTCACTATGATGCACATTCCACATGTTTATCTGTCCGCGGCTCGGCATCCCATTAAATGGAAATTCTAAGGCAAATGGGTTCTTAAATGTGTTTGCTATATGGTCATGGCAGTTTTATTTGATTTAAATTGATCTCTAAAGCCGTAGAATGAAGCTATAAAATGTTTGAAATAAAGCACCCCCTGGGGACTTACAAATGGTATTGCTTGTGAAAGCGCTTTAACTCTTACCGAGTCTTTCAACTATCTATGAAGATCAACCACTGAAAGCAAGAGTGAAAGATGAACTTTATTGCGTCTAATGATAACTGTTAACAATGTTAATTTACATAGTTGTAAAGCTGACTTTTGCATGATTTCCGCATACAGTTATGGAAAGAAAAATGGTTAAGTAGAGTATTGTTGGCAAAATCGTATCTTATAAGGTCTAAGATCCAGGTCTTTAGCTAACAGTTATTATTGGAAGATTTACTTTAACAGATCTTCAGTTTTACAGATGATCATGATGAAATTTTCAGGATACGTTCTTATATTAGAAATGAATCTTAATAACACTTTTCCAAGCCGTTTGTTTTAACTTTTCTTTAAAAACTTATACAAAAACAGTTTAGTTGAAGCCTGAAAATATTCTCAAAATATTCTCAGACTTTTATTTAAAAACATCACTCAATTAGTTGGAGTCCATAAAAACAGAGACCAACTCCATAAATTAAGACTGCAACTTGTGAAATTCGCTAAACATCACGAAGTTGCCACACAAATCACATTAACTGTGACGTTATTAAGAAAATTAGCTAAAGGAAAAATGCAGTAAAAATTATAAATTGTCAATGTCAGATAAAAGTTTGTAATGAATGCCATGAAACATGAAATACAAGCGAAATTCGAATACCAACAGGCCACCGAAGCAGCATTAATTAAAAGCCAACGAAAGAAAATGGGAAAATTCAAAATGGAGACTGGGGATTGGGGATTGGGGATGGAGCGAAAACATAGATGAAATGCCGCTGTGTGGCCATCAAAGAGAAAAAGCATCAAACTGCAGCAAGTTGGAGACTAAATGCGACATATAACTCAAATAAAATAAACATTGGCCATCACATAAATATGCGCCTTGCTGCAGCTACCTTAAAGTTGCATGTTGCACGTTGCACGTAGCCACGACAGAGAGATAAACATAAATTTGACATTACCAGGCGGTTGGGGAGATGGGAGATGAGGAAGATGAGAGTGTGTATCATGTCAAGTTGCAACGCATCTGTTGCCATAATTCTTGCAACTGCTGTTGCAACGCGTTGGTGTTGCCTGATGATGTCTCATTTGTAGCTGTTGCCGCTGAATGTTGTATGCAAATCGCTTTTGTTTATTCAAAAAAAAAACAGCAACGCCTGCGCATCGTTTTTCTGCGTCTATCAATTTTGTTTTCGTTTCAATAACAAACCGTAACGATATCTTAATGTGGGTCAATTCAATGCGTTTTTTGGGAAAGTGTTTTTGTAGGTTTTTCCGCCAGTTTTTAACGCCTGATTGCTGCTAATTGGCGTCAAAATGACTCTGCCAACGCAGACGCCGACGACGATCACAACAACACTAAAAGAAATTATTTGTTTCTCATTTTGCTTTGTTTATCTTTGTTGACGGTTGTCAGACGATTTTCAGCATCCGTATCTATAGCTGTATCTGTATCCATGACTGTGTGCCTGCAACATTTGTGTGCAACTGTTTTGAACTGTTTGTTCAAGCAGCTCGAAAATACATCTAAATACTACATTTACATATGTGGGTTAGGTCAATATGGGCATTAGGAATCAATATTTGTCCAACAAATTGCTGTCAAAGTTTGAGACAGCCATGAATATCTGAATATGTGCGTGTATTCGCTTATTAGTGAAATATTACTAAAATAACTCAAATTTTAAATGCAGCTTTTAGTAAAAGCTGCCACACAAAATTTTGACAAATTTATTATCTATATAATTTATTTCACAAGCGTTTGGATTTCTTAGACGTGTACCGACCATAAATCATGCCTTTGCCTTGAAAATAAGATGCTGTAAAAAGAGCATAAAAATTAGGGTAAAGAAAGGCAAAGAGTTAAACCGAAGAGTGTTATGCTCTATTGAAATATATTTGATATGTAAGAGATGAATCAAAGGGATGCTTATACTGAATAGAAACTTGGAGAAATTCATATACAAAATTATATATAAATAAAATATACTTAAATATACTAAAACTTTAATATATTTGAAAAGAAATACCAATTCTAGAATTTATTTGAGCAGATAAATATATTTGAAGTTTTATTAATTACTATTTGATTTAATATCATCATTTTTAAAATATTATTTTAATTAAAAATATCACTATATAATATACTTATATTTACTTTGTTTTTTCTTATTTAACATTTTTGACAAACTTTTTTCTAAATCTTGTTAAGTTCTATCTATATTCATCAATAAATTATATATTACAAATTGATATATATTTAGTTTTTAATAAGTTTTTTGAAAAACTCAACTAGACTCTGAAACAAATTGGTCTTAATACCAAATAAATAATCTATATTATTGACCCAAATAACACATATTGCCACAGTTGAGTCTGCAATATACTTCGCGCTGAATGACAAACTGGATCACACGATTGTAATCCCCTAAGCTACACTAACAATAGCAGAGACCCTGTAGTGTAGAATGAGGGCAAAAGAGATATTGGCAAAGAGATGCAATGCAAACAAGGCGCACAGCTAATTAAGCAAATCAAGTACAAGATGGATCTGTTAGATAGATAAATAAGAGATAGATTGTCTGACGGACAGACTGACAGAGTGCACAGACAAGTGACTGACAAGCCGACAGACAGACAGCCTATTGCTGGACAAATTTGTAGTGCACGTACGGTGAGTATCATGGAGAACATTGAGTAGCTAGATTGCCAATCAACTGGTTGCAACACATGCACCATACACCATATGCCACATGCCACATGCCACACACAAGCCAGATGGGTACCACTAACTGATGATATGTCCATTTCAATTTGATTTTAAATTTGAATTTTGTATGCTGGATATCTATCGTTATAGTTTCGTTATTCGGCGATGGCTATGTATCGATGCCGCTGCAGGAGGCCAAAATGTCAACGAACATACGCGTCAAGTTTCGCACCAAACAGGAGGATGCATTCCTCTTTTTGGCCGCCGGTCGTACCGATTATTGCCTGCTGCGTCTGGAGAGCGGCCTCATCAGTTTTAGCTATAAAATTGAGCGGGATGTGGTGCAGGTAAGCTTAAAGTACACACACACCCATTCTCTATTTCCCATTCCACATGCAACCTGTTGCATATTTGCAAACCAACTTGAAACTGATTCCGGTTACCGTTTTCGTTGCCGTTGCAGCTGCGCTCGCCGAAGAAACAAAAGCTTAACGACTTGGAGTGGCACGATGTGGCCGTGCAACGTTTCGAGAATAATGTTACCCTGCAGGTGGATGGTCACATTATGCGCAAACAGCTGCCCGATCATTTGGCCGCACTCAACGTACATTTTGGCACCTTTCTCGGCGGTGTTGGCGACTTTACGGCCGAGTTTCTCAATGATGTCATTGGCTTTCGTGGCTGCATCTCCGATGTGAGTGGCATTTTCAAGTGTTTCGCACAGACTGAGCTTATTCAATTTGCTTCTCTGTTTTGTTTTTTTTTTCTTTTTTGGTAGGTCTTTTACAACAATATCAACATCATAAAGCGTGCCAAAGATCGAACGGGACACACGATCAGCACAGGAGTTGCCTGGACTTGCAGCAATGAGTTTGATGGAGGTGTTCAGGATAGCATCAGTTACTTGAGCAACGATTCCTTTGCTCTGATGCTTAAGGAATCCCATGCCGAGGGCGAAACGTGAGTTAATAGTGAAAGAATTATCTTCTTTGAGGTTAGGTTTTGAAAACTATTTTGTTTTACTGCTGTTTATGGTAAAGCTGTTAAATTTTAAGTTTATGGCTTAGTTTTTTTTTGTTTTATTTTCCAATATTTTAAGAGAAAACTTAAAGCTGATTTACTTCGAGAAATATTTTTTTTTATTTAATTAATTACTTAATGTCGAAAAATATTTATATTTTATTTTATTTTCCTTTAATTATTCAAAAAATTTAAAAACTATTTGTTTAGAAAACTCCTTAAAAAAAACTCCAGTTTATGCTAAAACATATTTAAAACCTCTGTTCTACTTTTTTTAAAGAAAGTTCTCATGAAATTTCCATTAGAAAAGTATACCCCAGAGTGACAATAAGCCGATTTCTAGTCCAGACTTAGCACAGCTTTTACTTTGCAAAATTGTAAAAGACTTTCATACATTGTTTATGGAATCAGGTTATGAGGGATTATATAAAATTAAACTCAAGTATGCGCTTGCTACAATATACTTTGCAGACTCTCATTTCAATTTCGCACAATGACGGAGTCGGGAACGGTATTCTTCAATGGGGGCTATGACTTTATGCTCTTGGAAATTGAGGATCAAAAACTAAAGCTGACATTCAACAAGGCCGGCAGTCTGGTGCAGTTCATGACAAATGAGTCCATCTCGGATGGTAAATGGCATCGGGTGTTGTTGCGATATAATGCTGTCATGGCCGAGTTGGTGCTGGACGATGCACCGTTGGCTTATCGTGGTGATCATGGTAATGAGACCAAGACGAGCATAAATCTCGAAAAGAGTGTCTTCTTTGGAGGGGTGCAGGAGGAGATGCGACGTCGGTTAATTAACAAGGGACTGCGCATCAATGAGCTCAGTTTCAAGGGCTGCATGCGAAATATCTATGTGAATAATTTGGCTTTAAGTTTCGGCGAGATGACAATCTCCAGACATTTGGCCTTGAACTGTGTGTGGAAGTATCCCTGTGTGGAGCACAGTCCTTGTTTGAAGAGCGGCATTTGCAGTCAACATGGCGTCGATGAGTTCATATGTTACTGCGATCAATCCTATTGCATTAAAGCCGATTTTCAAGGACCTTTCAAGGTGAGCTCATAGCTGAATTAATTGGTTAACAATCTAAATTTTAAACACTCCTTAGATCTTTACGGAAACGAGTCCTGAGCTAGAACTACTGTATGTTTCTCCCATGCAGCTGCTTGAGGGCGGCACAGCATTTCTCTCACCTCAGATTATAGATGTTCTACTCGATACACGTCGTTATCCCAGTCTGAATGAACATTCGATTGCATTTCATGTGGTGCAACAACCTCGCTTTGGCCAGTTGCTACAGTACTCTCCCGAGAAATCCAACTTTGTGCCCTGTCGCACCTTCAATCTGGTCGATTTAGCCACGGATAAGCTAAAGTATGTGCACAATGGCTTGGAGAACTTCAATGATCATGCCACACTGGATATGCAGATTTATGGCGATGCCCACAAGATACCAGAGAACATACTGGGCAAACATCGCTTTCTGCTCCATGCGAATATAACAGCTGTGAATGATCCGCCCCAGCTGCAGTTGCACTCCCATAAGATACTAAGGGTTATTGAGGGCATTGAGCGTATACTTGATATGGATCTGTTCAATATTGCGGATCCCGATAGCGATCCCAGTGATCTAATCTACACCATTATGCCCTCAACAGTTTCTCAAGAGGCTTTCGGTCGTTTTATGGTCAGTGGCATCAACACAATGACTTTCTCCCAGGCGGATGTGAATATGGGCAAGGTCTCCTATTTGTACAACTCCACGACAACCGAATCATTTAGCTATCAACTGTTGCTCCACGTTTCCGATGGCATTGAAACCAGTGATACGGTCTATCTGCCAGTCTCAGTGCATCCGCTGGAACTGCGAGTGGTCAACAACACAGGACTCATTATGATACACAAGAATTCGATTCTTTTAACACCTGCCAATCTCTCCATTGGCACCAATGCCGTCGATGAGCACATTGATATACGCTATGATATCGTCAAACCTCCACAACATGGTGTACTTCAGCGTCTGCGCCAGATCGATGGCACATGGGTGAATGTGGAGTGGTTCACCGATAGTCAATTACTTTTGGGTCATATTCGATATCTACACAACAGCGATTTCCCATGGCAAGACGAATTCAAGGTGCGTATTTAACTAGAAAAGAAGGAAAGGAACTTTTTCTCCTACAAAGAAGTTCTACTCATAACATACTTCAAACATCACTCACAACATACATTACAATAATTATGTCAATTCCAAAACTTTCACAGTTTATTGCCTCCTTTGGCTTTGTGACGACACAAACCTTTGACTTCCGGATCACTTTCACCCGACTAAAAATCGCTTGCAACTCGCCCACCACCATTGCAATCAATGGAACTCGCGAGTTTCTGTTGACCAACAAACTGTTGAACTATGAGACGGTGCCAATTGGTAGTTTTCCTCGCAATGTTATCTATAAGATAAGTAAGCCAACAAAATATGGTGGCATTTATGTGGAAGGATCTCGCAAGGCGGCCAAACAGATGGATTCCTTTACCCAGCAGGACATTGATAAGCGTCGCATTCATTACAAGACTCATCACAGTTGTTACTCCAGTTTTACGGATCATCTGGAATTCGTAGTATCCGTGGCAGAGTGTGATGATGTTGTGGGCAAATTGCAAATCATATTTAATCCACTGGAGGAACTGATTCGTAAGCTACACTTTCAGAAATTCGATGTGCTGCAGGTGGAGGAGGGCGAAAGGGCTTTGATCACGAAGAATCACTTTGAGATACGTTTCAATATCTATGAGAGTCTGCAGTTTCAGGTGTCGGTGCCACCGGCACATGGCTTGGTCTGTAAATATGATGAGCAGACGGGATTGACAACACCCGTGGAGTTGTTTACACTGGAGCAACTGTTCCGCAATGACATCTACTATTGCCACGATGATACCGAATCCACCTTGGATGGCTTCGAGCTGCTCATACTCTCGGGCGATGAAACGGATCTGCAGTTTGTGTCCAACATGGAGGTGCACATCAAACTGGTCAATGATAATGAACCGTATCGCAGTGCCGTGGAGCGTGTCTTTCATGTGGTCCGGAATGGCATACGCACTCTGAATCCCACAGTGCTGCAGTATTTGGATGCGGATGTGAATACAAATCACACAGACATTCATTACACACATGTGTCGAGTACCGTTGGTGCCTTCTACAAGTCGGGACACTTTATCGATACTTTCAGTCAGGATGATATAGCCAATCGTAGGATTATGTTTCAGCACAGTGGACCAGATGTGGGTACAGCTTCGTTTATTGTCACGGATCGGGAACACGAAGTAAATGGTCAGCTGGAAATACGTGCCTCCGATCCCTTTGTGTCTATGTTGCCAGCAAATGCTTCCATTGTGCAGGAGGGCAAATTTGTTATACTCAAGAACAAGGATTTTGTGCTGGAAACCAATTTAGATATGAAACTAGATGAGATCTACTATGAGGTCATTAAGCCTCCTTCCTATGGCATACTCATGTACCTAAGTGGTCAGCAAGGAGCAGCAGAAAGGGACAATAGCACCATTATGCATAAGGTGACCAATTTTACCTCACTGGGTAACTTTACCCACATGGACATAGAGCGCGAGCGTTTGGTCTATTGGAACACAGAGATAGCATCGATGGACAAAGTGAGGTGAGTAGAAAGGAAAAGTTTAACCATTGGAGAAGAGTTATAAATGTTCTACCATCTCCACAGATATCGTGTGCACATTAAGAACATTACAGCCGAGGGTGAGGTGATCTTTAGAATATATCCCTCGGCCTACTGGGAACCGCTGCAGGTAAAACAGAATCACACACTCTACGTGGATGAATCCACCAGTGTGCTCATCTCAAGGGATATTTTAGAGGTATGCAGAAAGAAACTAAAGGAAAAGATAGTATACTAATATCAATTTATCTTCTCCCTACCAGGTTGTGCATCCCAACATCTCACCAGGCGATATTACCTTCTTGGTTACGTCCTCACCCATGCATGGTTATTTGGAAATGCAGTCCATGTCCTTTAATGATGAATACAACTGCAAGGTCTTTGATCAATCCTCGGTGAATACGGAAAAGATGTTCTACATACAAGCAGGAGTTAATCAATCCTCGGATTACTTTGTTTTCGATGTGACCAATGGCATTACCTGGTTACGCCACTTGATGCTAAAGATTGTCATCATCCCAGAGAAACTTTATATGCATTCGAATATTATATCGGTTGTTGAGGGAAAATCTGTGTTATTGAGCGCTGCAGATATAGAACCATATTCGGAGTATTATCGTAGCAAAATATTGGAATATATTGTGACCATAACACCTAGTTCGGGACACATATTAGCGGGCAGTTCAAAGGTCAAGCGATTTACGCAAAAACAATTGGAACAGGGCAGCATTCAATATGTACACAATGGCAGTGAGAATGCTACGGATACGATAACCATGATAGCCATGGCCAGAAACAAGGAGAGTGTGCCCTTTGTGCTGGAGTTTGCAGTGGTTCCGGTCAATGACGAGGAGCCCATGATAGTGACCAATACGGGACTGCAGGTGTGGAATGGAGGACGTTACATTATTAGGAATACAGATCTATGTAAGTATAAAGCTACTTCTCTTATTCCTCTTTTCTCCTTTATCAAATTTGGTTCTTCTTCTACCCTTAGTGGCTCAGGACTATGATACTCCTGCGGAGAACTTAACCTACGTGGTGAACTATGTTTATGGCGGCTACTTAGCTGAGAAATCTTCAACTCTGCAGAAGATCGAGCAGTTTACACAGGCGCAAATCAACACGGAGAAAATCTACTTTATACACAATGCCAACTCTAGAAAGAACGAACTGTCCTTTCTGGTCACCGATGGACTCTTCAATACCAGCACACAACTGCTGCATATTGAAATTAAACCCATCGAAATTCTTGTCGAGCACAATGAAAATCTACATGTTTTCCCCCTCACCAAGAAGCAAATTCTACGCGATCATTTGCACTTCAAGTGCTCGGATGAGGAACGTGAGATACGCTATAATATTACAGTGCCTCCCAATTTGGGACGTATTGTGTATGAGTATCTGGACAATGGTTATTCCAAGGAGATGACCGAGTTTACCCAGACAGATGTGGATAATGGACGCATCTTCTATGAGCATACGGCTGTCATTATGGAATTCCGTACAAATGATTCGTTTTTCTTTGATGTGGTGGCCGAACGCAGTGATCGGCTGTTGGATCAAAAGTTTAATATCGAAATATCGGTATCGTCGGGCGGATTACTACGATTTTTGCCAGTCTCAAAGATAAATGTCGATGAGGGTGGTTCGGTGCCGATAAAACTGGATTTCTCCAAAATACTGGAGTATTTGAAAATGCGTGCTGGCATCAACAATCCGGAATTGTTTATAGAAGCCGTCCAGAAACCCGCGCATGGCAGCATTGGGCTGGGTCATGAGTTTAAACCCATGCAACGATATCATCCAAGCGATTTCTTTACCAAGAAAGTATATTATATACACGATCATACGGACACCTTGGAGGATACCATACTAATGGGCGTGTATTTGACACAGGGGTGAGTAGACTAGACGAATATACACTAGGGTACTCGAGATGTTTCCTACAGTTTCTTTTCTGACAAACTTAATAGACAAATGCTCTTTTTTTAAGTTACATGTTCTAATTGAAAATATTATAACCCATAGACTATTCTTATCTCTTTTAGCAACATCTTTCTGTGCAACCTAACCATACCGGTTTCCATTAATCCCATTAACGATCAACCCTTTCAACTGATCACTCACCTACCCCAAATGACTGTCGTTGAGGGCGAAAATCGCACCATAACCCGTGATGCTCTGCTCACAGAGGATAAGGATACGCCGCCCGAGGAGATCATATATGATGTGATGAGTGGTCCTACGTTGGGTGTGCTCAAGAAGCTAAATAACAACGGAGAGCCCGAGGATCTCTTAGTCTTTTCCAATCAGTTTACACAGGCGGATGTCAATAATGATAGGATCATTTACGTACACTTTGGACAACCGCAATCGACAACCTTTTGTTTTACCGTGACCGATGGTCAGTTTAATCCAGCCTATGAGATTTTTACGGTTAAAGTGGCTCCGATAAGTCTGCTACCAGCGTTAACACAAATTCCCGTTAGCATACAGCAGGGATCGGACAAGGCATTCATGAAACTGGAGAATATTGGACTGAGCACCAATGTAAAGTTGGATCGTCTGGCCTATAACATCTCCAACTCGCCGCTTTATGGCATACTCTTGTACAAGAATCAACCGACACTGAGATTCAGTCAGCAGCTGCTGGAAACATCACAGATTACGTACATGTTGACGGATTCACTGCGATCCAATGATACGTTTCAGATCAGTGCCTATGTGCCCGGCACTAACTATGTGGCCCAGGTGGATGTGGTGGTGATTGTGGAACCAGTTATCAAGATCAACAACATTGACATGCATGCGGCAGAGTCGAGCTCCAGTGCGGCGGGTGGCAAGATCAAGCTGAGCTGTTCCCTGGTCAACGATAATCCACTCTCCCTGAAGCTCAACAAATTTAATCCCAAGTTTGTCATCACACGCATGCCAGCCACGGGTCAGCTGAGGAAGATCATTAGAAGCAGCAGCAGTGGAGCAGCTTTTGGCAGCGGAGGAGATGCACAGAACGATCGTTCCACCAACATCTTCTCGTACAAGGAGCTGCGCAGCGGTGTCGTCTACTTTGTGCCACACACAGCTGTGGATCAAACGGAGGCGGAAAGCGATAGTTTTGACTATCAGCTGATCATTAAGGCGGTGCAACCGGCTCAGGCCACCGTCGCCATTGAGTATCGTGCCCAGGCGCAGGAGACCGAAACCGTGCACTTGGGCACTTCGGATATATCCATTAATTATCTGGCTGTGGGCTGTGCCCTTTTCATACTGCTCATTTGTCTGCTCATCGTGATGCTGTTCCTCAAGATGCGTAGTATGCGAAAACGCAAGGCAGACATATCCAAGGATCAGCCACCGGCATTGCCCTGTCCGCCGGATTTGACTTCGGTCAGTCCGCAGCATCATCATCACCATCATCTGCACTATGCCAGCTCCGAGGCAGACTCTGTGCCCGCCACGGGCAACTCGACGCCGCTGCCGGGCTTCAGCAATATTCCGCACTGCAAGATCATACCCGTAGAGTCGTATAAGCACGAGTATCCCGACTACGATCCGGATGAGGATGAGACGGACGATCAATGCGATCCGCAGCAAATGATGCTACCCCAACGCTATAATCCCTATCATGTGGATCACGATGCCTGGAGTTCGTCCTGCGATATGGCCAACGATTTTGCTGGCTATGCATCTGTGCCGCAGAGCATCTCCATTTCCGGTTCCGTCAGTTCACCGCCCTCAGCGCCGCCCACAAATCCCCTGTTGCGTCGCAATCAGTATTGGGTCTGAGCGGAGTTTTGCAGCACAACTTAGTCTTAACTTATTTATTTAGGCTTAGATTTATAGTATAAGTTTAAGGCTGATTTATGAGATTCACACACATTAGTTGTATGACAAGTGGACTTTTGTTAGTTTTTATTGAGCATTTTGATGATACATACATACATATCGTAAGGCCATTTTATTCAGCTGCTTATATTTTGCCATATATAGATCGTATGTATTTATATTTTACTTAGGAGTTTCGACTCGTTAGCTATAATAATAAGATTTGCCAACTTTCAATATTAGTTTTAAGCTTTGTGTTAGAAAAAACGATTTAAATTGCGAATTGCATTAAAATAAATGACAATATTTAATAAGCTTATGTTCAAAATTGTCTTTTATTTATAGTCAAAAGTTGTATTGAATAATTAAAACTTTTTGCGCGCTTCGATAGTTTTGCTTATTGTCCCACCGCCACAATTTACCAACCGGTCGATAACGTACGCACTGTTTCGATAGGCAAAAAATACTAGAAAAAATGTATCGATCGACAGCGGTTGGATTTAAATGTATATTTTATAGTAAACTTAAGTTATTTATTTTATATCAATCCGTACTCTATAATAATTGCTTAAAAGAATAGAAAAAAGGGTAAATATCACTAGTTTCAATGTGATGCACACTGTTTCAATTGCTTTCTACAGCGGTGTGAATTGTTAAGGATGACAAATATTAGAAAGGCGGTGTATTTGCAGTTGCTTTCTCAGCGACAGGCGTTACGACCATGGCCTGATTATCGTAGGCATGTCCATAGCCAATTTCAGTTACCATCGTTGTTGGTGTTGTGCTATTTTCAGCGGGATGACGAGTGCTCACCGGCGTTGCCATAGTCAATACCGAACCCTCAGCAGCGCCTGTAAATTGCATCATAAAAGTTAGACAAAAAGGTAGTATTTAGGTTTAATGTATGTTCGACTTACCTGCTACACTATAGATCTGTGAAGGCGCCCGCTCAATGTCACGGTTTATGGCATTGAAATTCTGTATAGTGGTAGCATTGAGATCCTTGCCATTGGCATTACTCTGATATGGTTTCGAGAGCAGACGGGAGAGTAACTTTTGAATGCAGCCCTTGTGACGGAACCAGCGAAGACACTTGACCAAATAGCGTATGGCAATCAGTGCCAGTAGTATACTCAGCAGCAACAATATCAGATGCTGTGTATTCTTTATGCTATGGATCTCCGCTTTAAGTGGCTCATAGCTGTTGTAGACTGTCAAGAAAATGATGAGGAAATGATTAAGAAAAGAGTAATGCTTTGAATTTGCCTAGCAAAATTGCTGAGTAAAACTATTTGCTTTTCAATACGCATTCAATTTTGTAGCAAAGTCAGCTTAGGTTTCGGGAGCTCAGCCTTGAATGCCAATGAACTATTCAGAATTCAGTAGTGACGATTTCAGGTTCAACTCGTGAAACTGTAGATTATATAGATGATATTGCAATAAGTGCCTCAAAGATAATCATACAGCAAATCATAGACAAAGCACAGATTTAGCTGGAAATTTGATAATGAAACTTTTACTTAAACGTTTGCTGTTGTTATTGCATTAAACAAATCAAAAAGCTAAAATCACCATACAATGTATGGTTAGTGCTAAAATAAACGATAGAAAAACAGCAAGCTTATCGTATAGGAACGAGTAGCTGTTGGGTGTATTTACATTTCTGGTGTTATTTATTTTTGCATAGTCAGCAGAACAATGAGCTAATCAATGGGTTGTTGAAGCAATTAACAATTCTGCTTTAGAAAAAACCCAATTGTGTTGTAATATTGTAGTACACTCACCTGCGCACTCCTTGTCACAAATACTGGGATTATAGTTGTGTGTGGTGGCATTACAGACATCGGCACAGGGTGCACAGCTTTCGAAAAATGTGGAGCAATATTCATTGACGGGATGACAAACCTTGCCATGACAGTCCTGACTTCCAGCGAGGTTGGAGTTGGGATCCGCTGCGACAGTTACCAACTTCAAGCCGGGCAGCACGGAGGCGCCAATGGAGAGGGACAAAGAACGCAAATCCTTGGCAGACATTTGTAGATTGTTTGTTTATTTTTTAATTTGTTTATATATTATAGTCAAGTTATTGTTATTGTTGTTTGCATAACGTTGAATTAGTTAACGGTGTGTGTTTTTTTGTGGCTCTTGCTTGGCCGTCTCTTGGCTATGATTCATAACTTGCTGCGCCTCCTACCGCTTCTCGTGTCCCTCTGTGCTCAGTTTTTCTTTCTTTAATGCGTTTTGGGCAACAAGAGACGCAAGAGAGTTCCCCGCTTCAAGTTGTGTATGTGTGTGTGTGTGAGCCGCTTTTAAAAACCCGTTTAGCTTGGTCAAATTCCAGCACTTTTCACGCTTTCAATTTGCCTTTTCCAACTGCTGCATTTGAAATTTTATTAAGTACTGTTTTAATGTTTAGCCATATTTTTAACAATTTTCAACACTTTTTGTTTTTGGTTGTTAACAAATTGTTGGTAGTATTTGATTATTAATTTACATCCGCCGCCAGCGACTCGCTTTGAGCCACACTCAACTCGTAACTGGCAACAGCAGAATGATCGTGCAGCGATGTGTTGCCAACTTGAGCTCAAAATGCACACAGATACTCACTAACACACACACACAGATACAGTTGTAGCCAGAAGATACTCACACATACTTTGATAAATCATTAGCAAAATGTGCTCAACCAGTTGACTTGACTTTTGTGTATTTTTGTTTACTCAAAAGTATCTGTTATCTGGTTATATGTATGCATATGTATCTACAGCTGTACAGCGAGTGTAGCTGTATCTGTAACTATTGCTGAGGCTGTCAGGTAAACAGGTAGTGCCAGACATAGCACAATAGCTATATATATCGATGTATTGGTAACTGAGATTTTATTTCTATTTTGTTTTGCTTTTTTTTTTGACTGCATACTTTGAACCCGGCATTATTTTTTAACTGGAATTTCTATGAAATTCTGCAACAAGTTGAGCTGCACAAACTGATAAATAAATTTTAACAAATTATTTTCAGCAACTTTTTACAAAAAATTAAGTAAGCAATATATAAATATATACTCTGCTGACTCACTACATTTATGTATTTATTTTTTTTTTATGAATGAAACCGCTTTATAACTTGTTTTATTTATAATCAAATTACGCACATTGAATGTATTGACTTTTAAGGCAAGTTGATGTGACTTTTAAGCAAGTTATAGCCAAAGTGCATTTGGCATAAAATTACAAGATTGCAGTTTAATAGTTTATAGTATTTTTCAATAGATACTAAGTTTGCATAGCATTCTTATAAAGTAATATCTACTCTTACATCATGCTTTGAGTGTACAAGATCTTCGGCATTGAAAAGATAGTCGCACTCCTCTCGTTGTTTTGATACTTGTACAAATAAATGTACAAAAACACTTGAGTTCATGTGTCAGCTATATAAATAGTCACTTTATGGTAAGTTATGATTGCTTAGACGTGTTTTATTGCAGTTATAAGTACGTTATTCCGGTAGAAGTATCTAAATAAAATTATAAAAGCAGTTTAAAAATGTGACAAAATTATGGGAATAATAAAAAAAAATATATATATACAATAATTTAAAATATTATATGATAATTATTTTTTAAATTATTAATATTTATTTAGTTAATTAATTCATATAATTTCAGTCGGTTTCACATTTTTTGACTTAAGTATATTTTATCGAAAAAAATCACTGTAAAGTTTGTTTTTAAAATTTTCATTAGCATCAATTTTTTTCCAACTTTTGCCAAAATTTTGCAAAAATTTAAATCGGTCAGACTACCTATAGCTTAGCTAAAATGTCAGCACTCTCAAGAGTGTAGTCAGACAGTTTTGAGCAGACTGTGCACAGTTTGACAGTTGGTGTGAAACTTGGCTAAGTCATGGCTACTAACCATACAATACTGTTGTGTATATTGCCATGACGCTGATAACTATTAATAAATTTATAAAAAATAAAAACTGTTAAATAAATCAAATTGAAACTTATAAAACAATTTGTAAGGTAAAAAAAAAATTAATATGTTTTTAAAAAAATGTTACCAATAAATTATTCAAATAAATGTTTGAATTTTGAGACATAAATTGGCAGAACATTTGTAGCTTAAATTTGATCGGCTCAAATGACTCAGACAATATTTCGGTAACTAAATTTGCTTAAATAACTATTTATTTACAAATAATAAGTTTCATCTTAATTTAATAAATAAATATATATCTTGGCCAACCATTAACTGCATTTTAAATTGCAATTGCAGCCTGCAGTATTTTATGCCTAACACAAAACAGTATTTTCGATAAACGCAGCGCAGCAGCAACGATATGTATATCGATACATGTGCCTGAGCAAAGCCAGCGATACTCTGCATTTTGCCCGCATTCGTTGAGCGGCTTTCGCTTGTTGCAGGGCTGCGAGCGCGTCGAAGGCAACGCAACGACAGTTTGAACGACAACGATTCTGCCAATTATAAACAGAGCGACGTTGTTTGTTGTTGTTTTCTTGGGGCAGAGATACAAAATTGCAGCTGCCCGACGCGCGCGTTGTTTTGAGTGTTGTTGGCTGTTGGTATTAGTGCTCAGTGTTCGGTAAAGTTGGTGTGAAATTTATAAATAAATCGCGTGGCGTGAAAGTGAAATGCGTTGCAAGCAGCATAACTAAGTGCGAGAGCAAAGTGGCTGCAGCACATAATACACTGGCTAAAAAACGAGAGCGCAAAACTTCAAGCGACGCAATTAAATGAAAAATTTCTAAAAAATCAAGTCAGGTTTTTTGTGTGCGTGTGCGAGTGTGTGTGTGTTTGTTTTTGGTTTTATCTATTGACGGTCAGCAGCAACAGCAACAAAGCCGCTTCGCTTCGTTCAACTGGAAGGCGCGGCAGCATCAAACTCAGCCAGATATTCATACAACAACAACATTGCGTCCTTGAGCTCATAATTTAAACACCTGTTCAAGCGAAACAACAGCAACAACAGGAGACAACAGGAAGAGCATTTGGGTGTTGCTTTCTCTCTCTCTCTCTCTCTCTCTACTCTTTCTGCTTCAACATGAACAATTTCACAACAACAACGGCCGCTGTGCCCAAAAAGGAATCATTGCCACGATCAGGACATGTTAATGAGGGTAAGCACAACAACAACAACAGCAACAACATTCACTTCAACAACAACAAAGACTCGTTGCGTTTTTTGCCTGAGCGCACAAATTATTTTCGTATCATTTCAAATTGCTTAAGTTTAAAATGAGTATGGAAAGAGAGATGGTGAAATGGGGAGATGGAAACGGTTAAAGGCTACAAAGGGGAATTCTTCTCATTTAGTTAGAGAGGGTGTGTTCTCAAATTTAACGCTCTTTGCTGTTGTTTTTGTCTCTTTTTGTTAGTAACTTTAATTACAGTGTACAGGAAGTGACACATTTCCAGTTCTAATTAACGCAACAGAAACATATTCAAATAGAAGAATGTCTAATAATTACATAAATTATTGAAATGGCTATACGAGTTGAAAAGCACGAAAAAGGCGCAAAAGTTATCAAAGAAACTCACGTATTTTGTTTTTTGGTTTTATATTTCATAGTACTAACAATATTTTTACTAAAATCAGTCAATTTTTAACATATATTTGTACACTAAGCTGTAATAGAAATGATTGAAGATATTCTAGTGCTCTTTATACCCTCTGAAAGGTATAATTGCATTGTTAAAAGTATGTAACAGGCTGAAAAAGGCGAAACAGATAATATATATTCTTGTTCAGCATCACAAGCTAGTTCGATATTAGAATTTCAGTGATGGTAAAAGCTATAATCACCATTTAAGTACTCAATATTTAGTCAGTTCCCTTGTCGCCTTTTCTGAAACTTTAAACTTCGATATCTTTGCTAAAAATGCACCGATTGTCAAGCGAAATATCATTTTACTTTGTATTTTTCAACACAATAAATTTTGCATTTAAAATTCAAGCTTTTCTGGAATTTAATTTTTATTCAAATTTTTCAGAATTTTGCATACCTACCCCTTTACATTTTTTCGAAAAATTAAAAAAAAAATTTTTTTTATTTTTTTTCCAAAAACTATTCTAATTGATTAGAAATTTTGTGTAGGCTATGAATATATATGCTTTATGCAGTCGATTTTTAAGTTTTAAGCGATTTTAATTTAAATACACGAAAATAAAAGGCATAGGGTAATATACGGTCCGGCATGCTTAACTTAACTTTGCTGTCTTGTTTATTGTAATAAATTTTAATTCCCCAGCGAATCGAACGTTTCTGCATACATCATTTATATGCTTTATCATAACTACCATATTTATGTATCATTTCCTTTAGGAAACCAAATTACTTCCTAGAACCCGCAAATATTTGTAAAAATGTTTCATTTCAAGCGCTAAAAAATATTCTTATGAGTCATTCGAAGTCATTTGCTTGTATTATGTTCATTAACAATGTGAAACTAATGAACAACTTATATAACAAATAAATATTTGCATAAAAGTTTATAAAGCGACGGCATAGAAGACATAATAAACAAAGACGTTAAATTTGTTACTTCATGTCACAGAAGACGCAAGTCGTATTTATAATTGAGCTCAATAAAGAAATGTGGCTGTGGGGGAAATTGTATTGAAACTCAAGTCTTAAATCAATTAAAATATCTATATATATACGACGTTTAGGTTACGTGTATCTGGCAACAGATACGTTGATGCTAAAACCATTTTAGTAGTCAACATCATTTTTGTTATGCTAATCAAAAGTGTACAAAAATTGAGAAGAAACTTTCTCGACTTTTGTCCCCAAAGGGGTTGCTGGCAATTTGTAGTTGCTTTCGGTATATTTTTTATTTCTTTCTTTTGAAAGTTTTTCATGAAACGATAAACAAAAACAATGACCTGCCAGTCAGAAGAGGCCAAAACAGACGGACAGTATTTACAAAAAAATAATATAAAGAAAAAAAAGCATAGAAATTTCAACAGAAAATAAACAAAAATGCAAACTGTTTTAGTTTAAGTTTGCTTTTGCTTTTTTTTTGAGTTTGTGTCTTTGAAAGGGAAAATGAGGTGCAAAAATGTGCTGCGAGCACTTTCCATTTGTGATGAGTAGACATGCAATGAGCTTGCCACTCATTGTATCTTTGTGTCTTAAAGATACAAACAGCTGACTCTCCTTCGGGCAGCCGCTTCATTTGCGCCCAAGCACGCATAACTAAAGACAAAAGATTCCGCAGTTCCCAGTGCCCGTTTCCCCAGTTGAAGTCATCCAGTCATCCAGGCTGGCACTCAACCGCTGGCCTCTTTTTTTCTTGTACTTCTTCTCTCTTTCTTGCTTGCCGCACCACATGCTCCGGGTAGAGGTGCAAGAAATTGGAATGAAACACAGTCGACAGTTGCATGACGAGATGCCTGGCACTGCCTCACTAAATGCAGTTTATGTATCATTTTTTTTCTGCTTTTTCTCCTGCCTCTCCTGCCACATGCTGCATGCCTGGCATGATTCACTTGTCGGCGACAGGATGTGCAAGTGCCACAAAGAGGTCTCTCCACTTTGGTTTTTACGGCCTAGAGAGATGCCCACCTAAAAGCCATCCAGCCAAACTCTCCTCCAACTATTCCCATTCGTATACACTATATAATTGTTTTCGCATACAAAAGATTTGCAAAAGTTTCTTTTACACTAATGAACTTTCAAGTTTTACTTGTCTTGAATTGAGCACAGCACTTATACTAAATTTAGTCTGCAAATAAAACAAGTGTTTAAAATATTACAAAAATTTTCGAAAATGTTTTTAGTAAAATTTAGAGCATAACGTTAAACATTTTTAATTAAAAGCTAATGTAGATTTTTATATAATTTAAGTTATGAGTAAGTAAGTAAGTTTATCTTAAAACGATACAATAACATATTTTTATTTTCTAGAAACATTTTAAACAAGTTTTACTGCAAGTTAAAGACAGATTGATGTGTGTATAAGAAGACCTTGACTTAATTTTGCATTAACTGCTACTTAATTCAAGTCAAATCAAGTGTTTTGCATTCTTAATTGAAGATTAACGAGTCTGTAAGCACAGTACAATAAATATATCTAGGAAATCGAATAAGATACGAATTGAAATTTGTTTAAACACTACTTGTGCACTTTTTAAAACCAGTTTGTTTAAGTAAAACATGAAATTCTTGATTAGAAATTGCAGCAGATGAAATATATACTTAGATAATCAGTAAACGGAAATTAGTAAACTGGTTTTCGAGTTATTTACAGCACAAAGAACTATCATATGCAATTTTATAGCCCAATAAACCAGCTGATAAGGTCTGAAATCGAGTTATAACATATATATCTGACGATTATTATAAATAATAAGATGAAAGAACCAGATCTTTGTCAAGCTGTCTGAGCAGACTCTGAATTTTGTGCCTGGTTGCACAACAAATGAGAACGAAATGTGTGTGTTTTGTGTGTTTGAGTAAACTAGTTAGTTAGTTAGTCACTGCACAGTTGTTAGTGGCGTTGATTAACCTGCAACACAACGATTAGGTAGATTTGCCTTCATTTGGTAGCCAAGAGAGAAAGCTGTTTAACATGCTGCCTGCCATAAAGAAAATGAAAAGAAAAAAGAAAAAATTTAAATTACGCTAATTTTGAATGGGCAAAAGTCAACACAAAACACATAATTATGGCTAATACGCTTCGCTCTTTTTGCCCATAACAATTTAGTTGTTCAGCCAGTTAGTTAAGTCAGTCAATCAATCAGCAGTTCAATCCAATTGAAATGGCAAATGGTAGGAAATTCAATTTCAAATACAAATTGTTTGCCTTCCCACAGCTGTGGCAACTTCTGCTGCCTGCTCATTATCATTATGGCCATGGCTAAGGTCAATGGTTGCACACACACTCAGATACATGCCTAGGTATAGTTGATATTCATATGTGTTGCATCTTCTGTGTGTGTATCCATCAGCAGCAACATTCAAATTGTTAACGTTGCGTCGTCGCCTCAACTTGCCTCAGTTTGCTTCGGCGGCGCGTCGCGTCGGCGTCTGCGTCAGCGTCGCTGTTGCAGCCACATATTTGTTTGGGTCTCGTCTCTAGCCTGTGGTGATGATGGTTGTGGTGCTGGTGGTGGTGGTGGTGGCATGTTCAACAACCTTGAGTCAGGTTTTTCCACTTTCAGCCGCTAATCAATGCAATGCAATGCAATGCAGACGTTTGTCGACAGCCATTTTTCCTGCTTTTCGGTGGCTCTCATAAATTTCCACGTTTCAAGCGACTTTCCAATTTGGTTTTCCGCTCAGCTCCTTTTGTAATTGTTTTTCCCTCACTTATCTACCTCACATAACCATCATATGCATTCAAAATTTTGTATTTTGTTTTACATATTCCAATTGCATTTCATTTCAGTTCAGTTCAGTTCCATTTCATTTAATTTTTGTTGTGTAACTTTTCACGCGATCTCTGCATTTCATTTTAACAAACCATTCAAGCTTGCAAAGAGACAAAGAAAGCAAGAAAGAGTGATAGAGAAAGATAGGGACTGTTGCCATGACAGGTGGGAAATCATTGATGGAAGCCCAACAATGTTGGCTAAGAGAGAATTGCAATTGCCAATTTGCAACCCAAACCCAAGTGTTGGCGGTTTGTAAAACTGTGCTGTGAACTGTAATTGTAATTGAATGCATTGCGAAGGTTAATTGAGGTCTCTATCTCAAATCGTGGCTAACAAAGAGTACCCCAGAGAAAGGCTATTCAAAATCACTTTAACTTGTGACCTTCAATTTTGAACTGCAGCAAGAAAAACCTATAGCTAAAGTGGGTTAAATACATATACTTTTATGTAATGAAAACGGTAATTTAATTTTTTAAATGTAAATCGTTCTTGTCTTTAGTTATTAGTAAATTCAAATTATAACAAAATAAAGCCATGTATGTGCTAAAGGGCGAAATCCTATAATAGCTCAAAAACCAATTGTTAATCGGTTATTAAAATATTTTTCTAACATATAAACAATATTATATATATAATTTAAGCAAAAGTATTGAAATAGAAATTAAGCATTAATTCAAATTAAAATAAAGTTTAAAATTTATTCAAGTTCATACGGACAGACGGACGAACAGACAGACAGGCGAACATTGCTATATCCACTTAGCTATTGATGCTGTTCAAGAATATTTATACTTTATAGGGTCTGCCACGCCTTCTTCTACCTGCTACACACAAATCGCCTCTCACGAACCCAGTATACTACTTCGTACTTCATACCTCGTAGTATAAAATTGCAAACCAACAACTTTTGCGATCAGCTGTCTTGGCCAAAATGCGAAAAAAAGAACTAAAGTTTTGAAATTCCACTAAATTCATGACGCATTTGGTTTCGAATACAAAAACACGTTGACTTACTAACCCGTTGCCTGACACTTTGGTTCTTTTTTGTTTTTTTGGTCAAGTCAATAAACTGCTTTCGACCCACATTGCAACACAGTACATCACACTCAACACACACACACAGTGTGTGTCTTTAGAGGAGGTCAACTGTTATTTGGCGCAAAAAAAACAAGCAACAATACAATACACCAAAACCCGTTTCTGGGCAAGGCAAATATTTAACAAAACAATTTCTTTGAACAAACAGAACCTCGACCAAGGAACTAACCATGTAATAAATCAGCAGTCATTATTTTTTTCATTTTGTTTCTTTATGTTATCGTCTGCTGCTACCTTGCTTATCAATGAGTTCTGTGCAACAACAGGAAATTAAAGAGAATTTCAAAATTTTGTGTGACAAGTGCATTTTCATTTGCACATCGACAGCTGAAATCGTTTTCAGCTCCATAAACAATTTTCGTAGACATATTTGCAATACTCTTTACTACTTACATACCTCGCCCATTTCCTGTGACTCTTAAATAATAGAGGAAAATTATTTAACGGCCGGGTGTAAAGTGTACAGTAAGTTAACGTTCAATATAACATCAACAATTGCTGACCAGTCAGCCAGAGTTTAACTTATTTTTACCATTTCTGTTCGCAGTACGTTGTGCATAATAACAAGTTGGCATTCAATTGAGCATGCCATGCTTGGAATATACCCTATATGGAGAACATTGGGTAGACAAGAGTAAAATGAAGGCAGAAATTAATTTTTAAATATTTGGTTTAATAAGTTTAGTAAAATTGTGTGTAAATATTATCATTAACATTACAGTTTTCATTATTTTGAATAATGTATTACTTGAGAAATTTTAAAAGCAAAAAATAATTAACCTAAACAATTGTAAATTGAAATATTTCTTAAATAAATTTGAGTCTAGTAGACAACAGCCCTATTAAATTTAGCTTTAAATTTATTATAATAATTCCAATAATATTTATTTTTATAACTTTTACTAGTTTAAGTATTGACCAACAAAATTTTAGTTGCACAAGAATTTTTTAGAATAATTTTCATCATTTCCTTTCATTGACATTATCATTATTAAAATAGATTCATTGCAATTAAAGCTCATATTTCACTTGCGACATAGACACTTCTAGCAAACAGCATATTCTCGGCTACACTGAGATTACAGGGTATGAAAAGCTGCGCTTTTGCGGGGCATTATTAAGCAAAAACAGAAAATAAAGCCAAGCGAGCGAGAACGAAAGAACTCAACACATACGAGTACAAGATACATGAGACTTAGTAAGTAATATGTATGCTGAAAGCACAATAAACACATGCCAAATGCACAGAAGCGAGGGGGCAACTGGTTGCAGTGCGGCGGGTACAGGGTATATATAGCGGGTAATACATACGTGTACGTGTACATGCCGAACTCAGCACAAAATATTGAAGCGTCTCTGTAAGACGATCGGACCGCCAACCGGAGCAATCACGCCGAACGGGTACAAATAACAAAAATAAAAAAAATACTAAAGAAAAAAGATACTTTGGCTGTTGTTTATGCAGAGCAGCAGATACAATTTTGTTGAAATCATATGCAGGGGCACAAACAACACAAACACAGACAGACTCAGCTACTTTGTATACTTAGTCCACTTTGGTCAGTCAGAAATCAAATGGAAAAGCAAACAGCTAAATTGATTATGTTTGCAGTTCTTCTTGACTGCTTTCTTCTCTCTTTTCACTATACTATGGCAATTTTTGTTGCATTTTCAGTTCCGCAAATTGCAGTTAATTAAGCAACAGGCAAAATGAGCCAGAGGGTCATGCCACATAATTCAACTAAGCCAGTTGCTCTAATTGCAGCATGCCACCAAACGGAGGGAAAACTAGTTTTCCCATCCTACCAGCTTCTCCTTCATCTCCTTCTCCTCCTTCTTCTCCTCCTCGCTCTTCTTCGCCTAATCAAATCTGTGGTCAGAGTTCAACTAATTGCTGTGCTGACAGTTGAAAGTCAAAGAAACTTTAAATTAATGCAATTGCCACAAAGTGTCGCATAGTAGATAACAACGCACTCATGAGGCACTCTCAAATTTCAAAAATTGTGCAGCTAACTAATGAGTGCAATGACTTATGAATAAGAAAACATTTTACGTAACTACTCAGTGAATACTTTGTGAATCCATTCATGCTGAAAACTATTAAAACAATTGCGTGTGTCGTTTTGAATGGGAATTTCAAATAAAATATAATTTTAATGGCAAAATGAAAGTAGCACATAGATTTGTATCTCAAAGCTACATTTACTGTATTCACTAATTGTCATTGAGTGTGTAAATTGATCAGAATTGTTGAATCTTTAAAGAATATCAATAGCTTGATTAAATGTTGCCTTGGTTTAAAGATCTTTAAGGCATAAAAAATAACTCGACAATTTTACATACATTTTATAAAAAGAATTTGTTATTAAAATGGCACTTAAAAAAGTGGTTTTGATTTGCTAAGTAATGAAATTAAGTTGCGGAAATTAATGTTTAAATTTAAAATATATAAAACTGTTTCAAAATCGACTACTAGTTTTATTAATATTTCTGAATTTTGGGAAGTCGAAGCCAAAGAAATATTAGAAGCTTTAGTCAGTTTTCTTAAACACTTGTATAAATGACTATAAAACTTTGGTGTGTCTTTTTTTTTAAAGATTTTTTAATTGATTCAAATAAAAAGTGTTTTATATAGGAAACTAGTCACAAATTATATGGAATTTTATAGCTGAAAAGGCAGTTAAACGATTTTCCATGGGTTGTATATGTATAAAGCCTAAATTTAATGCCAAGTTCATTCAATAAAAAATTAAAATTTAAGTTTTTGCTCTCAAGTTTTTATAAAAACATTAATTACATTTTAAATTAAAGTAGTGTTAAAGCTAAATAATCGCCGTTAAGGAGTTCAAGATGTTCCTGTCTCAATAAACGGCTCAATAAATGGGAATCACTTTGATTGCAAGTGCTTTTATACATACGATATATATTATTGCCAGAGGCAACAAATGCCTCGTTGTTGCTGCACACTTGAGACTTGTTTGTGGCACTTTCCATTTCCACAACAAACTCAACCAATTTCGTAGTTTTGTTTGAATGTCTCGACCCCTAAAGGCAACCAATTACCAACATGTTCTGTGACTAATGATAAATGACAGCGAGACATAAACAGAGTCTTTAGTTTTCAGACCGCAGACCGCAGACCTCAAAGCCCCCTCATGCTTTTCATTTTCCTTCTTTCTTTTTTTTATAAGCTGACAATCAACAGCAACGAAAATTGTACAAACAGAAACTTACAATTAAAAGTAAATTTTTGTGGGACGCTTTCGCTTATCAAGAGAGCCCCATAAAAAGATCACTGTGTTGCCCATCAAATCGATCAAAAAGCTGACATCCGTTGTTACTCCGCCCCCCCAAAAAAATAATGCAGCAACTCCCGTTTCTTGTATCTGTATCTGTATCTGAAGCCACATCAAATGCATTTCCGTGAAACGGCCACAAACATGTGCATCTTCAATGGAATTTCTTTGTTTAAACTGCCCCCAATATTTATAAGAGAAACAGAGAGAGAGAGAAACGTGACTCATCGAAGTGTAGTCTCTTTTAAGTATGTGTGGAGCTTCATTAGATTTGCTTGGTAATTTGATAGGCTCCGTTTGTCGTTAAGTATCTTTATGAATTGTAATCAAGTTACAGCCCCAAGCTAAGCTGTTTATTGGCCATCAAATGTTGATTAGCGGCAATCTTAATAACTTAAGCACTGCTCTTAACTTCTCTCACACGTCTCTTCTACATTTCTCTCTTTACAGTTTGCAAGGAATGGCTTGTGCGTGAGGACGGTGCTCTGGCCTATAAACTGCAGTCCCAGGAGAGTAAGTTTTACTGCAAATAACTCTAAGATTGCATTCAGTCTTTTGCATTTTTTATATACATTTTTTTTTGTATTTTTTTGCAGTTAACGACTTTTATAAGGGCAATCGGTATAGGAATGCAGTGGTGCGCGAAGATTTCCCCACGGCTCTACATGAGCAAATTAAGGAAACAGAGCAGGCGCAACGTCAGGTTGAAGCCTATCGCAGACGCCTCACTGAACAGTAATATACACACACTTAAATATATGTATATTTGTTTTAAATAACTTACTACCAACTTTAATTTTCACAGGGAGGAGCATGATAAACGCGTTGCCAAAGAAATTGCGGACAAACTGGAACGAGATCTGCAGGAACAGCAGCAAAAGGAGCTGCAACAGAGCGAGATTATAGCACAGAAAATGCAGGTGGGTGGGTCTTAGGGGAAACTGTTGGGAAACTAATATGTTAGTGTAGAAAATGAGTTAGAAGTAGTATAGATTTAAAGGCTGAGCTGTTATAGTTAGTTAGTGAATGTTAAAGTAGAATTAGCAGCAACTGTTATAGGAACATCGAAGTATAACAGTGACAGTAATAGTTTAATGTAGAGTTAACAGTGAGATTTAGTGAAACAACAGTGACGTTATAAATGCAGTAACAGTCTTAATAGTGCTTTCAATAAATAACATATCAGCTCTACTGGCAATATCAGAAAAGTTACAAGAAGGTTAACAGTAGCAGCTACTAACAATTGCAGCTGCTACTATAACATAAAAGACTGCTCTGCATAACCATAACAGCATAACAGTTCCACTAACAGAGTCAATGTCAGAAAAGTGAACAGAAGACTAACAGTGGGAGCAACTAACAGTTACAATTGCAGTAAAATAGAGATTGCGCCTTTGAGTAATATTTAAAGGAGAAGTAAAAACTAACAAAAACAATAAGTGTAACTAATAATAAAAAAAATGTATCATAACTTCAACTGCAATTACAATGAGTATGTTAAACAAAACAAATCGATCATATACAAACAGTAACAGCAACTGCAACGTTTACAGAGACAGAGTAGCAGCTCTAACAGCAGCTATAACATTTAATGTGCAACTTAGTCGCCTGACTTGATGCAATCAACAAGCTAAGAAAATGATATATTATTGTAGATGAAGACTAACTAACATTCGTTTAATCTCTGGCAATTAAAATCAATGTGTTCTTAATTAATAACTTTGCTGTTTTGTTAACTGCAGGAAATCTATGTGAATCTGCCGCCCGTGCCGCCGCCAGCAACACGCGATAAAAGTCGACCGCCGCCACGGCCAGCCAAAGCAAGTATACACCAGCAACAACAACAGCTGCCACAACAACACCAACAATATAATGGCAGCCTTGAGCCCAGCACCTCACAACAAGCTAGATATCTCAGTCAGCAACCAGTGCAGCTGCAGCAGCAACACTTTTCACAAACAGACAACTATGTAGGACTATCGCTCATACCAAATATTTTAGATATGCCAACAGCAGCAGTAGCAACATCAGCAGCAGTAGCATCAGCAGCAGCAGCAGTAGCAGTAACAACACCAACAGCATTATCAGCTGCAAATAGCACTCCCAGTAGACAAGCACCTAGAGAACACACTACACAGACACAGCTGTTGGTGAGTGATGCTGAGCACACGCCACAGCAGCAGCAACAGTCACGTTTCCATCACCATGCACAACTACAACTGCAACAACAGCAATCACATCAATCAGCACGTCGCAGCATCAGCACCGCATCCACAACCCAGCACATAGCACCTAATGCAACTGCAATACACAACAACAGCAACATCAATCATACAACTGACATCGATGAGCTTGAGCTTGTGGATTATGCCGATGTTGCTGACAGCATACGCAGCATGTCAGCAACAGCAGTAGCAAACACAGCCACAGCTGCTGCCTCAGCAATCAATGTCGATGCCACACAACTGTCACAACGTTCAGCATCCAATGAGAATTTGCTTCGAACCGAACACAAATTTCAGAAACTCTCACCGGAAAAGTATGATCAAATGGTGGGCAACTTTGGACTGCCAAATCCCAAAGCAATCGAACGACACATGCAGCAACATGCCGATGATATTGAGCTCTATGTGGATCCCTGCGATTATGCCAGTCTGCGGGATATTGGTGTGCCCCCGGAGGAGATACACGAGATGAGCAGAAAGATCAAACAGGAGCAAAAGGATGAGGTGGAGTTTATTGTTCAAACAAATCTTTAATCTTTATTAATATCTGTTAAATGTATTGCAGTTGCTGGCGCGTCGTCTGCAGGCAATTGAGAGCAAGGATAATATGCGACAGGAGCATCGGGATCGCATGATGGCCATTGAGGCGCAGGACAAAGAACTAGCCAAAATGCTGCAGGATCGTGTAAGCAAAAGCGCAAACAAAATATATAACCATTTAATAAAAACATATTCCTTACAGGAAAAAGCCAAAGTGAAGCGTGCCAAGGAGAAGGCGCGTCTGCGCAAAACGCAGCAGAAGGAGGCAGCAGCAGTAGCCGGAGGAGGAAGTGGCAGCAACAGTCTGCTGTGTGGCACAAATGGTTCGCATTGCGGTCCGCTGTTGTCGCTGCCACAGGACTGCATGTCATCGCCAGCAGACATCGATGTGGAAGCCTATTCGAATCCCATTGATGTGCTCAACAGCAGCAGTCGGGAGCAACGTCAGCCCAATGGCACCCTAACCAATGGCAGTCTGACGCGTGACAGTTCGTCGGCACACGGTTCGATGCAGCGACAGCAGCGGCAAGCAGCTGCTGCAGCACATAGTCTCAGTCGTGGCGAGGATGACATCTATACACTGCCCGTGGACAGCTGTCGGCCAGGTCAGAGTCAGGCAGTGCAGGGTGCCGGATCTGCTCAGCGTCCCATCTCATTGCACATGGCGGCGGAGACAGTGCAGCAACTGCAGGCGCACAACTCTATGACGCTGTAAGCAACTAACACTATATATTTAAACTTTCCTAAAAGAAACTATCTTTCAGATCGGAGCATTATGGCTCGGAGGCGGGCTCTCATGATAGCACACTCTCGTCCACGGGACACGATGTATCGCCACACATGAAATACTCCAAGTCCGGCAACTTTGGTATATATGTATTTAAACGATTTACTCTACAAAACAACAACTATATATTAATCTATATTTGTTCAACTACAGATCAAAACGCCAGCCCCACGCCACCTTACATGCCAATTCAGGGTACACGCCGATCGAATTCAAGTGAAGATCGTAAAAAGAAATCCAAGGACAATAAATGCACACATCAATGAAGCATCATCGTCTCTTATATAGCATATGTTACATTTATCCATAATATATATAGTACATATTCAACTATATATATACTTATTTTTTTTATGCTCTCTCAATTCTTGCATTAAAATGACAATGAAATTGAATATCATTTGAAATTGTATCTCCAATTAGTGCTTAAAAACTGTAGTACGTAAATACATTAGATATACATACATATACATATATTGTAATTTTTGTTGTGGCAACAAATCCAGCTTTTGGGTTTACAATAAATGTCTGTTAAATAAGTCAACATTATATGTATATTTATTGTTTTATTTATTGGCAGGCAAATTTAATGACAATTTTTGTACTAAAGTTTTACAGTAAGTAGTTTAATTAGGCATACTTTGAAAATTTAAAGGCTTTTGTTTAATCTTTTGTTACAAACATATTTCAAGTCGATTTATATTTTAAATTGCACTAAAAAGGTATTTAAAGAAAAAGTTATGTAGTAATTTTAATAGTGAAAGTAATTAACAATCATTATTATTGTTTTTTTTTTTAATGAGATTCATTTATAATCTATAATCTATAAACTAAGTATTTATAGATCAGCAGGAAGAAGTAGGCATACTCCTTAAGGGCTTTTGTTTAATTTTTTGTTACAATCAAATTTCAAGTCGATTTACATTTTAAATTACACTAAAAAGGTATTAAATTAAAAAATATTTAGCAATTTTAGCATAATAATATGTAATAATAATGTTTTGTTTTTAGAATAATATGTATAATCTATAGCTATTCGACTAGCTAAGTATTTATTATATCAGCAGAGATGTCCTTAGGTAATATGAATAAATGACAAAGTTTCCGCTGATTTAATGTCACTAGTTATAGATATGCTGAATTGCTGATGTCCGTTTCTGAATCAATCCAACAAGGATACAGATTTTAGTATAAGTAGTTTAAAATGATATTCTGAAAGTAAAGAACACAAATTGGTTTCATTTTAATGAAGTCACTACAACAACTTATTGCAATTAGTTATTGTTTCTCAGCTATTCCTTTGTAAGCTGCATATAGAGAATTCTTAAGTTAATCAAAAAGTTACCACTACCAGTTTGCCTCTTGAATCCTTGGACTGCTCCTTGTTTTCGTCTCTTTCGTTTTTTTGTATTTTTTTTTTTTACTAACATCAGCAAGTTTGCGTCCAATACCGGAGATCAAAACTTGTGAAACTGGTATTAAAAGTCACAAGTTAGGGTCTCAGGGAATCAGCCATACAAACATTTGCACATGTCACCAATAATACCAATGCGGAATACATACATATTTGTACATAGATATGTATAACATATAGTTTTGATAAATGACAATTAATTCAATTAACAAATTTCACTTTCACTCGCTTTACACACACTCACATTGTATGGCTGTTTCAAAGTGTGTAGTATAGTGTAGTATATATAGGGTATTTTGGTTGTCTTTGTGGCTTATAGTCAAGCAAAGAAAGCTAGCACGCTGTATAGTATGATCTATAGTTACTACTATACAACCTACTACCTCAATTTGCCAGAGAGAAAAAGGTCCTTGGTGTAGTCCTTTTTGCTTACTGGTTACCTATTCGGTTTCGGTTTGGTTTTGGTTTTGGCTTAGGCTTAGGTATTTGGGATCTTTAGTTTTTTAGGTACATTTGTCAAAAATAATGTGTTAAAGTAAAAAGAAAGCAACAAAAGCTTAAAGAATATTCTTTAAAATGATATGTGGAAAGTGCAAATATTATACATTCAGTTTTGTAGAACTTAAGGAATGTTTAACGGATGAAATATATATCCAAAAACATCATTAAATTAAAAGCATTCATAAATTTGTTAATTTTGCAATGTGTTAATAAAAATGTTGTTTTTGAATACTAAAAAGAAAAGATTTTATTTGTAATTTTAATAAATATTTGTTAAGTATTTCTTTTCATTTAACTTGTTTGTGATTTAAGGGTGTATTCATCATTTAAATTATATTTTAAAACATTTTCTTTAATTAATTTATATTGCAATTCACGTTTATTTTATAAATTTTATCAGTTTATTGTTGTATTTAAAAGTATTTTTATGCAACGATGTACGAAGTATGTAGAGGTGATTTGTGTTTTTAAATATTTCTTTTTTAATTATTTTATTATTTATTATTATTATTTGTTTATTATATTTATTCTGCTTTTAAATGAATTTTTATATTAACATTTTGTTTTTATTTTCAATATTTCATTATTGAATTGATTTCTTTTTGTATTTAAAAGTATTTATGTATTTAAAATTTGATTTATATTTTATGTTTTACTATGCATTTTTAATTTTTTATATTTTTAAATTTTTATTTCATTGAACTTTAAAACGTATTCTGAACAATCCGAAATGTATATGTAATTGAAAATTATTTATATGCTGCAATTTAAGTTTATTTCTTTGTTTTTTATTAAATATTTTTATTGTGAGTTATTATTTAAAACTTTTTATATTTTACTTTAATATTTAATTGCTTATTTAATATAAATTTACGCACTTGCAGTTTGCTTTTCTATTTAATATATTTTATATTCCAAATTTTAATAATTTACAACTTGTTTTTGTTTCTTTGTTAGCACTTTTTACTCGTTTATATTGAATTTGGTATTTCTGAAATGTTTATCTTTATATTATCTTGTCTTTGTTTGCTTTTAATTCAAATTTCTAATTGCTGTTTGTTCTCTTTCTTCTCAGTACCTTTGCTTTTAACTTTAACATGGTTTTATTTACTGATTTTAGTGTTTTCTTTTGTTTATGGGTTTAGAACTTATTGTGTGTTTGTTGCCAAAAAACCAGTTGTTTGCATTGACAGACTCCCATAATGCCGGTCTTGTAACAGATATAAAACAGCACAAGTTCGGATTTACGGGTTTCTGTTAATGGTCCATATGTAAGTATGCACCATTTCTCTCAGTGGATTTACAACAATTTTTCATATTGATTTATATTCCCGACTTTTGGCTGCACCCCTTCTTCATCTCAACATCCCTTCATTCATTTCGTTCTTTGATTTTGCATTGTTGTAAAATTCCTTCAGTTTGTATTTCACATTCATCTGCAAATATATAATAAATTGTTTATTAATGTTTATGTTTAGCAATTGTAAGTTGTGAAAATAATAACAAATCCTTTAGTTTATGTTTGCAGCTTGTTTCTGCTTTTCTCCAGTTGTGTGTGGCAGCTGCAAAGAAAATAAAAAAATAGTTGAGTTTTAATACATTTATTTTTATAAGTTTTCATTACAATTATTATTGTTTTTTTTTTAATTATTGATTTTTTTAACTATTAATTTATTTTAAAAATTTTCTTATGCACGTCTTTTTGATTTATTTCTGTTATTTATGGGATTATTGAATGGTTATTATTAATTATTATTAAAATGTTATTTTTGTCGCAAAAAAGAGTTTTTAATTATTTTCATTAAATATTTCATCATTATTATTATTATTATATTTTCTTGTCATTGCATTCAATACTAAATTAGTTTCAGGCACTTCTTATGTACTAAATTTATGCAGTTTATCATTTTATTTATTATTAAAATTTTTTTTTATTTAATTAAAAAAAATGCTGATATTTATTTTTCGTTTTGATAATTATTAATGAACTTTTTACTAACTTTACACTTATTTTTAGCTAATCCTTTAGACATTTCTCTGTTCTTCTTGCAACTTGCAACAAAGACGCAGCATATAACGGTGCACCATTATTATATATTTAAGACCCACAACAACAACAACAATGAAACACCAACAAAAATGACGACAAAAAAAAAAATCTGTGCAGTTTGTCAGACAGCAAATGTGCAAAAACTAACGGCCGATAGACATAGTAATAGCCATAGTTATAGCTATATATATTTATATATATATTTGTATATATATATATCTACATATGTATTTTGCCTTTAGTTTTGCTTCTTTGGGCAACTTGGCGTTGCGCTTCCTGAACGGCAAATGCTCGAAACAACAAAACTGAAACTGAATTGCCACTGAGCGGTTTTCGCAGTGGCAGCGCAGTCAACTGCCAGTCGACGCAGCTGCAGCTGAGCATTATGCATGTATGGGTGTGTGTATCTATCGAGTGTTTTGGCTATATGTTGCTCATGTTTGTTGTGCCTGCTGTTCAATGTTGCTGTTGCTGTTGCTGTTGTTGCATATGTACAACAGCAAGAGACGCTGCCAAAATGCTTTAGCGTCTTCACCCATTGGCCTGCCACTGCCACATGTTTCTTTGGTGGTAGCACCACACACACACACACACACACACACAAAGCGACGTCTGTCTGAGCGCTGTTCGTTGGCTGTACCTATTTTGGCCAGGACCTGCCTCAACAACATTCACAAACACACAGACAACAAAACGTGCAGCGACGTCACCAACACACACATACACACATGTGTGCGCTTTCTGGTTTCCTTCCTACTTATGCTGTGACGCTGACGTTGACGCCGACGTCAACGCTAACGTCGCGCAAAAAAACCGGTAACAGTCGGCAGCAGTGAGAGCTTTGTCATTGCCATTGCCCCTGCAATTGTTCTACCCAAAGCTCTGCTCTCTATCTCTCTCTCTCTCTTTACTCCTCTCTCTTTAGTTGTACTCTCTTCAGTTCTAGTGTCGCTCTTAGCCTGCATTTGTTTACTTTTTGTTTTTGTGGCCCGCATTGCACACACACTTTACAGTGGCTTAAAAAAGTTTTTGCATTTGTAAGCTGCAATTATTTTTGGATTTTTGGTCGAGTGCTTTGCATAGTTTTTTTGTGGCTGGCTTGTGATAAGAGTTTTTGGCCACAGAAAGCAGTTAACAAACAAATGAAATATACATGCATAAACATATTAAGCATACGCCAGGTAAGCCAGCAGTAAATAGTTCTGTATCTCTTCCTCTATTTCCGGAGATTTGGTAATTATAATTTCATTGACTTGGCTTTTAACCCAAAATGCAATATTACTTATACGCAGCGTTGTGTGCAAATAATATCGAAATTTCATTTTACAGCACATTAATCAAAAATTTCCCTTACAACTGCGGCGTGCAATGATGTGGAAATGTTTGCATTCATAATATAGACTCAACAATTCATTTTCCTATTAACTACATACAGACTGTGAGTGTGTGTGTGTTTGTGTGTGTGTAGGTGTATCTGTGTGGCTTAAATATGTATTTTGTTGGCTTAATTGCTGCATTTCATGATTGAGGCTATTCAATTTTAAAGCAGACAATAGACATGGATAGTTTTTGATAAAACTAAAGTCAGCTTGCAATAACGCTTTAATTATAAGACTTAATTGGATTAAAGGTTAAACTCAAAGCGCAATATTGAAATTTATTAATATTTTAGTGAACTACTGAACATATTGAGTATGAAATACTTCACTTCGGCCCGAATTTTGGAAATTGCCTACAATATATATTTAAATTTTTGTTATACCTTAGTTTCTGTTACTTAAATTATGTAAAACAAGTACAGCTTAGTAATAGCTTTGTTTTTGATTTCATTTGCACTAAATTTCCAGTGTGACCATAGCAGTTGGGCATATTTTGCTCGAATTTTAACATATTTTATGGTCACACTTGATTTTTTGTATGACCGACCAATAATGTATAAAACCAATCTGTATTTGTTTTAGCAATCGGACTTTTATTAAAATGTTCAATATGCAGTTGAAGTAACATCAATTTAAGGATCCCAAAAATTAAAATATTTAAATATTTTTATTATTGTTTTTCTTATTTTTGTATTATATTTATAATCGGAATATTAACTTAATGACGAAAAAAAAAATTATTTATATCGTAAATTTAATAAAATTTATTAATTTATAGCTAAAAATAAATAAAATAATTAAGTGATCTCAACACAGAGTAAAAAAACAATGACTGATATTATTGATTGAATATTATATACAAAATGTACTTTTTCAACTAAAATTGTCATTAAGATTTTGTTTAGAATATTTATCTTAATTCAACTTGATCTTAACTAAAAAATATTTCTACTTCTTCGTGGAACGGCATTTTCTCACTTACATAAATCCAATTAAAATTCCTATATATACATATTTCCCTTTATTTTGCTATATTATTATATTAAAATATTATATTATTTGTTCAAAGTTCCCTCTCTCTTATATTCTAGTTATTTACATACATAGGTGTCAAATGCTATCACCCTAAAAATCTTAACAAATAACAAAACCAAGGCCAAAACCCGCTGCAAAAAAAACAAGCCAATGCCACGCAAGAGAGAGACGATTGCTGCACAAAATTATGCAATACGCCATTTGCAATTTGTGCGCTCTTAATGCCAACTGCAATGTATGTACGCTCTCTCCGACTCTTGTTCTCTTTTTGCTGTTTGAGTTTGGCGCTGCTCTTTCAATGCCATTGTCATGGGAGCTGCACGCAAATACACAGAGACACACACACTCATACGAGATAAGCATCATATGCAAGCAATTCAATTAGATGGCATTTGTTATTGTTGTTGTTGCTGCCGGTGCTGCTGCTGCTGCTGCCGCTGTTGGCAGTGCTGCTAACGCTGTTTGTTGTTGTTGTTGCTGTTGTTGTTGTTGTTGTTAGTGTGCGCTGCCTACTCCTTGTGCTAGCCACAGACAACAAACATGGTGATGGAGCTGCGCGACAGCGAAACAGAGACAGAGAAGATGTTGGAGACACGAAGGAGACGGAGGAGACGGCAATGGTGGCAAAACTCAACTCAACTCGACTCGACTCGCTCGACTCTTCGCTGCCATTTGAAAAATCGAGTGCCGAGTGTTGGGAAGTTTTGTTGGCAAAAGCCAAACGCAGAGTTGATTAACCTTTGCGCGTTCTGCTTTGCCACTTCATTCGTGGAGCATTGGAGCTGCTGCTGCTGCTGTTGCTCCGATTTAAATGCTCTGTCGCTGTCGCTGTCTCTGTCTGCTGCGCTGCCTTCATGTTAGCAGCCATTTTTAATAGCAATATGCATGTGTCTGTGTGTGTGTGACTTTGGCTTGTGCTTTTTTCGGCTTCTTTTGGTGTGTGTGTATTGCGTAGTTTATGCTTCATTCACACTGTGCTGCATTGCCACGCCTCCACGCCCGCTCTCTCTCTCTTTTTATGGTTTTTAATATACTCTTGTTTGGCAATTGTAATTGAAATTTTGGCGTTGAAGCGAGTAAACGATATGCTTCACACTCCTCTCTCTTACTCTAGTTACCCGTCAGCACACACACACATTTACTCTCTCTCTCTCTTTCTCTCTGTTCTCTTTATTATTCTTTTTGGCAATGTTGTTGTTTTGGCATTTGTTTTGTCGTTCGCCTTTTGCCGTTTCGCTTCCTGCTTGTTGGTGTGGGTCATGGTTGCTGTCGCGTCGCGTCGCGTCGCTTCGTTTCGTTTCGCTCTCTTTTGTTCAAAATTCGTTGGCATGTGACTGTGCTCCTTTTTAGTGTTCCCACTCTATCTGTCCCTCTGCCACTCTCCCACTCTCTTGCTGACCAGTCACTTGGCTTGTTGTGACTGCTGCTCTTTTGTAGTTCGCAAATTGCACAATATTGTCGCTTCGGCCTTTGTGCAATTAAATCATAATGCGTTGGCAACTCTGGTCCATCACATCTCTCTTCTGTGTTCGTTTTGTACTGTTAATATTCATTCCTCCCTGACGACCGACATTCCTGCAGCACTTCGTTTAATTCCTAATGAGTTCTACTTTAGTTGTCATTTTTAAATAGAGTTTGCAAAAGTGGATCGAATGAATAATAGTAGTTATACCACAGCAATATATAAAATACACTGACAAAAAACAGGACGAAAAGTGCCTTATATTAATATAAGATACACTGACAAAAACAGATAGAAAATTGTCTTATATTTTCGTTTATTTGCATTAAAATCTGTCAAATCTTAAAAATCGACCCCATAAACTATGTATATTCTTAATCTACACAAAATTTCCAATCGATTAGTGTAGTTTTTAGCAAGAATATAAAAAAATAAATTTTTTTTCATTTTTTGAAAATTTGTCAAGGGGTAGGTATGCAAAATTTGGAAAATTTTGAAAAAAATCAAATCCCATAAAAGCTCAAAATTTAGGTGCAGCATTAATTTGGTGGCAAAATACAGTGTAAAATGGTATTTCGTTTGACAATCGTTGCATTTTTAGCAAAGATATTGAAGTTTAAAGCTTTAAAATTGGTCATAATGGGATTTGAGCCCAAGTACTCAATTCTTCTTAAAAAAACATGAATTTTTTCTGAGGTGTTTATGACAATAAAATAAAACATTCTTGTATTGACTGACTAAATGTGGAGTTGATGCTGGTTTAACTGCTGCTTGTAGTATCTCTTACTAGCTCTGAGATCCTTTCGGTAATACGGACAGACGGACATGGGTACATGGACTCCACTATAAAACAGTTTGCTTATAATAACAATATTAATAATTGTGTGTATCGCTTATAATTTATAAACCATGTTTAATATTTGATTCGTTCATATTTTGCAAACCCATTTTTTTAATCTTAAATCCACGTGCATTGTTGCATTTTTATGTCACTTTAACAACACTGAAAATTATGAGCAATGTCCATTGATTGTTAACCACTGTAAACAGTGAGTAAACGGTGCATTTGCACTAATACTATTGTCACATTTGGTGCCTTCTTTTGTTTCTGTTTCTGTTTCTGTTTCCGTCTGTGTCTTGTTTCTGGTTCTGTTTCTTGTTGCTGCGTCTTGGAATTGTTGTTGTTGTTGCTGTTTGTGTGTTTGCATCTTATGCCCGTCCGATTGCGATTTGTATCTTCGTGTTGTTGTTGTTGTTGATTTTCATTTTCTTATTGGCTGCTGTTTATTTGCGCTGTGCGTTCGTTTATTGAGTTTGCTTTATGTCTGCGATTCGTTCAATGAACTTTTGCTACTGCTGCTCTTCGTCTTCATATTGTTGTTATTGTTGTTGGGCGTCCACTCAGACAATGCGACTTTTGTAAATCTCAGGCCCGAAGATTGTAATTGTAATTGTAATTGCCCCATTCGTATGGCAAAATAAGAGAGAAAAAAAAGACTTTTGCTATCCAAGCGATTAGCGAAGACGTCGAATTTAATCGAAAGGGCCAAACAAAACAACAACAACAAAAGCAGCGAAGAAGATATTAAAATAACTTGCAAGACACAATGGAGAAACAGCAGCAGCAACAACAGCAGCAGCCGCAGTTGACGTCGCCGCTACAGCTAAACGTAAGCTGAATGCAGCAAAGGGTGAGGCAGAGGAGTCGGCAGATAAGCAGCAGCAGCAGCAGCGCTGAGTTTTTATGCTTTGGCTGCCTTAATATAATTTTATGTTATTGCAAAGCACACAAACAACAACAAACACACACGTGTAGTATTCGATGACGAAGTCACTACAGCAAAAAAAAATAATGTAGAAGGAAGACAGAAGACAGCAGACGCAGACATGCGAAATAACATAGAATGACGTAGCAAAAGCAAAGCAGCGACTGAGGCAGCGATAGCGTCGTCGTCAGCAGCAGCGGCAGCAACACATAAGCGACGGCACATGCAATGCAATTTCAAAGGTCAATGACACGCAACGTGCAGCGAGAGCGCACAAATCCCAAGAGAGCGAACAACGCGCGCAAGAGAGCAAATCCGCGCAAAAGCTTTCCCTAACAGCAGAGAGTATTGCAAAGCTTACGCTCTTTGGCAAACTTGTGCTCTTTTGCTCTTTGGTTTTGTTTTTGCATTTGCATTTGCAGCAGATTCACAAATTGAAATTTTGCAGCCGTTTATTGTTGTTGCTGCATTTCATTCACACACAGGAAATACGCAAGCTCTCTCTGCTGCTGCTGTTGTTGTTGTTGCGGCTGCCGTTCTTTGTAATTTTTTTTCATTGTTGTTGATTGCATTTTACGTTGCTTTTGCATTTTGCGCACACCCACATGTGCCACAAATTACGGCGGAGTGCAGCAGAGAGCAGAGGGAGCAGCAGAGGGGTACGCGTTTCTTGCAAGACTTTTGAGCCTCTTCTTAACCGAGTGAGTTATGACTGTAGATGTGTGGGAAGTTCACATGTATAAACCAAGTCATAAATTATGCAAAAATATGCAATTATTTCCATTAAGAAAGAAATACCTCACTCAAAAAAAAAAAAAAGAAAAAAAAAGACAACACACCACTGAAGAAAATAAAGTGTTGTTAACTCCGCTAACAAAGTGGCTAATAAAGAAAATATAGGAATTTGTTAGCAAAAGTGTGACCAACTAATTTATAGCTTTTTTAGTCCAAGACTATAGTGTGCTCGCTCGCACTTGTCTGTGTGCAATTAAGTCGTATATTTTAGGCATATAACTAACTCTATCACTTGATTTAAATTCAAAATATTTTATAAAAATGCAAATAAATTCGAAAAAGTCCAGTTTAGCGCCTAGAAAACAAACCGATTAATTGATAAATTACTTATACGCTCGTTTACAATGCCAGGTTAATTATACAATTAACACTCACTTAATTGTAAATAGCGCGTTAACAACAATAACAATTTGTATTGTTGTTCAAAAGCCAAAGCTCAGGGCTAAAATAGAGTATTAAACGTTGATAACATTTTTAGCAACAACAAAAAATCACAAATCCCGGAAAATAAACAAAGAGTGGCAAATTACAAAAACAACAACAACAACAGGGTGAAAAAGAGAAACACAGAGTGAAAGAACAACAGAAAAAAAACACAACAACAAAATCGACTAACAAAGCGTTTGCCGCACGCTATTTCATCTCCGGCTTTGAGGCTATAAAAAAAGTTAGGTTAGGTTATGGACGCGCCACATGGAGTGCAACGGTTAACGGCGATGGGGCGGGAGTCGAGAGGTTGGCAGGGTGGCATGACGACAAAACGGGTTCAAAATCCTATGCAACATGGCAACGTAGCTAAAGCTAAATAAAGAAAGAGCAGAAAAAAAAGCGAAACACGCACACACACACACACACACACATAAGGTAGACGAACCAAAGTCGAAGCTATACTCAATACCCGTCCGTCCACCCTGCCAATCCGCCAATACAACCAACCAACCACCCACCCCCTATCACTCCCCGCGAATCCAATAGAGCGTGGCTTGTTGGCCAGTTCGCATGGCTTGAGGCTTTAGGCGGCGCAAAAACAACAAACAACAAAAAATAAAGCAAAAACCCGTTTATTGACGTTGCAAATCTACAACAACAGCAACAACAGCAACAAAAGTGCAACGTCATCGTGCTGCAAGCATACACATACTGTGGCACCCCTGCAGGGCAATGTTGCAGACACTGTGTACAGGTAGACAGGCAGACGGACGGACAGACGAACGTACGGACAGACAATGTCATTTGAGGATCACTGAACGTTGTTGAAACCAGAATTCCATCAATATCGACATCGTGTCTCTCTTTCTATTTCTCTTCTTCTCTCAGTCTCTAGCTGTCTCTGTCTCTGTAACTGTCCATAGACAAAAGTTTCTGTGAGCTTTCATTTAATAAATAAAGTTTTAAGTTAGCAAATCTACTTAAAGGTTTATAGTTCGGAAAAACATTTAGTTTTATATGAAAGCATATTCCATTAGGGTTACAATTGGATAGTTGACATCCAATTCTAAGCATGAAATAATAAAGTATTTTATGCCACAAAAACTATTTTGAAATAATGATAACTCCTTAATTAATTTATATAATGAATAGATATTGAAAAGAGAATAATGATTAATGCTTAAAATTATTTATATTGTTCTTGAAATGTGGTCCTTCTTTTTTCTGAATCAAATTCTCCACATTCAGATAACTTTTAATTTAAATAAAATATTTTAAAAACCAGCTGAGATTGTAGGCTTCTTTTTTGGCAAGTGTAATGCTCTAAAAAGGAATCATAGTTATTAATTTCAGATAGTTTCTAGACCACAAAACAATATAAACTGCTAGAAAACTTATCTACAAGTAACAACAGGTTATTGAAGATAAATGAATATTTGAATGTGTGATTTAAGAAATCGGTCAGACAAGCCACTACTATAAGTACTAGTACTACGTTATATTAACAAAATATTTATACATACACCAACATTTCATTTCATATAAATTTTTCTCGTGCTTACTAACTCACTGACTGATTATCGTGATACTGAAATGGAAAAGAGATACAATGTTGAATATCTACAGTTAAATTATTACAGAATTAAATTACATTTTGGCACATACATTCACTGCAGATCAGTACAGGGTATCTTTATGTCTTAAATCTTACACTCGTTGCTTTCAAATTACTATACCCAACTAACTACAAGAAAAATTTGACTTCAGCTGCACTAAAAGAGTCTTCTGCCCAGCACAGGGTATCTCTTAGTCTATCAATATCGCGTACAACCGTAGCACTGACTCAACTTTAGCTATGCCCTGCAGCAATGCGAGTGCAATGCGCTGCAGCTTTAGTCCAATTAGTGAGCACGGAAAGCAAACGCAAATCTAATTACTCATACGCCGCGTGTTACCCCCGAAAATTTAAAAGAGAAGTGAAAGAACAAGAGCGAGCAAATTAACCGGTTATCCCCATTGATAGCGTTCGTTATTTGCAGCTGGCCTTCTTTCTTGTTGTTGTTGTTGTTGTTGTTGTTGCCTTTAGACGCTTAACTGCTGACCAACAAGTGCAGGCCAAAAATTTTTACAAAGCGGACAACGGTGCTTCAGCCACTTGCCCCCTTTCACTGGCAACATCAACAACAACAAGATGAAGAATCCACACAAAACTTGCAACCTGTAAACTGCAACTTGCAACCTGCCACTCACTGGTTGTTGTTGTTCGTTACATTCAATTGGCTTCTTTTAGACAGCAGCAGCAGCAGTAACTTCCGCCTTGCTCGCTTTAGAACAAAGTTTCCTCCTCTTCATTCCAAAGTTTGTGGCATAAATTAGTTATACCGTTATGCAGCGAACAGCAGCAACAGCAGAACAGAGGGGAGAAGTCGAGTGCAAAAGGTAACTGAGAAAAGAGATGTAACCTCAAGCATATAATTTCTGTGTGTGTGCAATTTTAAGCCACAAAAATCTGTTGATTTTTATGGGGAGATTTGCTGGTGTTGCAAGATTGCAAACTTATGTTGCATGACTGAAATAACAAAAAAAATTCCATTTGTAATGAAACTTTGGCAATCGATACACTGATATCAGATAATTATATATGAAATGCAAGCTTCGAAACGAACCGAGATACAAAAGTACAGACTGCATTTCAATTTCGAGTATCATTAAGAATATTGGGGCATAATAATGCCATATATCCCTGCTAACAAGGTACAGTAAATGCTATAATAAATGAGTACCCAAATAACTGGAAATTATTGAATATTTTATTTTGAATTTTTATTTTAAATTTAATATACAACAAAACGAATTGCTTTTGAGTACCAAAGCGAAAGAAAAGCATGCAATTCTCTATTTACGCAGCATATCTGGCAACGCTGCACATTGCTTCACAGCGCAGCCAACTTAATAACGTCAAATTGAGCGAATACGCTGCTGCCAACTTAACAAGGTTAAATTAGCTATTGATGCTGCAACGAAACAGCTTATTAAAAACTTATAACATTTTAAAGCGCCCTCTACAGCTTAGTACAAACAACTCCAATTAGTATTCCAACAAATACGCAATGCAGAATTTAATTGTTAAAACGTTTAGAACAATTCACTATATCTGCACTTAATTTGCATTTATCATTTTGTTGCACTTCAATTACAAAACTAGATAAAATGTTTAATTCGCTGCAATTTGCAGCAATTAATTATAAATGGTGACTAACTAATGACTGGTCGACATTTCAATTATTAATTATTAAAAGCAGCGCAACTTTTCAGCGCTTCAAATGAGCGAACAAAAAGCTAAAAACTGGCAAATGGCAAATGGCCGAGCATTAAAACAGACGACAATAAAATGGCGCACAATATGCGGCTAACTATTTAAATAGCAAATTGAAATTAATGAGAAAAAAACAACAAATTAAAACAACAACAATAGCAAAACAACGAAAACAACAACAACAACAGCTACTGCAACGCCTTAGCAACAGTAGAAAAGTAGAAACAAATATTTAACAAAGTGACAAACCGCTGTGAATATTCGACGGCCATTTTGCATAGATCCAAAGAAAAGAGAATTCAATAGTTGAGAGAGAGAGAGCACAAGAATGAGAGAGTGTTAGAGTGGAACAGACAATAGAGCGAGATCTACATGAGCAACTTGTTTATGCGGTTTTTGTCTATGACTACTTGAAACACATTTTCAGCAACAGTCTTAGAATTAATTTATGGTATTCATGACAAAATGCCACAGTAAAAGTTCGCTATGAGTAACTAAAAGATAAGCCAACGGGTTTTCAGCAAAAATTTATTATATTTTTTCTAGGTAAAGTGTAAATTAACTTTTACTTTTACAAAATAAGATAAGATTGTAGATTGTAGCTACCGTACAGCAAATGTTATGCATAAAGTACTCAAGTTATGCCAAAAATAATCTATTATTTCAATAAAATAAAAAATAAAATGTATTTTAGTTGATTTACCAAGTAAAAGGTTGCTAAAACTACAAAAATATTATTACAAATATATTATTATCGTTAATAATATGTTTGCTAAAAAAAATATATGTTGGAAAAGGTACAAAGTACTTAAGTGGACTAAAATTTATGTTTAAATTTGTATTTTTTTTTGTAAGAAATGTATTTTCTAGTGAATAATTTATTAAAATAAAGTTTAATTATACGAAAGTTAATGAAGATACAAATTTAATGAAAATATAATTGTATCTAGATATAGTACAAAGGTAATATTTACAGAGAAAATATAAATATATAGATAAATGCAGTTTGGATATAGAGTAAACCTTCTAAAAACATAAAATTTTATATATAAATTTCGATATTTAAGTTTGGTGACAACTCCCTTAAATTGTGAACGCAGATCAAGTATACATACGAATGAAAAGCTATCTCGAAAATTCAAATCTGACGTAAGGTTTCTACTAATATTTGAGAACTTATTTCGAAAATTTGCTAACGATTGCTTTAAGAATTACAACAGTCTATTGATTTAATTACGATAGTTAAATTGAACACTCGAAAAGATAAGAAAAGTAGAAACTAACAATTAACAGTAGCGTTCTCACGTGTTTTTTGTTTAAACAATTATACAAAATAAGGCAGATTTTATAGAGAATTAAATAAACAAGTTTTTTTGTGATAAAATAGTTTCTATAAGGGTGTTTATAAAGCGACTATTATATCTACATATGTACATATTATGCATATATGAAAAGCAACAGCAACAATTCAAGCAGAACGTCTCTCAGTTTTTATTGGTCAGTCAAGAATTGAGTTTGTGCGGGTTGCTAATAGGCGAAAGGCGGCAAGAGCGGGGGCGTGTTGTAGAGGGGGCGGTTTATTGTAGGGTGTCGCATTGAATAGAACGGAAACAAAGCGTGCATTGGTTAGAGGGTTGTGCAAAATACTAGGAGAAGTTTCGGTGGTGGGGGTCAGTTTTGCTATTGCTAATGAGGCGCAGTTGTAGGTTGGATTTTCTGTCTGTGCATGTGAATGTAAATGTACGTGTGTCTGTGTGTCCGTATGGCATGACTGTTGACTGTGCAAATGTGTGTCAGAATACTATACTCTAGAGTGTATTTGAGTGTGAGTTTGTGAATGACATAATTTAAATGAACGGATGACATTCATTACAATGCATTTGCAAATTTATGGGCAAACTGCACTCGCTCTCTCTCTCGCTCTCTCTGTCTCTCCCTCTCTAACATTTCATTCTTTCCATATGTTTAGTCATGACCCAACAAAAGTCAAACATTAAGACACTGTTTCTGTTTTCAGTTCACGCTCTAAAAACTCAAGTTTTAACTCGTTTTCTTCCCTTTTCTTACCAATTGCAATGCTCAATTCTGCAAAGTACAGTTAACTAGCTTGCCTTAAAACAAGTTAGCTAGTAGGTAAATTAGAAAGTGAGCTACCAAAATTTCTGCAGCAGTCATTGAAGCATGCCGCGTGAGCATTGAGCCATAATTTAGGGCCCAAATGTTAACTGAGGAACTCTGCCCAAAATTACAGGCAAACAGCTTAAATGCATAGACAGAGACAGAGAGTGGGAGAGAAAGAGAGAACTGCAGCTAATGGGTTGGGATTAGGCTACTTGGTTTATTGATGACACGTCGGAAATGTGTAATGTGTATGTTTGCGGTTTGCCTGCTACACCCACACGGCGTATACGCAATTTGCCAAAATGCATGTGGCTCAAAGTATTCGATTTATGGCCAACTAATTGAGAGTGGCAGTTGTATTGTGTGTGTACATATCCATAGATAATATTGCACCTGTTAATTGAATTGCCATTAATCAATGTAAGCAAATTTCAATGGTGTTGGCATTTTTAGCGCATTTATAGCTAAATTTGTGCAACACAAATACTTAACTCTTTTTCTTTTGCCTGACAACGTGGCGTATGCATAATTTGTATGGAAAAAAAAACATGTTCTAATTGAAATAATTGTGCGGCTAGAAGCTTAAGCGATGCGAAACCAGAATCAGCGTAAAGAATAGAAAGAAATGTATCTGTGAGATACACAGCAACAACAAATACCGACTTGACTCACTTCGTTCGTGCAACAACTATTGCATTGTGTTGTTGTTGTCGTTGTTCTGCTGCCTGCATGTTTTTCTTCATTTCTCTACAGTCTGTCGTTTTTCTTTAAAGTTTTTCGCTTATGAGAGAGATAGAGAAAGAATGGCAGAGAGGGAGAGAGAGCTGCCGCCGCCATTGCTAGCGCGCTTTCCTTCTACTCACTCTATGCCACACTCTATGCCTAGTCTCGAGGCAAAGGCGATGCGATGCGATGACGTCGTTGCCATGGCGGCAACAACTGATGTGGCTGTTGCTGATGTTGCTCTCAGAGTACAGTCATAGATAGAAAACGACAACGGACAGAGACAGCGGCAACAACGGCAGCGGCAAGAGGTAGAGTCACTTTTTATCGCCTCGCGCTGCATCCATAAACTACAAAATTCCTTTTAAAGCGTAAAATGCATTCGATAGATACACACAACGAGACAGCAAGACAGACGTAGAGAATAGAACGAAACGAAGCGAATGGATAGCGACTGACAAAGATACAGATAGAGAGCTCTATCGAGCTATAGCTACTTTTTTTTTTTTTTTTGCTTTTTGTATCTGCATCTGCATCTGTATAATTGTATCTCTTTAAGCTGCAGCTGTATTAGTTGCATTCGTATTAGTTGCACTCATCTCTACTCGCATCGCATCGCTGGCAATTCAATTTCGCTATTTTCTTTGTTTCAATTTCAATGATTGCTACTATTTTTCTAGTGGTTTATTTCTTTTCTTAAGTTATGAATCCGTTTTCATAGAACTATATCAAAAGTTATTATAATATTCTCGTGAGTGGAATAAATATATTAAGTTTAAGCTTCTAATTTAAAGTTTTATGAAAAGTGTAAGGATTGTCCCAAAGAACTGCTGATCAAAATGACTTCTATTTTTATATTATGTTATATATTTTATACCTAGAAATTATCTACAATTATTCTATTGTAGTCTTCACAACCTGCTGCTATTGAAAACTTAATTTCCTTACTTCCCCCTAATAATTTTATTCAGAACTCATATTTTATCAAAAGTAACTGCTTGATGAATTACAAATTTGGTCCTTCTTTAATTCTTGATCATTAATAACAATAATAAATATGTGCTCAACATTTTTTAACACTATTTTGGCCTAAAAAATTATCTTAAATCATAAAGTGTAATTTAAAACAATTAATAAAATTATATAGAATTTTTTTAAAATACTATACGAATAACTAAAGTCTCTACGTTTGTTTTAACTTCCCCGACGGTCATACAAAAATTAAAATTCACTCGTAAAATTAAACTAATTGTTTATTATTAAAATCTACAATTACTACCGCAATTTAAATAAAATAAAAAATAATTTTACTTAAATTTAACACATTTTGTTCATGTAAAACTCTATAAAATAAGTTGACAGCTTTTAAATAACTCGTTATTATCAACGTATTAAAAAAATAAATTTAAAAATCTTGTTATAGCAATTGTCTCGCAGATATTTGAGATGAAACTTTATTAATTTTTACGTATAGTTTTGCAAATCGTATTTCAAATGCGGTTTATTTATTGAAAAGCAAATGTAAACAATTAAGTTAGCGGCGTTGCCTTGTTGTTGTCTTTTTAGAGCTGGCAAAAAGAGCCAAGTTAAGTCAAATTGCATGACATAAGAGTAAATGCAGCTGACAGCTGAGGCGACATGGCAATTGGAAACCACAAAACAATCATAGATACACAAACACACACAAACAAGCACAAACAGTTGTGTAGTTACTTACACCCACAAGATTGTAAAATCAATGTCAAAAAATATGCAGAGTTCACTAAACAAGGACATTTGGACACTGGGACTTGAGGGCAAGTCCAGAAGACCAGAAGAACACCAGAATATGAAATCAATGCTTGACTGGAGACTGACATATGCAGCTAACCAAACAACTGGTTTCCAGCTGTGTGTCTCTCTCTCTCTATTTCCCTCTCACTGTCTGTCTCTCTGGTGTGTTTGAGGCAAAACGTTTATAGCCAGCGTTAACTTGGCTAACTTGCTGGTTAAATATGCTCCATGTGGGTTGTTGCACCACAGCATGCTGCATGTTGGTTCAAGGGCGATACTCTGGAGCCATTAGTCTGTTGCCTCCCTAACAAATACTAAAAATAGTTAACTCCAGAGACGGCTCTGAAACTCACCACACGGCGTATACGCATTACAGTATGTACTGCATATAGACTAAAGTGCATTTGTTACTCGAAATTAAATAGATCATAGACAATTTTGCAATATTATATCGATTCTGTGTTATATACAATTTAATTGTATTTTAAATATAATAGCTTGAGGAAGGGCATAGTGAAAATAGGAAATTAATATGTTAGGATAACATTGAAATATCCCTTTTTTAGTAGTTTTCTTTAGTTGGTTCCTGGCTAAACGAGCAATCAAGAAAGAGCAAGGCAAGGAAAGACCCTTTTCTTCCCAAGCCAAGCGAGGCTCGATAGAAAACTATAGTTTTATGGGTATAACTAACCAACTACTCATAACTATTACTGATAGATACATTTAATAGATCAATAAGCATGCGATATGTGTTTTAAATTTTAAACACAATACCAAAGGCAAGTATGATTTTAGGGTATCCCAATTTGGTACTTCTTTTATTTCCTACATTTTAAAACTATTCACTTATATTCACATAATTTTCAATGGTTGTTCGAGCTTTTCTTTGTCTATAAAAAGACTCTTAGCTCTATATTGTTTAATTGTAATAAAAATTTTATTTTATGTAGACTACAGACTTGAGCTGAGCTTTATTTATCGTCTTAAGAACTTTAGTAGTGTCCAGTGTTCGTTTGTAGCGATCGTTCACTGTACTACTGTAATACTGTACTATTGTAATACTCACCACAGTGGGCAAAATGCGTCCTTGCGCGTATGTTGTTGCACTCGTCGCCGTTCGGTGTCCTGCTTGCTCCTTGCACTTGAACCATTGACGAACCGACGCGATGCCGGTTACCGAACAGCTGCTATCCCTTTCTACTGCCGCTTTTTGCCAACGGTTTTTGCTCTTTGCCAGAAATGCTGTTAACTTGTTTTGCTGTTGTTGTTGTTGTTGTTGTAAAAATTTGTGCTTTTACTATGCAATTTTGTTGTAGTTTTTTGGTCTTGAAAAATTGCAACGCGTGCGCAGTTTCGGATTACCGAGACCGATGTGTTTTGTTGTTTTTTATATATATAGTTTATATTGTTTTCTATTATTTATGTAATTGTTGTGTGTGTAGTGCGGTTTTGAATGTCTTTATAAAACGCTGATGAGTAATTTGCGTATATGGAAGTAATATATATAGTACTCTATATGTATTATATGTCAGTATTCCTATATTTCTATATAGCACCAGCTCAAGGTCATTTGGCAAGGCAGGAGAATGTAGAAAATTTGTAAAAATGACTCACAATTCAATGGAAAATAGTTGGGGAATTTGTAATGTTTTTTTATAAGCTTTTGTTTTTGTTTATTAATAAAATTTACAAACTGATTGTAAACACGGAAAAGCAGCAAAGAAAGGCTATGTAAACCCAAACACCAGCATAAAATACTCTACATTAAATTTTATCATAATTTATAAATTAATGTTTTTTTTCACTCATTATTGTTGTTATTATTATCAGCAGCTGCGGCGAAGTGCGTTCAACTCCCTCTCTCTCTCTCTTTAAAATTATATAAATAAATAATGTAAATAAATTATTACTGCGAAATTAAAGGCGAAAAACACTCGCCATCTCACTCACACACACAGTAGTATTTTTTTAAAATAGTTTTATAGTATTTTGTTCATAACTAAACTGATCGTTTTTATTTTATATATTTATATTTAGAAATATTTTAAAAGTTTTTTATTTTTTTTCTTCCATTTTTTTTTGCACCCAACGAAACGAACAAAGCGCACCAACACCAATGCCAAAAGAGCACCACACACTGCACTGCCGCCTGCCTGCAGTGTGAGAGAGATGCATGTGCATGCGCACTGCAAGCGCACACACAACGTTGACGTTGACGTCGACGTCAGCATTGCCGACGCTTTTTTGCTTTTGCTAGGGCCGCTGTCGCCGTCACCGTCGCCGCCACAGCGCTTTTTTTTTTATTGCGTCTCTTTTGCTTACATATTCGCCTGCCTAGCTGCACTTGAATGTGTACGTGTGTGTGAGTGTTGCGCTCTGCTCTGTTCTGCTGTCTGTGTATTGGTATGACTTCATTTCCTTTGTCGTAGGTCATCGTCAATGCGGAAAAACGCGTTTTTTCTGTATTTTTTTCTCAGCTTGCATATTTTTTCTTTTCCATTGCTTTTAATGTTTATAGATTAACGTACGGCAGTTTAGTTTATTTATATTGTTTAATTGCACTTTATTTATTTTATTTAAGTATTAATTTTTTGTATGTTTTTTAATAATTTACGTTACGTTTTTGCCGCTTTGCCGCTGCCGCTGCCGTGCATTTCAAAGTCGCGCTCCACACTGGCAAAAGGGTAGAGAATATTTTCTCCAACGTTTGGCCAGAGTTGCCAGCTTTTTTGCGAATGCCGCTGCCGATGTCGGTGCCGATGCCGACGTTGATCAAAGTCAACGCGAAGCGACGTTGCGCTGCTCGGCGCAATGTTCGTGCAATTGCAAAAACAAAGGGGGGGGGAGAGGGGAACAGAGCGTGGGGGGGGGGGGTTAGGAAGTGAAGGCGCGACGCCAACGCAGGCAGCAGCCACCAAAAATGGTAATAAAAGCAAATGAATCGCACCAAGTGAGCACACACACACATACACATACATATGCAAAGAGACACGAGTGCAGTCGACGACGCAGTGAAAGATTCCAAGTGCCGGCCGCCTCTATGTATGTGTGTGTGTGTGTGTGCATTGCAATTTTCATCTGCGCTCTCACACGCCCCTTGCGCTCTCACACTCTCTCTCTATCTTACAGTTGTTGTTGTAATGCAGTCGCGCACTTGCTGACAACTTTTTTGCGTGCCTTTACATGTGTGTGTGTGTGTGTGTTGTAATCGAAGGCAGCTGGCAGGGGAGTGCGTGGGGGGCAGTTGGCAATTGGGATGCTTACCAGTGTTGTAAAATGCGCCGCCCACACACACACACACACACACTGAGAGCGATCGGCAAAAAGTACAACGCACCTGCAATGCAAATTAATAAAGACGAACAAGCGAGAGAGACAGAATATAGAAAGAGAGAGAGAGAGAGAGAGTATAGCGGCAAACAAAGGCAACGCCAGCAGCAACAACAACAACAACAACTACGAGCAATGTAACGGACGACGGCGATGACGACGCGAAAAAACGCAAATAAAATTTAAAAAAAAATAAAATAAAACAACACACAAATACATATGTATATGTAAAAGCAAGTACAGTGAATTACGCACAGGAAGAACAAGAACAAGAACAGAGAGCCAATAAGCGCAAGCGACCGCGATGTGCAACGAATCTTTGGCAAATGAATGCAACCAACGCTGCTGGCGACAAAAGAAAGCTGCACAGTGTGACACATACAAGCAAACTGGCGACAAATTGTATTTGCACATGCTGAGCGGGTTACAAAAAAACACCAGAACTTGCTGCTATTTTATACAGCATTTGTTTAATTTAACTACTTTATAACATTAAAAAATAATTAAATTTATTTAGTTTGAACAAGTTTTGCTGCCGAATTCAAGCAAGCTGCATCCACAGTGCGCTGCAGTGCTGGAATGACGCGACATGCAAAAAAAAAACAACAACAATAACTGACAACCTGCTCTTTGTTTAGCGGCGCTGCAAACGCCAAAAAGAGAGTCGGTGTTGGCGCTCTCTTAAAAAGAGCGTTACATTGGCAAAGTTGCTTTTTAAAATGACAAACGTGTGTCAAACGCTGTGACGCTGTTTTAAAATGAACGTGCTTAGTAATATATTTAAGTAGCAACTATAATTTTAAATATGCAAGCAGTAAAAAAAACTGTATTTATAGTAGCCTACGATTTTAAATAGAAAACGGGGTTTTTGTGTTAATTTGCGTCACTAGCTGTTAACTGTGAAAGCTTTGCTGTTAACGCACTTGTGCACTTTTGCGTTAACAGTGCGCAGTTGAGAGCGCTGTATTATTTGTACACTTTAAACACACTGGTCACACTGCTACATCACTGGTGCGTGTGCGGGGCTGGTTGCAGTTAAGCGCTGATTGTTAAATTCATATTGTTTTTCGTTTTTAAGTACTATAAATAAAAAGTATATAGAATGGCATCCATTTTGCGCACGGGTAAACTGTTGCGTTACTTTGCCGGCTTCACGCGCAATGTCGTTGTCAACTCGGTACGGGACTGCGAAAGCAGCAATCTACTGCAAACAGCGCCCTGCATGTGCGGACAATTCCAGAAGTGAGTATTTTTCTAGTCTCATTTTCCTACCCGGTACATTACGCAATGCCTTGCGTTTTGGTTTTGAACAATCAAAGAAAGTTGCTAAAATATGCACTGAAAGTGGCAATTGAGCTATGCAGTCAGTCAGCTCAAGAGATTTTCTCTGATGTTTTTATTCGGCAAGTTGTGTAAAACTCTGGCAGTGTTTACATAACCTCAACGTGTGTTTTTTTAAGTTTTTGCTATTAATAAGTATTTTATTTTGATTTACGTCTGCAGCGGCTTTGCCAGCAATGCAGCTGCTACCAAAGCCGAAGTAAGTCTGGACAGACAGATCAAGCGTCTGGATCAGGATGCACGTCGCACCGGTCGCATTTCCCGTCGCGATCTCGAGGAAGTTCTGGACGAGATTCGCACACATCGCACGGCAACCAGTTCGCAGTCACTGCTCGTCATACGCTGCTGTGGCAATCTGGTGCCCGAGGAGCTGCCCGAGGTGCGTACCGCTTTGGTGCAAGAGATCTGGAAGACATTGAACGCCCTCAATGTACCCATGGACATTTCGCACTACAATGCACTGTTGCGTGTCTATTTGGAGAACGAACATCAGTTTACGCCCACCGATTTCCTAGCCGAGATCGAGGCCAAGGGCATTGAACCCAATCGGGTGACATATCAGCGTCTAATCGCACGCTATTGCCAGCAGGGTGACATCGATGGTGCGACTAGGATTCTGGAATTTATGCGTGGCAAATCCTTGCCAGTGAATGAGAATGTCTTTAACTCCTTGATACTGGGACACTCGCAGGTGAGTTGGTGGGTTTAACGGGATAAAAAGCCCCAATTTACTCTTTAAACTCCAATTTGCCAGGCCAATGATCTGGAGTCGGCCAAGGGAATTCTGGTGGTGATGAAGCAGGCGGGTCTGGAGCCCAGTGCCGATACCTATACCACATTGTTGTGCGCCTTTGCGCGTCATGGTGATATTGAGGCATTGAATGCCACATTGGCCGAATGTGAACCGAAGGAGATTATATTGCTGGACAAGGATCTGTTGGATATTGTGTATACGTTGACCATCAATGGGCATGGCGATCATGTGGATGCTGTGCTCGCCAAGCTGCGCATCTCACCCGGTTTCAATCAGGATGCAGTGAATATTATCTTGCGTTTGGTCAACAAGGGGCACGAGAATGTGGCACTAAAGCTGCTGCGTCTGATGCCGCGTGGCACGCGTGTCAATGGTGAACCCGTGGATGTGGGTGGCTTCTATATACGCCAGTTGGTTAAAGCCAATCGTCCGGTTGAGAACATATTGTCCATTTGTCGTACGTTGCAGGCGGAGGGACTTAATCCCAAGGCATTGACCATTGCCACCGAGGCGGGTTTGACGCATGGCGCCATGAACAATGCCTTGCCACTGCTGCAGGAGATGAAGAATCTGGGATTGCCCATTAGACAGCATTACTTTTGGCCACTCATCTGCTCGGTTAGCTCCAATCAGGTGCTGGATGTGGTGCGTCGCATGCAGCAGGAGTTTGCCTTGAATCCCAATTCGGAGACAATACGCGACTATGTGATACCGCATCTCAAGGAGAAGAACTGGGACAAGATTGTCACCGTGCTTCGTGATGCTGGTGTCCCAAATTCCACAGCAGTCACCTCCGCTGTCTATGCGGCGCTGACCACCCATCAAATGTCCGAAGCAGCCAAGATTATGGAGAAGAATCGTGCCTACTATGTGCCCATGATCTTCCGGCAACCTTTAATCCTTGCACTGAGCAATACAAATGATTATTCGTCCTTTATACGCTGCCTTCGCCAGATGCACGAGGGTCAACAGTTCCGTGCGTCAAAGGAGACCACCGAGGAGGCGGAAACAACCGCCAGCGATGTGGAAGTTGCCACAACAACAGCAGCAGCAGCAACCGAACGTGCCACACCCGATCTGGTGGGCAGCATTGTGCATGAGGCTGCCGTTTATTTCCGCCGTGAACGTGTCCCAATGCTGGAGAAGCTGCTCAAGGGTCTGGTCAATCAGGGTCTGTCCATTGGCAGCGCCAAGGCTACGGCTTTGTCCGAGCTGCTGGGCGCCGAGATGACGCCAAAGATCTCCGAGCTGCTGGGCAAGCTTAGCTCTGGCGAATTGGAACCTATTCCGTTGCCCAACAACGGCAAACGTACACTGGACACGCTGAGCATTGATGGTGAGTCAATTTTGGGAGTCTTTTAATAGCGAAAAGAGTGAGAAAACTTGAGCGAAGGATCTAGAAGAGCTAGAGCTACTAGATTTCGCAGGTAGGTGTCTGTATGCGGCAGGCAGCTTAAGTTTCTTAAAAAAATGCTTCATTCTGGGACTCTTTAAATATGGAAATAAATAGAAGAGTCTTTAAAGTCATCTCTCTTTGTGAATTCACTGTTTCAAAGAGCTAGAGCTACTAGATTTTGCAGGAGAGTGCCTGAATACGGCAAGCAGCTTCAGTTTCTGTTAGAAAATGCTTCATTCTGAGAGGTTTTTAATGGGGAAATGAGTAGGAGAGCTTAAATTAAGTGTCTGGAAGAGCTAGAGCTACTAGACTTGGCAGGAGAGTGCCTGTATACGGCTCGTAGCTCAAGCTTTCTAATAGGGAAATGAGTAGGAGAGTCTTTAAAGCCATGTCTCTTTGTGTCAATAGCTTTAGGTCAGCGTATTTAAGAGATAGAGCTACTGAATTCGGCAGTTGAGTGCCTGTATGCGGCAGTTTCTTTAAGAAAATGCTTCATTCTGAGACCCTGTAAATAGGGAAATGAATAGGAAAGTCTTTAAAGGTATTTATCTTTGTGAGTTCACTGTTCAGAAGAGCTAGAGCTACTAAATTTGTCAAGTAGGTGCCTGTATACGGTAAGCAGCTCAAGTTTCTTTTAAAAAATGATTTATTCTGGGACTCTGTAAATAGGGAAATAAATAGGAGAGTCTTTAGAGCCATCTCTCTTTGTGAGTTCACTGTTTAGAAGAGCTAGAGCTACTATATTCGTCAGGTAGGTGCCTGTATACGGTAAGCAGCTTCAGTTTCTGTTAGAAAATGCTTTATTCTGGGAGGCTTTTAATAGGGAAACGAGTAGGAGAGTCTTTAAAGCCATGTCTCTTTGTGTAAGCAGCTTTAGCTCAGTGTATTTAAGAGCTAGAGCTACTAGATTTGGCAGTTAAGTGCCTGTATATGACACGCGGTTCATGTTTTTTTTAGAAATGCTTCATTATGGGACCCGGTAAATAGGGAAATGAATAGGAGAGTCTTTAAAGCCATCTCTCTTTGTGAGTTCACTGTTTCGATGAGCTAGAGCTACTAAATTTGTCATATACGGGCCTGTATACGGCAGGCAGCTCAGGTTTCTTTTAGAAAATGTGTCATTTTGGCAGGCTTTTAATTGAGAAATAATTAGGAGAGTCTTTAAAGCCATGTATTTTTGTGCCAATAGCTTTATCTCAGTGTATTCAAGAGCTAGAGCTACCAGATTTGGCAGAAAGGTGCCTGTATACGACACGCAGCTCCAGTTTCTTTTGCTTTATTGCTTTATTCTGGGACCCTGTAAATAGGGAAATGAATAGGAGAGTCTTTAAAGCCATCGCTCTTTGTGAGTTCACTTTTTACAAGAGCTAGAGCTACTAAATTTGTCAGGTAGGTGCCTGTATACGGCAATTAAAAATTAAAAAATTTTGAGGTATTTGAACCAAAAATATATATTTTAACTGGTCCCAAGTACGTTTTTTAATACAAAAAAACTTTAGTAAGTAAATCAATTTATAAGTTTAAAGAAATTAAGATCTAAATTTCCCTTCTCTTCCCATCTTTCAGAGCTGGAACGTTTCATTAAAAACGTAGAGTCGAAGGGCGAAAATGCGAATAACATAAAGAGACAATTGATTTCTGCCTGTTTCCGTTCCATGAATGTGGAGAAGACGAACGAGGTGATTGAAAGACTGGAGCAGGAGAAGTATCAGATACCCATTGGTGTCTACGCACAACTCGTGGATCTCTATACGCATCACAAGCGCAGTGAGGATGCACTGGCTCAGTACAAGAAGCTACGCACAGCGGATGCCAATTTCAAGTTGGATAACTTGAAGGCGGTGCGTTTGGCCGAACTGCTGTTGCAGGAGGAACGTGAAAAGGATGCAGCTCAGCTGCTGCAGGAGAATTCCAAGGAGGAGCTCTTCAACGAGGGTGAAGGTAGCTTCAATTATGTGAGCACCATTTGGCGTATGCTCAATGCCATTGCTGAGGCTGGTGATGCCGAGAAATTGAGGCGAATCTTTGACACACTCATCGCTGGCAACTATGTGGCGCCCACAAATGTTATCCTGGGTCCACTAATAAAGGTCTATGTGCTAAAGGATGATCTGACCAGTGCGATAAATACATTCGAACAGATCTGTCAGCAGTATAAGGTGACGCCATGGAAGAACGAACTCGCCTGTCGTCTCATACAGAAGGAGGATGCGGCGAATCTGCAGAGATTAACCGATTTGAGCACCAGTATACATGGTGAGGTCAACAGTCTGTACGATCTGGTGTTCTCCTTTGTCGAGTGCGGACGGGTGCGACAGGCGCGTAAGATTCTGGAGACACCAGGACTAAGGACGAGGCCACAGCGCATTAGTTCCGCCTGTGATCGGTACAAGAATGAAGGCATGCTGCAGCCGTTGGAGGGTTTAATAGAGGCTACCAAGGATCTGGGACACATTGATCGCAATAAGATTTACTACACTTTGCTGCTGAGCTACGACAAGGCGGATGAGGCCGAAAAGGCTTTGGGTTTGTGGACCAAAATGCAAGAGGAGGCTGTGGCGCCCACCGATGCTTTTCTGCTCAAATTGGCTGAGCTGCTGCAGCGCAAGAATATCGAGGTGCCCTTCGTGGTGCCCGAGCAAGTGCAGCCCAAATCTAAACGCAATAAGACAGCAGTCAAAACCGAGTCCAAGGCACCACCAACGGTGGAGTCAACACACAAACCAGAGCCAACCAAGACAGCACCAGTCGTTGCCAAGACGCCATCGAGCACAACCAGTTTCCGTCGTGCCCTTCAAGCCAATGATGTGGATGCTGCAATTGCCAGCCGTGAACGCATCATTAGCGGCGAAAAGATTGGTGTCCTCGACACCTCACGTCTCATTGAGCTGCTGGTTCGTGCCGATCGTTTGGGTGAGGCCACCAAGTACGTGGATGAGTTGCTGGACGCCAAACAGCATCCGCAACCAAAGATCTTTAAATACTATTTGAACAAAATTGCCGCCTCTGGGGATTTGGAGGCCTTGGAGCGCATTGGCCAGCGGCTAAGCGATGAACAGAAGCGTCTGGTGTCCTTTGACAATCGCTATTGTCATGCCTACATTGTGGCCGGCAAAGCGGAGCAGTTCCTCAAGCAACTCGGCACGGACATTGAGGCGGCCAAGACACCCGAAGAGGCCGCCAAACTGGCTGAGAAGTTTCCACGCGGAGGTGCCGTTGGCATTCTAGACAAACATCCCGAACTGGTGGCACAATGTAAGTTAAAAGCAGTTAACAATCGATTTTAATCGATTAATCGAAACATTAGATATCGGTAAAACTAGTTTTAAAGGGGAGCTATAGAACTAAAATATTGTAAACTATTTAAAATGCACAATGTAAGTTAAAAGCAGTTAATAAGCGGTTTTTATCGATTAATCGAAACATTAGATATGGGTAAAACTAGCTTTAAACGGGAGCTATAGAACAAGAATATTGTAAACTATTTAAAATGCACAATGTAAATTAAAGGCAGTTAATAAGCGGTTTTAATCGATTAATCGAAATGTTAGACATTGATAAAACTAGTTTTAAAAGGGAGTTATAGAACTAGAATATTGTAAACTATTTAAAATGCACAATGTAAGTTAAAAGCAGTTCATAAGGGGTTTCAATCGATTAATCGAAATATTAGGCTTTGGTAAAACTAGTTTTAAAAGGAAGTTATAGAATTAGAATATTGTAAACTATTTCAAATGTGGGCTAAGTATTTTAATTACCCAAAAGTATAATCATTCTTTTTTTGTATAATTTTCTAATCGATAAAACTCGATATTTCGACCTTTTTTTGTTTTAAGTGGTTACAAAATTATTGAATTTTAGCAATTTTTAATCAAAGTTGATTTGGAATGTGTAATGTCGAGTAATTTGATTAAGTAGCTTCGGAAAAAACGTGTTTAAAGTTAGGAAAACCAATATTATCTTTTATTATCGATTATTTGCTGTAACTTTGAAACTACTTTGTTTAATGCTCTAAAATTAAGAAGTATATTTTAAACTAACACAACAAAATATATTTAAGAAGTCAGCTTATATATTCTCTTTAAAAATTTTGTTAAATCGATTAATCGATCATTTTTTTGACCAGCTTTAGTTAAACACTAAAACTTTAATTTCTACTCGTGCTTTAGATGAAGCCGTGGCTGAAAAATATGCTGCGCTCAATCAGCTGGGACCAATGAATGTGCTGTGGATGCATTTGATATCGAATGGCCAGGAGGTGGCATCCAAGCAGATCTGGGATAAACATTTATCGAATGCGCCACGTTTAATGTTCCAGCGTGTGTTGCAAACGGCACGCGAGCAGCAGGACGAGAAACTTGCCTCAACAGTGATTGCACAGCTAAAGAATAGCAAAATATCAGAGGGTGCTATAGGCAATGCCTACTCGTGTCTGCTGGACATACAGACGACCAAGGGCAACACGGACAAGGCAATGGAGGTGCTCGCGAATGCCATCAAGGATGTCTCGCTGGAGAATATCAATCGCACGGCATTGTTGCGCTTGAAGCAGGCTGTCGAGGAGAAGTCCCAAAAGTTTCCATACACGGTGCCGGAGAAGCGCACCAAGGCGGAGGATTCCAGTTCCTCGTCGTCGAGCAGCAGCAGCGATGACGATGTCACTCCAAAGAAACCAGAGACAATACCACACAAACCGGAACATGTTTAAAAGTTGGCCTTTTGCTTTAGGTTTATCGTAATATAATTATGCTATATACACTATGTACTATAACTATCTAGTATTTACCCTTTGCTGTTGTCAACAAATTGTATAAAACGAAAATATATAATTATTTGTTTTTATTTGCAAATATTTGTATTTTATGTGAAATAAGAACTTGAAATCGATTTTATCGAGTTAGGCACTTTCGATAAGTTCGATAATTGAAGCGATTTTTGCTAGTAAAGCATTCAATATTTTTGTTAATAAGCCCATATATTTTTTTATATATATCGAAGCAATTATCGATACAGCTTAAATGTCTTAATAATCGTTTAGTATATCAAACATACATAATTTTCGATATAAGCATAGCTTTTCGATAATTTGTTGTAATAGTAAAACCTCTCGATATTTTTCTACTTCTATCTTTTTCGATAAATGTTTTTCATAAAAGTTGTAGATAATCGATTTTATTGAGTTGGCATTTATCGATAATATCGATTAGTTTAAAATATGATATGTAAAACCTTTAGAAATGCATTTCTTGTAAACCAAACAATTTCGATAATTATCGATAGCTAAAAACTGTTGATTTTCGTTATGTCCAATCGTTTTTCGCATTTGTTTTTGAGTCGACTACTTGGTCTGGGCTCCTGACTGACACTACGCTGTCCGGGATGAGCTTTAAACTTGATAGTTATGACCGATAGACTACGCTTTATTTTTCTAGGCACGTCAATTCGAAAGACTTGATTGAATCGCCTTTGCTCCACATTGTATCCCTCGGGCATTCGTCGGAAGTTGGTGTTGTAGAATAGACGAAACCATATGGCAAAATCATAATTATCCTGAAATTTACCCATTATGAGTTTCTCTATTGGAATAATCTTCGTAACGCCATGTTTCTTAAAGCTCTGCTGTAAAAGCTGAAAATTGTTTATGTAATCTTTCTCTTGATTCGTTATAAATTTGACTCGTCGCAAATTGATAGAATCGGGAAATAATATATCCATTAGACAGCAAAAGGCGGCACCAGTGCATAAATGATCCACTTTGGAAATTCTGCTATTTAAGACGTGATTGATCCACTGCAAGATCGATTGACGCGACCAGATTCGACGGCTGTTATAAGATGACACCACATTAACAGCCATTTGAGGTTGCGGTACCGTTTCTACAACAAAATTGTACTTCTTAGTTTGAGGTTATTGGAAAAAGTTCTCTAAAACATACCCATAGTTTTAAATTTATATCTATTAAAATTTGGTAAAAATATTTTGTATTTATGTCAAATGTAAAACTTAAAAAATATCACTATTTTTTTTTTGGTTGTTTACAGTGTGATATAAAACAGTAAAATGAAATAAATGCTATACCCAAACTACGTACATTTCATGGCCATACAAGTTTTTTTTTAAAATTTTAGTTTGGCGCCGAGTACTGCTATCGTTTCAAATATATCGAATGCAGCATTGTGCTAAATTAGAGTTGCCGCATTCGTGTACTAAAAATAGGGGTGGTTGTAATAATAGTGGGTCAATTGTGACGTCAGTATGTGTATATCGGCTATCGATAGTCAGAAAACGATTTCAAGCGGCGTTTGCCAACGTTTTAGCTGTAAAAAAAAAAGATATTTTCACTTAGCATTTTTAAGCCAAAAGTGTGCATATAGAATGCCCGATAGCGAATCCGATAGCGATTCGAGCAACAGCTCCAAAAGCAGCAGCAGCAGCGAATCAACAAGCAGCGGCAGCGGTGACGGCGGCTCCGGCAGCGCCAGCGATGCTGCCAGCAAAAGTGAAAAAGAGGAAGCAGCTGTGGACGGAGCGACGGTAGTGGAGAGTAAAACAGAAGCAGCAGTTGAGCAAAAGGAGCTGGTTAAAGAAGCAGCGGAGACAAAGGAAGCGAGAGTGGAAGTTGTTAAGGAGAAAGAAGTGGACAACAACAATGCTGTTGACACGTCTGAGCTAAAAGAAGAAGAAGCAGCAGCAGCAGCAGAGCAGGTGGAGCAAACGTTTGACAAAGAGAAGGAGGAGGGGGCGGAGGTAAAGGAGGAGCAGCTGGATGGAAAGCAGGAAAGTGGAGAGAAGGTTAAAGAGCAGCAGCTGAAAGCGGAAACGCAACCATTGACCACAAATGGCAAAGCAGCAGCTGCTGCAGAGGCAACAGTGGAGGAAGGCGAAATAAGCGATGTAAGTCTGGATTTTTATAGCTATAAAATTATTTATATTAACAACTTTCTTGTTTCCTTTGCAGAAGGACGAACCGCAGTCTGCCAGCGAGGAGGAAACTGCCTCCAAGCCGCCGAAAATTGCCAGCGTGGTGCATCGACGGGATGAGGAGAAGCCACGACGACGCAGTCCAAGTCGCAGTCGCAGTCGCAGTCGTTCGCCACGTAATCGTCGGCGTCGACGCACACGCACCCGCACCCGTTCACGTACACGTACACGTAGTCCACGTAGCCGTAGCAGAAGCTCCAAGCGCAGACGATCCAGTTCCTTGGAGCGCAGACGTGCCGAGCGTGAGAAGCGGCATGAAGAGCGCAACAAGCAGGATGAGGAGCGTCAACGGGAGCGTGAGAAACGCCATCAGCAGCAGCCCAAGGAGCGCAAGGAACGAGAGAATGGCGGCAGCGCTGAACCCAGCGAGAACACTTCCGAGCCAAAAGCCACGATTACGGAACGCCAGCGACGCACGGTGGATTTGTTGACATCACGCACGGGTGGCGCCTATATACCACCCGCCAAGTTGCGTCTAATGCAGGCCGAGATTACGGACAAGGCATCGGCGGCATATCAACGCATTGCCTGGGAGGCACTCAAGAAATCCATACATGGCTACATCAACAAGGTGAATGTGACGAATATAGCGATCATCACGAGGGAATTGCTGCGGGAGAATATAGTACGTGGACGTGGTTTGCTCTGTCGCAGCATTATACAGGCACAGGCGGCGTCGCCCACCTTCACCCATGTCTATGCCGCACTGGTGGCCATCATAAACTCCAAGTTTCCCAATATTGGTGAACTGCTGCTCAAGCGTCTGGTCATCCAATTCCGTCGTGCATTCCGGCGTAATGATAAAATGGTTTGCATGTCCGCCACTCGTTTCATTGGCCATTTGGTTAATCAGCGGGTGGCTCACGAGATTTTGGCACTGGAGATGCTTACACTGCTGGTCGAGATGCCCACCGATGATAGTGTGGAGGTGGCCATATCATTTCTCAAGGAATGTGGCATGAAATTGACAGAGGTCTCGTCCAAGGGCATCGGTGCCATCTTTGAGATGCTGCGTAATATTCTCCATGAGGGTAAACTGGACAGGCGGGTGCAGTATATGATTGAGGTGCTGTTTCAGGTGCGCAAGGATGGCTTCAAAGATCATCCGGCTATTGTGGATGATTTGGAACTGGTCGAGGAGGATGATCAGTTTACGCATCTGATGATGCTAGACGAGGCCACCGAAACGGAGGATATACTGAGTAAGTAAATGGCTTTAGGGATTCATTTGCATCCTTGTTAACTTGTTTCTCTTGCAGATGTCTTCAAATTCGATGCGGAATTTGCGGAGAACGAGGAGAAATACAAGGCGTTGAGCTGTGAGATTTTGGGCAGCGATGCCAGTGGTTCAGGCAGTGGTAGCTCCAACTCTGGCTCGGATTCTGAGAGTGATTCCAATGCTGAAACTGGTTCGGATGCAGAGGCGAATGTGGAGAAGACAACAGCTGGCGATATTATAGATAATACAGAGACCAATTTGATTGCATTGCGTCGCACCATTTATTTGACCATTAATTCCAGTTTGGATTACGAGGAGTGCGCTCACAAGCTGATGAAGATGCAACTGAAGCCAGGACAGGAAGTGGAGCTCTGTCACATGTTTCTCGACTGCTGTGCGGAGCAGCGTACCTATGAGAAGTTCTACGGACTGTTGGCGCAACGCTTCTGTAGCATCAATAAGATCTATATACCGCCGTTTGAGGAGATCTTCAAGGATACGTATCAGACAACGCATCGTCTGGACACGAATCGTTTGCGTAATGTGAGCAAATTCTTTGCCCATTTACTCTTTACGGATGCCATCAGTTGGGATGTGCTGGAGTGCATACAATTGAATGAGGATGATACGACATCATCGAGTCGTATATTCATTAAGATCTTGTTTCAAGAGTTGGCCGAATATATGGGTCTGGGCAAGTTGAATGCTAAGCTCAAGGAGGATGTGCTGCTGGACAGTTTGGCCGGCCTGTTTCCCAAGGATAATCCAAGGAATACACGTTTCTCCATTAACTTTTTCACATCCATTGGTTTGGGTGGTTTAACAGATGATTTGCGACGCTTCTTGAAGAATGCCCCTAAAACGGTGCCAGCAATTAATGCTGAGCTTCTTAATAGTGGTAATCCCTTCAAGGATGCCGCGACTGGAGCAGCAGCGGATGGGAAGTCATCGTCCTCAGCCAGCAGCAGTAGCAGCAGCAGCAGCGAGAGCGACAGCGACAGCGATGAGGACAACAGCAGTGATGAGGATAGCGATAGTGAATCGAGTTCCAGCTCCGAATCCAGTGAGCCAGCGCGTCGCAAGAAGCACAGCAAGAAAAACAAGAAGCAGGAGGAGAAGCTGGTGAAGCAGCGCAAGTCCAAAAAGCAAAAAAAGAAGTCCAAAAAGGAGGAGAAGGACAAGGAGAAGGAAAAGCAGAAGAAGAAGAAGTCCCACAAGGCAAAGAAAAAGGCAGCGGATAAGAAGCAAAAGAAGAAGCGGAAACGTGAAGAGAGCAGCAGCAGCAGCTCCAACAGCGACTCCAACAGCAGCGATGAGGATAGCGATAGCAGCTCCTCCTCCGCCTCCTCCGCCGACAGCAGCAGCAGCGGCAGCGATGACGGCGAGCCTCAGGCCAAAATTCAACGCAAGGAGAGCAACAACAACAACAGCAGCAGCCACAGCCACAAAACCAAATCGAAAAGCAAACGTCGGGAAAGCGATGAGTTCAATTTGGATGCACCTGTAGATGCTGCACCGCCACAGCAGCGACAGCAGCACAATGGACACGGAAGGCAGCTAGATAGAGAGAGGGAGAGGGAACGGGAGCGGGAACGTGAAAGGGATAGGGAAAGGGAACGAGAACGAGAGAAGGAACGGGATAGGGAGCGAGAGCAACGAAGACGACGTGGCGACATGGACGAAAGACGCAACAACGGAAGGGAGGGAGAACGGGACATTATTAGGGAGAGGGAACGTGACAAGGGACAAGACAGAGAGCGCAATAGAGAGCGAGAGAGGGAGAAGGATAGGGAACAGGAACGAGATAGGGATAGGGAACGGGATAGGGAACGGGATCGTGATCGTGATCGGGAACGCAACAGAGATAAAGAGAGGGAGCGGGAGAGGGAACGGGAGCGGAATCGGGAACGTGAATCGCGCAACAATTCTCGCAGAGAGCGTGAGACGCGACGCGATTCACCACGACGACATCATCATAGACGCAGTGTGTCCAAGGAGCGAGGATGAAGCAGATCAACAACAACTAATATACAACATCCCCCCACTGCATTTCTCTCCTCTAACCCTAACAAACCCTGTGTACAAAGCAACGATCTTAAGCCCTGGAGCAACATTTGTAACTGTACAAAAGAACTATATAAAAAAGCATCAACCAATTGAAAAACTTGCATTCATTTATTTCATTAATTAAATTTAAAGAGTTACATAAATTTATCTACTGAAAGTATGCCTAAGTCTACCCAAGTGGTTTCGACTAATAGATCGATGAATTTCTGAATCAAAACTTAAAAGATTTCTATTTCGCATAACTTTTCAATCCTTAGGAAGAGCTCAGTTAGGAAGAGCTTACTTAGTTAGTTTATGCCAAGTTAAATAATCTTTGGTTAAGTTTATTAAATCTTCAGGAAATTTTGATACTGCTCTCTACTTTCAATGTAAATTTCAAGAACGATTTTTAAATCATTCTGTACATATTTGGTTTAATTTTAAAAATTTCTCAGCTTTATTAAAACTGAAAAAATACGATGTCAATAGTCCACTGCTTAAAGCCCTAATGATTTCTACATAAAAATTTTTTGTACTAAAAGTTTATTTGTAAATAATGGATTCTACATATAAAAATTTTGTGTACTAAAAGTTTATTTAAAAAGAATTAAACTATTGTATTTCTGAAGAAAGTTTTTCGCTAAATGCAAAACTTTAATGAGAAATGTATTTTTTTATTTCCTTCTAAATTAATTTTATATACACTTGAAATCTTTCTTAAATGTATTGAACATTTCAATTAAAAAAAATTATTTTAAAAATTAAAAAATACTTTAACGTTGTCAAAACTTAACTAATGATGATGCGTTTGGAAATTTGCATCCTAGTTAAGCATTTAAATTACTTCTGCATTGAAATTTATTTCATTTTCCAAGTTTAGTATTTTTTTTGGATAACTTTCATATCAATAAAATATGTAAAGAATTTTAGATTTATTTAAAAAATAAGGCTGATTAGTTTCAGAAGACTTTTCCATAGATATTCCATTCCCAAATTTTGAAAAATTAAAAAGAAATAAAAATTTAGTACGTTAAATTCATTCTTTCTTTATTTTTGTTGTACAAATAAAATGTTAAAAAAAAAAGTTTTTTAAGCAGTAAATATAATTTATAGAATCAAAGACGCCATAGAACTATGCTACCCTGTTGTACAGAGTATACACAAATAAACTTGATTTCAGTTTGACAAATAGCTTGAGGCAAATTTGTAGTAGCTATCGATTTGGTTTTGGCTGAGAGATGACTTAATCCTGGCCAGAACGGTGTCAAAGTCCTGCAACTCAATGTGGTTGGCTTCGAAGTTTCGCTGAAATGCCTCAATGGCTGCCTCGTTGCACAAGTTGCAGAGATCGGCGCCCGAGAAGCGTTCCGTGCGTGCCGCAATCTTCTCCAGCTGCAGCTGTAGATTTTCCGCAAAGGGCATGCGTGTGCCATGGAGTTGCAATAAAGCTAGACGGGATTGCAAATCCGGAGCGGGCACATGAATGAGTTTATCAAAGCGTCCGGGACGCATCAGAGCATCATCGATCATATCCGGACGATTGGTGGCCGCCACAACAAGGATGTGCTGCTGTCCGCCGCCCGCACTCACAATGCCATCCATTTCGGTGAGCAGCGTGGACAGAATACGCAGCTGGACACTGCCACCGCCACCGCCACCGTTACCGTTACCACCTGCCACAGTGCGTCGACCCACAAGCGAGTCAATCTCGTCCAGAAATATCAAACAAGGCGCATTCTTCCTTGCCGTATTAAAGATTTGCGTAATGAAACGCTCCGCACAGCCCACATAGGGTGAGTAAACTTCTGCCGCGGATGTGGCAATAAAGGTCATGCTAGCCTCCTTGGCCAGGCACTTGGCAATTGTGGTCTTGGCACAACCGGGTGGACCATAGAGCAGCACACCCTTTGGCAGTCCCAAGCCGAAGCGTGCATGTGCCGCACTATGCTGCAGTGCAGCCAGCACAGAGACTTGCAATGTGCGTTTGAGTGACTCCATGCCACCAATGCTCTCGAAGCCCGTGGTCATCTTAAGGACACGCACATCGGTGGAGCGGGAAGCGTTCGGCTGGCACTGCAGCAGTGTCTGGCGAAGAGTGACGGCAAAGTCAGCCGCAGTGAGCAGCAGCAGCTGTTGTTGCAGCTGGCGTAGCAGCAGGCTGAGATCACCCACCACATAACCCTGCGTATGCTGAGCCACATAGTCCAACAGATCCTCCGTCAAGAGCTCCACTCTGCTTGGCTCTTCGTGTCGCCACAGTGCTGCAAACAAAGCGCGACGCTGTTGCTCTGTGGGCAAATCTATGCTCACTTCATGGCCAAAGCGTCCGGCACGACGTGCCTGGCTATCGATTGCATCCGGTGCACTGCTGCTGGCCAGGCACAAGATGCCACCACCACCACCACCACGCTGTGGCAGCTCATCAATCAGTCTGTAGAGCTGTGCTACAATGCGCAAGGCATTGGCATCCGAAGAGGCACTGGCCAGGGGACAAAACAGTTCCAAATCCTCTAGCAATATGAGTACCGGACGCTTTGGTTGCAGTTCCACTTTGAATGTGTGCGCCGACTGAAAGATGCGTCGCAGCTGTTGCTCCGTTTCGCCGGGATAGGAGCGCAGCACTTGGGATGCAGTGATGTAGAAACAATTGCATTGATGGCGACGCAAGAATTCACCGAGCAGAGCACTCTTTCCGGCACCCACAGCGCCCACGAGCAGCGCATTGAGTGGCAAACCACGTAGCTCTGCTCTGCTGCTATTGCTCAGCAGCTGCTCCAGTTCCAGCAGTGGCTGCGCAAAGCCTTCCAAGTGATAGCTCTTGAGCTGAGGCAGTGCCTTGGGCGCAGCTAGACGCACATCCTCAATGTGCAGCAGTGTCGTCTGGTGTTGCAGCTCAAAGCATTCGTTGTCCTGCAAGTCGGGCACATCACATATTTCAATGTTGGCAATGCCCAGCTCCAGCAGTTGAGCATTTTTCACGTGGCAGCCCTTGACCAGCTTCAGGTAGCGCAGAAAGATGCGCACATCTTCGCACAGCTCCTGCACAGAGATCAGTGGTCGCTGGAGCAGTGCCTCTGTGATGGTTACAATGCAGTTAATTTGCTTGGGTGCCGCTGCCACTGTTAGTATTTCCAGACGGCTCAAACGCTGTTTATCGGCACTGAAATGCGGCGAACTCACTAAGTTGTCCAGGAAGCAACAGGTTTCACTGCCCGCCCGTTGGTACACACGGCAGATGGAGTAGTTGCCATCTTGGAGTATACATCTGCACCATCTATGGATGACCTGCTCCTCACAAGAGTCGGGTATATAACAGCGCTGCGTCTCAAATTCACTGTCGGACAGCAAACTGTACGGCAATGTCAACAAATTACAGCACATGGCGCGATTTAAAAACACACACACAGTTGGTAAAGTAAATATGTGGACAAAATAGTCACATAATTTACTTAGCAATTAGTGGTTAAGCTTATTTGATTAGTATAACACATGTTTTCCAAGCCAGTTCTGTAAAAAAGTTTAAAAATTTCTTTAAAATAATTTTTAAACCACAATATATTTAATTAACTTAGTCCACACAATTACCTTAGCCACTGTATGTTAAGCGCCAGCATCCCACCATAGGCGCCAATTTCAAATATGCAACATATTACACAAGCAAAATTATATTAAAAATGTATATGCACATTTATAAAATATACAAGCTGTTATGCTTTAGCTTAATTTACCATAATAAACTATAAATTAATAACAATTTGCTTATTTCACTTCAAACAGCTGTGTTTTAGTCACAGCTGCACAACTGTTGTGCTTGCCGAACGCAACACTGCCTATACCACTACGATACGTTAAAAGCAACTCTGAATTTCTGTTTCTTATCTGCTGGCAACATTATGCGCACACAGAGTTGCAACTGTAAACAATTTGCAGCTGGCAACACCCTTTTCGCTTAAGTTTCGCCTGGCGTGAACACGCGGATTTCGCTTCGTGGATTTTTGTAATATTAAATAAGGTAAATATGAATGCCATCCAAGGCATAGCTATTGTCACAATGGCCAACAACTAAACAATCAACATTATGCAGCTGCCAAAATGACGAAGAAGCGTCGTAATGGAGGACGTAACAAGCACAATCGCGGCCATGTGAAGCCCGTGCGTTGCACCAACTGTGCCCGCTGTGTGCCCAAGGATAAGGCAATCAAGAAGTTTGTCATCCGCAACATTGTCGAGGCTGCTGCCGTCCGTGATATCAGCGAGGCCAGCATCTGGGACACCTATGTGCTGCCCAAACTCTACGCCAAACTCCACTACTGCGTCTCGTGCGCAATCCACTCCAAGGTGGTGCGCAATCGTTCTCGCGAGGCACGTCGCATCCGTACGCCGCCAGTGCGTTCTTTCCCCAAGGATATGCAGCGCAACAACAACCAGAATAGGAAGTAAATGCGTTTCGAAAAAGGCGGCATGCTTATACACATAAGATCAACAATTAACTGGCAGTAAATCCACACACAACACACCCACTATTGTAAACACGATAACTTTTGGATGAAACGACGTTACATGGCTCGCTTGCGTAGCAAAAATATAAGCATTCGGTTTTTTTAAAACAACAAACAAAAGCAATCACTCTACTCTCATTTGTGGGAACGGGCAGAAGATGCCGATTGATTTCAGTTCGCTGAGGAGCGCCTCTGTAACCAGCAGCAGTTAACAGTGCCGAATGGTTCCGGGCTTTCAGCCGGATGCGTTATGCATTTAGTCGTGTGTAATATCTCATTTCCGGCTTAAGCCTCGCACCGCCACTACGCCGTGTTGCCTGATTTTTCCAGTTGCCCGAGTTTTATACATCTCACAAAGGCATATGCATTCCCACCATCACTGTAGGGGGGGGACGGCACTGTAAATTCATACACGTTTGCCCGGCATATACTTTGAGGTTAGGTGTGTGTTTTTTTATTTTTAAAAATTTTTTTCACTCGTTTTTCGCATGAGTGACCCAGAAAATATGCATAGAAAATGAAAATAATAAATGTCAAAGTAAAACCAATATGTGCAGTGCAATCCAAGGCAGACGACGTAGAGGACGTTGCTTCATGTGATTTGTAATCTGAGTTTTAAAAGGCGCCACCCAGCGGCGGTGGCCGTCTTGAGCAACTCGTTGCCAGCCAGAATTGTAGCATACTTTTGGGCGGCCTCAAAAAATAAAATACAAGAAACGAAGGAAAAAGCAAACAACGAACAAGAAATGTATTGCATGCTGGTTTTTGGCATAAATTTGCAGAAAACGTGAGCGCAAAGGCAAATGAGTTTTGCTGCTTGTAAACTAGCTGAGTGTGTGTGAGTGTGAGTGTGAGTGGCTCCATGTCTCTCTTTCTGTGTGTGTGTGCGTGCGTACTTCCGTTTCCTGTTTACTCCTTTTTCGCCCACTTGATGATATTTTTGTGCTTGTGCAGCAGTTTGTGCTTCTCAGCAAACCCCCAACAACGTTAAATTATTGTTTTCGTTTTGCTTGGCAAATAAAATGTAGACATAAGCAGCTGCCGCTTGATCATTTAGCATAAATTAAAGAGAGAGAGCAACAGCAAACGAATCCTAATGGAGGTTATGACAAGTGGCCCATTTCCTTACCCTACCCCGCTCAGCTTCAGCTGCATGTGTCTTAAAGTGCCAGCTTTATAATATTTTTACTTTCCTTTTGCTGCAGCACTGTGAGAATGGCAAGTTATTTGACCTTTTGTTTTATAGATTTGTCTAAAACATTTTTTTTTTTAATGGTTATAATTGGAAAAATAAGCCAGAAATGAATATGTACATTTCCTTGCATTTATTTAATTTTATTAAATAATATTTTGCACTTTTTCAAAATAATAATTTTTATTTGCATAATATAATGTATTTATATAATTTTATTATTTTACAGAGAATATGCACTACTAGAATATAGTTAAGGGAAACATACAATTTTAAAAACATTTCTGTTTTCCGTTGCCAATTAAGTAATCAATTAAGCCACACACTTTGTTAAACTCGTTGATTCTTTACCTATCTGGCTTCCCGCTTTACTTGTGCTCACATGTCTCAGCTTCTGGCCGAGCACACCTCGCAGTTTGACCGAAGGTTCACTTTCGGCATAAACATCGCTGCAGAGATGTGACAGCGGCAACTCTGCATCGCATTTGGCTGCCTTTAGAGCGTCAGCCATTTCACGGCGTACCTGCAGCTCGATTTCTAGAAGTTGCGGTTCGCTGAGCAGTTTCTGTTCAAGACAGAGTTGGCGGAAACGCTGCAAAGCATCCTGGCGACGACGCACCTCCTGAACCTCTTCGCGACTGCGATAATTGGTGCCGGGATCAGACATGGAGTGTCCCGCATAGCGATAGGTGCACAGTTCAAGTATCAATGGACCATGTTTTTGGGCATACGCGATGGCAAACTCCGTGGCACTGCGTACTGCAAGAACATCCTGGCCATCAACCCAAATGCCAGGCAGATAATCACCACGCTTATAGTTGTTGGTATTACTGGATGCTCGCCAGGTGCTTGTGCCCATGGCATAGTTGTTATTCTCACAGACGAATATCACCGGCAATTTCCACAACGCCGACATGTTGAAGCACTCAAATAGCTGTCCCTGATTGGCAGCCCCATCGCCATAGAGGGCCAAGCAGACGGCGTCATCCTTGCGGTATTTACTGGCCAGTGCAATGCCAGCGCCAAGTGCAATCTGAGCACCGACAATTCCATGGCCGCCATAAAAATGCGGTGCATACATGTGCATGGAGCCGCCCTTGCCACGTGCACAACCGCTCGATCTGCCCGTTAGCTCGGCCAGCACACCCACCGCACTCACGCCCCTCAAATAGGCCCAGCCATGAATGCGATAGCCGGCAATTAGATTATCCTGTTGCCTCATCGCCGCACTCACGCCCACCGCACACGCCTCCTGGCCCGTGTACAGGTGACAGTAACCCCTTACATACTGCTCCTTATAGAGCTGCGCTGCAGCTGCCTCCAGTCTTCTGATGGCCACCAGCTGGCGATAATAGAGCGTTGCTTCCTTCTGCTTCAAGGACACCAGTGTGTCGGGTCCAAAATCCAAACGATGCAACTTGAAATCGTGCGGCAAATGCACCAAACATGATTCCTCCACATTCGTCTGCGGATGTGGCAACTGTGCAGCTGGCAGTTGGTGCACGGAACGTTGCAAGAGATCGTTTATCGTTCTGCTCACTGCTCGTTGCATTTTAAGTGTTCTTGTAATACAAATTTTAGGTTGTTTGATATAAAAACTGAAAACTGTCAGTTATTAAAAACTTATTAGCAGTCTTTGTACTGCTCTCAGTAGACTTGATTTTATTGACGAATTATTCTAGATAAAAATTCTGTAAAAGTTTAAACTAAAAAACTGAATTACTTGCTATCTTACCTAGTCTTTCTGCGGTTTTACTTTGAGCTATACCTAAAGTTTCTACAATTTTTCGTAGTTTCTCTTTCTCTATCTTTTCCTTTAGACATTTCCCCTTTATACATTGAACTCATCTTGTTTTATATTTCAACTATAAATATATAGTTCAAATATGGTTGAATTCTTTATCGCATATTTTCATGTACATCTCTTCTATAGTTTTGTTGTAACTATAGTATTCCACACACACCCACAAATACATACAACCTTCTTTATGTCCCTTTTGCCACAAATATCGTGTGTCATATTTTACTTTAATTTCCGCTCATTCCAACATTTTCGATACGTATTCGTCGTTCGTATTCGTATATCTTTTATTTTATATATATTTTTTTTGTCACCAGCTATTTATATTGTATCTATGCTTTTGCCTGGCACAAAGCACTTTCGCTGTCGCTTGCCTTTTCTTTTTTTTTTTTTATTACTCTTTCTCTTTCGCCCATTTGGATTTCTCTCTTTCTCTCTCTCTACGTATGTTTTTTGCCCATTTTAAGCGTAAATAAAAACGTTAAATGTTTTTTTAACGTGCGCCACTTAACACTCGGGACAATTTAAAGGCAATTGAGCAGCACAACAAAAATAACAACAACAAGTGCAACAACAATAACAATCGGTTACAATAAAGCGAAACATATATATATATATATAGATTTTATATATACATATACCGATATATGTACATATAAATGGCCATATAAATATAGGAATATACTACTTATATATTGCATGTTGGCTTGTATTTCATAGATTTTGTTACTTCCTTACATTTTATACCCTGTAACTAAAATATTTTTATGTGTAGAGATGCTTTATTGTTTTAAAGAATTTATTTAAAATATTTTTCTAATATTAATATTATAAATATGTTATAAAAAAAATAAAGCAGCAAACTTGTTGTATTTTAGAGTAGTTTTAAATTCATAATAAATTTGGGAGAATAATAAAAGTTTATAAAAAATATAATAATTTCTTTAAAATTTAAAGAGCTCTTTAAATTTTTTTTATTGTTTCTAGTTAAATTACAAATACAAATTTTATAGACCTTTTGGAATGTCAACTAAATGATTTAAAAATTTAAGAAACTCATTCTTTCCTTTAGTTAATTAATACACTTAATTCAAATAATTATTAAATAATTTATTGAATCCCAAAACAGCACAGGGTATTTGCCAGTTGATGTTATGCAACTATAAAATTGCTGCTTGTATTTTATGATTATTATTTGACCATTTTGTAAGCTGACTCGTAATTTAATATAGATTTTTTGTTCTGTTTGGGGCGTTCCAAGGACAATTTCTGTCGACTCGTTTGCTGCACATTTCTTCCATTTTGTTGTTGCTTGGAAAACAATAAATTGTCAATTGATTTTTGTGCTCATTTATTGTGCTTATGTTGCCAACAATATATATTTACTTACTTACAATTTTTATTTCCTTTTGTATGCTTTTTTGTCAACGCCATTTGACGTCATGAAAAATGGCAAAAGATGGAATGAAATTTGTTTTAGACTCTCCGGTTGCCACAAAGAGGGGAGACATGAGACTTGTGTGTCTTTGTTGTTGTTGTTCTTGCAACGCTTGTCAAACAAATCATAAAAATAAAAAATAGAATCTTTGTTGTTGCTTTTATTTATTTATATATTTTTTATGGACCGAAATCGTTAAAAAGGCGTTGCTTTCATTTCAATTATATGTTGAATACTGCTGCAGATTAAAATGTGAATACATTTCATGCTTGTACTCTACCTACGAGTCTCGTTCGAGTTTACATTATTTTCCTTTGTCAAAGAAAAGCTGCAACGCATAGGGGCAAGTGGTGAAAGTGTCCGGATGGTTGTGGGACAGGGGACAGGGGGTAGGACACATGTAATGCCTACAGTAATAATATCGTAACAAAAGAAAAAACAAAATTGTTTGCATTGAAAGCAGAAGTGTAAAATATGCCAGCATTGTGGCACGCCCACATTCCACACTTCACATGCTGCATGCCACACACACACCTGCCCCATAAAGTCGAGTTGAATGTTTATTTTGTGATTGATAAAAAATAAATGTTTGATTGCCGTTGCTGCTGCCGTTGGTGCTACAAGGTGCATGCCTCTTATTATTATTATTCCTATTTATTTTTTTTTTTACTTTTTTTTCGATTTTTTACTTGCTTTTTTATTTTTGATTCATTTTATGTATTGGCAATGACAGCTGCGGGTTCTCGCTGTGTGTGTGTTGTTTATTGTAGTGGAATTATTGTGGCCTTGGGTTATATGCTTGTTCATTGACTATGGGAACTCTACATGTGCGGCAAAAAAAAATGTAAAATAGTTGCCAGAAATTGTAAGAGAAGCATTTGGAAACGGTTTTTAAACCGATTTGAAAATGATTTTTAATTGATTTGCTGTGGTTTCAACACAGCTTCATAAGTTCCCTTCTTAGTTCTAAAAACTCTGCAGCATAGCACACTGTTATGCAAGTGGCTGCGCCTCTGCTGTAATCTCACGTTTTTCGATGCATGATAACTTTTATGATTATAATCCGATCTTGATGCAATTTTCAGAATCGCTTTTTATTATGTGTCCCTAAACAAATGTAAACTTACAAAACTGTAGGTTAAGAAATACGAGAGCTAGAGGCATGGAAATTTAAAATTTTTTGCGTTTATTATGGCCAGTGGGGCCGCGGCATACCAAAAATTTTAATGACAATATCTCTATATGACATCTGGCAAGCTGCATGCCAAAATTGGTATCTCTAGGTGTTAAAGTAACTGAGATATTTGCCAAAAACACAATTTACAGCACCTGCCTTAAATGTAATCTAAAATAATTAATACGAAAATTGTTAGCAAAACTCCAACTAAGACTCGTGCTTGAATTCTACTATGAGAATTCTGCAAGAATTACGTTAATTGCAGTGCTGCCTTAACCTGTGCATTCGACTGTTAACTGGGTTAGTAGTGCCTGTGAAATAACGATAGCTGGGATGTGACCCTCTCGCCTCTCGCCTCTGAAGATGAAAATTGTTTTCATGTTGTCACATTTTGCAATTATTCAACGCTTTGCATATTGCAGTATTCTGTTTTAAGGCATTCTGTTTGTATTCAGCTGCTTGTCAGCTGCTGGAAAACTCATTTATTGCCCCAATGCAATTGTTAACCATTCGTTATCAACTACTAGGTATCAGCAGGGTGTGTGTGTGTGAAGAGGGGGAAAGCATTTATACCCGCCCCCCCATTTTACGGTGTTGCCATCAATACAATTAAATTTCCATGCTGCTTGATTTTGAACGTTCGACGCATTTTAATTATTTTCGTTGCGAAATGCTTTATGAAAATTCGAGTGCAATTGGTAGTGGGTGTGTGGGTGTGCGGGTGTGGGGGTGTGTGTGGGTGTACGTGTAGGCGTGAGAGTCCAGCAATGTCCTCGATGTTCAGCATACTTTGCCAGACTATCGCTCTTATCTGGCACCTTCTTCCGCTGTGGCAAACGGAAGTGAAACAAAAGGCAATGCACGAAAATGAATGTCATTCGCTCATTCATTCACTCATTCATTCATTCATTCATTCGTTCGTTCGTTTATTCCGTGTTCTCTGTGCCTGTGTCTGTGCATTTTGTGCATGCAATTAAGCCAGGACTTCAGACTCTCGAACTCCGGCTTCATCTCGAGCTTCCAGTATTCAGTCCACCTGTGCGAGAAATGGTCAAGTTAATTACAATCTACATTGTTTATCGGCCCTTCCTAGGGGCTTACACCGACTTGCTTTATGCTTCTTGCCTTTTTTTTTTGCCCAGCAAATTAATTTCATGCTCTTTAATAGCACTTTTAAATATTTCACAAAGTCCCCACTGAACAGTTCCAGTTAACAGTTCCTCTCTCAATGGTTCCCTTCTCTGCCCCTCGCTCTTTTCATAGTTTTCTTTCAGTTTGAAAACTCTGCATGTAATTATGTGAAATTTTTTAAACATTTCACTTTTAATTGTTTGAGGTTAATTAATAATTCAGCAAACTCATTGCAGCAGTTGCAACCAAGTGCCGCAATGCCTTTACCTTGACCACATTAAAAAACAACCCAACCCAAACCCAACTCCAAAATGTATATATGTTCTATACACATCTACTTTATATAGACGTATCCCAGTGTGTGTGTTGAGTTTTCCTGGTCTTTTAATGGACTGCAAAAAAAAAAAGGAGAAAAGGAGTCGTGGTTTATTTGAAGTCCGCTTTGGTTATGCTAATGGCTCGGCACTTTTATAGGCGCCAGTTTTATTATTGAAGGAAAGTCTAGAGTCTGTCTTGGCTGAAACCATCTGCATAACTCTTCATTAGCACCTCGGTAATGCGTTTATGGTCCCCACAGACACTGACTCTCACTCTGACTCCAATTCCATCTCCAACTCCAACAATTTCAGTAGGTCCAGTGATAATGATGTTTCATAATTGAATTATCATTGGCATTGCGCCAGACGATTGGTCTGTTAGTTTTAAAGTAAGAGCTGAATAGAGTTTTTTGCTTAGTTTTCAATAGGAATTATATGTTAATAGTTTTAAAGACTATATGGATTTAGGATCAGTAGATTTCTTACTCACACAGCTGAAGTTTGTTTTAAATAATTATGTGAAAACGTGTTTTTTTTTACAGCAAAAGTATTAAATTTCTAAAAAAATATTTATAGATATTTTCTTTATTAAACTATTGTACTAATTCTTCAACTTTATTTGCTCTTTAAAAATTTTAAACAAATCCCAAATCATTTCATCGAAACAATACAAAAATATAAAATTTGAAAGACGAAATTCACTTTAAATTAAAATGCTCCATTAAGTGCCTAATTGGGGGGTACTAATTAGCCACAAATCTGTTTCCCTTTAGCTACCTGGCATATTTTACAAATATTGTTTGTGTGTGTGTGGGTAGCTCAATTGACTTTTCACAGGGGAAATTTACGCAGCAAGTTAGCTATCTATGTTTTTTTTTTTGCATTTCACGCTAAGGAAATGAATCACATACGCACACAAAAACGCCTCGCAGGGCGGTTAACCCTTTTTTTTCTCTGTATTGCCACACATTAAAGCCAACATAAAGCTAAGAGAGACAGAGACAGAGTGTGTAAAACATTTTGTTTTTAATAAAAATAAAATAAAAATCCAGAAAAAAACCAAAGGCAAACAAACAATCTGCGCGCTTGGCAAATTGATCAAAGTGAAAATTCTACGAAAAATCATAATAAACATGTGTGTGTGCCTGTCTCTGTGTGTGTGTATGTGTATTGGTGTGTGGATCCCAAAAATTATCAACAGCCTGAGGCAAAGCACTGACTTTCACTTGCTTAACAATATTGCGTATACGCAATGTGGCGCGCTTTAAAAGCAGAGCGAGAGGGAATGTAGGTTTTGCCGTTTGGGGCAAATAATTTGTTGTTGTCCAGTGGCTTTTTGGGTTCGTTTTTATTATCTCATGAATGCTAAATGCCCCGGCCATAATAAGACCCCATTCGGTGCCATTCGAATATGTATACTTAGTATACTCGCAATGCTCTCTCGCACTCGTATGTAAAAATCTACAGCAATATCTTATACAATTTATCATACAACACAACTGTCGCACGCATATCAGTGTGACTGTGTGTGTGAGTGTGAGTGTGTGCGCTGCGTGAGGGTTTCCGTTTCCGTAATGGTGACAACAAAGGGGAGAGTGGAGATCACAGCTACTTGAATGCTTGTGGCTTAGCCTGACCCATTATTCCACTTACTCACGATGAAGGCATTCACTCAGTCTGTGTGTGAGACAGTGAGACAGTCAGTAAGTCGAGTTAGTAGTCGTCATGCTGGGATTGCGACTATGTCCCATCAGCAGCACTGTAAATTCACTGAGAAGAAAGGGTATATCAAAATTTTTAGCGTAGTTTGTAGTGTATTGAAAGTCTTTAAGTGTTAGTAAGATATTTTAGATGTAGATAATGCGAAGCTAAATCGAAGTAAGGCTTGATAATACTTTGGAAAGGTTAAATAACAATGGAAAACATTCTTAGAAAGTAGTTTAATGCCTTTTCTTTTCTTTATCAAATATAGAGTATGTGTAATTCGTTCTATTTTAAAGTAATTTTATTCTCCGACCAACCGTTTTAAATTTGCGCACGGTTGACGTTGAGTCTTAAAACTGAGTTGAATTAGAGGCAAGTGTAGCCTTTCCGTGTCAGTGTAATGGTGGCACATCCGTTGCAAGTAAATGCCATTTGTCGAAATAAATTTCCGTTTTATTTAAATCCACACACGCACACACACACATGAATACACCGCACATACATATGTGAGCGAGATGGATAGAGAGAGTAGGGACACTCACATATACAAAACGAGGCTTAAGTGTATATTTTATTATTATTTGGACTGCTTGATGACATTTGTTGCCGCTAGTGGCAAGAGACCGGATGTCCTTCTCTCTATGCGTGTGCCTTGTCCTTCTCTGACTGTCGTCTATACGTATCCTGTGTTGACTTTTGTTTGCCGCATTGCGTATGCTCATTTGTATTGCAAGCCGTTCTCACTCTCTCTCTTTACCCTTTTCCCCTCTTCATCTCCCTCTGCCGCTCACACTTCGTGCAGCTGTTTAGCTTTTCATCAGCTGCATATCATTTAGCTGCGATAATGTTTGCCTAAACCCTAACGCCCATCAATTTATAACCGACTATGTCTATTGGTTCATTTTGCATATTTTGGCCTCGCTCGTGCATCATTTAAACCCATAAAACAATAAGTACTTTGAAAACGTTAACTTTGGCAATTGGCAAACAAAAAAGAGTCCAGATTTTCAATATCTTCATTTATTTCTCGCTTTTAAATATATTTTTAAGTTTGCGGTTGTTTTAAGATGTAATAAAATAGATCTGCTTGCCAAAGTAGATATAGAAAATACCACTATTAATAGCTATAGCTTGAAAGATCTTTGAGAATTTTTTCTTTTTAAAAATATACTTTTCATGAGGTCTTACATACCCTAAATGTAATTAAATAATACAGCAGCGTATACAACAAGCTAATTGTGTTCATAAGCTGCGTTTAAAAATTTCTTAAGACGTTTTAAACAATTCTGTTCCTTATTAACTAAAGTTTATTTAAATAAATATTAGCTAGAGTATATTTTTATTTATTTAAAATTAAAACCAAAGGCATTTCTTAACTCTGCGCTCAAAAGTAGGCAACACATTTTTCAATCTTCAGTAAATTTGTTTAAAGCGGCAATTTAATGGCTTTGGAACTTTAGCAAACTAAAATTTTAGTTGAAATTGCAATAATTTGAAGCTAATCACTTTGTGTTTCAGGCGAGCATATTAATTGTTTATAAAATAATGTATATACGAGGCGTAGTTTGTCTCCCCTTCATCTTCCACGTCTTCCCCTCTCACTATTTCACTTTATTGTTTACTCTGTGCGCTGTGGTGTGTCTGTCTGATTTTCCGGTTTTCAGCATATTCATTTGCATATATGGAAATGAATATGCTGAGACCCATCAGACAACACCACAGCTCTTTATTAAACAATAAAAAGTGAAAGTGAGAAGGGAGACAAACTGCCTCGTATATACATTATTTTATAAACAATTGTCGCCTGTACAAAGTGATTAGCTCAAATTGTGCAATTTCAACTAAAATTTTGGTTGCTAAAGTTCCAAAAGCCATTAAATTGCCGCTTTAAATTCCCTTGAATTGAAAAATGTGTTGCCTACTTTGGCTAGAGATGCCTTTAGTTTTTAATTTTAAATAAATAAAAATATACTCTAGCTAATATTTATTTAAATAAACTTTGAATGGGGCAAGAGATATGACTAAAACGTCTTAAAAATTTTTAAACACAGTAAATTTGTTTAAAGCGGCAATTTAATGGCTTTGGAACTTTAGCAAACTAAAATTTTAGTTGAAATTGCAATAATTTGAAGCTAATCACTTTGTGTTTCAGGCGAGCATATTAATTGTTTATAAAATAATGTATATACGAGGCGTAGTTTGTCTCCCCTTCATCTTCCACGTCTTCCCCTCTCACTATTTCACTTTATTGTTTACTCTGTGCGCTGTGGTGTGTCTGTCTGATTTTCCGGTTTTCAGCATATTCATTTGCATATATGGAAATGCCAAAAACATGGCCCAAAAATTGAATTGAACTTGTGCCATCCATGTTTATGTCAGTCACTCAGTCAGTCAGTCAGTCAGCCAGTCTGTCTGTCTGTCTGTCTGTCTGTTAAGCCCGTCTCTGTTGCTCTTCTTTGGCCTACGCTGTTGTTTTATAGATACCTCAACTTTGTACTTACCCGTCGCACCCTCTGCTGTCAGGGCTGCTGTCAGTGTTGTGAGTGACCAAAACACTTTTGGCTTTATCAGCAGCAGCCGTTGGCCAACAACAATAACAACAACAACAACAACAGATCGACCGTTGATGAAAACCCTTTTTGACATTTAACGTAAATGCTTCATTATTATTGTTATATGACGCAAACGCAGCATCAATTTGGGATACCAAATAAATGTATTTGCCTTTGAACTTTCGGGTATGGGGCATGCCACATTTGCTGTGTGCCATGTTTTTGTGGCCTGGATTTTGCACATGTTTTCGTTTTTAATGAGCGGCACATTTAATTTTAATGTTTTGTGAACATGTGTTCATTAATGTCCCTTGTCTTGAGGGCCGAAAAACTTAAGTTTCTCGACCATTTACCATTTTGGCTTTAACTTTTTAACTTGTGAATTGACGTTGACACATCTATTAGATACAATTGCTTTATTTTCCATTTCAGCTCTATATCTCACTCTCTATGTGTGTGTTTGTGTGTGTGTTGTGCACACTTAAAATAATGAGCGCTTAATTTAACACATTTTCCAGGCACAAAACACAATAAAAAAATGCGCAAAGTATAAGGAAAAGTAATACCGAAACTTGGACCACAGATAAGCGCAATCATTACGCTCGATTAAACGCTCGAATCGCTGCCTTTTAGAAGTGAGACAGAGAGTAAAAGAGTGTGTAAGAGAGAGAGAGAGAGAGAGGTTGGAAAAGTGTAGCTGCTAGTATTTGTACCATTTTCGTGATTGATTTGAAATTGGTTAGCGCTGATTTCACACAATCTATTTGGGAATGTGCTTGCTTCATTTTTCCATTTCACTTTCTGCCTGCACAAAAAAAAAAAATAATTAGAAAATAAAAAAGTGCACAAAAGTGAAAAAGTTACTTTGAAAAAAAAAAAGAAAAATAAAAACACACATATAGAAACTCGTAGACAGCCTTTAAAATGAGCGCTGTTTAATTGGGCGTATTTGATTTGCGGTGCTGTCTGCCATAAAACGGCAACAGTCATGCATGATGCGGAGATAACAGTTGATTAGATAATGGCATGATTACTAATGGAACCATCCTAAAACATGAGTTGTTGTGTGTGTGTGTGTAAGACGATTTCGAAGACAAAAAATTTAGGTTGGCGCCGTTTGAAGTCTTTAAAATGCGCTTAAAACAGTAGAAATTAGTTTAATGGGTTACTTTAATAATTTTCTATATCTTGAAACTTAGATTATTCATTTTTAGTTTAAATTTATTATTAAAAATTATTTCTATATTTTGAGCTTTACATTTTTTCCAATAAAATATTTTTATTATTTTGTTTCTAAAAAGAATATTGTATATAAATTAGATATTTCAGGATATTTTTTTTTGGTAAATTTGAAGCATAGTTTTCTTATGACAAGCGAGCGAGCTTCGTTACCTATATGATATATATGATAATTAAATTAAAATTTGAAAAAAAAACGGCTGTCAAATATATAATATAGTTAAGTTTTAATTCAGAATGAACTTCTAGTTAAAGTAGCTACTGTAATTGAAATACTATTTCAAACCTTTATAAAATGTAATATGCAAACTTACTCGACTGTCCATTATATTTTAGATGCTAAGTAGAACGTTATATAATAATTTGTTATTTCACTGAACTTATGTATAGCATATTATGCAAACATTAGCTAAATGCATATGGGAGAACTTCTCAAGTTGTTAAATCAAATGTTGAATAGCTGAAAAGCTGCCAACCTAATGCTAAGTAGTATAAATTATAGCACAATTGCACTTCATTATACGTATGTTTTGTATATTTGCTTATTACGAGAATGAGAATTGAAAATGAGATACACAAATGTACTGTAAAATTTAAAGACAAGTAGAGCAGTTGCTAAACGCTTAGAACCCGTTTGGGAATTGTAGTATGTGAAATTTGTTTGACATACATTTGGGATCCAGCTGACTTAGTTAGTTGGCAGTCTTAGCTTTTTACTCTAAAGAGCAGCTTCAACTAAAGACATTAGCATTAAAAGTTGCTTGTTTTCCATGCCATCTTTCAAATTTTGAAGCTCTAAGAGAGAGAGAGAGAGAATTTGTGCAACAAACTCAAAGCTGACAATGATAACCTGGCTAACGAAAACAAAAGCGAAAGTCAATGGCACAAAGATGTGCATGCACTTATTAGTATGTGTTTGTATGTGTGTCTAAGTCACTCAAATATGCAAATTAGCTTCTAAAACTTAATCGTGGACGTTGAGCCTAAACTATGAGTATCTCAAAAACTAACCGAGCACCCCACCGGTGGCACGTACACGTATTTAGGTTAATGAATAGACAAACTTTCCTACAACCTCAATGTGCAAAGTTTGCGAAGCATAACCGGTTGCGAAAGGAGAAGGGACAAGAAAGATGACATTTTTAAACAGCGCAAAGGTAAATGCAATTCAAGACGACGAAAGGAAACGAAAACCAGCTCTTAGGATTGTCAACTGTAAGGATATAGTGGTAGCTTGGGGTATTATCAAGTGAAATATGTAAAAATGTGAAACTTGTGTTTGACTTGCAGCTTTCTCAGCCACAGCGACTCGAGTGCCAGCCACATGAGCGAGCGATTCTGCCAGAAACTTGGCCAAAACGGCCAACTTTTGAATATTTCAGTAGACTTTTTGCCCAGCAAAGGTAGCAGAGAGAGAGTGAGCGCAAGAGCGTCTCTAAGCCTATTAAGGACATCAAACAAACATTTTGCAAAATTAAATGGCATGCAAGGCAAGCACATGTGGCTGCCCTTGCTACTCCCACTACTGCTCCTACTCCTACTCCAACTTCAGCTCCTACTCCAACTCCAACTCCTACTCCTTTTGGCTTTTGTGTATAAGTTTGCACAAAATATTTCAGATATTATGTCACACTTAAGGGATGTCCTCGCCATTTATGACCGCACACAGCAGAAGCTTTTGCCAGGGATTTTGAAAGACATCTTCTCCGAAAATGCTAAACATTTTCAAATATTTATGAGCTATTAACACTTGGGCAATCCCCTTCAGCCATTCCCGAACTGACTTGAAAATAAAAATAGCCTCAACCGAAAAAAAATCTATGGAAATATATGAACTGTTGCGGTCATTTCAAAGTTATTTATTACTGGCTCCGGTTGCAAGACAAACGATTTCGCCTTTACAGTTTACGCTTTGCGGCATTTGCCTTTTGTGGCAGCTGGCATCGTTTTCGTTTTCGTGTGTAGCAAGTCAAGGAAAAATTCCCTCCCTCCCCTCCATTTTGCTCGCTGGTAGTTCATTAATGTGCCGTTAAATCTGCACTGAAATCGCCAGTTTTGTGTAAATCTATTAAAATATTTGCAGAATGTGCTAAAAATTATTATGATATTATTAAAATTAATAAGTAGTTTGCTTAATTTATTATTGCCTAAAATTTAATTAATTTTTAACATTTCTGCTGACAACATGCCATAAAGATATAATCTTTTTATTAATTTAGTTTATTATTTTATGCATAAATTACTTAATTGAAAAGTTTTTAGCTTTCGCTGACAAATATTCATTTGTGCCAAAAACTCATTGAACTAAATGTGAATCATAATCAATGGAAAACTAACAACACTTTCAATGCATTTTTATGCTTCGCCAAATAGCTAGAGATAAAAGTAGATTCAAATGGATACAGTAAAGCTAATCGACTGTTAAAAACCCTGCACTTATTTTATTAAATTTTAAATTTATATTACATTCAATTAATTTAATTCCGGAGCATATGGAATTTCCTTTTACAAATTCTAGAGTATATAACATTTTTCTGTGACAAACTTAGTACACACTTTGACTAATTTTTGATTACACGGTCTAAAAATGGAAGAAAAAAGTAAAAAATCGAATGAAAATTAATGAAAATTTTGTTTGCACGGAACTAAAACTGCGGTCAATGAACACAAAAACACATATGTATATGCGGAAAGGCTATAGCTATACTATATACGAAATAGCAATGACAAGTCGTAGATGAAGAAGAAGAAAAAGTAGAAGCAAAGAGCAGTTGTCGCGATAAAGGAAAAGGCAAAAGTAAAGGAGAGTGTGTGGAATTTTTGGATAGTCATAGACTCGTTTACTAGAAGATGCTCAACGAGACCTTTGCCTAAAACGCTGTTTATCTTGTCGACTGAAACGGCTAGAGTGCAAAAGACAGAGAGAGAGAGAGTGAGATAGAGAGAGAATGAGCGAGTAAGAGAGTGAGAGAGAGCACGAGAGAGGCAGAGATATGGTCTGTGGACAGTGCCAAAAAATGGTGCCAGGCCTGAAAACTGCAAAATATAAAGAAGAAAATGAAGTAGCCATCGCCTGGCTTGGCTTGCATTTTTAGCCACTATTCTCCTCTATTTTTTTTTTTTTTTTGGGGCCAACTAACAAAGCAACGCCAAGTGGGGACAACATGCAAAAGCTGTGACAGCCCCGGAATTGTAGTTGTAGTAGTTGTAGAAGAGAATGCGAATGAAGAAGCAAACTCGCCAAGAAGGAAAGTTCTGGCGATGGCGAACAATTTTTGTGGTCGAACAAATTTCTGGGCTTCGATGAAATTGCTGCCAAATAGGTTACAAGCAATTTTTACTTGGGTCGCCGCCTGTTTATGTAGTTGTGCATGTGTGTGTGTGTGTGTGTGTGTGTATTTCTGGCCGTCATCAGTTTTGTTCTTGTACCGCTTGTTATTTTTGCCCTGCGTTTTTCACTTATTTTACTTCTCTTCCACCTTTTTCTTCGTTTTTTTCATTTTTTTTTTGGCCAGTAAATGAAACGGAAATATGTTTTGTGGCCTCACTGCACAGACAACAGGAACAACAACAACAATAACAGCAAGAAGCAAGTCGTCGTAGAGACTTAAGCAGTTTGCCAAGGGGCAGATTCGTTAGTTGTAGAGCATGTGGTTGCCAAGTGACTGGTTGGGATCTTAAAGTAACTATCAGCTTAAATAGTAGCAAGCTGGACAGCTAGACAGCCGAACAGACATAAGACAGTGAAAACTTATGACCAACGGTTTACCAGCACTGGCACTGGCATTCAATTGAAAATTACTTGTCAGATAAAACCCAATGAGTTGCAGTTGCTGCACATAGATAGTATTTAAAGTATAGATTAGTTTTCTGAACATATATTAAAGTGCATTTATATTGTAGAGTGATAAGTCAGTGAACAGCAATGCATTACACATATATTTTATGAAAAGCAAGTGTTTATATGCTCTAACAATAAATGCTAAATATAATTTTTAGCATCAACATTTGTTAACAATTTTAGTACATACAATGAAAGTTCTTAATGGGGAAAGTTTTAAAATAGTTTTGTAATATTTTAGAGAGAGCTTAGTAGTATTTTAAAATGATTTGAATTTTTCTTTGTTAACCTACCCACCGATATAATTAGACGATAGTCTGACGTCATTGTTCTTGGAACTGCAAACGCATTGATAGCTAAATAAAAACGTTTCGGACATATCTTCCAACGGATCGCAATGTAGAACTATATGTACTCTCACGTCTATAGCATTAGTATTGTTACCTAAAACATTTATGCAAAACTTTCGAAATTCTTGAAATATTATATATGGAATTCTGCATAGTTTCTTAAAATTTACAAACTTATCTGATTCATAATTACTTTATGCAAAAATGTATGCTTGCTATTAGCGGAAAAGTTTTCTACGCAACTCGCAAAAAGCCGCCACTTTGCTGATGTTGATTGCACTTTGGCTAATTTAACCACTAAACCAGTGAAAATACTTTAACACACACTCATACACACACACACACACACACACACATACAAACACACTCTCACACATATACTGATATGTCAGTCATTTGGCAGCTAGCGCTATTGTCTAAATGTTTGAGTTGTTGTCAGTTCGGTTGCTATATTTTGGGTCGGTTTTTCTGTTGGTTTTAAAGTCAGGCTGCCAAAGAGGAAAAACCACAAAATGTTTAACATATATAAATAATTTTAGTAGACAAAAAGTAATACCAAATATGTGCTAAAAAAGATATCCTTTAAATATTTAAATTTAAAAAAACTAAAATTAATGAAAAGAAAACTGTTTCAAGCAGTTGAAAATTTTAAATATTTACTAATTATATTTATTTTAAAATATTTATACAAATTTTACATATTTTCTTATATATAGTAAGTAAGCATACCCAATTTGTAGGCTGTTTTGCATTTGTAATGCTGAAATCGGTTTGGCGATTATTTTGCAGGAAATTAAAAACCACAAATCTAAAATGTTTGAAATATCCGGTGGAACAATTAATTCATTAATGCACTGTGCTAACGCTGTTGTACAACACACACACACACACACACACACTGTGATTCCCAAAGCGGAAGTGTAATCAGCATCGCGGCAAGAGTAAAATGGCGGCGGCATTGCATGCAAAGTAACGGTTTAATTGTATGTATATATATGTATATTTTTTTTATTTTGCATTACAACTCTCGATAATGTGCACATTATTAATTTAAATATCTGAATATTGATGGAGTTTTAAACAGAATCGCAGCATGCAATCGCTGCATATTTTCCCCAGCTCGTTGATATTTGATTAACGCATGTAATGTTGGGAGGCGAGGGAGAGGCAGTTGCATTGCCAGGTGGCGCCACACATCGCTTTTTTGTTGCTTGTATATTTTTTAATGTATTTTGTGCATTATACACGTGTATTGTTTTTTAACAATTTGTTAACGGCAAAGGAACAATGAAAGCCATTGAAATGTTTACGCATCAATTAGTCCGACGATCGCACAATTCAATTGATATATCCAAACTGATAAAAGATTAAAAAAAATAAAACGCATAACAACTAATTGCTCATTAATAAACTGTGTCATTTAATATAAATTCAAATGCTTAACGGCGATATATTTAATAAACTATAAGTAAATGGAAAATACAGGCTTCCTGCAATAAAGTTGTGTATAAATATATTAATGTTAACTATGCGTTAATTGCTTTCTATTTGTGCCGTATGCTATTCATTACTCATTAAACCTACTTTATTTTGTAGTTATAACTCGCATTTATCGTTTTTAAAAATCAATATAATATTTTTAAAATTGCTCTGTGTAGTCACTAGACTTTGTTGACTTTAACCATAAAAAAAGATACTCTCTGCTTTAGAAAAGTTTGAGTTTTAGATGCATAACTAATTGTGTTGTAAAATACTGTGTAAATTGGTATTTCATTCAATAATCGAATCATTTTTAGCAAAGTTATCGTAGTTTAAAGTTTCAGAAAAGAGAATAACGAGATTTCAAGCTAACCTAACTGCCTAACTGTCAAGCATGCACGACCGTGTAACACCCGTGTAATATAAATTTATAAATTCAAGTCAAAGATAAGATTATATAAAGTTTATAAAATCTGCCTCGCTTCTTACTTCGTGTTACATACATAACACCAAACCGATTATACCCTTCAGAGGGTATAATACATTTTATATTGAATATCCCTCAATTCTGATCAAGTTTAATTCAAAGCGGTGAATTTTGGCAGTTTAGAATTGATAAGCATATGTCTAACAAATATTGTAAAAATAAAATCAGACAATGGAAAGCAAAATCAAACATGAAAGTTGCGGTGCTTGACTGCTAAATGCCCAGTATCCTTAAGTCTTGCAGATATCTCAAAAAAATACTTTAGCCCATTGTGATCTTAATAACTTTCTAACATCCAACATTAATAAAAATCTTGATCTGCGTTCACTACATAATGGACTTGGTCGTTTCCGTTGCTCATACGGACAGACTGAAAAGTGATACGATAATATTAGCCTATAGTTTCTTTTAGAAACGAAGCTATAAAGTTCTCAACATACAAAGGAGATTTCCTTTTATATTACGTATACGCCCCCTGTTCCTCAGTGACCTGATTTTGCTTATCAATGAAATGCAATTTTTGTTATGGTTGTTGTTGTTTACTGAGGCAGCCACAGCATGAGGTCTGAAATGGTTTGGTCTGTGCTTATCTGCTGCCAGCTGCTGTCGCTGCTGATGTTGCTGCTGCTGCTGTTGGTGCTGCAGCTGTAGTTGTTGCATCCAATCTGCAATCTGCAACACAATCTCTGCTCAACAACGGAAAAATGAAGTTATTGGAAAATGACTGTCAAGTGGCAAAGAGGCGGCCACAGCTCGGTCTACACTGGCTGCTGCTATTTCCACAGTCTCATGCTTATCCCTTGCCAGAGTTTCCCAATCTCAGTCGCCGTCGCAGTTGAAGTCTCTGTTGCTTGCCACATATTTTAGCAGCACAAAATGTTTGGCATCTTCAGGCTGTTTTTATGTGGCAGACATTTGCTTTGCTTTTCTTTTGTAGTGTTTTGTTTTCTTTTGCTTGGCTTCTCTTATTTTTACCAACAGCAAAAATCTAAAATCGCAGTAAAGCGTGTCGATAATCAAACGTCAGCGTATAAAAATCAAAGCTTACTTCTTGCTGGACACAATTGTAAGACATGGATGTTCGCCATGCTACAACAGAGATAGTTTTTTTGGATTTCGTATTTCTATTTCTAGAAAATGCAGAACTAAAATTACGTATAGTCTTAACTGCAAATGTGAAGTTAGGAGTTGCCTAGGCAGATTGAATTGAACTGAAGTTAAAAACGGAAACATTTTTGATCTTAAATATTCAATGGAAAATTCTCTTGTATAGCCAATTTGCCGAGCATTATTTATATTTCACTTTTAGGCACTTTCCATTTTAGTGGGTTTTGGCAATTTTTGTTAGCTGGAAACGGTATTTGCAAATGACAATGCATTGGTCCTGCAATGCTGTCAGAGCACGCACCTTTCAAAAACATTGTAATAATATTTGGCAAATAAACAAAAGTCAAGCTGCCATTTTTCCTCCATTTGCCACAACTCTCGTTCTCTTCTTCTCTCTCTCTATCTCTCTCTTTTGCTCTGTTTCTTTCTCTGTTGCTATGCAATTCTCTGTGAGTTGCTGCGGCTTTTGCCACATACAAAATTCATTTTTGCTGCATGTTTGCATATCTCACTCTAGATATTTTCATTGACATGCATTTTGGCTTATACACAAAAGCTGCGTATGCACACCCTCTACTGCTGCATCTCTCCCTTTGTCCCTTTCTCCCTACTGCCTCTTGGCTACTCCCCATATTTTGCTATAGTCAACCATGGTCGTAACCGGTTGCTGGCTTCAAATAATATTCTGACATTCAATTCGACATTTGTTTTCTAGCTTTTGGCGTTGTTGCAATTCTAAGCGCAGCCGCCACCGGATGTTGCATGCCAATTTTTGTTGAAGTTGTTGCCGCATACCCCCCTACATAGTAGTAGGAGTTGGGTTTGTGGGTTTGCAAAGCGTTCGAACAACATTTCTGATAATTTATTTTGGCGTCACCGTCTACTGCGTGTATTTATGCGATTTGTGTGCAAAGTTTTCGGGTTTTTCCGTTGCACAACTGTACATTTAAATGGCAAACACGCTGCAAGCATTTCATTTGAGTTCAATTTAAACACGCATCAGTTTTGTACACCATTCAAGGTTAAATGTTTTTTATAGCGCACTTTGTTTCTCAACTGTCACGTAATCCCCAAAGAACTTTTTGTTGTTGCTCTGTGTGTCTTGTAATGTGTTTTGACTGAAAGTCGTAGTATCTATTTGTTGGGTTGAATAAGAAGTTTCGTTCAGTTAACAAAACGAATTTCTGCAGTTTTAATTGATGCATAATTTAGGTTTGTTATAGAGCAAGATAGATAAATTTAGAAGGGCATCCCGACAGTGTTATACCCTTTGAATTTAATTTCCAATTAAATGAGTTCAAATTGCAGCACAGCACACTGTTATGCACGTGAATACGCCTATGCTGAAAATTCACATTTTTCGTTGCATGATAACTTGCTTGATTATGATCCGATCTATTTGCAATTTTGAGGATCATTTGATGTTGCTTGGCTCTAAGCAAATGTAAAGTTACGAAAACATACATAATGAAACACGTGAGTTAAGGGGATGCAAATTTTAAATTTGTTTTGTACTCATGTCATTGTGTTTATATGACATATAGTAACTTGCATGCTAAAATTGGTGTATCTAATATAACAGATACAGACAGAAGTAGGCATCTTTGACAACATGATTTATAAGAAGAGTTGCTCTTAAGGTATCACAATAAAATTTTAAATTTTATTTAAGTGTTGAAAAGGGTCTCCAACAGTCGGTTCTAGCTACAGTTTACAACATATTTAAATTTAATATTTACCTGCACTTCATTCACAAACAACTTTTAGCCACAGACACGCACATATTATAAATTACATAGGTTCTATATACACATGTGCTTACATCTGATCTCCATGGTCCATTTGTTTAAGTCTCAAAACTTATACATATGCATTTATACGTTATGGTTACTTTAATTTGCAACGCTTTCAAAACTTTAGACTTTCTGCCTGTTGGCATTTGTTTCCAAAGCTCTTCTATCTGCACATCTGTCTTCTTACTTCCTACTCTGTCTGTTTTTCTTTCACTTACTTCTCTCTCTCTCTCTCTTTCGCTGTCACTCAGAAGTTCGCTTCGTTTGTTTGGAGAACAAAATGTCTCATTATTCTCTTTACGTTCTATTTCTGTCCCTTGACTGACCAAATGGCTAAGCTCTTATCAGTCATCATGAAAACTTTTCAGTTAACCCATGGTTGCCTCCCTCTCGCCCCTAGCTGCTGCCTTGGCTGTTCATGTCGTGACTTGTCCTCGGCTAAGCACTCTTACTGTTGCACTCGCTCTTATTCAATTGCAAATCACGCAACATTGTAAACATTTGTAAAACGGCTTTAAAAAATGAACACAAAAAAAAAAAAAAAAATACGAAAAACGAAATAGTAGAAAACAAGAAATGAATTCTGTTCTTTCAGCTGAATGATGAGACATCAATCACCAGTCGGCACGTTTGTCATGCGTCCAACGCAATGTAAAATTCGTTGAATACAGGGTGTACACACATATACACACACATACCCCAACATACACACAGGACACGCCTCCCCATACGATAATCCACAACACGCCCTCAAAATGCTAAAGAAATCGCAGCGTTAAAGTTTAAACGTTTCGATTTTTCTTTCGGTGTTTTTTTTTAGCTTGTTTTTCCCCTCACAAAAAAAAGCGAACTGACAAAAGTTTTCTCTTGAACTGAAAATGGATCGTTCGCATTCCATTCACCTGCAACATTTTCTAATGACATCAGAAACAGCAACAATAACAACAGCCAAAAATTTGTTGCTCGTTGTGACATTAAGATTGATTAGTTTCTCACTCTCTGTCTTTCTCTCTCTCTTCCTTTCTCTGTCTTTCCCTTTCTTTCTCTTTCTCACTCTCCCTTTCTGCTCTCTTTCACTCTCGGTTGCTCCCTCTGTCTGATTCTGGCCAAAACGAACTTTTGGCAAAATTTATGCGCTTTTGCTTGATGGTTGAGAGCAGCTTTTACAATGTCGAGTAATTTGGTTTCAGTTTTTATACTCTAAGGGACGTGCGGTTTATTGCCAGTGTTGTGAAGCGCGCTATGCTTGCATTAAATTGTAATTAATTGAATGTTGTTATAGCCAATTTGTTGTATTTAAGCTCTAATTCAATGCCAAATCGAAACTAAATACAAACGCAACTGATGTATTTGTAAAGCACAGTCAAAAGTTGATTGTTCAGTGTTGTAAAACGCCTGTTGCAGTTATGCTCTCAAGCATACTATCGATAACAATTGTTTTTATGCACTTTTAATATATATGTTAAGAGCATTTCAACTTCGTCTGCTTCAAATTGTATTTGTTGTCATTCTTCTTTCGTGTGAGCAGCAAATAATTTGTTGCTTATCGTTTACATAAATTTGTGTCAGTGTGCAGAAGCAGTTAAAGCAAAGTATATATATAACTATATAGTATATGTATGAACAATATTTAGCTGCATAATTTGTTTTTAATAAGCGTAAATAGTTGTTGGCAGTCAAAGAAACACTTCATCATCCCTGGCATAATTACAAAAGGAAGAAGCTTCTTAGGAAGCATCGTTAACTCAAGGGGCATTAGTTTCGTTGCAACACATAACATACATATATATTGGTTGCTTGCTGTCCATTAAATGTGTTGCAACAGTTGCTGGGAATATTTAATAAACATCAGGCAACAATTGAGACACTTTTGCCACTTTTACTACTTGCCACATTTGTGCCAAAGTTATTAACTTGTTGTACGCCAAGAAAACTCACTTCAAGTAACAAGAAGTGTTCTAATGCTTCTGAGTAAGTTTAAGCTGCTTAGAAACTTGCTGGCATATATGAAGTGGAAAGTACATATTTAAACATCATAACAATATTTAAATATGCTTTAATTTTGTCTTAAAATACAAATGAATTGCTTTTGGTAATTTAAACTATTTAAAACACAATTCCTTAGTTTAAAACAATTAGTAAACTGTGCAGTTTACTCCCTTTAACAGCTATTAATTTCAATTTAATTTCAGAATATTTTTTAGAATTTCATGCGGTATTTAGTTCTGCTTTATTACACTGTACATGAAATTAATTAATAAATCTTTTATAATGTGAAAGCAAATTGAACGCATCGATTGCATATTGAACCAGATTGTAAATTGACTGCGGGCTAAATGGTAGCCAAAAGGGGAAAAGGGGTAGAGGAAAACAATGAAAATGGCTAGCAAATGAAGTTTCATGCTAAAATGAATTACAAGCAAATACAAAAGCAAACATTGAACGATGTGCCAGAGGGTGAAGAACAATAAAGCACAGCGGATAGGGATGCGGGAAGGTGTGACGAACGCAACCAAATTAAAATTTGCGCGAAAACATTTTATAGTCAGATATAAAAAAAAGAAGAAAAAGAAGAAAACGTGGGGAAAACTATGTTATGGAGCAGCTAATTTGAACATTGCTGGCAAATCAAAGAAACATTTTCCTGCAGCGAGCTTTGTATTTTATAGGGTCATTTGGACGAATGTTGAAGCTCAGCAGAATGCCAAAGACGTTAAGCAGCAAGGGAATGTGATGGAAAAGGGCAAAAACAAAGGGAAGGGAGATGGGAGAACGAGTCAAGCTGCAGACGGCATACGAAATCAATTTCCTGTTGGCTGCTCCTAAATCGATTTGAGTTTGGTTAACCTGCCAAAGTTGCAGCCATAAAAACCGAAAACAACCAAACACAACTTTTGCACGATGGAAACAAACAAAAATTTAACAGGATTATTGTAGGTGTTGCCTTGCAGGAACCAGGAGGGGGTGGGGAGGTAGAATGCCTTGGCCTGGCCTACAATTGTTACGAAAACTTTGTGGCGCTTCTGTTTTTCCTTCTTGAATTTCCTGTGTGTCCTTTATACGCTCAAATAAATCAAAAATTTTATATATATATATAAAGTTCTATTGTTTGGCAATACAACAAGTTATTTGTTGTTGTTGTTGCTGTTTGGTGAGCCACTTGTGTGGCTTATTTGTTACATAATCAAATCGAGACCGCACAACACAAATAATATTACGCATACGCCGCATTTGCCCGCTGACTGAACTCATTTGTTGTTTGGGACTCAAACGAAAAAAAAATAAAGTGAAACAGAAAAGGGTTTACTTTTGTTTGCCATTGTTTGGCTTTCTGTGGCACTGTGTCAGGGCTGGCCAACAATTAGGCATTGGCCAACAGCAACAACAACAACAAGAAGTAAACCACAGAGTGAACATTATGAATACGAGCCTAGCAAATTAGTAGCATTTTCTTGTATTCTTGTTTTTGATTTTTTTTTGTTTTGCTGGCCATCTTGCTTGTCATCATTCTCATCATCGTATTGTTGTTTCCATTTGCCTTTTGGCCACTCTCTCTCTGTTCAGCTTTCTCTCTATGTTTTGTAAACTTCATTATGGGTTTTCTGCTTCGTTCCAAAGAAATATAAAAAGAAATCGGGTCATGCTAATAATGTCGTGCTTGTGTATGCTTTTGTTTTCGTTTTTTTTCTGTTTGTTTTTCTTTATTTTGTACGTTCTGTCAATCATAATTTGCTACATTGAGCTTTAATTGACCCAATTGCCAGAATTGCAATTAAATGAGAAACTAGAAGTGCTTGTTAGCAAGCGGCGAACTGCACATTGAACGTATTACTTTTCTAGTTATTTTTGTAATTTAAATTCGTTTAATATTTCATATAAATATTTTGAAAATTTTGTAATAATTGTCACTTAATTGAATGCAAAATATTGCAAATTTTATGCAACACAAATATTTGTTTAGCTTAAATATTTGTAGTTTGAAGTTTGTCAAGCACTTGAAAATGCAAACAAACAATCAATTTATTATTGTGTAGTACTATGTAAGTTGAAATTAATCCATTCAAGTGCCATAATTGTGGCTTTAATATGCACTGTCTGTCTGTCTGTCTGGCTGTCTGGGCTTATCACAGCCAGCATTTAATCATATTAAACCGTATTTATTGGTTTTAAGTCAATTTGAATCCTTTTGTTTAATATGCTTGAATTGCTGCTACTGGACCAAGTTTAGCTTTTGCTCTCTTTTCTCTTTTGTGGTTGGCTTGTGTTGAGCCCTTATGAATATTAAAATATGTTTGACCTTTTGTCCTTAAGGCAAAGAGGAGGCGGAGACAGGATAAGAGCTGGCAGACAAGCCTTTTGTACAATTGAGAGAAGTTGGCATAGAAAACTACAACTTAGTTTTCAGAATGCAATTAAAATTTTCATACCAAAAAAACCTCGAGCCAATGAACTTGCTCCAACGCCACACACAAACACACACAGTGGGAAAGGGGAGCTCAAGGGGATGTCTAGATAATGCCTGTATTTGATTTATGAGAGCATTTTTCGCCAGAACATTTTACAACAAGCGGCGCACAAAATTAAGCAAAAGCGTAATACAATATACACAAAATATGCTGTGAAAAATTTCATAAAACACATAAAACTGACAGTCGCTGAAGCTGAAAGGCGTTCAAGATGTGGGTGGAGTAGAGTGGGGGGTTTGCCTAGAAGGGACAGGGGTACGTTCAGGCAACTAACGATAAAATAGTGCAGCTAGTGCACGTCTTATAAAGAGCGCAAAAATTATGAAAAGCCGAACAGAACGGAACGAAACGGCGGTTGTTTGTGAAAAATAGCGTAGCGCACACACACAGCTACAGACAGTGGCTGCAAAATGTATATGTACACAATGTACAACAATTTCTTCATGAATATTAGATGAATGAATGCCAGCCAGAAAGTCCCAAGCTACAAAAAGGACAGTTGTTCATGCCAGTTCTGTGGAAGGCTTAAGTTGCTCAGCGCCTGAAATGAGATGGGATCTTCAGAGAGATGGGATATGAAGAGGGTAGAGGGGTGGAGGATAGCGGGCACGAAGCTGACTTGGCTGAGGCCATGCGGTCGGCATAATAAATAATGACCGGCATTCCTTTGTTGTAATTGAAAATGTTGGTCATTCCGACGGGCAAAGCAGTCGCGACGCCTTTGGCTTAAAGCAAAAATGATTGCCATACTTTGGTGCAGTTATGTACGGATACGGATACGGCAACGGCAATGGTTACGGCTATGGCTATGATTACGCAACTGCCATAACCGTGTTGCAGCGCCAGCTATAGTTGAGGTACAGGATGGACAGGAAGCAAGAGGGACATTGAATAGGTATCACTTAGTTCGCTTCACGTACTTTTTCAAAATTCAAAACAGGCGCCATCGTGTTGGCATTAGCCAACTACCCAACCCCCAAACCCCTCATCTCCCTCGTTAGATTCTGGCTCTGACGCTGATTGGTGGCTTAAATGCCGCCGCCAGCGAACTTTCGATTGGAACTTGGTCCTAACAGAGTCGCTGCTGCGCTGCTGCTGCTGGTGCTGCTGCTGCTGGCGGGGGATCATGCATAATTATGCAGGCGTTCGCGATGTCGTCGCGCATTAAAAATGAGCCAACAGCCTGAAATTGATATCCTGCAAGAGGCGCAGGAGAAGTAGAAATGTGTAGCTGTAGCCTGCTTTGACTATTTGCAGTGATAAATTGCAGTTGCTTCAAGTCGCTTTTCCATCTCCTTTTGTATCTCTTTTTTTTTTTTACATTTCAGACTCGTTTATTGATTGACAATTGCATTGCAGATAGAGCATTTTGATTAATTTATAAGTATATGCAAGAGATAAAAAACAAGTGGAACTTTAGCTGCTACTTTCAGTTTTGGCTTAAAGCATGATTGTCAAGGCCACTACGAAGCAGAAAACAGTATTTGATGGAAAGCAACTGATTTTTCAACGACTTTGCACTTTAGTCAGTATTGATTAAATATTATTTTTACTTACTTTTATTGAGTAAATAGATGTTTAAATGTAGTATTTATTTTCTAAAATTATTGTAGAGATTATTAAACTTTAAGTTTTAAATTTATTAAAAATATCAATGTTAAAAAACTTAAAAAGTTATAGTAATTAATTTAGATTATGGGTTTTTTCATTTATGTTAAGTAGTAAAAGTTTCAAATGGAACAAAATCTTTTAAAGATTAAGATTAAGTTAAGTTAAGCGAACTTAGAGCTTAAAATATATCAACCCAACAATTTACTGAATTTTGAACATTATATTTTAGATTTTTCTTATCTACATATTTTGTCCCAACATTCATATCTAAGACTGTTTTAATCTTAAAGAGAAATTCTTCATTTTCGCAGCTGCTTTTCTTAGCAGTGTATACAAATATTTTCTTACAATTATATTGTGTTTAGTCTATTTGTAAGACTTCCCTTAACTCAATGGCCATTACAATAAATTATAAATTCTGAAATTCTTGTGCGGTTGAAAATGTATTCAATCTAAACAAATTCATCGTCTGGTTTGTCGATTTGAAAATCAAATAAACCGTAGCTAATTGTGTTTGTAATCAACTAAATGGCCGAAATTTGGCTTTCACGCTAAAAGAGGCACACAGTAAGAGAGAGAGGGAAAGAGAAAGAGACAAACTGCTCAGAAACGCCGACAACGGGACAAATACAAATACGTTAGTTGCCTGTTGGCTGCTGGCTGTTGGCTGTGTGTACATAACCTCACTTAACCTGCGTCGTGCCGTGTCTCGGGATTGTCCTTAGTCCCTCCACGACTTCTGCACATCCTGATCGTTTTCTACACTCACACTGCGAGCATGTAATTAATGACGATGGCAGGGAACAAAAAATTAGAAGAGTGGAGAAAAAAAATTTACATTCACCGCCAAAGTGAGGAAAACAAACAAAAGTTTTGGTCCTTGACTAGACTGTAGGTCGTTCAGTGTCCTTGGGTTTCAGTTTAGTGTTGTTGTTGTTACTGCTGCTGCTGCTACTGCTGATGTTGGCTATAAACGCTCTCTGGACGCTTTGTCATCATTTCATTACCTTGCAGAATGTTTTGTCCCTACCCCTCTTGTTGCTCCCCTTCCATCTGTATTACGATAATTTGTCTTCCAGGTGCGCCTCGAAATTTGTCAACAATTTGGGGCAGCGCAACTTGTGATTTTTTCTGCTTTTGGCCTCTGGGCCGGGCCAAGGCAACAAAGTGGCATCTATTAGTGATAAAAATAGTCGCAAATAGGGGAAGGTTGAAGTTTGCTGAAGGAGCAGAACAAATGAGCCAGCAGCTGTCTGATGAGTCAGCATCTGTTCTGTTCTGTTCTGTTGTTTTTGACCCAGACCCACCTAATGGGCCAAGTCTGCCGATCGTCTTGCCATTGAAAATTTATTGGTGTTTTAAATCAAAGTTTCTGGCTAAGATATTTAATTTGATTGGCCATTAGATTGTGAAACTTACCACTCACTCCAGGCAGGCACTGACTTGGTCAACCACTTGATGTAGACAAAATGTTTCTGTCTTTAATAACAGCAATTTATGGCGTACATTCACAGCATTAAGCCAAAGTCAACGCAGTCAATTCTGGCCCAGAAACTCCTTCTCTTCGCACCACAACATTAAATTATGTTGTCAAAGCGGAGGTGAATGACATTAAATTATGACTTTGGTCATTTTGGTGGCTATAAATGACAATGGTTTGTTATGGGGAAATGATAGCGGCTAAAGGATTTGAAAAGTACAGTAAATTCTGTAAATCTGGAGTAGGACTTAACTGTTGTACTGTTAAAGTAACTGCAAGTGTTGTCATAAAGCTTCGCTGATAAGCTTGTTAGTAAAATTAGAATTTCAAACAGCAACTCTCAGTTTAAAGGTGTTTTTATTGAGGCTTCTAGACTAAAGTACTAGGTATATTTTAGAAATGTTAAAAGTTTCTGCGTCATACAATTGTAACTAGCTAATAATTTAGCTAGTTTCAGTTAGTTTAATGCATTACAATACTGTTTAATTATTATTATTATATTTTTGTATACTTTGTTTACCGTTAATTAATAAAGTATAATTACTTTAATTGTTCTGATAGCTGAAATTTACATATTTCTTGCAGGAATATATATTTGTTAGTTCTTTTATACCCTATTGATAGTCATGTGGCAGTGCATAATATACTTACTTTAATACTGAAAAGTTATCATAAATTATACGTTGTGAGTATTGTCCACACTGTAATACTTTTATTTTTACAGGGCACCTACAAGTTTCAATTTTGCCTAAACAACAAAAATATGCAACTATGTTTTAAATGCTTTTTGTCTAATTTATAATTTTAGTGCTCTACAATTTAAGCAATGAATTTAATTAAATACACATTTCCTTTTTTTTAGCTCTACTGCATAAATTTGTTGGCTTTAATATTTTATACAAATTGTTAAAAAATACAAAACAATATGTACAAATTACAAACATATTTGTACATGTATTGTATTTGCAACATTTATAAAGCAGACTCAATTAATTCGATGTTAAAGCTATGATTTACTGGCTAATGTTTTTTTTTTGCATTTATTTTGTAATGCTTAATGGTTTTTTTTGTTAAAGTTTCGAAAAATTAAGTAGACGTTGGCATATCCAGCAGAACAGATTGTGTAAATTATTGAATTTGTAAGACAAACTTAACGTTTTTCTGTGAGTACATTTTATTTTATTAATTAATGTACTTCGTGTTAGTTTTAGTTCTAAGCTGTGTATAATTCTTCATAAATTTGGAATATTTGCTTTAACTTTATATACCCTATGGGTCTATTTTGCGTAGCCTATTGGCAGCTTTTGACACTTTTGCTGCTGCTGTGCACAATTCGCCTAATTGAAGTATTTTCACGCAACTTCAGCAACCGAAAAAACAGATAAAGAGAGACACACACTCACTAGGAGACTCGCTGAGACACTCACGGAAAGTAGCTGCAAGGCAGCTTTCATCACTAATAGCTTCTGAAAGAGAGAGAGAAAGAGAGATAGAGATAGAGCAGGAGCATGACAAAAAGAGAGCGCGAAAAAAGCAATATTTGCAGCTGATGTAGATAAATGTGTAGACTTCGTGTTTCAATTAAAGTGATTGAAGTGCGAATGTCTGCCTGTATATATGTATATATATTTATATATATATGTGTGTCGCTGTTTTAATGTGTGTGTGTTGTCTGTCTGCTAAAGGTGCTAAACGTTTTAGCTACCCAAAAACTTGTTCATGGCCGTTGTTAAACTTTTGAGAGGCAGCTGAATGTCTGAGTTGTTCTTGCAAGTCCTTGTTGTTCTGCTTGCTGTCCCGGTTGTCCTCTTCGCAACGCGTTAGCTGAACTGACATGACGGTACGCAAATTAATAAGGCAACTTCAGTGGCTCTGCCAGAGATCAATCTAAATTTGCCATAGCAACGTTGTGCAAACTTCGACGACGACAGCGTCTTTAACATCTACAACTGCAAGTTGGCCTTAAAAGTTGAATATGTCAAATAGTTTTTGGCATGGCATTCATTTGCCAGCTAAATGGTTTTGCATTCATCAATGCGTATACGTAATCCGCGACAACTTTGTTGGCCAACTTCTTGAATCACTTTCACCACACTCACACACACACACACTACTATAATATATATATCAAAGAATTTCTTAACTGTGTGTGAAAGCAAAGCTGCTGCTGCAGCTTCATCATCTGGTGCTGTGTGGCTACCTGCAGCTTATTGCATTCCTGCAGAATTTTATCTCACGTTGCAAGCATTTGCATACGAAATGCTGCAAATGAGACAGCAGCGGTGGCAGCAGCATGAGCAACAGCATTTGCTTGACTCTAGCTCCGACTCTTTGTGCTCCTGGTCGCTGTCATTATTACCCTGCTGCCATCATGCATCAAGTGTCATTGTCATTCTTGTATTTCTTATAAATGTGCAGCGAGCACATCTCTTTCCAGCTTACTTTCACTCCGACTCTCTCTTTCTCTGTCTGTCTGTCTGTCCGTTTGCTCGTTTTTCTTTTTGCAACATTTTTCACTTTTTTGCTGAATTTGTTTTTATTATTTTTTACGTATTTTTACTCGCGTTTTACTCACACAAAAAGCTGCTACAAAAAAAACTTTGCACATAATAATAAAATGGCTGCGGGAATTTTTGAGTCTTGGCGCGCCTTAACTTATGCAATAGAATATTTTCACACAGTCGCTGACTTTCAGTCTGCTTATGTGCGTGTGTGTGTGTGTGTGCCTGTTTGGGTTGCAGCTGTTGTTGCTCTGATAAGAATGAGCCGCGTGTTTAGGTTCACCATATTCCAATTGTTGTTGTCCTCGTCTGTCAGCGTAGTGCTTAAAATTTTCACTTTTCACTTTTGTGTTTTCCATTTTCCGTCTTCACCTTTTCTTTTTTTGTTTTTGGTAGTAAAAGCGTTTGGCGTCAGGTGGCCAATGGCAGCGTAAAACAAAGCTAAATGCTTATAATCTGTCTAATAGCTGAAAGTAGCTTTAACACGATTACATTAAGAATGTATCTGAATGTAACAGGTTTTTGATTTGAATGAGTTTAAGTAAGATCTAAAAGTGTGCATTATAAACTTGTATTATTGCACTTGAATAAGTCACATAAAGTTAAAATATACTTTATTATGACTTTAATGGATATTTTAATTTAATTTAGTCCTTACTTTGCGGTTTAAAAAAGTTCAAATCAGAATTTTCATTGCATTTTTATTCATAATATTTTTCGGATTAAATTAAGTCCTCCAATGCTCCAACAAATATGCGTTTTCATCAAGGCATTTATAATTAATGTTTTAATTGCAACGTTTGTAAGTTTTATATATATATATTTAGCTATCAAAATATTTCAAATAACTCCAACAATTTCATCTCTATTTAAATTCCAGAGTTTCGTTATCCTACTATATAAAAACATGCTTTAAATCGTATATGTAATTAAAGCTTTTAAACCACACAACTGGAAATACAACGATGTGTGCAACTGAAAACATTTGTAAAACCCTTGCATAAGGTTGGAAACAAAAGGATTTTTGGGTAAAAAACCAATTGTACTTAAGGCATTTTTGTTTTGCTAAATGTAAAAGTTGAGAATTTTTGCTCATCGAGTTGGCAGTTAAATTGTGCAAGAATTTGAATTTCTTTTTCTCTTTTGTTGTTGTTGTTGTTTTGGCTCAAACACAGATGCACAGCAACAATTTGTTTAGAGCAACAAAAGAAGATGTGATACACCTGAGGCAACCATTTTGCTGTAAGCCTTAACTTTTTGCACACAACAAACAACAAATAGAAGAAAGAAGAAGAAAAGCAACATTCGCTTTGCGTCATTTTTGCTCTGTTGCAAAATCGGAAAAGAGAAGAAATTGTTAAATGTTGTTGCTGTTGCTGTTGTTGTTCCTGTTGTTGTTGCGTTGTCAAATAGTTTGCTGCGGGGCAATTGCTTGCCTGCCACGCCCACTTACAGCCAGGCACATTTACCTTTTTTCAATTTGAAAAATAAATTAGAATCTGGTTGCGTATTTCGCACCGATTTGTGCTCTTAAGTGATAACACATACACATTCTGTAAGTGGGTATGTGTTTAACTGTGTGTGTGTTTGTGTTTAAGTGTATGTGTGTTTGTGTGTCTGTGCATGCACAGACGTGTTACACAGGATGCGAGAGAATGCAGGTTGTTGTATTGGGAATGTTTAAGGGGTAAATTTGACTGCAGGGCAGCAGCATGTGTTGTGTGTTACATTTCTATTTATGATGGAAGCTCTTCATCTACTGCTGCTGCTGCTGCTTCTTCTTCTTTTACTCTCATTGAGACCTGGTCGCTTTGCTGCATATGAATAGAAAATGGGCTCTGAAAAGCATTACAACAACAGCAACAAGAAGGGCAACAACAAATCTGAGAAGAAAATATGAAATGTTCATTACAGTTGACAAATATTTGCGCTTGCTTTGCTTTTTTCCTTTTTCCTCTCACTCTCTTTCTCTCTCGCTCGCTCGCTTTAGCCTCTTTTTATACTCTTGCAAATAGTTATATAGACTTGTCACGATGTTTGTAAAGCATTAAAGTAGACTTAATTAACCAATTTCTATAATTCTAATAAGATCTTGTTTAGTTATTAAGCTAAATTTATGTATCTTGGCTTCATAGTCAATATTCAATCGAATTTAATATATATCCCAACTGAAAGATCGGTTAAAAGTGTATCAATACGTTGGCTATGCTTTAAGTCTGGTTTTTTTTTGTGCTTGTTTTAATTTTTCTGCATTTTGTAGCAACTAGGTTGCCTCGTCCCCCCAATCCTTTTGCGCCTTTGATAATGTGTACGTATGTTGCATACATATGTCGTATGTGGCAGAGGCCTGTTATTTTTTGCTGTTTTGTTGCATGTTTGATTAAACGCATTTGTTGCTTTTTGACGCGCTGCTTTGTTGGGCTGTTTGTTTGCTTTGGTTGTGTTGCTTGTTGTTGTCGTCGTCGGTGGTAAGCGTCCATTTTTGCAGCTTAGTCGAAGCGTTTCTATCATGTTGCATTTAATTGAAAGTGCCGCTTTGCATACGTTCTATATCTGTTGCTATTTCCTGCTGGATTAGTTTTATTTTATGCGATTCTTTTTACTATTTTAGTTGACTGTAAAGTTGCACAATCAAGTTTAGATTGCCTCTCTGTGTGTTTACGATGGCCGCGCCAAAAAGTAGGCAACAGTTATTTTTCTTTGTTCAATTTGTAGAAAGTCAAATTTGCTTATTTAATAGGTTTCCTTTTTGAGCTTTGCCAGCGGGGATCTAACAGGCTTATTGGGTCTATCAATATGTGATAGTCTAAACTAATACATTTTTCAACTTCGTTATAGATAGGAAATACATTTTATGAGTAGTTTTTGACTAGTAATTTTACTTGGTAAAATTTGTTTTAAAAATTGTTTATAATCTTTAAGTTATATAGTAATCATAAGTTATTTCTAGGACTTTTAGCTTTAGTGTTGCATTCTACTTGCAAGGTTTGACCTACAAGTTGTCTGGCCAACACATATTTGCTCAACATTTTTAGTTTAACCAAAGAATAACAAGTTTATACACATACACATGCACATCGGCAACTATAAGGCAACTCACATGAAGTTTTGGCTTTTCAATTGGCAACAAAAGTTTTTGGCTCAAGTTTTTCTTTTGTCGACTTGCATTGCATCTCTATTTGCCAACACAAAAAAATACTTATATTTTTAAGATATTTTTGTTTATTTTCTTTTTTTACGCAGGGCGAAAATTAACAAACATCAGAAGCTAAAATACGAGTAGTTTTTGTGTATATACACGACTATTGCCAGAAATGCAAACAACAACAGCAAGTGAAAAGAGGAATTTGAATATTTATAAACATTTTTGCATTTTAGCAGCATTCTCCGAGTGCTGGAAAAATCTTTTTCAATGAAAATTTGTTTATTCGGCCAAGTTAAGGCCAAGTGCTAGAAGACTCCAGGGACTACTGGCTTTTCTGACTATAAAACTTACTATATGGGCAGCAGTTGCGGGGTAGTTGCTCCAAAATGGGGTAATAACAAAAGTTTTTGCCTAAGTCTGGCAAAATATAACTTTCAAGTTGTATAAAATTTTGTTTTTGTTATTTTTTTTTTTTTTTGCCAAAAAGTTGCCTTGCATTATGCCATCCAAGTGTTGCAAGTCTATTAAAAATTACTTTTAAATGTACACAAATGTAGTTTACCTCAGCTGCAGTTTGACAGCCGTTGTACATGCACAGTTGCACAGTCATTGCACTGCATTTTGAGCTCGGAAAATCTGTCGTTCTTAGTGCTCTGTAAATGTCGCTTAGCTGTATTAAATGTTTTTCCATTTATTTCCATTTTGAAAATAATTCATGTTTGTATTTAGTGTTGTGTGAAAAAAGTATTAGTGCAGTTTTTGCACTGGACTTTAAGCTTACAAAGGCTTCACTGTACGTGAACGTGAAAAGCAAAGGAATTATGGGAATTAAAGACTGAATGGCATGTCACAATGGCAGTTATTTAGAGTTTACATGTGTTTTCTCATGCATAAAACATTATTAATCAGATTTATATATATGTTTAACTATTTGTAGTGCTTTATGTTCGTTTTTAATTATTTTTAGCAATTTTTTCAGCTTTGTAATTTGTAGAGTATTTATGGACAAATCTATAGTTAATGTTTTGTTTAAGTTTTTACAAAGCTACAATCGTTGAAAAGGGTGCAAAAGTTTGTTAAATGTATATTTTAATATATACAATTTTTATAATTTGAAATGCAGTCGAATAAAAGAGATTAAATCGAATGCTAAGATTAGCTTTTAACTATATTTTATGTAAAAGCTTCAATACACTCAGTAGAACTCGATTTTACTTTTCAGCCTTGTTCTCTGATATTTTCTATGTTAAAGCATATTCCAACACTTGTATGAAGTTAGTCTTTGCCACACCACAGCCTATTAATGAGATTACTCCTACACACACACACACTCATTGCCACACGTGTGGCAACCACCTGTCGCGATTTGCTTTCAAACGCGTTGTTGTTGGCGGTAAATAACTGTGAGTAAAGTGAAGGCTGCCGCATTTTAATAACTTTGGGTGAGGCATGCCACGCCCACTTGAGCTAAGGCGTCGCAACGCGTCGCGTTATTGAAGTCATAAATAAAAAGGCGCAGTGCAAAATCTGAATTCCGACTGTTGTGTGTGTGTGTGTGGGACGCCCAAATGTATGCTACATTAAATTGCGGTTAAATGTGTAAATAAGATTTTGAGGTTAGTTTTTGTCAGCTGCTGAATTTTAATTAAAAGTGACTTTAATTCCTCTTTGTAGCTTGTTACTCTTTAAATCAGCATTTATATTAAGTTCAACTTAATAATTGTTTTTGCAATAAAAAAAAAAACATTTAAATAGCCAGCATTCAAGTTTTCAAATCAACTTTCGTTTATGAACTACTAAGGAAAACTTTTGCTTTTAATGCAACAAAAAGAAATTTAATTAAGTGAGAAAATATTTGTTGTTGCTGAAATGGAAATGCTGCAGTTAAGTAGGCATATGCACTGTAAGGTGTCTGATAATTTTTGTATTTTATATGCTGTAAATAGAAAAGTATTTTTTTCTTCATTTGCCCCTTGCTAATATTGTCTAATATACTATAATACATAGCATAAAAGTAACGTTTTTTTAACTTGTGATTTCTTTTCAATAAAGTCCTCTTTAATTCACACAATTATGCAATCAATTAATAGCGTATCTACCAGCTGAGCATACACTTACTTTGAGTTTGTTGATGCTGCTGCTGCACAATGTAAACTGTTATTCAAAATGAATTTATAAAGCTCTAGGGCGCTTGGGTGCAGTGTCGAGCGTGGCTCGCAATTGCAATTGGCTTAAATTGTTCATGAAATGCAATGAAATGAACTAAGAAAAAGCCGTTTTAATTTTGCGGCGTTGCGACGCGGTGCGGCTCGGCTCGGCTGGGCAACAAAACGGGTCAAGGATATGCGCCTCAGCAACGAGGACAAGCCAGCCAACAACTGCAGGCTGACAAGGCTGAGACTGTGGCTAAAAGTGTCCTCTGCCTGCTCCATAGTTCTTCCTTCACTCTCTCTCTTTCGCTGTTTCACTCTCTCTTGTTTTCTCTGTCTCTATTTTTGCTCTCTTTTAGTCGGTTGGCGCTGCGGATTTGCAATTAATGTTGCCTTCAACTTTTGTCCCTTAGCCGGCGAACTGTTACAGTTCCTGTCCCGTCTCTACCCCGACACGCCCACCGCCCACCGTACAGCGTATACCATACACCGTACACCGCCTCAGTGCTGCCTTGCTGTAAATTTGCTTAAACGAAAGTGTGAGCATGAATTTAATTAGAATCGCCGACTATCTGTTGCCCAGGATCTGTTTTTCAGCTCCTCCTTCTCTTCTTTCTGACTTTTCCAATTATCCGACGACATTTTCTAGTGCAACACGTGAAGCATTGGGTTCTTGCTCTTCATCTTGTTGTTGCTGTTGCTGTTGCTATTGTGCTTCTTAAAATGTCAGAGACTCTCGACCAAATTAGTTAAATCAACTTTTGCTCTGAAGCATTGGCTAAAAGCTTAACCCGCAGATTTTACACAGAAATTTCAGCTTAATAACACAATTGTTTTAGAATTAAATTAATATAGTAAAATTTAATGGTAAAATATTTAAAGCTAATCATGAAGTATTATTTTAGCTACTAATAATTGTTTAAAATTTTTTTTTCATGTATTATAATATGGAATAATTAAAAACTGTTTTTATTTAGTACCAAAATATTTCAATAATACCATATACACATTCTAATAAGTAGCTAAAATTGCAAATTCATTATAAATGAATTGCATGTGAAGCGCTTAATATTTATTCTAATAACAATCAAAGCTTGAATTTATTTATTTTTTTTTTAGATTTAAATCTAAAATTACCAAAAAAATCATTGCATGCACAGACTACAAAAGTTTATGTTTAATATTTGCATAGATTTTGTTACAGTTTTCGGCGCAAATCCAATTCAAATCCTCCAAATATTTGACGGTCACATAAACCAAATGAAACAGCTAAAATAATAGAGCGAGCAAGTGAGAGACTGAGTGTGAGAGAGAGAGTGAGAGAGAGAGGGAGACAGAGTGAGAGTGAAACAGGTGAACTGCATGCGAAAACAGAATGCAATTGAATAATGTATTGTATAGTAAGTAAAACGTAACATCAGAAATAAAAAGCAAAAGCGAACAAAAGAAAAACAACACACGAAACGAGCAAGAAAAATGATTGTTTATGCGTGTCAGTGTGTGTGTGTGTGTGTGTGTGTGTGACTAAAAAGCAAGAAGAAGAAGAAATAACATGCACATACAAAATATTTACAATGTTTATTGTTGTGCTTCACAGAGCGCAAATACATTTCGTATGCAAATATGAAATGTGATTTTCTATGCTGTTGTGTGGTGGCACTTTCCCTCTCTTTCTCACTCACTCTCTCTCTCTCTCTCTCTTCTAGTTCTCCTACTCACTCACTCACTCGCTGTATTGGCCACACATAAAGCATGCATGGCTAAACGTTAGCCTGGTTATTGCTATTGTTGTTAGTGTTGAGTTGTGGGTGGGTCAACAGCGGCTGGGAAACCGTTTTACGAGCAGAGAATTTGAGTTTGTTTTTTTTTGCCTGTCCCGTAAACTTGCAACTTGCAACTTGCAGCTTGCAACACAATTTATCAACAGCTCTAACCTGCGGCTGGCTTAGCTGCATGGGGCAACAAGGTTTGACAACTTTGCTGCGGCTTCCGTTGCTGCTGCTGCTGCCTTTTGCTGTTGCTGCCTTTTGCTAATTGCTGCCATTCAACAGTATCGTCATCATGCTCTCGTTTCTCGTGTTAATTCTCTGCACGTGTTGTAACTTTCCACAATTTCCCTAACTCCCAAACTCTCACAGCACTTTCTTCTGCTCTCATTTTGTTTCTTGCTCTCTTTGCGACTAGTCACAAGTTGTTAAAAACTAATCAATCTTTCAACTTGACTAACGGTTTTGCCTTTGCTTTGACTGCCATTGACATGTGTATGTGAGTCTGTGTGAGTGTGTATATGTATGTGTGTGTGAGTGTTGTTTTTCATTTTTTTTCTTTACACGCTAGTCGCGTTTTTCCAATGTCTCGCTAGCTGCTGGCGAAACTAAGTCAAGGCATAACTCGGCAGCTTGGCCTTAAATCAAATTTCGATGCACACCAACTATTCACAAACACAAATACATCTACACTGAAAAAAATTCTAGCATTTTTGTATGTTCTCTGTAGGGAATACTGGGTTTTCTAAAGGTATGTAACAGACAAAAGAAGACTTAGCAGACTTCATAATAAACTTAAAGAGGGAACGAGCTACAATCTACTTTTTAGTCAGTATGTACTATATATTAAGTCAGTCAATACAAGACTGTTTGACATACTTTTAGATAATACTTAGTATTACGCGACAGTTGTTTGGTTATGTTAGTTTGAAATCGCGTTTTTACCTTTTCTAAAACTTTAAACTTTCATAACTTTGCCAAAAATGATGCTATTGTCAAACGAAATACCATTTTACAATGTATTTTACCACACAATTAGTTCTGCACTAAAAATTTAAGCTTTTTTGGAATTTAAATTTTTCCCCAAAATTTTAAAATTTTGCATACCTATCCCTTGGATTTTTTTTTTTCAAATTTGAAAAAATTTTTTTTTATATTTTATTCCTAAAAACTATTTAGATCGATTAGAAATTTTGTGTAGCTTACGAATATGTACACTTTATGGGGTCGATCTTTACGATTTCAATCCATAAAATCGGAAATACTTCCAGACTCTTGATTTTAGACTTACTATTTATTTTTTGCTCTGTACCCAGAGTGTCAGTTGTATTTTGTGCAACACTGTGCTCTGCCTTTTGCCGCTGACACTTCATAACAACCGACAGAGGCATACTCACACACATAGATACAAATAGAGTCGCCTATTAGTGATCGATTTTCAGCGACAATTTGTGGTTGGCACTTTGAAGGTTATGCCCACTAGTGAGTGTGAAAGGAAGTGGTTTAGTGTGTGCATTGTGGATCCTGTGGATGGAATGGAATTGTGGCTTTTTGATTGATGTCTCGCTTCGGTTTCGGTATCGGTTTGGTTATTAAGCGATTGCCACAACCCACCTGTCAAAGCAAACTGCCATCAAAACGCTTCCCTCCACCCCATCAATGCAATGAATTAGCGTGTTTTTATATATTTTCAAAAGTAATGAAAGCATAAATTGTAAAGCCTTGTATTTAAAAGATTAAATATATTTTGTCAAAAGTATTCTTTACAAAACGCACTATGGTATTTTTCACACGATTCGCTACAGTTATTGATTGGGCTTAAAAAAAAGGGATAGATTTTTCAGGTTACAATATTGTAGTTTTTTTTTTTATATTTTTTAAGATTTGGTGGACGCATTTTTAACAAAACTATTGCTTACTTTTAGGTGCTTCGTAAAAACTTCCATCACTAACTAATTGTTTTGTATGGTTGGTGCTTCCATCTTAAACCGATTTGCAATTGTGAAAATGCGTTAAATGTTTGTTTGAACGGCTTACTTTTTCTCTATTTATTCCTGGCCATTTATAAGAATTCTTTTTATTGCATTTGCAGTGCGATTTTCCATTGTGAGCTTAAGTGTTTGCCATATTCATGAAATTTTATGGGCCACAAGTTGCGAACAGTTAAGTGTTAAGTCGCTAAGTGCATAATTAATTAAAGATATTAACTTAACGAATGCATTTAATTAAGAGAGAGTAAGTTTGCCACATGGCACACTTACCCTCGCCGCTTTTCCACTGCAGTGAAATTGTTCAGTGAGCTGCTAAACATGCCAAACCATTCGAACTTGCAAATTGAATAGATCTATCGCAAACAGGGTTTATACTACATGAAATTTCTTTTTTCAGTTTTGTTTTTTTTTTCTCTTTCTTTTGGGTTTTTGGTTTTTGTTTTCCCTGCTTATGAGAGATAAAGAAATCTGGCAACAACAGGCGAAATTGTTGCCAAAGCCGCGAATGTTTTACGCCATTGCCCCACCAACTTTTCCTGTCGATCTTTGGCAAGAGTGCGAATTGTGCCGCGGATATGCTCGAAATAACAAGTTTAAAGGCATGTGAAAATCGCATTGGTTCGAGTTGCTGCTGCCGCTGCTGGTGTTGATTGAGGGATTCAGCGTAAAAATCGAATACAACAACAAACGAGCACGAATACCACACACCCACGAATATACACACACACACAGCAGAGTAGCAGCAATTTTCACGTATTTTCACGCGTGTCACTTTTGCTTTTCGTTTTGCCAATTTACTAGATTTACCCGAACTCATTGCCCTTGAAAGGATATGTGATGCTGTTGTAATAAGAAATGTATATAAATCTAAATCTATAAAGAAAAGTTGTAATTTTAATTTATATTAAATAGTTATTAAAAGACAAATTTAACCCATTTTGTAGCACCGCTTAAGTTTGCAAGTCTTAGTACAGGTATTTTATAGTCGTAACACATCGTTGAATTATGAATTTTACTTATTATTTTTTTTCCGTTTTGCGATACAAAAATTACATTTCGGTAGCGTTTTTATCGATACATTTTTGGGTAGGGGAAAAAGTGTATTGCAAGACAATATTTTTGTAGGACTCAAAAAGCGTAGCACATTTTTCGGGGTTTTGCTGGCAGAAATTGACGGGAAGAACGCATGGTGCATGTGGCACGGTGCATGATGCATGGTGAATGGGGCATGGAATCAATTTGATGAACGCTGCTTGGTTAAGCGTTTTCAATGCAATTTTTATTGCCAACTGTTTCGCCGACTGCCAATCTCGTCGATATTCTTTGCTTGTAAAGCATTCGTCGCCTGCAAATGAAATAAAATCAAAGTATCCATGCAATTGCGTCAATTGTGTGTGCTCGTCTGGCAATGCGCACTGCCTCCGTTTTTCTCTCGAACCCTACACCTCCCCCTCCCCCTTTTCCACTCCCTTTTCTTGTTGACCAACTCGCAGCGACTTAATTTCAAAAAGTTGTTATGGCAATCACAGCAGCTGAGCTCACAGCAACTGAAAGAAAAGATAAAAAGTATCAGAGCTTGGAAAAGCGAGTTGAACTGAAGCCTGTTGCACTCTTGACTGCAACATAATGAGTTTGATCATTAAACCATAATTAAATCAAGTGGTTAAAAGAAAATACTATAGAAAGGATCATACGGAAATCGTCTTTATTAAGGAAAACTTAATGATTTACTTTTGTGTTACATTTAAATAAAATTTATTTAGAATCGCGTCTAATTGCGTTTAGAATCGTAACCTGCATAAGTGGAGAGTCTGCAGAGTTTTATACCAACTAGTAAAGCTTAGAGATGGCCACAAAGATTATAGTTCAATCGATAGTTTTTCATTCTTTCATTCTTCATTCTTAGATTTCCAATGCACTCAGTTGACTTAATGCAATAGAATGGAGCATCAATCACACAGTTGCAGTGTTATGCTATTACACCTGTGTGAACCCTTTCAATCTTTTAACCTCTCCGTTTCCTTCCCACTCAGCTGTCTTTCGCATCAGTCACTCAAAATGAAAAGCCATCACAGCCAATTTTCAAATCAAGCAATTGCGCGTTTCAGTAAAATATATAACGTGCCACTATGTAACCGTCACGTTACAAGTTTCTCTCCAGTTCCCACACACACACAGTCAACTAACCATATCCTCCATCGACTCATCCTGGCTGGCTGCTGACTAAGGTCAAATGACATTTGTAGTAGTTTCTGTCGCTCAGCTTAGGTGTAAATTATAACGCGCATTGCGGTGCCATGGAGTTTGTGAATGTTGTTGCCAGTTTTATTCCATTCACCCACCCACCATTGTTTGGCCAGGTAAAAAGCCATCTCCACATCACAAAAAATGACACTTAGCGCCACCATGATGCTGATTTATGGCTTAGGCAATGAGAATTTATTGACTTGGCAGCAGGGTCAAACTTAACATCCGGCTTTCATGCTGGAAACCACAAAAGCCAAACCGAAACCTCAAACCCATAACCAGCAGCCAAAAGAGTGCCAAACAACCGCAACTATATTCCATATTCTATATACTACTACTCGTAATCAGCTTTAACTTTTGGCCTTGTCTCAAATTGATTTAAGCCATAAAACTAAAACAGATTTGGTACAGAAAACTTTCGTTCACCACGCAATACTTTTATGCCCGAAATGCCAAATTTTGCTATTTATTTTATTTAGGTTTGCAGCCTCAATATAATTTATAAGTCCCTCTCTTTCTGTTGCTCTTACTCTCTCTTTAACTTATTTTCTTTCATTTCCACCCCGTTATTATCCAACATCTTAAATTCTTTTACTCGAGGCGTGACAGAATTAATGCAATAAAGTGAGGTAAGAAAGTTAATGTTAGGTGTGCTCAACCAATAGTTACCCTGTTAGTGTTTTATAGGTGATTCTGCTTTTAAGATTAAAGCTTATTTTTGGGTAATGTTTTGTTGTCAGTCACAAAATTTTACTACACAATTTTGTTGAAAAAAAAAGTTATATAAATTGATTATTGTGATATTCATAGCGAACAGGATTTTTAATTAATTTAGTCTGCTTTTTTTTGTATAAATTGTTTCATTTATTTAATATATATTTTCTACTACAAACTTTAAATCTTTTTTCATAACATTTTTCTATACTTATAAAAAGTTTCATTTACTTTGAAGTACTCTGAGCATTCACATGCAGTTGTGAATGACTTATAAATAAACTTAGCTATATTTAGATGTGAATAATTGAGAATGGCATGAAGTAGCTGTAAGTGCGACTGAGACTGTTGTTTTCTAAGGAAATCAGCAAAAAGCGAAAAAAGTGTAGCATAGTTTTGTGCGTGTCTGGTTTACCTTTCGCTTTTCTGCTTGTGATGTGGAATTGGTGGTAGAGGGACGTGGGATTGGGGAAGGGTACTGACAGCCTTCGCCTTGGCACACATTTGATGTGGGCCATTGTTTGCCTGGGCGACTGTGTGTGTGTGTGTGTTTGTGTATATGCGCTGGAAATTAAATACTTTGCTTGAAATGCTACACTGATGTGCTGATGAGGACAGCTGACAGCACACGCAAGAGAGAGAAAGAGTGGGAGCGGGAGGGGCAAAGAGAGATAGAGAAAGAACCGAGGCATGTGGTATGTAGCTAGTCAGTCAGTCAGTCACTGAGGCAACAACTTGTTAGTGATGCTGATGATGTTGATGCTGTTGATGCTGTTGTTCCTCATCTTGCTTGTAAACTTTGCAACATTTCACTTTTCATCCGACTCTTTGTGCCTTTGGCAACAATTACATTGGCGCCAACACTTTGACTAATTAATAGACACAACTGCAAAATAATTTGATTTAATTTATAACAATATTAAATGCATAAATACCACAATTGCATTTTAAAAAGAGCATTGCCGCATTTTAAGCTGCATTTTTACTGAGTTGTGTGTGTTGCGACATTTTCAATTTCCGCATCAAAGCCACAAAACATTTCAGTTGAAAATTGAATGTCACTGTTTGAAAAGTGAAATTACAAAACCCTTCCCCTCCCCACCGTGGGGTACAATTGTTGCGGTGGGTTAGGGTAGAAGTCGGGGAGAGACACAGTGGCACTACTACTTGGGCACTCGACATAAAATGCACTGTGCTAGATTTGTGGTTTTTTGGGTCGCATATTATTTCTAGCAACATTTTGTTCTACACGGGGACAGCTCATAAACTTGCAACAGGATGAGGCACAGCAGTGTTGCTCTTACTCTGGTTGCACCTGCAGCTGCACTTCATTATAAATATATCTGGCTGTGAAAGCAATCGTGTGTACTTACCAACCCATGCTCAGCACTCGTTTTAAACTATACATATACATACATATATGTATATGTTTTTACATAATATATGCACAAGTGCATACAATATATATTTCCTGACATGTAAGTTGTACAGTCGCCCTTAGCAGTAATTTTATTTTATTTGGTAAAAAAATATTCGGATATTTTCACTCGTATTCAAATAATTTACTACGAATTAAAAAAAAATATTAGTTGCAGCATTTTAGGCTGCATATTTAATGCTGCGTAAACTGCACTATTTTTGACAGCGCATAAAAGTAAGCAATGCTTTTATCTACAATTGTGTGATGTGCAGCCGAAAAGCATGCAATGATTGTGTTGTGGCATGAAAAGTGGACCACCAAATTACGTCGGTAGTTTTTGCAATGAACTTTTATAATTTGAGTTATTATGAAATTCATGCAAATATTTCGAACAGCTGCAAAGTTACCACAAATGTTGATACTCGAGCATTTCAAGTTCAGAGTGAAAGTGCGTATAAATTATGCAGTGAGCTATTCGGAAAAGTTAAAATTCATGAGACGCACACTCGCTACTTAAAGCAAAGTTTAAGATATTCAGACTCGAGCTGATTTAACCCTTCAATTCTCCCTGCAACGTGCCCCAAAAGAGAAACTTTTTCAAATTTTATTCGTTCTTTATTTACATATCAATTTTACACAAAAGTTGAACTTGTTGCACAGTTTGTTGTTCATTTCGTATCTCGACTTCGTTTTTTATTTTCCTTTGCTTAGGGAGTAATTAATTGTGTCCCTTTTACGTTTTTGGCTTTGGCATATTCTGCCAAGCTCTGCGCTTATTAAAACCACAAATTTTATAAAAGAAATTTGCGTGAAAGATGGTAGCGAAGAGTGGCAAGCGCCAACACACACTCACTTCCAACTACAACAACGTTGAGAAATATAAACAACGGAAATATAATTAAGTATGCGCACTGTTGCCTTTTACTCTGCTGCCCAGTGAGCCGCCGACCAACTCCCTCAACGCACAAAGTTTTTGGTTACTTTCAGTATTTTTTTCTCTCATATTCTACTCCATTTTGGTTTCTGTATTTTCTTTATTTCTGTTCTCTCTTCTCAAGTTTTAATTTACGCGTTTTCGTGGCAATCAAGCGTAATTGCAATCTGGTCCAGTCGAACATTCTGTTTCCAGCTGACGAACTCGTCGAAAAACAACGAATGATCCAAGTAAAGGTATAGGTAATATCTTAAAATTCCATTGCTTACATAATAGTAATACAGAAGTATGTTTTCAAACTCATTGCTGATTTTAAGTCGAGACCTGTTGCTATTTCAAATGCTAGCGTATAAGTAGCAAACGCACACAAGCGCAAGCACAGAGAGCACAAATTATGAAGGACACTGGCAAAAGCTTGTTGACTGCTCAAGTGGCACAGTTCCTTTATGAATTACTATTGTCTTTAAGTGTATCTGTCTATCCAAGTCTATCTCGCATCTGTGTGTAGGTAAAAGCGTCTCAATGGCGTACTCTTAACGAAAAATTACCTACACACTTTAAGAGCGAATCAATTAGCCAGTCTCAGTTGTAATAGTTTGAAAAATATTATCAGAACCAAACAGTGTCAAAGTAAAAGAACGTTACTTTCAAGTCACACTCTCTTAAAAGCTTTAGTTGAAGAGAGAATGAAGCAAAGAGCAGTAACTTGAGCTTTGAGCTTACAACCCACAGGGAAAGCTTGCGCTCTCTTTGGCTCTCTATTTTCGTATGAGCTTTTATATTCAGCAGAGAGCGCGAGAGCGTGCAAAGGACTCGTGTGGATGCTAACTTTGTTGATAAGAATTACTGAAACAGCTGTTCAGTCGGAGCTTTAATATTTTTGTTACTTTTTAAACAATTTGTAGGCGCTCAAAAAAAAATTCTTCTGAAGGTTAAAGTTAATACGTTGACCTACGATAATGTTATTAGATGCTGTTGCTTGAAAACTGAAACCACCTAAAAGTCTGCTAGATTGTTTTGCTGGTTGAGCTTGGTGTAAGTAGATCTGGTGTTAAGGAATTTAAAGTTGTCGTAGGTAATCAGTGGAATTTCAATGTAAAGAATTACTGTATTATTTTTAAATGATAGAATTTTATGCAGTTTTTTATGACATAAATATTTATCCTGTTAAGGAATGAATTTTATATGTAGGTAATTGTTCTTGGCCTTTGAGGACTTAAAAATCTAAGATTTAGTACAAAATAAATGTATCAGTAATTCGTTCCTGTTCAGTCCAAACTAGTATCAGATTAGTTTTATGCATTTGTTGCTTTAAAGATGCCAACATGTGAAATGTAATCGAATCCTAAGTGATTATTGGAAATACCTGCCAAATGTTTTCAATAATTGCTGTATGAATAACTTTATCTTTAAATTTACAAATACGTTAGACGTTTGAACGCATTATGGGGAACCTCTAGTATACTCAGTTTTGGAATGCCTGCGGTATTAATTGTTTGCGGAATGCATATTGAGATAATTGCCATTACAAGTGAAATGTAGCTCAAGGCGATATTTAATTAATAAACAATGTTAGTGGTTCATTGATTCAATTACCAGACCAGGTCTAACTTTAACTAAAACCAACTAACTAACTAACTAACTCACTGACTGACTGAGAGTGTGAGTAAAACTTTGTTACGTTTACTTAACCAAATTGCACTTACATCAAATCTACATACATTTGTCATCAGCCCAACAACAACAACAACGATAACAACAACAACAGCAACTAGATAAACAACAATGGCATAAGAAGTACAAGATTCATTAAACAAACAACTGAAAGGCAGTTTGGGGACCAGCTGAACGGCAAAACTCAAATACAATCAAACAAAAATCAAAAATCAAGAGTCATGTAAACTGAAACAACTGGAAGCTAAAACTACAGAAACAGAAACTGAAACAGACGGAGTCGGAGACGGAGACGAAGACGCAGTCAGAAAGAGTGAGAAATAAACAAAGTGCTAAAACAAGAAACAAACTTTTTCTGCTTTGCTTGTAGTTTCTATCCATCATTTGCTGTGCTCGTTGTGCAGGTGTTTTCCCAGCATTTTCCCTATGGGAAATTGCAAGCAATTGCAAAAACTTGTCGCACATTTCTTAGGAAGATTTTAGAAAACTGTTATGGGAACAAATCGTGCCAGAAGCAGCTAAAAAATTCTGTACAAATAGGCTTAAAGGAGCTTGAACTTTGCTTGGTAGAAACAGTAATTAAAAGAAAACATTCAAAAAATTTTTATGCTCATGTATAGTAATTTTTGCTGTATTTTAAAATATTTTTCAAATATAATAAAACATTTTTAAATTATTTAAATGTTACCATTTATTTTTACATACAACTAAAACTAAACTCATTTCGAACACTAAGTGTTCATTTTGGGATTATAACTTGCAGTCAAAGTCAAGAGTATTGATCCGAATTTTACACATTGACATGCAACGAAATTCATTTTTTATTTAAATAAATGTACAGCATAGTTGGCTCATTTGAAATGCGGCAGGTTTGTGCAATGTCAGACCGAAATGCCTCCATTTGCTGCCTCAAGTGCATTTCAGATGCAAAACCTGAAAACTGTCGTAGATTGCAGGAACAGTTACTCCAAGTCAAATTCAATGTACAGCCGTCGGCATAAGAATGCAAAAAACTTGTATTTCACTTTTAGCCTGTCGCAGCAGACAGTCACAAAAAAATAACATAAAAAAAACCTGAGAATCTTTGCAAAAGAGTAGCGGTAAAAGAATGTTTTTTGTTGTTGTTTTTTTTGGTTATTTATTTTTTTTTTTTGGTTTTTGGTCTAATGTAAAGCGCACGTTTGCTTGGGGTAATGCGCAGATTTTGAGCTTTATAAATTGAAATGTCAGAAAAAGTTGACTGACATCCAGAGCTCGTTGCTCAGCTTCATGTTGGCCAAGTCAACGGCCAAAAGTTGATGTCTTCTTTAAGTAGCTAGCAACGGCAGCAGTACCAACTCTCAAAATTGTGGCCATAAATAATGGGACAGCACTTACGGCATTTAAATATAATATGCGAGTACAACGCTCATAAGTATGCTACAGTTTTTCTGTTAAACTTTTTGTTACACTACAAAAAGAATTTGCTCAAATATTGCTAATTTTAAGGTATCAAATGTATATAATAATATGCTAGTTCTTAAACCAGAGTCTGACTTTTTTAATACATTTTCAGAAATTATTTAATACATAAAGAAACCATTCTATTTCACACGTTCACACAATAGACTTTCCTCGAATACTCTGCTTTGATATCTGAAAAGCTATTTTGGATTCCAAAATCTTTTTTAAAATGTAGCTAGATTTCTAGCTAACAATCTTTTTTAATAACTTGCAAAATCTAGCTTTGTAATATCTACAGTAACAAGACTGCTTGCTCTCTCACCATAAGAATGATATTTAAACACGATTTCGCCTTCAATGCGAGCTGCAAACTGAAATTGAAATTCAAATTTCTTAAGTGGTTTTATTCAATTACGTGACTAGTGCAGATACTCCGGTTGTCATGATGTTTGTGCCGTAAACTTGATTACGATTTGAATTTACTTTTACTCAGATTTGGCATTTGCCATGCCCAATTCAAATACTATTGTAGTTTTTGTTATCCATGTTGTTGTGGTTGTAGAAACTGCAGCCATTGTTGTTTGATCAAATTTGTAGTTTTAATTAAACATATAAAATGTTCTTTAAGTGTTTTGCAACATGAAGCAGCATGTAGCATGTGGCATGTTGTTTGCAAAGTGGGTGGCATATATTTATAGAGTTTATAATTGAAATTAAGTATACGCCTGCGAGTAGTAAGTGTGCTGTACTGCCTGCAGTTTCAGTAAGTTGGGCTGGAAAATCATAGCTAATTCAATATTTGAGAATAAATTAAATCTGTGTACTTAATTAACAATAAACTTACGTTGATGTCATTTGTTGATATTGTTGTAAATCTAGTTTAAAAGTCACATTTTTACGGTAAAGAATTTTATTCAAAAAAGTTGTTCATCTTAACTTTATACAAATGATAACTTACAGATACAGAATCAATAATGAAAATATATGTATGTATATAATTAGTTATGCGCTTAAATTAGCCATAATTATTGATAATAATTAATGTTATAAATATTTATAATTTATGTAATTAACACAATATGCCAGTTACGCAAAATAATCGATTGGATGGAGATTGTTCAATTAATATAAAACAGAAAAAAATCATATATGAATAAAATACTTTCGGTTACAATTTGATTTGCCGTTGCAGTTTTAGAGATTCTTTTAACCAGACATTTATACATCTATATTCGACTCAAGTTTTAATAAATTCATTATAAATTTTAATTTAGCCTGTTATGTCGTAAATTTTGTTAAAGTTTTTAGTAAATGCTTTGCTCTGGCTTATCAAATTGTTCATATCAAAATGGCTTAAGAAAAACTTATGGTTTCACATTTTGTTTGTTTGTTGTATACAAAATTTTCATTTTTAGCAATAATTTAGGATTGTTCTAAATAATTTGTTGTATTTTTTTTTCGCTTTCGGTTTTTGCATATTTTTTATTGGCTTAAATTACGTTTAGCTTAACTGCGAGACATTTATGTAAATAATTGAGATTTTTCAAATATTTTGTTTCAGTTTGTTTTTTTTTTTTTTTTGCCTATGTAAATTTTATTTATAATTATTATATTTTTTTTTGCATTTTTATATTTCATATTCATTATATGTTGATTTATTTTTAAACTTGTGTAAATTTTATTTAGATGTGTGGGTTGTGTTTGTGTTTTGTGTGACAATTTCTGTGCGCTATTTTCTTAGTTTTGATTTAATTTAATGTTTTATGAATTATTTATTTTGGAAAAATGTTTGCATAACACATTCATTGGGTTGTTGTTGTTGTTCTTGTTGTTTTTGTTTTATTTGCTGACATTTATAGCTTTACATTTAATTAGATTTAAGATTTTAGTACACACACTCGTGGAGTTTTTGAAAAACCACGCAAGACTTTTGCTGTCTATTTTTTCATTTATTTAAATATCATTATCATATTTTATGTTTTATATTTATGCATTGGGTTTTGTGTTGTTGTTGTTGTTTGCTGCTGCTGGTTTTTGCTGCTTTTGTTTGTTGTACAGCCTCATTGGGCATCTCAAAGTGCAATATTTATTTTTTGCCTTCACCTTTTTGCACATAAACTATTTCGGCATATTCTGTTGCATGCTTCGCTGCATCATCTACGTGTGTTGTTGTTGTTGTTGCTGCTGCTGCTGTTGCTGTTGCTGCTGGTGTTGCTGTTGGCGCTGTTGCTGTTGCGGTAGCAGCAGCCGCTGTCTTCTCCTGTGCCGGCTTTAGTACAAGTTCAGCATAGACGAGTTGTTTGTCTTGCTACAGTCAGAGTAGATTTATGCAAAATACATTTGTTAAAATTGTGATATTTATTTGATATTATAAATAAAAATATATAAATATAAGGATATTATTAAATATATTTTAGGTGTTTAGAGGGCAATTGTGGTACCTTTTCCTTGATATTTGCTTGCTTTGCTGTACTACGATTTACTTAAAAGTCCACACGGGTGAGGTGCTCTGCCAAACTATAGCCTTTTTTTTATATCGAATATATATAGTTATACGTATATACAAATTACACAAAATTTTGCATGCGTTATACCAACAAAGAAAAAATTATGTTGTTGTCGTTGTTTGTTGTTGTTGTTGTGTAAGCAAAAGTGTAGACAAAAGTAGAAGAGAGCAAAATATTTGTGATTATATATTGACTTGAAAGTAAAACAACAACAAAAAAAGATATATATGGGAAATTATAAGGCATTATTAAAGCTTTTACAGCGTCTACAAGTATGCTAAGCTAAATGGTGTAGAAAACGAGTCGCCCACACAAACACATACACAGACACACAAGCGTTCACACACACACACACACTCACACGCAGTAAGTAAGCTATATAGAAAGAGTCTAAAGAGTAAGAGTAAAAGAGAGAGAGAGAGTGTAGGGTGTTATGGACTGAGACGGTTTTTGTATACCTTTGGTTCATTGTCATTGCCATCAATTGTTGTTGCTGCTACTGCTGCTGCTGCTGTTGCTGCTGCTGCTGTTGTTGTATTGCCATCCTGCTTCTGCTCCATTGTCTCAGCAGTGTCCTTGTTGTCCTTATTGTCCTTGCGCTCATTGAAACGCTTTAAAATGGCCACAGCAAAGGCTGGCAAACGTTTGGCCTTCTTGCCGCCCAACATCTCTGCATTATCCTCAACGCCCTGTGAGTGTCCCTCTGCCTCATTATCCTCCGGCTCCTCGCCAGCTCCACCAGCTGTTGTTGCTGTTGTTGTCGCCGTCGCCGTCGAACTGGAGGTGGCTTTTATGTCGGCGCTTTCAGTGTCGCTGCTGTATTGTGTGTTTGAGGTTTTTTTTTTTTGCAATTTTGTTTTTGTGGTTAAGGTATTTGCTTCTTATTGTTTTTGTTGTTGTGTTAGCTTTTTTTATTTTTGGGGCTACTTATTAAATGTGTCAAAATAATTGTTGTCGTGCAGCCGGGTACAATGGATAGAACAGACAAAGTGGTAGTAGTAAGCGGCGGATCCATTCCGGACCCAAACGAGAATTCCCATAACAAAATGGCCATTAAAGCGGGTTAGTCGTTGGTTAGTTGAAAGGTGTAACAGAGTGTGTGTGTGTGTTTGGAAAGTAACTTGACTTTTGGATTAGAAGTTTTCGTTCGGTAATCATGGTTAGTAGCGGCTTCAACTTGTGGATAATTGCGTAATTGTTGTTGCTGTTGTTTTTGTTGTTGTTGTTATGTGGCACCATTAAACCCAAAAGTGTTAGCTAAACCAAAAAACTTGAATTTGTATTTTCTCCAAAAATTCTGGCAATTAATAGAGGGTAACAAATACACTGCTAAAAAATATGTGTTCTAAACTTAAACATTTTTACTAAAATATTTTTGTTCTTGGTTTTGGATCGGTTTTTAAGCTATTAGTACAAGAGTTTCAGTCTTTGTATAAGAACTTTGTTTTAAATAAGTGTTTGGACTCGAACAATTTATAATTCTGAATTTGTTCTAAAACATTTTATTATGTAGAAAATAAATTTTTCTATTCCTTGTGTATATTTTTTTTTATAATTGAATAGCAAAATACTATTTTTAAGGTTCATTAGGCAAATATTTATACTTGAGGTATTTAAGAGACGGAAAACTTTGATCACATATGTTTTTTAAGTGTCTACTGTCTAAGAAAAACTTCTATCTAAAAAAAACTGTTAGTTAAACTGTTTTACAAATGTTTTTCTTAAAGTACTTTTGTTTTGATATTTATAAGCCAATCTAAGCTCTTATCATAGCCAACTCGCTCATCACACTTGCTTGGTCACTGCTAGTTGGCTCAAAGTTTTCGCTTGACCTTGGCCCTTTGTTAAGCCTGCTGCCAATGGCTGTCATTGGCCTTCAAAGCCTGTAGACCTGACCCAGATGCCTTTCAGCTGATATAGTTGGCCACATAATTTTGTTGTGTTAGACACTTTATCTGTGCTCTATAAATACACATTATGTCCAAAAGTATTTGTATGTCTGGCAGCAGTTTGTCTACATTTTAGCCCGCTTATCTTGGCTAGAAACTCTTGTTATTAACTTATTCTTTTTGTACACGTCTGCTGCAACAAATTTGCGTGTTTAGCGAAAAAAAATAAGATAAATACATAAAGCTTCTTGTTCTTAGTTGGAAAAGAAACCCTCAAACCCTTAAGCACACGCACACACACACATATTCAAGCACATACATGTTGTTGTTGTTGTTGTTGATGTTTTTTTATTGTTTGTTAATTTATTAAAAAAATACTTGTAAAAACTAATGTAAAGTATAAAGAACAACCTAACTACAGCTTAAAAACTAAACGCTTCTTTTTTAATTTCTATATTAAATACTTGTTAAATATATGTTTATATAAAAAATTTGTTGTAAAAATTAAGAGTAAGCAAATAATTACTTCATTTTTTGTTTTGTTTTGTTTTTTGGCTCTTAAGGAAATTAGAAAGTACAGTGGGCACAGTTGAAGTCGAACACTTGTAATGACTGCCTTTTGCTTTGCATTGTGAGTGTCATAACAATTAGCTTTTTATGGCATATGTATGTTACGCATTAATTACAAAAAAAACATATATTCGAATAAAGTTCTTAATTTCATGCCTCAAAAATTTTCATGCTAAATGGAAAAATTCAGCTTCTGGTGTGTGCGTTTGTGTTTGTGTGTTCGTGTTCGTGTGTGTGTGTGTGTGTATGAATGAAAGCTTGTCATGGTAGTTTCATAGCTAGCTGCTATGCAAGTGAAAGGCATGCCAATCAGCTTTGTAAGGCAGCAAAAGACACTAGACTTTACTACTCAATAGTGCTGCAATTTTTGCTAAGTTGCTTTAAATATGGATAAATTCTTTTGTTCACTAGTGTAAATTCGCTGACAGCTGATTGGCACAGACACAAACACATACAAATACACGCACACACTCACTCACACACACATTTAGATTTCCGTTTCCTGTGGCAGCCTTAATGTTGCTGTCGTCGTTTTTGTTGGTGTTGCTGGTGTTGTTGGTGTTGTCGGTGTTGTTGCTGTGATTTTCTTAACAGGTTTTGGTGGTGCTGCTGGTGGTGTCGCTTTCGCCGTTGTCTGACTGCGTCCAGACAACAAATTGGCCTGTTTCTCGAGCAGCTCACGCTGATCCTTGGGCAGCCAACGTGCGAAACGCGATTCGGGTATACCCAACTGACTGCCACGCTGCAATAGATCCGAGTTTTCCGTGTCCAGCTGCTCGTTATCCTGCTGCTGCGAGTAACGTCCTGCCGCCTGACCCATTAGCGCATTACGCATCGGTATTGTTGTGGGATTATAGACACTACTCTCCCGATCTGTGGCATACTCAAACGAATCATCCTCATCATTGCCGTGTGGTCTACGCTCCACCGACAATCGCTCATGATTTCCATGATTTCCATTTCCATTTCCATTTCCATTTCCATTTGCTTCGCGCAATTTGCTGGCACCTAGTAGCGTAATGCCATTGGGAGTTTCCAGTAGTGCCACATTTTGGCCATGCTGCAATTCTGCCTCTTTGCCGGACTCAAGTTGTTTGTCGCCGCTGCAAAAAGCGAAGGGGCGTGGTTGTTTTTTTGTTTGGTTTTTTTTTTGGTTTGGTGGGGGGGCGAAACAATATTTTTGACAGTTTTGTGTTCAGTTTGACAGTTTAATTTTTATGCAGGGAAGTGAGATTCGTTATATAGTTTTATCCATATGAAAGTACACAAAAGAAGTGAGTTTTTTGTGAGTGTGAGAGAGAGAGAGAGAGAGAGAGAGATAGAGAATTTGTTTGTTTTTGTTGTGATGCATTTGCGAAATGGCTAACTTTTCATATATTTTTAGCGTTTTTTTTTTGGTTTTGGGTATGGCTTGGACAGCGACTTGACGTTTTAGTATATGCAGATTTAGTTGTTCTTGGCGATACGGCACAGTGAGTAAAAGAGACAGACAGAGAGAGAGAGGTAGAGACAGAGCGTGAGGGAGACAGCAAGAATGAAAGACTTGCGAGCGATTTTTTGAGACGAACTGACGAGCATTCTATGTGTGTTTGTATGCGTGTGTGTGTATGTGTGTGTGTGTGTGTGAGTGTGAGTGAGTGTGCCAAAGTGATTTTGATTTGATTTAGATTTTGGACAGCAGACAAACAGCGAACGACACGAGACCAAAATGAGACGAGACACAAATTTGCGGTGACAAGTTTTTAGATTTTTCTTTTTCCAACTGACAAATAGAAAAACGAATTGCCAAATGATACTGAAATCCTTTAGATATATATATTTTGCGATTTGTCAGTAATAAGTATATATTATGTATGTGTTTGTATAGGTATGTGTGTGTGTGTGTGTGCTTAAGCTATATGCTTACTGTTTATATAAATGACTATGACTAGTTGTAGCAGCCTAGCAATGATGTAGCTGATTAATGACTAATGACATTAATGATGACTGTATTTCTTTATATTTTTCATTTGGAGCGCTTTTGTTAATGATGATAATTATTAATAAATAAAAACAAATGTGGAAAAATAGTAAAGTTAACAATTAACTAAAAGCCACAAAAAAAACATGCAACAAGACAAGATACGCACAACGCAACTACGCAATTATTATAAGAAAATACAATGTGAAGCATAATGAGTAATAGAGATATATAAATATATAGATAGAGATAGATGGATCAACTACCATATATAGTAATGCAAAACGTATACAGTATGTAGTTAGGCAGACAGATACCGTTCAATGGGTTAGAGTTCCAAAAGCATGAATCGCATATGACCTGAACCCGTTGCACTTTTGAACTTATTTTGACATGTGTAAGCAAAATTTGGGGACAGAAAAATATATGAGAAAAAAAGAACTACTTACGTTTCATTTGTGGGCGTCTTAATGGATTTACCTGTGGAAAACAGTAAAGATAAATTTAATAAATATTTCAATTAAATATATATAAAATATGTTGATTTAATGCCATCATCATGAGTGTGTAATTTGCCCAAAAAGCGCTGCTGATTTCAAAACCCTATTTGTTTATTAATTAAATAAAAACAAAATTTATTTGTAACTTTAAAATATGGTTTTTGTTTTCTGTTGTTTTTACAAATATGCTAAAAGCAAATAGTGCTGCATAAATGTGTGTGTTGTTGTTGTTGTTGTTATTTGTGGTTTTTGTTTATCCAATTTTGTTGTTTACAACTATACAGTTTATATGTGAAATATATATTTAATTTAATGTTGTCTAATTATTCGAGCCAAGTTTTATTTATAACATAAATATATATCATTTTGTTTTTAGCTATAACTAATTTTGTTTTTGTTGAGCAAGAAAAAATGCAAATAAAATGCTGGCAGGTTGAAAAGCTTAAATTAAGTTACAAAAATTGTGAAAAAATTATGTTACAAAATATGTATTGAATTTGTAAATATAAAAAAAATAGTAAAATATTGGTGTATAAAAATTGATTCGAATTGCTGCGAGATTCCAGGAGATTCCGTTGGGTTAAGTTAATTCAACTTATGAAAAAATATAGAGAGATTTGCTTATACAGATACTTGGCCTACACAATATATAGATTAACTGCTCCTAACTTTACTTTTTTACTTATTTTTGTTTTCAATTTGTTTTTTTTTTTATGTTTTTGTGCGCCTTTTGAGATATTTGTGCTGAGCGGCAGAGTTGGTGCTTTTGTTTTGGGGATCATTTGCTTATAGCTAGGATCGCGCACACAGAGTTAAGGATGGTTTTGTTTTTCTTTAAACGGAAGTGTTGGGTGGTTTGGGTGCATCGGCGCCATTTTGTTGGCCATTTCCGGCCGCAATAACCGCTGCCGCTGTGGCCGCAGCCGTTTTCTTCAAATCGGCCTTCTTCTGCGCCTCCAACTTATCAGTTACGGGGGGCGTGGCCTCCTCTGATTGGGGCGTCGTATCGATATGCTCATCGCCATTGTCTTGGCCATCGAGTTCATCGTCATGCTGATCGGGATGTATTTGTGCCTCAGAATCGGGACCGATGTCTGTATTCAAAGTGGCGCCTGCAAAGAGCAACAACAACAAGAACTAACATTTAGCGACGAGTGTGTTCCGGTTGCTTACGACAACCAATTTCGGCTCGTTTTGGCCCTAACTTAATCGAGTTTTGGGGTTAGTCCTTATACCACAAAAAGATAAATATAAAAATAAATTTAAAGCCAAATAATGTAAATTTTGTAGAAATAAAAGATAGCAGCAACCAAAGTAGAAGAAGTTTTGTTATTTAAGTTTTGAATAGTTAAATAAAAATATTAAAAGCTAAATAAATTTATATTATTTAGCGTATTTTTATGGTAAATTGTCTCTTATGTTAGCTCTTCTTGTTGTTGTCATTTGTAGACACTTTAAAGGCAGAGTGAGTTTTTCTATTTGCTAAATTATTTATAAAGTCCATTAACAATTTGATGTTTATTTGTTGATTTAAATATATAATAAATACTTAAATTACTAATAGTTTTTTTTCGAAAGTTGTTTACAATAGTGTGCATGATGTTTATTATGTTTTATTAAATTTATTTTTCCACATTTTTTGCAGCTTTATTCTAGCTAATTTAGCTTGAATTCTTGGCATATTTTATTTGCAGCATTTTTGATTGTTTCCGATTGAATTTATTAATTTCGTTTGGCAAAAGTCAACACACACATAAAATTTAAGAAAATTTAATTAGAAGAGTTTTTGAAGACTGTACGAGTTGCCACCGCTGACAACTTGCAACTTGCCGCTAATTAAAATGTAAAAGCCGCACAATGAGTCGAAAGTTAACAACGAGCTGCGGCTGCCACGACCATGCCCACATGCCTTCGCCCACTGCCACAGGGTTCGTTTGGCTGGCATTGTGCAGCATGTGGCAAGTGTGATGAGCACGGTGTCTAATATCTGATAGCTTGCAGTATGGTGTACTATATGGTGTATGGTGTATGGTGTATGGTAGATGTTGTAGCTTGTGTGTTGTATGGTGGCTAGAAATTATTGTTAGCATAGCTGATGATGGCATGACTATGATAATGAGCACATGATGATGGCATTTTGATGGGCACCCACACGAAAAGCGAACGAGTAATATAAAAGAGATATATATATATATATATGTATAGCGACTTACCGCCAAAGCACCATCTGCCGGTGGCACGCGCAAACAGCACAAGCAGCACAATAAGGACCAATACAGCAACGGCCACAACGATGCCCACAATGGCAGCCACATCTAAACTGCTGCTGGGCGGCTTGCTCGACGAACTGATGCGCACTTCATAGTCCGTCATACCCAATTCATTGGTAGCGCGCAAGTGGTATGTCTTGGTAGTATCCTCCAGTGTCAATCCAGCAATTGCCAGCGTCACATTGTACATATCATTGCCCAGATATTGAGGCTCCGATGCGGAGTAGCGTCCATCGATGCGGCCTTGTGGTATGACAAGGCCACCAACGTTCCACTCAATGGTTGGCGGTGGGCTGGCACGGATTGTCATGTTCACAATGGCGGTGTGATCCAGATAGAGGCCATAGACCAAAGCCTCGGGCTGATGGACAGGTTGATCTGATGGAGAAGCAAATGCAAAACATTAGTTTTAAAGAATACAACAAAGTTTAGATAGAAATTGAATTAAACAAATTGGTAGACAAATACTAGATATGTTAGAAATTACTTACAGCGCACCATAATGATATAGGCAGCTTCCTGAGGCGGCACACTTTCCCGATCGGTCTGATGATACGAACGGCAGACAAGTTTTCGATTGCTATCCTCTGGGGTCAAATGCAACTTGATCTCTTGAATTGAGGTGGACAACTCGACATTATCATTGTTGCGCGAGGCAAGAATCTTTAGTTCATTAGTGTTTTGATTGGCTGGCATGTTGTCAATATACCAAGTGATATTGGCAGCAGGACGGCCATCGCGCACAATGCAACGGGCATGGAACTCGGAATTCTCAATGAAATAACCATCACGATTTGGTTTCGAGATCAATTCAATAATGGGTTGCTGTGGACGCACTGTAAAGTAAAATTATAATTAATAGAATTCAAAGATATCTGTTAGTAGTTGTAGTCTGTGTACTTACATGCCACCACCAAATCAATGGTGCCCGATAACTCCTCGCCCTCAACGCCCAGACTGCACTTGACCTGACCATTATTGCTGGCCTTGACACGCTCAATGCTGACACCACACTGTCCGGCATTCAGGCCCGCTCCATAGTATGTAAATCCAGGTGTCTTGCTCCAAACGGGCGACAAATTCAATACCTTTTGTTCACCGGGTATCTCAATGCGGCAATAATTGATGGCACGGCCATAACGACACAGCAGCTCGGTGCGATCGCCCTCGTTGAGCAGTGCTGTATTTGGCTCGACATTCACCTGGCCATAGCTGAGCGCATCTATAATAAAGAAAAGATTAAATTGGTAAGATTATTTTTGCATTGTTTTGTTTGCTTGGCAATTATTTAAAAGCTTCTTGTATCTTTGTAGCTAAACGTTTGCACTATTATGTTTTGCATCTGTCAGATACGTATCAGAGCGAACTGATTTTCTATATGACTTTACGGGTAAAACCTCAAGTATGCATGGTGTTTGCGGTTGCTGTCATTTTTCATTAAGTTTCAATTACGTTTTTCTTTTCACATTTTTATTTGCTCTCTTTCTCTCTGCAAAACTTCACTAACTGGCATTGGCATCTTCCAAAGTTCTCTTTAGTTTTCTGTTATCTCTCCTAATTAAAGTTGAAATCTTAGTGATTTAGCATTTGTAATTTTAATTTTAATTTAATTGAAGTACTATTTAAAGCCATTGATTTGGTCTTAATTTGAGATAAATGTTTAATATGCATACTTTAAATATAATTTATCATTTAGCTCTTGCCAATATTTAATTTTTTAAAAATTCTATAATTATATTTTAAATGTCTAGCTAATTAATTTGCTTGAACCTAATATTATATCTACAATATTCCTTAGCTTTTATTGAAATATCTAGCTTATAAAGGAACAGAAATATTGTTGAAATGCAAACTAAGATAGTTTGTTAAAATTATCTACAATATTTCAAAGTTTTATTTAAAATAACTATTTTTTAAATTTATATATATTTTTATAAAATACTACTTTTCATTCATTATATTCCCTTTTATATAATTTGTTTGCTTACACTTCAACAGTTTTTACATTTTTCTCTAAACCACTTGCTTAAAATAAAGTTTCACTTTCCAATAAATTTATCTCTAGTTCCCTTGACGATTTGTAGGCAAAATCATTTGCTTTTTACATCGGCAACAACTGTTGCCATTAAAGTTTTGCTTGTGGTATTGTTTTTCAGTCCTCACTTAGTCATAATAATTTTTGTGTTGATCGATTGATTTGCCATTTGTTTCGGTTGCTGCTGTTGTTGTTGTTGTTGTTTTGGCTTTTCCGCATAGGCTTCAATTTTCACAGCCTGCAAAACACTTTGGCAATTGCCTGCTTCCCAATGTTTCGACCAAAAAAAAAAAAAAAAGAAAAAAGCCCTCCACGCCCCGATCTGGCTGCACAAGAGCAATCTAACTAATTTTGTAAATGAAAGCCGCAAAATTGCAAAATGTGCCATAAACATGAGCCGGCTGCTGTTGCTGTTGCAGCTGTTTTGGCCGAGATTGCCACTGATGATTGGAGAGAGAGACATGGAGGGAACAGAGGGGAACTGGAATTGAAAGAGAGAAAGAGAAGCAGGGGGTAGGTCTGCAGTGCAGCTGGTCATGCATTGATTTCAATTTCGTTGTGCTTTTTGGCTTTTTGACTGACTGACGTGACGGGTTGCCAAGATTTTTGTTTGGTCAGCCGCATTCGCATGCAAGCCGACAGGAAATAACAGCAACAACAGCAAAAAACAATAACAACAACAATGCCAATTCATTGGGTCGTCTTTGATATTTGCATTTGTTTGGCTTTAAATCGGGTCAACCAGTTGGCCAGCTGCTCGTTTGTCTGTAATTTAAAACGGCAAATGCCAAATCCTGTCTAACCATTCTCACAATTGAGTTGTGAGTGCAGTTTTTATTTGACCACTCTCTTTATATATGTATATCTAACTCTTTCTATGCCCCCATCTCTCTTCTGAAAGTTGGCTTTACACTTGAACTTGTTGCTGCTATGAAACCACTTTGTGATCGTCACCATAAACCAAATCGCTGAATTTATGTTTCACTTTTAAATGTTGCTTCTTTTTTTGTTTATAATAAACTTGGAGTTAGTCGACTGCTAAAGACCCTGTACTTGTTGTGAGAAAATAATTTTGAGTTTTACGAACCAAAAGTTGATAATCGAGCGATCTTTCCAATGGTAATTTTGGAAGCTCTAGTAAAGATTTGAGATCAAGCAGACAAATAGACATGACTTTATGTATGTTATATGTATGTACCACTATATTATAACCTTTTATTTAACAAACTCAATAGACCCTTATACCATTTCGTTAAAGTCTCTAAAAATAAGTTTCAGCTTGAAGCGTCAGCACTTCCCTTTCTAGAAAAAAGTCACTCCTACACTGTGCAACACAATGTCACATTCACAGCTAGCTATGAAAACAAAGATGATGATGCTGCTGCTGTTCTTGCTGCTGTGGATGATGATGATGGCAACTGGCAACTGGCAACTGGATTGAAGTATGGTTTGTAGTATGAAGTTTGAGCCGAGGCGTATGCTACTGCAACACCCTCGTTGTCCCCTATTTTCAACACACACCCACACATACAATTCGCAAGTGAATCTATTTTTTATTTTGTTGTCCGTCTCCTTCCTGTAGAGAGTTGGGAGAATCCCGTCTTCCGTCTCCCGTGTTCCAACTCTCTCGTCTACCGTATCACATTCCCATGGCGCGCTTCGCATCGTGATATTTATTTATTTAGCTTTTTTGCAAGCGGAATTTACAGTGGAACGTCGTTCTCGTCGACATTCGGTTGGGTTCTGTGTTTTATTTGATGCCATGTCTGCAGTTTTCAACTTCGCCGAGTTGCAGAAGCAGAAGCTGGAACCAGAAGCTGAGACCCAGAGGCGACTGCTGCGATTGTTGGACGGACAATGTCCAGTTCAGTGGTCATGCCTCAGTTTCTGTTATGTGCAACGTATTTTCATTCCGCTCTCTTTCGTTGCCCCTACTGCGAGCATGTGTGTATATGTGTGTGTGTGGCAAGAGCCACAAAATCATTTCACTTCACTTTCCTTCAATAAATTGTACAATATATTAAATTTAAAGCGCAATAAAATCAACTTGCCGAGAATTGCTTTAGCAAGTGGCCTGCCCCATGGCACGCCCCTTTTTTTCCCCCCAAATATGTGTTTTTCTCTTTGCTATTGTTTCCATTTGACTTTGGCCACGTTAGCGTCTTTTATGTGAAACGTGATTTTTCCTTAAATATTACGTTCAAGTATTTGATTTTTCCTGCGCTCAGTCTAGCCGCATCAACAATTCTTTGCTCGATTTTCGCCTAGATTCTTAACGCACAGTGGTGCGAGTTACATTGAAAGGGGTATGAAAATTATGATTGGCAGAGGAAAGAGAAATGTTTAAGGGAATTGCATAAAAATTAAATATGTAGATTCTAATATTAACTAAATAATATTTGAAAAGGCTTTCTTGAACTTAGGGAACTCATATTTCTTGGTAATTTTTAAATGATTTTATAAAATAAATGTATAATAAAATGTAGATTAGGTTAATACGTTTTTATTTTTCTTCCTATAATATTATTCTTTTGGTAAAGAAAATAATCAAAACCCAGAAAAAGTTTTCTTAACATTAGCTAATATGGAAAAGTTCTCTGTAAGAGCCCCGATCACTTTTTCGCTCAAGATTTAAGATAATTTTCTATTAACAACACACTTTCATATAATTTTGCTTAATAGCATATTTAGCCCACTGTAACATTTGTCTGCTGCTTGGGTCAAAAGCATAAAGAATAAGCCAAATCCAACGCCTTGTC